>CM076584.1:263594445-264194445 GCA_034641835.2 Pinus albicaulis
TGCCGGTGTTGCTGCCATTGCTGTCGTTGGGGCAACGTTGACTTTTCTGGGGTTGACTTTGAGTTGACCGTGTGGCTGTTTTGAGGGTTGTTGTGACACATGCTGGGTTGGCTGACCAAGGAGACTTTGCTGGTTGAAGCATCCTGTTGACTGCCGTAACGCACCACCACATTTTTTCTGCTTCTGGTTTGTCTTCTATAGATCCACTGTAATGTTCTATCAGCATTTTACTTGATTGTTTATGTGATTGCTATGGTGAAAAGTAAAGTTGCATCAAGCATAGAACATCTACATAATTTTACATGGTATCAGAGCCGAGGTGAAGACAAGCCCTAACTTATAGCAATCACCATCTAAGAAAAATGGGTTCAACAAGTTATGGCTTCAAGGAGGATGACAAGCTGACTGGAAGAGATGACTTCCATGCTTGGAAGATGATATTAGATCTCAAATTGGAAGACCATGATCTCATGGACCATGTATTGGGTAAGATACAAGAACCTCCATCCAATGCTACTGCTGCTGCAAAATCCAAGTATAAGAAGGGAGAGATCAAAGCAAAGCTGATGATCAGGGAATCCATTCATAAAAGCCTAGTGGCCTACATCTCTGAGTTGGGCACATCCAAAGAGATGTATGATAAATTGATCCTTATGTTCAAGGTAAACAATGCAAACCAAGTGCTATTCTTCAAAAATCAATTGAAGAATCTGAAGAAGGGCCGGGATGAGTCTATCCAAACATACTTTCTAAAATTGACTGAAATCAGGAACAATCTGCTGGCTATTGGGGAGACAATAGCCGATCGTGAGATGGTACTCACCGCACTTGGAGGACTCCCATATGAATGGCAAGTATTCAACACTACCATTCTCAATAATAGTACAATTCCTAACTTTGACGAGCTACTGTCAAGATGCATGCAAGAAGAGACAAGGATGAAGGAATTCGAAAATGACAGAAATGTTGCCTATGCTGCTCATTCTAGAAAGAAGAACTCTAGTGGTCCTAAGAACAAAGGAAGAGCAAGGGCCCAAGGAAAGAAGGGCAAGTGCTTCACTTGTCATAGACCTGGTCACTATGCTAGAGAATGTCCTTTCAAGAAGGATTCTCCTGATGATGATGACAAAAACAACAAACGGAGGGATGATAATCAAAGGAACAACAGGTTCCAGGGAAAGAGAAAGGCTCCCTCCCGCGGAAATGATCAACCTTTCAAAAGGTCAAGAAATTCCAGGTATGAAGAATCAAATGTTGTTGATAAAAGAAATGAATATATTCTTGTATCTGCCCTCTCCGTTGCATCTCCACCCGACACTATGGATGTCTGGTTGATAGATAGTGATGCCTCAAGGCACATCACTGGGTTCAAGGAAGCACTCTTTGATATGGTTGAGAAGGATACTAATTTGAAAATTATCCTTGGAGATAATGCGGCATATCCCGTGAAAGGGACAGGGACTGTGACCCTCCACTTGTCTCAAGGTCAAGTCCTCCACTTGCAGGATGTACTCTATGTACCTAATTTGAAGAAGAACCTCGTGTCTATATCAGCCATGGAAGACAAAGGTTTCAATGTGGCATTCACTGATGGAAAGGTGCGCATGTGGAAGAAGAGCTTCAAGGAAGCTATCATGTTTGGGTTTAGAATTGATACACTCTACCAGGGTGGAGGAAGTCCACTGGGAGCAATGACATGAGATGCTATCCGACAAACCGATAATGGCACTGAATATGAGACAAACGAGTTTAAGAAATTTTGCAGAGGAGCTAGCATCAAGAAGGAGACCACAATGTTTGTGGGCTACAACGAAACTTCGAAGGCCTATAGATTCTATGTGTCTGGTCAAAGGAAAGTGGAGATATGCCACAATGTCACCTTTGATGAAGATGCTTCCCTGAGGAAAGTAGTCAATCTTCTGAGATCCGAGGAAGATCATGAAGCAAGGCCTGGAAATCAAGAGGAACCGAAGGATGAGACGATGCCTGATGTTGAAGGACCAATGGACCCGATTGATCCACCTCTTTCACTGGGAAAGAGACCATCATGGCTCAGGGACACTCTCGAGGATGCTGAGGGACATATGGCCCCAAAGGGGGACATTCCGTGAAAGCAAGAAGCCGAGTAGATACCAAGGGTATCTAGCAGCCATGAGTACTATTGTACAATCTGAGCCTGGATCTTTTTGAGGAAGCCGTAAAGAATCAAGTCTGGAAGGATGCTATGCACGAAGAGTATGAGTCCATAATGAAGAATGATGTCTGGGATGTGGTTCCTAGACCGGAGGTCAAAGCAGTTGTCACCTCAAAATGGTTCTACAAGATCAAGCATGGATCTGATGAAAGTGCTGAAAAGTTCAAGGCAAGATTCGTTGCCCGTGGCTCCTCTCAAAAAGAAGGAATAGACTATGATGACATATTTGCACCTGTGACCACCATCCAATCTATCATAGCCCTTGCTGCTACACAAGGATGGAGTCTTCATCAGATGGATGTGAAGACCGCACTTCTGCATGGTGCGATAAAGGAAGAGGTGTATGTGGAGCAACCTTTGGGGTTCGAAGTCCAAGATCAGGATACCCATGTCTGCAGGTTGAAGAAAGCCCTCTATGGGTTGAAGGAAGCACCCAGAGCTTGGTACGAGAGGATAGATAGCTACCTGATGAAGCTGGGCTTCACTCGTAGTAATGTTGATTCGAACCTTTACTTCAAGGTTCATAGAGAGAAGCCTCTCATTCTGGTGTTGTATGTGGACGACCTCTTCCTGACAGGTGCTGACCCTGTCATTCATCAATGCAAGAGGGAGCTCGCTGCTGAGTTTGAGATGAAAGACCTAGGACTGATGCACTACTTCCTAGGCCTGGAGGTCTGGCAGAGACCTGGCGAGATTTTCCTTTCTTAAGGAAAACACATTGTGAAGCTTCTGGAAAGATTTAGTATGGTGGACTGCAAGTCTGTGTCGACACCGATGGAGCTCAACTTCAAGAAGTTGAGTGGCAGTGGTGCTGGGCCTGTATTGACAAATCCTACAAAGTATCGTCAACTCGTAGGGGCCCTGATGTTCTTAGTGAACACCCGTCCGGACATATGTTGTGCAGTGAACACTTTGAGTCAACACATGGTTGATCATAACATTCACTGGGTTGGTGCCATGAAACTCTTGAGATATCTCTGAGGCACGATAGACCATGGGTTGAGATACACTGCCGGGAGTATGACACTCCATGGATATATTGATGTCGATTGGGCTGGCAGTGTGGTGGATTGCAAGAGCACATCTGGATGCTACTTCACACGTAGATCTGCTTCAGGCAGGAAATCGAAGTCGGTAGCCTTGAGCACCGCTGACGCCGAATACATTGTAACATGTATGGCCTATTGTGAAGTCACTTGGTTGCGAAAGCTCTTCAGTGAGCTGTTCGAGCATGTGCTAGATGCCACCGTTATCCTTTGTGATAACTAGAGGGGGATTCGTTTGTCATAGAATCCCGTGTTCCACGATCGATCCAAGCATGTTGATGGCTGGTACCACTTTATCCGGGATATGGTACAGCGAGGCACCGTAAGGCTCAATCATAGGAACTGATGAGCAGGTCGCGAATATTCTCACTAAACCCTTGGGGAAGGTCAAGTTCCTAACCTTTCGTGAGAGTCTTGGTATCGTGGAACGACCCTATGATGTGGGTCCCGTTGGACGATGAGCTCTGGGAGCTCTGGGGGGCTTTGGGGACAGCTTTTCAGAGCTATGAGCAACCACAAGGCTAGGATTGCCGAACCTTGTTGGTGTGCTTGGACCCCACCGTTGTGATTATTGAGTTGGTTCACCTCTCATTATCTATGCCCCGTATGCATCCTACCCATTGAGTTCAGGGCTCATGGGAAGTACCTCTCATTTGGCCAATGAGGTGGGAAAAGCTAGAGACTAGTAGCAAATACTGATGGACGCATAAGAGATTGCCGTACTCTCTATCTAGGATGGCACGGTCCAACCACTTGATCTGGGATCAAGTATAGTGAGGTTTCGGACCTCCGCCTGACTTCGGGTCAGATGAACCAACTTCGGGTTGGTTGGAGACTCTTTGTGAGTATGATAGTGAGGTTTCAGACCTCCGCTTGACTTCGGGTCAGATGAACCAACTTCGGGTTGGTTGGAGACTCTTTGTGAGTCTGATAGTGAGGTTTCGGACCTCCGCCTGACTTCGGGTCAGATGAACCAACTTCGGGTTGGTTGGAGACTCTTTGTGAGTCTAATAGAGGTTTCGGACCTCTTGCTTGGACCCCACCGTTGTGATTATTGAGTTGGTTCACCTCTCATTATCTATGCCCCATATGCATCCTACCCATTGAGTTCAGGGCTCATGGGAAGTACCTCTCATTTGGCCAATGAGGTGGGAAAAGCTAGAGACTAGTAGCAAATACCGATGGAGCATAAGAGATTGCCGTATTCTTTACTCCAGGGATGGCACGTCCAACCACTTGATCTCGGGATCAATTATAGTGAGGTTTCACCTCCGACACTTCTAGTCGATGAACCAACTTCTGAAGAATGGAGACTCTTGTGAGTCTCGAGACATGGTTTCGGACTGGTCTGACTTCTATGAACCAACCGGTTGGTTGGAGACTCTTTGTGAGTCCGATAGTGAGGTTTCGACCTCCCGCCCGACTTTCTGGTCGTATGAACCAACTGGTTGGTTGGAGACTTCTTGTGAGTCTATCAGAGGTTTCTGACTCTCCGGATGGATTTGTCACTGGGGATGATGTCTCTTTGCACTGTTCACTGTTTCTGAAATAAAGAGGCCAGCAAAGCAAGTTACGACGGGATGACGCACGATGTTTGATTGCACTGATGGATGGAGTTCTCCCTAGTTGAGAGGGAGTGTTAAATTTGGACAACTAGGTCCAAACTCCATGTTGTGATGTCAGTGGCTTAAAGATAATGGGAGATGAGCTATTGTTCCTTTCTGAGAGGTGTAAGATCGATGAGAAATATCTAACCATTGTTAACATGTATTTTGAATTTATTATTTATAATAAATTATATGTGCAGGTCGGCCTTAAGGTTTTACACCCCTAGCAGATGTGTCACACACCTCAATGATGGATATAAATATTGTTGCCGTTGTTGCTGTTGCTGCTGTTGTTGCCATTGCTGCCAGTGTTGTTGCCGTTGCTGCCGGTGTTGTTGCCGTTGTTGCCAGTGTTGCTGCCATTGTTGTCGTTGGGGCAACGTTGACTTTTCTGGGGTTGACTTTGAGTTGACCGTGTGGCTGTTTTGAGGGTTGTTGT
Organism: Pinus albicaulis; assembly: GCA_034641835.2. Lineage (NCBI taxonomy): Eukaryota > Viridiplantae > Streptophyta > Pinopsida > Pinales > Pinaceae > Pinus > Pinus albicaulis. Next base: position 263,599,732 of record CM076584.1, read on the forward strand.
GACACATGCTGGGTTGGTTGACCAAGGAGACTTTGCTGGTTGAAGCATCCTGTTGACTGCCGTAACGCACCACCACATTTTTTCTGTTTCTGGTTTGTCTTCTATAGATCCACTGGTATGTTCTATCAGCATTTTACTTGATTGTTTATGTGATTGCTGTGGTGAAAAGTAAAGTTGCATCAAGCATAGAACATCTACATAATTTTACACAGTAGCAATAAATACTGCCTCAAATTGTGTAGCCGATCTTGTACTTTTCTTTTACAGAACAATATAGGTTTTATCACAACAGATTGCCTTGTAAATTGAGCTAACTCTTGCCCTCAATTTCCGTGCCTTCTTTTTGTTGTATGACCAACAATAAATGCCTGTACGACCTGCACTTAAATCTCCATGGTTCTGTCCATTCAATGCTATACTTTCTCCTTGGGATGCGTGCACTAACTCCCTTGTTATTTGCACCGAGTTTTGTTGCCTCTTCTCTCTTTCTTCAGCCTCACAAATATCTCTCTTACTTCATTAAATGGTCATAATGAAGTAAAAAAAATTGTACCTTCACCCTCATAAATTCCCTTTTCTAAAATAACATAATGATTTTACCCTAACCTTAGATCTCAACGATCCAAATTCAATCTTGGTCCACGAGATCGACATATGTGACTTAATCTCTCGTTGGGATCACTTAAATCTCTTTAGTGACCCAACTTTCTAATAAAATCACTTTTGCTTTATAATCATTAATTATAATAGCTACACTTTATAAAAAAACTTTGTAAATTGTCATCACTTAGAGGGTGTTGTTGCTCAGACACTTCCACATGCTGGGCACCACCAGTGTGGAAGTACATATCCGAGCTACCATTTTCAAGAAGATCGTAAACATGCCTCTTCTACAATATGATCTACTTCAAAGTAGTTGTTTGTGATGCACTAGTTCTCTCATTTATCTAGTGCCTTATGACTCCATTAGCCCACATGGATGATAGGCACTCTTCTCTTTTCATTCCTTGTTTTTCTCTTCATATCATATCTTGTCCTTATCCCATTTCTGTTGCCATCCTATTTTGTATACTACAACTACCATTTGATGTTCTTAGGGTAACTCTTCATTAAATCACCTTGTGTGCCCACTCTATAGCCTAGCGATCTTACGTTTTAGGGAAGCCCCCTTGATTTGGAGACGAGGCAACCTAAAGCGACAAAAAAAGCTACTAACACGACAATGGGTAGCCTTCCTACGTCACACAAACTGGCCACTTGATGCTTGGGGCTTTACATCATGTGGGGTGTTAGATTTTTTTGTAGTAGGGAGTAACCTCAAAAGCTAACAATTTCTCAGACAGCTTAGTTAGCTAGTATTTGCAACACCTCAAATGGCTTTGGCTTATTTGTTTTAGAGCTTCACATGTTATTTATAAGGGTTATGAGTTACATCAACTTGACATTGAATTCTTTTGTCCAAAACATTAAGTCAAACTCCTTCCCTTACTTTGTGAATTTTCCTACAAGGCATATGTTAGTGGAAAGTTACAAATGTTGACAACCATGGAACCTCATAATGATCATTATTCGATTATGCAAATTTCTTATTGTTGCCCAATTAATTATTTATTAATTGGCTTTTGTTCAGTGAATGTCTTGTTAATCTTTGTCAGAAGTTGATCAAAGGAATAAGATTGTTCGGTGAATGTCTTGTTAATCTTTGTCAGAAGTTGATTAAAGGAATAAGATGATCATCATTATACATAATGGGTTTAATTTTGGTGACATGGTAATCGTCTATCACTATTCATATAAAGTAGTAAGGTTGCACAATACTCAAACCAAATTTATCAATTAGGGAATTTTGAGGTAAAAAATGGGCCTCAAAACAAAAAGTGTACTAGCAAAATTAACTTTAAAGGAACCAATAAGATTCAAGTTGATGATGTCACCAAGGGTAAATATCTTTGGAAGGAAAAAAAAGAAAACTACCCTTTTAAATTGTATTTTCGGCTTAGGTTCACTCAAATGTCAAGTGTAGATAGTTGTTGGATGTGGAATTAAATTCCACATCCAACAAATACCACTTTGCATACTTTTGAGTAGACCCACAAAAAAAAAAATGAAAATAGATGAAAGAAATCACACATGAAGGAAAAAAAGGTTTCTTTTATGTATTTTCATTTTTTTGGTGTGGGTCTACTCAAAAGTATGCAGAGTGGTACTTGTTGGATGTGGAATTTAATTCTGCATCCAACAATTATCTACACTTGACATTTGAGTGAACCTATAAGGAGATAAGCCAAAAATACAATTTAAAAAGGTAGTTTTCTTTCTTCCTTTAAAAATTTATAACTCTTGTTTTATTATTTTCTTTAGGAGCCCTAATATAGACCTCAAAATTGCTCTAATGAGAAATCCTACTATGTTAGAGCTAAAGGTTTCAAAACAATTTATGCTTTGGACATTCTCAATAAGAGAAACCTCCACGATGTTTTCCATGTCTCTTTTTGGAGAATTAAAAGCAACGATATTTCTCAATTGGAGTTGTGTCAATTTGATGAAGAATGTAGGTTATCACTTGAACTTAAAGGCACACCGGAAACAAAATTTAGGAACCCATGAAATAAACAAATTCAAGGATACAAAATCATGTGGAAGAACCTTTAAGAGGCTCTTTTGGAGGAATTAAATTAGCAACGTCAAAAGTTCAAACTTGCCCCCACTTCAAGGACAAATGTTCTTTAGGGTGATGGCATATTGTTCACTAAAAGTGAACAACATGTTTTTTCACTTAAAGTAGGATCTATATGCCTTTTGTATGTTATATTTTTATTCAATACATTAATTAAAGGGAAAACTAACCTTAGTTACCCTAAATATTAGTGTAAAGCTTTAATTTATGTTAGTAATTCCTAAACTAGTCTTGAATAGCTTTAAGTGTGACTTAATAAATTTGAATATGGTTCACCCTCCTGATTGATCTTTAAAACACCTTAATCATGTTTAAGTAAATGAACGATACTCAAAACTATAGGGTTCCCACCTATCCTTTTTGACTTAAATTAAAATGCCTTTTTGGACAAGTTATGTCCTAAAGGAGAGATATTTTTTATAGTCCATATAAGGTGTATTTAACCACTGTTACATCAACTTTCATAGTGTTAACTATCAAAATTACATTTATGAGAGACTTTTCTTTTAGTTAGGTTCATTGAAATATTCCTAATGGGAATTATTAAGTGATTTTGGAGCAGTAAAACTCAACATTTAACAGAAAATGATATATATATATATATATATATATATTATTAATGAGTAAGTGATGAATACAATTGTGGGAGGCCCTTGGCTTAAGCATTGCCTCCTGTGCCTCTTGGTTAATGGGCATGATCTTTGATCAAGCTCTTTGCCTTAATTTAACTAATAATTACAAGGATAATTAATTTTTTACATAACATTGCCTTCCTCCTGAAAGGATGCTTTGTCCTCAAAGGATACATAACGACGGGTGCTGTCAACGAAACACTTATGTCTCCCAAGAAGCTTCTTCTCTTGGTAAGTCCTTCCACTTGATCAGGTATTCTTTGATTACTTGAGATCACAACTTCTTTTCCCTGATGGAGACGATGCCTTCTGGTTCTAGAATGACCCTTCCTTTGTCATCTAAAGTTGGAAGTGTTGTTTGTGCCGATTGATGTTCACCAAGTTCCTTTTTAAGGCAGAATACATAGAAAACGTTGCGAACACGACTTCTATCAGGTAGGCTTAAACTATATGCTACTTGGCTGATTTTTTTGTCGATCTGGTATGGTCCATAAAATTTCGGTGCCAATTTGTTTTTTCCATTATGTTTTGAGGATAACTGCTTGTAAGCCTGAAGTTTAACAAATACCCATTCTCCAACATCAAATTCCTTTTTTTTTTCTATTTCGATCAGCTTGCTGCTTCATACGATTTCTTGCATTATTTAGTTTTTGTTTAAGAGTTTGGACGACTTTTTGGGTCTCTTCTAACTAGTTTTTAATAGTGGGAAGTATCGTCTCGATGATAGCAAGGTCCTTCCATTTCAGAGGTTTGTAACTGTACATAGCTTGAAATGGTCATTTCGCTGACGTGTGGTTAGTAGAATTGTACCACCATTTAGTGACATGTAACCATTGAACTCACTTATTTTGTTTGTCTGTGGCATAACAACGTAGGTAGGATTCTAAACATTTATTGACAACTTCTGTTTGGCCATTTGTTTGAGGATGATAGGCTGAACTCATGTTGAAGTAGGTTCCTATATGATTGAAAGATTCCTTCCAAAAATTACCCTTAAATTTAGCATCTCTATAGCTCACAATGACCTTGGGAAATCCTTGTAATTTATAAACATTTTACAAAATATCTCAGCAATTTGTTTTGCTGAGTTTGATTTCCTCATTCCAATAAAGTGAGCATACTTGGTGAGTCTGTCGACTACTACAAGAATCTTATCCTCACCCTCAGACACATGTAAACCTTCGATAAAGTCCATTGATATTTCTTCCCATTTCTAATTTGGGATATTTAAAGGATGAAGTAGTCCAGGAGTCATAATATTTTCATTTTTATTCCTCTGGCATTTATTGCATTCTGCTACGTATCTCTGAATATCGTTTCTCATTCCCTTCCAAAAAAACGACTGACATGCATTATAGTAGGTTTTAAAGAAACCTACATGTTCGGCTAGCAATGAATCATGTGACTCCTTGAGAATCTTGGCTTTAAACTTGGAATTTGAATTCAGATAAATTCTTTCTTTGTACCATAAAATATCGTTCTTCCATTCAAATTTTGAATTTTGAGGAAGGTTATTGATTATGGCACTGGTTTTTGGATCTTTCACATATTCACTTCGAATCATATTAAGCCATTCGGGAGCAATGACCGAAACTACAAGTAATGATGGTTCTTCGTCTTTCTAGGACAAGGCATCTGCAACTACATTGTCCTTTCCTCTTTTATGTAATATCTCCAAGTCAAAAGCAACAATTTTTTCAACCCATTTTTGTTGTTCTTTCGAGAGCGTTTTTTGTTGGAGGAGGTGCTAGAGACTGTTATGGTTTGTTCGTATGGAGAACCGACTTCCCAAAAGATAATGCTTCCACTTGGCTAGTGCGTGTATAATAGCGAGCATTTATTTTTTGGATGTAGATTTTAGATGTTCTTGCGTATTGAGTTTCCTGCTTTCAAAAGCTATTGGATGACCATCTTGCATTAATACTGCTCCTATAGCAAAACTTGAAGCATTAGACTCAATTACAAAAGGTTTTAAGAAATCCGGAGTTGCTATTACAGGGGCATTAGACATAACTTCCTTCAAGTTTTCAAAACACTATTCTGCTTCATCATACCATTGAAATGAGTTATTCTTAAGAAGGTTTGTTAGGGGTGCGGTTATATGGGCATAGTTTTTAATAAATCTTTGGTAATACCCGATCAACCCTAGAAATCCTCTTAGCTTGGAGATATTAACTAGTTTGGTTCATTCCTTTATAGCCTTGATCTTATTAGGGTCTACTTTTACTCCCTCCTTGGATATTATATGTCCGAGATATTCTACTTCTTCCTTCCCAAAAGTGCATTTGGACTTCTTGGTATAGAACTAATGCTCTTCTAATGCAATAAGAACTTGCTCCAAATGTTGTAGGTGCTCCTTCCATGTTTTACTATAAATCAAAATGTCATCAAAGAACACTAACACAAACTTTTTTAAATATGGATGGAATAGCTTGTTCATCATAGCATGGAATGTTGTTGGTGCATTGGTTAATCCAAAAGGCATTACTTTAAATTCGTAATGACCTTCATGTGTTCGAAACGCCATTTTTGCTACGTCTTCCAACCTTATCTTGATTTGGTAATGCTTTGACCTTAAGTCTAACTTTGAGAAGTATTTAGCTCCATGTAGTTCATCTAATACATCATCGATAAAAGGGATTGGAAATTTGTTTTTAATTTTTATTTTGTTTAGTCCTTGATAATCGATGCATAATTTGAACGATCCATCTTTCTTTCGAACTAATACAACTGGAGCAACATACAAACTTTTACCTTTTGTGATGATGCCACACTTTAAAAGATCTTGGACTAATCTCTCAATTTTAGTTTTTTGATGATGTGGATATCGATATGGTTTGATGTTGATGGGATTCGATCCTGCTTTGACTTCTATTGTATGCTTGATTTCTCTTCTAGGAGACATCTTCATTGGAAGATCTTTGAATACTTTTCGTGCTTTTGAATTAGCTCCTAGATTTCTGGTGCTTCTTCGTTGATCAAACTTGGAGTTAACATTTCTAATTGATGGCACTGTACCACATAAGCTGATGCTCCCTTCCAAATCACTTTCATCATTTGGGATGACGATACAACTTGATTCTCAGGTGGTTGGAATCCATATAACTTGTTCTTCTGTCCCTCCCATTTAAATCTTATAATTTGCTCTTAATGGTTGGTAGAATAAGTGCCTAAGATTTGTAACCATTGGATACCTAAGACCACATACACTCCTCCTAATGGTACAATGTAGAACGGAGATTCAAGATTATAGTCTTGAATCTGCAATTTGACTTTATGGCATTTCCCTACCTTTTCAATTTTCTTGCCGTCGGCTACCACAACCTTCATGTTGGGCATGGGAAATGTGAAAATGTTGAGTCTTTTCACCATGGTTGAGTCCAAAAAATTGTGGGTGCTACCGGTATCGATTAAGACCATTACATTGTTCCTCTTGATGTCCTTTTAATTTCAGTGTTTGGGGTTGTGATATACCTGTCATGGCCGATAATGGTAATTGCATAATACTTTCATGATTTGGTTTTGGAGACAATTGTGGAGAATCCTTAATTTCTTCTTTGCCTGTTCTTTGTTGTTTGAATCATTAATTGCCTCACACATATATAGGTTCTTGGTTTCCTTCCCTTTAGCGCATCTTTATTTCGGGTCTCATTTTTTGCCACAATGTCTGCACTTGCTTTCTTTCATCCTTAGCATTTCCAAATTAGTTTTGTCTCGTTCATGAAGATGCGGTGGAACATATTTTGTATTATCCGTGTTCATAGCCTGAGAAAATCTTCGTCTAGAATATACTTTTTCAACCTATGGCCACTGCATCTTTTCATGTTTCTTTTCGACAATCTTTGCTTTTGTCTTGCTTCTTCTATCGAATTAATGTCATGTAGCTCAAGTTCTGCCTGCGGATGGGATTTAAGTCCTGTGATATATGATCGAATGAGACAAGTTTCAGATATTCCAGGTACTCGTGTGGCCAAAGTTTCCCATTCTCGAGTGTATTCGTCCACATTGCCTTTTTGTTACAATTTGATGACTGTTGAGAAGAATTCTTACTCCTTGACACCCTTGAACCTTTTAAAGAATTCATTTTTGAATTTCTTCCAACTGATGGCAAGTGTCGTCTTCTTCCACCACATATACCAGTTATATGCTTCGCCTTCCATTTGCATGGATGCATGCCTGATCTTTCATTTTCATTATCAATATCGTAAATCTCCAAATATTCTTCTACTTTGTTGAACCAAGCAACACTGCAATTTTCATTACCGTCAAATTTGAAGAGCTCAAGTTTTGCTCTTTGTTGATATGTAGCTATCAATGGAGCGAAGAAAGGGTATTGATTTGAGAACGACATATTTGTGTATGCATTCTAGAGCTGCCTATTTTGAGAATTCGAGTTACTATTTTCTTGATTCGGCATGGAAGATGCCTTTGGAGATTTAGGGTTTGGATGTGAGGCTGATCCGTTTGATGTATCTATAGAGTCTGGGTGCTGAGTAGCTTCATTATTCTAGAGTATTTGATTGGGTGTAACCTTCAACTTGTCACAAATACAAGTCAACATCATCATTGCTTGATTATGATTTAGATTCACCATATTTGAAAGGATTGCATGATCATTTTCGAATTCATTATGGTTCTGCTCGAGCTGACTCTCTATTCTCTTTGAGTGCCTCAATTTGTTCGCCATGTCCGGTCGCCTTCGTCTCAAGATCTATCAATCTTTTATTGAAATCGGCCATCGACATTGATGAAGACATCGAGCAGGTTTGAGGTGGCGTATACTTATCTAGCTTAGGCGCCCCCCCCCCCTCATTTTTTTCCTTAGCCTAACACTTCTTTTAAATTAATTAATTATATAACTAAATTAATTTAATTAATCATATAAATTAATTAAGTTAACTTATATAAATAAATTATAAATTAATTAACTTATATCAATTATATGGCCGGTCACACTGCTTGGCCGTGTCTCCGAAAAGGCAAGGACTGTCTTATTGTGCTGCCAAACACCCTCACTGACCGAGCACAGATAGGTGACAACAACGTTTGGGAAGGGGGTCGCTGTTATATACAGTCAGAGTTAAGGCAGACAACGATGTGGTCGAGCGGATGGGTGGCGGAAAAAAAGGGACAATGACGATCCAATGGAACGAAGTTGTAAAAGGGGTAGCGGACGAAGGGTTAACATCGGTAGGAGAATGAGGCGGAACAAGATGTAGGCAGTGGAATAGGGTTGTGCAACAAGTAAACACTCCGAAGATCGACCTACTCATACCAAATGGAGCAGTAAAACTCAACTTTTAACGGGAAATGATATATATATATATGAGCAAGTGATGAATACAATTATCGGAGGCCCTTGGCTTAAATACTGCCTCGGGTGCCTCTTGGTGAATGGACATGATCTTTAATGATGCCCTTTGCCTTCATTTAACTAGTAATTACAAGGATAATTAACTTTTTACATAACAAATTTATAGAACATGCATGATAATAACAATTTGAAAATTCAACACATGCATGATAATAACAACTTGAAAATTAAACACATGCATAGGAAATGAAAGCACAAGAGGAAAATTCACCAAATTCTGAGACTTTTTATTAATATCTAAGCCAATGGGAGTACAAATTAGTAAGAGAAGAGAAACCAGGGCTTGCTACAACAAGCAAAGAAAAACCCAGGTTAAAATTTGTTGCCCAAGTGTTGGATTAGCTCCACCCAAAAAAATTTGCAATGACTTAGAAAATTGCTGCCAGTGCTGGTGGAAAGAAATGGAAGTTCGACCCTCAACTGTGCTCAGAAAATTTTGAAATTTTAGCTGGTGCCTCTACTCAATTGGCCCCAAAAAACCCAGAAGGGGTTTGGCCTCAGCCCATCAACCCTCAAAACCAACTAATTGGTGTGAATGGCCTAGTCTCTCCTCCAGAACGCATTGCAAATAAAATACTGTGGGTTGCTCCCAAAATTCTCCTCAATCCTCCCCAATTTACTTGCAAAAACTCCTCCACCCAAGTCCACTTATTCCTCTAGCCCTCAACTCACCAAATCTCCCTATCTCTTAGCCTCTGCGCAACTCTACTAGTTGTTGAAAATGTAACTATTATCGGTCTTCATAATTGCTATTGTACTTTGTCATTATGTTTTTATTGTAAAATTGAAAAAGAAGAAAAAGAAAATTATTATTAAGCATGGGTTTTAATGCTCATTTTATTTATTTAATAGGTCAAAGCCTCCATTGTAGGTTTATAGGGTTTCTCTTGAGTCAGAAGAGTCATTGTCATATTTATTAGACCCTTCTTGGGCTTTTGTATCATGTAAAGAAAATTATTCTCTAGTCAAAACAATCATTTGTCACCTTCTCACCAAGTCGGCCCTACCTTGATGAAGTCGACCTAGATTGGGGCTATTCGACCCTATGGAAGCAGTATAAATAGAAGAAGAGCTCGGCCTATTTGGGATCCATCATCAACAAGTTCGATTTGTAGTATAAAGAGAAGAAAAAGAGTGCAAAGTCAAGGAGAAGGAAGGGCAAAGCAAAAGAAGAACAAAATTGAAGTTTTTGGGCATCTCTCTCTCACACGTGCGAATTTTTCTAGGGTTTCCGGGCAAGTTGCATGGGCCGAAATTTCTGTAGTAACTGCAGGTCTGAATTTTTGATTTGCAGGGGATGAAATTCTAGAAAGAATTTTTGAAGGAGTTGACTATTGTTGACTGAGCAAGATTTGTCTACTTTGAAGGAGGGCTGACTTGGTGATTGGAGGAAGTCTGTCTTGGTCCAAAGGTCTTGGATTGTCTCACTTTGACTTGACTCTATTATTGAAGAAGAGTTGATTGGGTTTTCTTCTTGAAGAGGGGTTTTGCCCTGATTGAGTGCCTACATCTTGTGTATCTTGTTCTTGTGATATTCATGCAATTTTGATTTGGTAATTGCTTGATGAAAGATAACATAATAAAGAAGTAAGAGAAGGCAACACATATCACAAGTAATTATCAAGAAAAGAGGAGTCAAATCCTAATAACTATATGCATTGATTTCCCAACACTTGTTACCCTTGCGCAAGCTTGGATTGCTGCAATTTGGCTCATTGAAATACCCCCAAATTAACCCTGCAAATACCACTAAAATTGTTGCCCTCAAGGTAGATGCTCCGCTTGCAAAATACCATTGCAAACAACTTTTCACCACCTGCAAATTTCTCCCCCATGTGTTGCCCTTTGCACCTCGGAAAAATGCACACTGTTGAAGGGAAACCTTGGTCGAATTGCCAGAAGGAAGCCTATAATGAGTCTCCTTCCTCCCTACTAGGGAGACGCTCAAGGTTCTCTTAAGAAGGGTTAGATTCTCGCCTGGAAATCCTTGTGCTAAACAGTACATGTTGTCTTGTGTTGAACAACTACAAGAGAATTGATAATCTGAAGTTGAATTGGCAAAAAGCCCCAAATGATGGCCCTCACCTTCTATTTATGCTTGCTGCTCTCCTCCTCTCCTTGTGGGCCCCATTCTCCACTAGTACGCTTCCATCCTCTTCTTTCTCTCTTTGCAAGAGCGTGCTACCTAAGGGAGAGCGTATTCCCTTGGTGTGTGCCCCCCACAACCCAACAAGAAATCAAAATTTCCCCTTCTTCTAAGTCAAGATGCGAAATTTGTTGCCAAAGTCAAAATTTATCAAAAATGAGATGCCTCCTAGGTAGCTTAGGAAATCAGGGATATTACAATCTCACCTGCCAAAATTTACTTGTCCTCAAGCAATTTCAATGCTGGATGTTGCAACACTTGCTCACCATCCCGTGTAGCATCCTTCTCAAGAAGATCCTACCACCTTACTAAAAGCTCCCTAATAATCTTGTTTCTTAGCTTCTTTTCACGCACCTCCAAATGGCCTCCGACACTAGCTCTAGATGCTCCTCGTCCTCCAATGGTGGCAGCTCTATAGTGGTCGTGACCTACTGTCCTAGTGCCTTCTTCAGGCATGACACATGGAAAACATTATGCACCTTGCTTCTTGAAGGAAGCTCCAACTCGTATGCCAACTCCCCAACTCACTTGGTTACCTTGTACGACCCATAGAATCGTGGCTTGAGTTTTTCTGCTTCCTTCTGCTTAAGCGATGACTGCTTGTACAATTGGATGCGCAAATAGACCATATCACCAACCTGAAACTGCCTCTCAACTATGCCCCTGTTAGCATACATTTTCTGCTAGTTTTGTGCCATCTACAAGTTATCCTTGAGAGCCTTGAGGATCTCTTGGCTCTGTAGGATCCAATCTCAAGCCCTTGGGGCTCTGTGTCTCCAAACATCATGTCAGTAAAAGATAATGCATCATAACCATAAAGGGCACGAAAACTGACATATCGATCGACATGTGGTAGGTGGTGTTATAGAAGTACTCTCCAAGGTGCAACCACTTCACCCATGCACATTGCTTCCCTGTCACATAGTTTCACAAATATCCCTGCAACCATTTGTTTACTATCTTCGTTTTTCCATCTGTCTAAGGGTGGTAATTGGTGCTGCGAGTGAGCTCCGTACCCACCAACCTGAATAGCTCTTCCCAAAAAGCACCCATGAACCTATTGTCCCGGTCATTGACAATGGTCTTCGGAAGACTATGTAGCCTGAACACCTCCCTAAAGAAGAGCTTAGTGATTTGTGAGGCCGAGGACTTGGATGATATAGCGAAGAAATGAGCGAACTTGGTCAACCTATCCACCACCACATAGATGCAGTCATGCCCCTGTGCGACTAGAAGACTTGTGATGAAATCCATGGACACACTCTCCCACTTCCACCCTAGAATAGGGAGAGGCTGTAGTAAACCCACTGGGTGTGTTGGCTCCCCCTTGTTTCTCTAGCAAACCTCACACTCTTGTACATTCCTCAATACATCCCCCTTGAGGCCCTTCCAAGTAAAGCACTCCCTTATTGCCCGATAAGTTTTGAGGAATCCTGGGTGTCCTGCCATGGGTGTATAATGTGCTTCCTGCATAATCCTCTCTCTGAGTTGTGACCCCAACACCAAATAAATCCCGTCCTTGTAGTACATCTCCTCGTCCATCACCATGTACCTGTCATCTCCAAATGTGCCATCCAATATCTCACAACCCTATTGATCCTTGGAATACTCTACCTATAGCTGCGCCCTCTAGTCCTAGGTGATGTCTATCAGAGATAGTGTTGCAGGCCTCCTAGATAGTGCATCTGCCACTACGTTCTACTTTCCCTTAACGTATTCTATCTCAAAGTCATAGAAACAATTTCTAGGTTTTGGAGAACTCCCGTGTTTTAGCCCCTCCACAAAGTCTCGAGACTAGATCTCCATCCAATGCTACAAAAATGAACATCGAATGCCCCCTTCTTTGTGAGGTCTGTAAGGGGTGCAACCAACTGAGAAAATCCCCTCACGAAGCGTTTGTAATATGTGCATATGCCCAGGAATCTCCTCAACTCTGTCACGTTCTTGGGCGTAGGCCAATCATGGATGGCCCGAATCTTCTCTTGGTGGACTCCAACTCTATCCTCCCCTATCATGTGCCCCATATACAACATCTCTATCAGCTCAAACTCGCACTTGGACATCTTGGAATAAAACTGCTCCTCCTCCAAGATGCTCAAGACCTCCTCCAAGTGCTGTTGGTGCTCCTCCCATGTCTTGTTGTAAATGAGTATATTGTCAAAGAACACTAAGAAAAACCTGCGCAGGTGCTTGTGGAACACGTGGTTCATGCAAGACTGAAATGTGGCAGGTGCATTGGTGGGCCTAAAGGGCATCACTAGGAACTCGAAGTGTCCATAATGGCACCAGAATGTAGTCTTTGAGATATCCTGCTCTCTCACCCGAATTGATGATACCCCGAATGCAAATCTATCTTAGAGAAGTACCTGGCCCCTCTAAGCTCATCCAGTAGCTCATGAATGTGTGGTATTGGGTATCGATTCTTTAGAGTCTTCTTGTTCATGGCTCTGTAGTCAATACACATGTAGAGGGTCCCATCCTTCTTCTGCACCAACACCATTGATGAAGCAAAAGGGCTAGAACTGGGCCCGATGTGCCCTAATGGCAACAACTCCTGAATGGCCCTCTCGATATGGTGGCCTGCTTGGAGGAATCTCTCCAAAAATTGCCTGATGTCTCTCCAAAAGCATTAGGATATCTAGGTGTGGCTGCCAAGCCTGAGTCCCTGTCTCCGATATGCTAAGCTCCATTTCCCACTCTTTTTCTCCAAGCCGTAAGTCGAGCTTCATCCGACTGGTTGGTACTATATGTGGCGGGTAGGAGTGCATACCCCTCAACACAACCAACTTTCCATCTGGTCCCATGATCTCCATCTCCACCTTCTTCTAGTCGGTAATGGCTCGCCCCAAGGATTAAAGCCACTGGGCACCCATCACCAGATTGGTGTTCTGGAATATCAACTACGAAAAAGTGATCAGTCATGGAATAGTTCCCCATAGTCAAGGTCAGATTGGGGACATATCTTGTGCACTGCATGGTTTTGTCTCCTAGCACCAACATTGAGAATCCATTGAAGGTCCCTGTGTGTATACCTCTTTGCTCCACAATCTAGGCATCAATGAAATTGTGGCTATCCCCACTGTCCACTAGCACTGAGACGCACTGTCCTTGCATTGTGCCCCTGATCCGTAGTGTCAAATAATTTAGAACTCCCTGAAATGAATCAATAACCCCTCCAGTGGACAGAAGTAGGCCTCCTTCCTAAGGTGGTGGTGGTGGTGATCCTCCTCCCACGAATTATGGTCCAACACCCCCACCATCTATCTCCTGCTTAACGTCGTCCTCCGGCTCACTATCTAAGTACACCTCGATGTAATGGGCCTTGCCCTTGGTGCAATTGTGCCTAGGTGCCCATCGCTCCTGGCACGTGAAAAATAACTTCTGCCTCTAGAGGTCCCTCCTAGTCACATCATCAAGCTGACCACACCCAATCTCCCTCTATGACTGTCTGGTGTCTTTGTGCCCCTGGGGAGCAATGGGTATGGTGGGTATAGGGGCCCTGGTCTTGGGAACTGCATCAATCATGTCTCTGGTCCTAGAGATGGCATCCACCAACGACACGGGTTTATAAACGCTCACCCATCCACATAGTGGATCAACTAACCCCTCAACAAACAACATAATCAACTATGCCTCTGAAATATCTGTAACCATCACGACCAACCTTTGGAACTCTAATATGTACTTCGCACTACCAGCCTGTCTAAGTGTGCCAAATCCCTAAATTGTAGCTCAGAGTCCTTCCTATCAAACCTCTCAATCAACCGCCTGGTAAACTACATGTAAGAGGTGATGTGGATATGCCATAGCGTAATCAGGCCATGGTACCACCATTCTTGCACATCTCCCTCCAAATGCAGGGTGGCAAACCAGATAGCATCAGTCTTCTGCATTGGGTTCAGATGGAAATAAGTGTCCAACTTCTAAACCCATGTCGTGACTAAACTCTTCCCTAGCCCATCATAATTGGGAAGCATGACTTTCCCTGGTACCTTCTGCACCTCCTGGCCCAACTGCCCCCCGTTATAAGATGCGCCAGGTCTAGTCTTGCGCCTTTCCTTAAGGTGGATGAATTCCCCAAAGGACACGACTCTCTGAATCCTAGGGTCTAACCCTTCATACTTGTCAATCCCTGTCTCAACAGAGTTCACCAAGTTTGCAATCGGGTTTGGTTCTCTTTCTCTCTCCGGCTCATCCACAAATTGTGGCATAGTAGGATGGCTAGCTTGGCCACGCAAAGGTGTGTAGGGTTGCTGATACGCATGCTCATGCGTGTGGCTTCCTCCTCCTGCTTTGGAATCCCCATCTCCATTGTAATCTGGTCCCTGGTGGTTTTGTACTTGTAGGCCCATCATCTACTGCATCTTGTCCATCATGAGCTGGCCTTGTCTCAACATCTGCTGATTCGTCCTCAACAACTCCTCCATAACCTGATTCTGGCCCCCTTGCCTTGGCTACTCGTTACATTCCTGGTGCTCCATGTGTTCCCTAGCGTTATCTAGCTCAGTATCTGAAAATGGGTCCGACCCTCCTCTACCACGTCCTCTGCCTCTACCCCTACCTCGGCCTCTCTAAAACACAACGCCCTGGTATCTGGGTGGCATCCCCTGTTGTTTTCTCCCACACTGGCTAATAGCATGCTATGATACCACTGTAATATTCCTAATGGGAAATATTAAGTGATTTACAAAACATACATGATAATGACAATTTGGTAATTTAACACATGCTTAGGAAATTAAAGCACAAGAGGAAAATGCACCAAATTATGAGTCATTTTATTAATTTATGAGCGAATGGGAGTACAAATGTGTAAGAGAAGAGGAACCCAGGCTTGCTACAGCAACCAAAGCAAAACCCAGGTTGAAATTTGTTGCCCTAGTGCTGGATTAGCTCCACCCAAAAGCTTCTGCCCTGACTCATAAAATTGCTGTCACTGCTGGTGGAAAGAAATAGAAGTTCAGCCCTCAGCTGTGCTCAGAAAAATCTGAAATTTTAGCTGGTGCCTCTCCTCAATTGGCCCAACAAAACCCAGAAGGGGTTTGGCCTCAGCCCATCAACCCGGAAAACCCACAAATTGGTGCGAATGGCCCAGTCTCTCCTCCAGAATGCACTGCAGAGAAAATACTGTGGGTTGCTCCCAAAATTCTCCTCGATCCTCCCCCCACCTGCAAAAATTCCTCCATCCAAATCCACTTATTCCTCCAGCCCTCAACTCACCAAATCTCCCTGTCCCTTAGCCTCTGCGCAACTTTTCCAATAACCCCTGCACAAGCCTGAATTGCTGCAATTTGGCTCCCTGAAATACCCCCAAATCAGCCCTGCAAATACCACTGAAAATGTTACCCTCAAGGTGGATTCTCCACCTGTAAAATCCCGGTTCAAACAACCCTTCACCACCTGCAAATTTCTCCCCCTCATGTTGCCCTCTGTACCAAGGAAAAATGTGCACTGCTGAAGGGAAGCCCTGGTTGAATTACTAGAAGGAATCCCGGAACGAGTCTCTTTCCTCCCTACTAGGGAGACACTCAATGTTCTCCGAAGAAGGGTTGGATTCCCACCTGGAAATCCTTGTGCTAAATAACATGTGTTGTCTCTAGCTGAACAATTGCAAGAGAACTGATAGTCTGAAGTTGAATTGACAAAAAGGCCCAAATGATGACCCTCATCTTCTATTTATGCTTGTTGCCCTCCTCCCCTCCTTGTGGGCCCCATTCTCCACTAGTACACTTCCCTCCTCTTCTTTCTCTCTCCACAAGTTGTGTTGCCTAAGGGAGTGCATATTCCCTTGGTGTGTGGCCCCCACAACTCACCAAGAAATCAATATTTCCGCTTCTCCCAAGTAAAAATGCAAAATTTGCTGCCAAAGACAAAATTTATCAAAAATGTGATGCCTCCCAAGTAGATTAGGAAATTGGCGATATTATATTCATAGGCACAATTGATGTCCCTTTTCGTTGTGCAAGTGCTCATTTTGTTTCTCATCTCAAAAACTTTGGAACCAAAACTATAATGAATGCAAACAGTCTGGATAATAGAGTACTCTGCTTATGTAAGTGTATGTTGTAACTATAACTGCATTCAGACACAACCCAAGCACCAACTCTTATAAACTCAATCTCAATATGTTGGGGAAACTCATAACACAATTTTAGACCACAAAGTTGGGATTTCGAAAATAGATTGGCCTTTTTTTTTCCTTTTTAGGTTTTGTTCAAGTGGTTTGAGTGGATATTAAAAGAAAATATGTTTATAGGTTTAAACAACAAATTTTTATTTTGCATTTAAATAAATACTTGTGTTTCTGAGAGTCAAGGTTATTTTCGTAGAATTGAAAGATGATTAGAAAGACTCATAATTTGAAAATCTTAATGAGTGCCCTAAATGGCTCCTGATATTAAGTAGGTTGTATACAAGTACAGACATTGCTGCTTTTTATTTAGGCTTGCACCTACAACTTTGGCATTTGCTAGTTATAATAAGCTTATAAGTAGTGTTGCTTAAGAATGATTCTTGCTGTGTGTGTGTGTGTGTTTTTGTTTCTATATTACAATTTTCGCTTGAGTCAGATTAGTTGTGTAAGCTATTGCAAGGCATTTAAATCTCTATTATAAAGGATTGTGTTTTGCTGTTGCCTTCTTGTCAGAACTTATTAAAAGCAAGATAATTGACAACCAACCCTTCAAAGAGAATGTAGATATATTATTTGAACGCTCTTTTTGTTTTTTGTCTTCAAATTTAAAGGAGAAGAAATAGAAGAGATTTGAAATTACAGTACTTACATGCCATAATGCCTTCCAAAAGGCTTTACATTCAGCAGTGAAATGCCTTTCTATACCTATTTTTTCCTTTCCCATTAGTAGTTTTCACATCTTGCCAAAATTGGTGTTTAAAGATATGAAAATATCAACTCAAGTTTAATTTAATGTTTTTCTTTGCATCCTTTACAAATTGTTCATAGAGTAAAGAATTGGTGGTGATGATGAAAAATTAAGAAAAACATTTTCATACACTGATCATATAATTTAACTCTTTTAAATTTTTGAGGAACTTATCATCAGACGATGTATCTGTTCATTGAAAACTTATGCCTCATTAATAATTGGGTCAGTGAAGAAACTCATAGTGTTTAAATATTGGTGAGTGGATAGATATCTTTGAATTGCAAGTTAAGAGAGATTATGTGTTTTTCCATTTGGCAGGATTTTGGAGGAAAATAAGCCCAACGGATTTGAGGATTTCGTCGACATGTATCTAGGACATTTACAGGTGACATGCTTTTGAATTGAGATGGACAATTTCATTTTTGTCCTATGCAAGATATCCCTGCTTAAATTTTATTAGATAAATTGAAAGATGGTATGGTTTGAAGTTTGTACTCATAGGAGGTAGTATCTTGATCTTTTGTTGATGGATAGGATGAGCAACAGTGGATTATAAGGTACTGGTTTCCCATCAGAGTCAAACATAATGGAATGAGGAAGACAGTTAACATTTAAACCTTGCTATCAAAATATTGATATGTATTCGATCCAAGGTTTGATTGTTATTATGATGTGTTCCTGCACATTTGCTATTTGAAGACCTTTGCTACCACCATTTCAAAGTTCTCTCTCTTGATCTCTCCCAGCCACCCCTAAGGCCCTAAAAGTTTCCTGTTACTTTCTTTATCTTTTCTATTCTATCCCTTATCACTATCATGCAAAATTGGTTCAATTCCCACTGAAATGGTATCCCTTCTCAGTAACTGTAGATCTGGGTATTGGCTCCCTTTTCAAAATAATGGCCACACAGAAATCTATGGAACGGCTGATGCACTGGAAATAAATGGGTGCTTAATACTGAAGGTCCCATCAATTTTTATAACATCAGAAACTTATGATGTAGGTTGTAATCAAGGAAAAAAGGCACTTGAATCATTATTAATGAAAATTATTCACAATGATTGCTAAGGAGGGAAAATAAAAAAGGGAGCCAAGGCTTGAGAGGTCAGGGGAGTGAGTGTGTGTGATGGGTGGCAAGGCTTAGTGGTGAATAAATATTTCCCAATAAAATAACCCATTGACCATGGGAAGAGGTTTCTTCAATTTTCATCATCTTTCCTTCGTTATGTTCCTTTCTTGATTGATTCAATATTTTCCTTTGTTTCTTTCCTCATGGGGAGTGATGGATAAGCAGAGAAACACGGGGATTTGCTGCTGCAGTTGGTGCTTGTGCCAGTTCCTTTGTAGCATGACATTGGCAGGGAGGACTCTGGTTGTCCAAGTCTTTGTAGATTAAGAGAGGAGGCTAGCCTTGGGAAGGTGGTTTCCAGCAAGGAGCCGTAGACAATGTCAACAGGGATGTCTGCATGCTAACTAACTGCATTGTTGTTCAATGTTGCTCTGTGCTTAGTTGAGTCCAACATGGTTATTGGGATTGGAATAGCCTGTTACCTAGATCTAGTAATCCTAGTATGTGCTTGGAATTAGTATCCCAACAATTGCCTAGGATTTGCATATGTGGGATATGCTCTTTTCACACTATGACCCTCAGGTCAGGGGTGGTTCTGTGATGTGTGATGGTCCTAGCTGGGTTCTTTTGGCTTGTGTAGGGCCTTATCTCGGAGGTGGCTTTGCAACATACAATTCTATGGTGGGGTTGTAAATTGTCCAAATTGGATTGTTGTGTAAAAAATGATATAACTCAAAGATAAGTATTGATTTTGTGTATAATGTATTATTGCTTTATATGCCGAAATGATATAAGTTACAGTTGTAATATGTTTTAATCCAAGATTTATTATGATTTGTTTTGTACATAATCAGATTCAGTCATTTTTACTGTTATGCATCTTAGTATGGTTGAAATCTGCAGTTGCAAGAAGTTACACTAGGCTAGTTAATAGCTTTATATGAGTAGGATTCATGCCCATACTTTCTGCTGCTGAGAAAAGTTTTCAAGAGAGCCCATTGAAGAAAAAATGACAGATCTGCACCTTGTTTTTTAAGGAAAGGTAATGCATAGTGCGTTATACAGTGATATTTGAGTTTCTGGTTGAGCTCTGTAAACTCTAGAATGGGTCGACCTGGGCAGAAATGAGGAAGAAGCTCCTTCAGAAAAGGAAAAATGGTGAGCAACAAATTTTCCACTTTTATTTTGGGAGTTGCATGTCTCAGATCTGCTGTTGCATAACAAATTTCATCTGAATGGTGAAGTGATTTTGTTGTTGCCTAGATCCAGCCCTGGACAAATACATCAGGTCACAAGATGTTGAAGAATGTAACAAGTATTGGTCTTGATAATTGTACTCGAGTCATAATATAATGTATTTGTCAAAAGAATGAAAACGAAAATTTATCGTAAAAGAAAAATTATTTTTCTTTAAGCATGAGTTTCATGCTTTGCTTATTTGTTTCTAGGTCAAGGGCCTCCATTGAAGGCTTCTAGGATTAAGTTATAAGTCATTGTCCATGTCATCATGTTATAGACCCGTCTTGGGCATTGTATACTGAGAAATAAATTTGTAAAAGAGTCAAATTTGTATGATCAGTCTTTTCCATCAAGTCGGCCTGCCCACTGTTCATGTCGGCCTAAGATAGCAGCTTCGAACTGTTGATTTTTAATATACCTTGGACAAGTGGTTTCCCATGGGTTAGTCTCTACCTAGGGAAAAGTGTCCAAAATAATTTTTTTCCTAAATGTGTCTTTATAAAGTGAATGTGACTTTATAAGTGGTAAAGTCAATGTTAAATTATAAATTGAAAAGTGATTTTAGACATAAAGTACAATGTCGGTACTTTATTTAATGGATGAGTTAAAAATTAGAAAGTGAGAATTAAATGCACATTTATTCTTATCCCTTGATCTAAATGAATCTGAGCCGTTAGATCTTAGGGTTGCCCAAAAGTCATTTAGGGAAACAAACGGGGGAGAAAAAGAGAGAGACTGCATTCATTCATTCTTCATTAGTAGATTGGAGAAAGGGGGCTGAGGGCTGGAGAAAAGCTCTGAAAGAGAAATTTGTTGCAGTAGGCCGAAGGAGTGATTTCTGCGCAAAGTTGGGCATGAAAATCAAGGCATAGAAGACAACAAAAGGTAAAGTACAAACAACATTTAACGTTGAGCTATACGTAGTTCGAGAGAAGTTTTAGAGAAAAAAAGGGGAAAACTTCGTACAATCTGTACGAATCCATACAATACATTTTTCAACTTCAAGTGGGCACAAAAATCGAGGCAAAGAGGGCACGATTTTCAAGGAGTTTTGGGCTGAAGAGATAAGTTGTATTTTGCTGTTTTGTTTTGTCTGCAAATGTATTTTTCCTGAACTTGAAAGATAAATAAATTTGAAGAGCTCTCTAACAGGTTTTCCTTGGAGAAGATTGAAGGAGTTTTGCCTGGGTTTAAGTTGACCAAATATCTGTGTGTATTTTTTTATGTGTTGCTGGTCTGTTTATGTCCATATTTATTTTTAGCATGTGTTGATAGTCCCATGTGTTTTAATCTGAAAATTTCATTTCCAGAATTCTATATGTTGAATGTAAGCTTATGGGAAAGGGCATTTAACTAAATGGGAGTGATAAGGTGAAATTAAAACCGAGTTGGGATTGCAGGAAACTTTTCAGTCATCAAATTTTAGCATGGTATCAGAGCTACAGGCTGAAAATTGCAGTTTGAACAACAAACAGTATTTTGGGACAGCAAACATGTTGAAAAGTGTAACTAGGTCGGTCTTCATATCGGCTATGTAATTATGTATTTTATGTAAAGAAGAAGACAAAGATAGTAAAATTTATATTTGTTGTACATGCTTCATGAATTTCACGAGCAAGATTTTATCTTAGGTTAATTGACTTGTTCTTGATGTCTATTTAGGTTTTGTCTTCTGTTTATAAGTGTATTTAGTGTCATGTATATGAAGAACCTAGTTGTCATTAAATGCTCGAAGACCTTGTCCTAGAAATCGTGGAAGAATGGCTCTAATCAGTCCTCACTCAAACGTTGGAAGACAAGCTTAAATGATGTGTCAAGTCGGCCCTCAAACAGCTGGATGAGTCAGCCTAAAAGCTAAAGGTATGGTCGGCCTCAAGACAATCTTGTCAATATGACTTTGATTGAGATGTCAATATGACTTTGACTGAGATGTCAATATTCTTGAGATGCCTTGTTCTAGATGATGATGTCATAACTCTTGGTTGATAACAATGCCATCAATGAAGATGTCAAGCCACTAATGAAGAAGTCTTGCCCAAACAAGTCCTTGAACTAACTATAATGTTGTCGAGTGTCAATCATGTGCCTTGATTGGTGATCTAGACCATAAGTGCCAATATACAAGCCTTTGAAGTGGAGAACTATAATTGATGAAGTCATACACGTGATGATGTCATACTCTTGAAGAATGACCACATTTTCACATAATTGGAAGACTGCTTTGGAGCTTTTGACAAATTAATGATGGCTGCACTATGACATATCACTGCACTAGTATATGATGACATTGTTGATACATGATGCTCCACGAATGCTGCACTCCTACATAATGACTCTATGATCCTATGTGACATTGATAACAATGAAGAAGCCATGCTGTCCCAAACATTCCTCATGCTGCCCTAAACTTTATATGCATTAAATTTAAGGTCAATCACAAAGAAAAATAAATTTTCCAACCTTAGAGGCAACCTTTCAACATGTGACCTAGTCCATCTTAAAGAGGATTTTTTCCTCTTTCCAATGAGCCCTTACACGCCCCAAAACTCCAAATGTTTTGGGAGATATGAATTTTACAAGTTAAAGGTATATATCTGGCCCTTGAGCTGACCTATGCACAGTCATATTAAGTCGGCCTCACTTCAAATGGACGTGTCTCTTCAATTATGACGAAATCACTCTAAATACAAGTCTGAAACTTCATTTTTCCTTATCAATTTCGGTGTAAATCACAGAGATAGTACAACAAATTGACTTCACATCTCAGGAGGCCGAGAAGGAAGAGTTTAAGGGCAAGTCTAATGTTTGGGTTAAAAATCTGAAATGATCCCCGTGTGTAAAAGGACCAGATCTTGCAAATACAGAACAGAACTTCAGATCTCTGATGTGGCTCGGAATTGAGCACATATCTCAGATATGTGTTTTGGACAACACCTCACAACATAAAGCTCGGACCTGTTCTTTGATTTCAGCACCACAGACCTGTAACAGTTCTGCAATTTCAGGTCTGTAATAGTTTTGCCACTACAGGAGTCTTAACTTATTGCAGCCTCAAGAGAGGCAGCTACAAGATTTCAGACCTTTTATTATTGCTTCAAGAGAGATAGCTTCAAGATATGTGAAAAGGAACTGCCATACATTTTGGACCTGTGATATATTATTTCAGACCTGTGCTTTCTTGTCTTGACCGATGATAAGAAGTGTGGTCAGATTTCAATTCGAATTGTGGAGTGTGCTAAAGATCTGAAGCTCAGATTGTTGGTGATCTTCCTTAAAAAAAACAGTTGAGGTATAAATAAAAAGGCTCGTTGAAGGTTTGCATTAGTGTGGAAGAGCCTTGGTCATATTTCTATAGAGGATCAAAGAGCTAAGGCCTGAAGTCTTAAGTGCAAACCTATGATCATTTTTGAAACCATGAAGGATAGTAGCAACACTTTGAAGAATTGAACAGTCAAGCTTTTGGAGCCTTGGACAGTCACAGATTTGGAACTTTGAACAGTCAAGCATTTACAGAGAAGTGTTTGGAGGTTTTGGACAAGAGAAGTATTGAATAGTGAAGACTTGGGTTGACTTGAAGAAGCCTGCAACCTTTGAGCATATTTGGAGCAGACCAAGCATTGTTGAAGATCCCTTGAAGTCTTGGAGCACCTTGTGAAGACACTCTTGAAGCACCTTGTTAACATCACTCTTGGAGCTAAAACTTGAAGGTTTCTTTGGAGCACACCTTGAGTATTAATTTGACCTTCAATTGAGCAGCCTATTGTAGACACCTTGTTGAGAAGCCTTAGCTGACCTTGGAGTTAATCTTGAAGAACATGATGCATTATTGAAAGTCATCATGAGGTGATTTGGAGATCTTTGCTTGGGTACGATGAAGAGCTACGATGAAGAGCAATGGTGACACCTTCTAAGAGATCAAGGTTGTCATTGATGACGTGACGTGGAGACTAAGTGAAGGCATTGTTGAAGATTGTCAGGGCTTGTTGAAGAAGACATTGGGAGCCGTGAAGAATAACCAAACACATTTTGACAAAGTGAAGTTGAAGGTTGGAGCCCAAGAGGTTGGAACCTCATAGAGACAAGGTTGGTGCCTTGGAAGATAGGGTTAGAGCCCTAGAGGATAGGAGTCCTCAAGAAACCAGGTTGGAGCCTGTACTAGAGATAGGGTTGGAGCCCTAGAGGTTGGTGCCTCAAATTGACGAGTTTGGTGCCTCAAATTGACAAGGTTGGAGCCTTGGAAAGACCAAGTTGGTGCTTGGCACAATACAGGTTGGAGCCTGGAAGATTGGAGTCTTCATCTAGGGTTGGAGCCCTATATCATTATTGTACTTTACTTATTGTAAAGATGAAATAAATAAAAGTATCTATTCCATCATTGTTCATTTTGTGTTCTAAATATAAGTGATCTAACTGGTAAAATTAACAATTGAAAAGAAATACTGATTCACCCCCCTCTCAGTATTTCCAACAAAATGTCTCTATATTTAACTCTGTCCTGCGGTTCATTCACACCAAGATTTTCGGTGATCTCTGCAATTAAAGGGCGGGCTTTCTCAGTGATACAGACTACAGTGCGGATTATACCTATGACAAAGTGCGGACTATACCCGTGACAAAGGGTTTTTGCCTGGGTCTAAGTTGACCAAAAATCTGTATGTATTTTTTTATGTGTTGGTGGTCTATTTATGTCCATATTTATTTTTCAGCATGTGTTGACAGTCCCATGTGTTTTAATCTGAAAATTTCATTTCCATAATTTTATATGTTGAATGTAAGTTTCTGGGAAAGGACATTTAACTGAATGGGAGTGATCGGGTGAAACTAAAACTGGGTCGGGATTGCAGGAAATTTTTCAGTCATCAAATTTCAACATGGTATCAGAGATACAGGCTGAAAATTGCAGTTTGAACAACAAACAGTAGTTTGGGACTACAAACAGTGATTTGGACAAGAAATTAAATTTTTGGACAAGAAACTCAGTTTGGACAACAAACTGATATTTTGGGAGAACAAGGTGAAATTTCACACAGACTGAACTTTTGGGACAACAAGGTGTGTTGGAAAGTTCATTTCTCCATTTTCTTGGCTTTATAAATTTTGGACAACAGTCATGGCCATGTTCTTAAGGATGAGGACAGACTGGATGGGATATCGAACTATGTCGTTTGGAAGGAAAAAATTCAAACAATGTTTGAGGACACAACAGTTTGGGACATAGTGTGGCAAGAGGTTGTACCTCCTACTGCTGCAGATGAACTTGCTGAATTCACAAAAAATAATGCAAAGGCAAAATGGATTTTGATGGACAGTCTGAAGGATCATGTGGTTCCTCAGGTGAGAGGAAACACATATGCATATCAGATGTGGACAACTCTAACCACTCTCTATCAGAGTACCAATGAGAGCAGGAAGATGGTACTCAAAGAACAATTGAAGAACATCAGGACGACAAAGGCTGAAAGTGTAGTTCATTATCTTATCACGGTCAAACATGTACGTGATGATTTGACTGCTATTGGTGAGGCAATTTCACCCATAGAGTTAGTCATGATAACTATAGCGGGACTTCCAAAGTCTTGGGAGGTCTTTTGAGATACCATTACCTCTAGGGAGAATCTTTCCAATTGGGAGAGATTCTGGGATGATTGTGTGCAGCATGAGATATAGAAGACTGGCGGTGGTGGGGTGAAGATACTTGATGAGGAGGAAGTAGCCTTGATAGCTAGGGGGAAGAACAAAGGGAAGGCCAAGAAAGGGGCCTCATCAGATGGGGCTAAGGGAAAGGAGAAGAAGAAGAAGAAAGATATAGATATATCCAAAGTCAAATGTTGGGCATGTCAGAAGATGGGACACTATGCTGCTACATGTTCTGAGAGGAAAAACAAGGGGAAGAAGGGTACTATAGCTTCAACAGAGGTGGAACAGTTCACTTCACAATTTGACAAAGACTTTGCATTTATTACTTCTACATCTAGTAGGAGTACATAATTTGGTGTCTGGTACATAGACAACGGGGCTTCCCGCTATATAACAGGTGCATGGGATTTCTTTTCAGGGCTTGCAAAGAGGGCACTTGATATTGAGATTGTACTAGGAGATGACCGCATTGTGAGTGTTGTTGGTGTAGGGACTGTGACCATTGAGAGGGAGTCTTTGCCTCCTCTGAAGGTCATGGATGTTTTGTATGTTTCGGGGATGAAGAAGAACTTGATTTCAGTGTCTGCTATGGAGGAGAAGGGGTTTGACGTCACTTTCTCGGGAGGGCAGGTATTGATGCATCCCAGGGTAGCTTCCATTACTTTGGCCAAAGTGATTGGAGTCCGTTCTGGGAAACTATACAAGTTCAGTTTTCAATCGGTAGGAGCATTGGTGAGTAGCACATCTAGTAGCACTCACACTAATACCACTAGCAGTAGAGACTTGTGCGAGTTATGGCACCGGAGGATGGCGCATATGCATCATGGAGCTGTGAGAGTTCTGAGGGAGATCACTATTGGAGTTCCTGATTTCAGTGTCGAGCATTATGAGGTCTGCAACGGGTGTGCTTTGGGCAAGTACACCAAGTTACCGTTCCTAACGATTGACAACAAATCTACAGTTATACTAGACTTGATTCACACTGATGTTAGTGGTCGCATGTCTCATGTATCTTTGGGTGGTTATGAGTATTATGTTATATTCATGGATGACTACTCTAGGAGGACTTGGATATATTTCCTGAAGACCAAGGGTGAGGTCTTCAGTCGCTTTAAAGATTTCAAAGCTTTTGTGGAAAAGCAGACAGGTAGGAAGATTCGGGTCCCGAGGTCAGGCAATTGTGGTGAGTACACCGATGGTGGGTTTTCTGACTTCTGTACAAAAGGAGGGCATTAGGAGAGAGTTCACGGTTCCTTACAACCCCCAACATAATGGTTTGTCTGAAAGGAAGAACTGAGCTATTGTTAGGGTTGCTAGAGCGATGATTCATGATCAGGGGTTGCGTTTGTTTTTTTGGATTGAGGCTTGCAATATTGTTGTTTATCTTCAGAACAAGAGTCCTCACAGAGTATTGGGGAATATGACTCCGAAGGAGGCTTTCACTAGAGAGAAGCCTCATGTGGGACATCTTCATATCTTTGGATGTATCACATATTCTTATATCCCCAAGGAGCAAAGGACGAAGCTGGAACCCATGGTATAGAAGGGTATCTTTATGGGTTACAACGAGACTTCAAAGTTCTATTGGATCCTCATTTCTTCTAAACAAAGAGTGGTGTTTAGGAGGGATGTGAAGTTCAAGGAGGAGAGGGCCTATCAGAGATTACAGGAGTATGATGAGAGAGAGTCACAAACTTCTCTTTAGCAGGGAGGTCAGGTATAGGGAGCAAGACCTTAGGGTTCGGGATCGAATGGTACAAGAGGTACTTCAGTGTCAGTGACATCTGGGGAACTAGTGGCGAGTTCATCGAGCACATCTTTAGGGATTTTATTGGTACAAAGTTCACATGGTACTTCAACTGACACAGGCACAGGTTCTTCGAGGACAGGTATTGGGACATGCACATCATGGTCAGTTGGCAGACCTTCAGGTTCACCAGACTGGGGGGCAGAGGATGAGGTTCCCCATGGGGAAGCTTCTTCAGGGAAGAGGAGGCCCAAGTGGCTTCAAGACACCTTGAAGGAAGCGAAGTCCATTGGTCCTCTGAAGAATGTGCCACTTGAGCGGTTTTGTAGTTATGTAGCCATGGCTACCAGCATTGTTGACTCTGAGCCTACTAGCTATAAGGAGGCTGCTAGCCAGGAGGTATGGAAAGAGGCTATGGTGGAGGAGTATGCATCTATCATTAAGAACAATGTCTGGGAGGTGGTGCCTAGGCCTGAGGGCAAGTCAATTGTGACTTCCAGGTGGCTCTACAAGATCAAGCATGTTGCAGATGGAAGCATAGAGAAGTTCAAGGCAATGTTTGTGGCTAGAGGGTTCTCAGATATGGAGGAAGTTGACTATGATGAGACCTTCGCTCCTGTAGCTTGGTACACTTCTATCCGGTCTCTTATTTCTATTGCTGTAGAAATGGCTTGGCAGATCCATCAGATGGATGTGAAGATCGCATTTCTGAACAAAGTTATAGAGGAGGAGGTGTATCTTGAGTAGTCACGGGGCTTTGAGGTACTTGGGTAGGAGACCCATGTATGCTGGTTGAGGCGAGCACTCTACGGACTTAAGTACGCTCGAAGAGCTTGGTATTCGAGGATTGATACTTACTTGCAGCAGGTGGGTTTCACAAAGAGTGATGCAGATCCAGACCTATACTACATTGTTTTAGGAGATGATCCGCTCATTCTTGTGCTATATGATGATGACTTGTTCATTACTGGGGCAGAGAGACTGATTAGTGGTTGCAAGGAGGATCTTGCTATGGAGTTCGAGATGAAGGACATTGGGTTGATGCATTACTTTTTGGGGCTTGAGGTGTGGCAGGAGGAGGGGCATATCTTTTTGGGGTAGGGGCAGTATGCTGTGGATGTGTTGAGTAGATTTCACATGGCAGACTGTAGACCCATGTCTACACCTATGATCACCAATTGGAAGAAGCTTCATGCTTCAGATTCTAGTTTGGTGGATCCCACATTGTATAGGTAGCTTATTGGGTCCTTGATGTATTTGGTCAACAATAGGCCATATGTATGCTTTGCAGTGAACACACTTAGCCAGTTCATGGTTGAGCCCAGGAGGGTGCACTGGGTAGCTGCAAAGCATATTCTTCGCGACGTGCAGGGGACTGTTGATTATGGTTTGGACTACAAGCGGGGAGATGGAGTGAGGTTGGCAGGTTACACAGATTCAGATTGGGCAAGGTGTGCTTCTGACAGGAAAAGCACTTCAGGGTGTTGCTTCAGATTGGGTTCGGCTGAGTATATGGCCGCTAGCCAGGCTAGTTGTGAGGCCATTCGGCTTCGCAAGTTGTTTTATGGCTTATTTGATCAGGAGTTGAGAGCGATGGTTATTCACTGTGATAATCAGAGTTGCATTAAACTCACGGAGAATCCAGTGTTTCATGATAGGTCAAAACACATTGACATCATATATCTGTTTATCAGGGACTATGTTAAAAAGGGGTCAGTGAAGCTGTGGTATATATCGACAAATGAGTAGGTGGCCGATGTTCTCACGAAGTCCTTGCCAAGAGGCAAGCATGTCCATTTCAGAGACAAGATGAGTTTGGTCAGAAACACTTTTCTCGGTAAGGAGGAGTGTTGATTTTTAATGTACCTTGGACAAGTGGTTTCCCATGGGTTAGTCTCTATTTAGGGAAAAGTGTCCAAAATAATTATTTTCCTAAGTGTGACTTTATAAAGTGAAAGTGACTTTATAAGTGGTAAAGTCAATGTTAAATTATAAAGTGAAAGTGACTTTATAAGTGGTAAAGTCAATATTAAATTATAAACTGAAAGTGACTTTATAAGTGGTAAAGTCAAGGTTAAATTATAAAGTGAAAAGTGACTTTAGATATAAAGTACAATGTGGGTACTTTATTTAATGGGTGATTTAAAAAATAGAAAGTGAGAATTAAATGCACATTTATTCTCATCCCTTGATCTAAATGAATCTTTGCCATTAGATATTAGGGTTGCCCAAAAGTCATTTAGGGAAACAAAAGGGGGAAAAGAAAAGAGAGACTGCATTCATTCATTCTTCATGAGTAGATTGGAGAAAGGGGGGCTGAGGGTTGGAGAAAAGTTCTGAAAGAGAAATTTGTTGCAGCAAGTTGAAGGAGTGATTTTTTTGCAAATTTGGTCATGAAAATCAAGGCATAGATGATAACATAAGGTAAAGTATGAACACCATTTAATGTTGTACTTACGGAATCCGTACACTATAGTCTGCGTCCGTACAATTCATTTATCAGCTTCAAGTGGGCATAGAAATTGAGGCAAAGTGGTCACGTTTTTCAAGGAGATTTGGGCTGAAGAGATAAGTTGTATTTTGCTGTTTTGTTTTGTCTGCAAATGTATTTTTCCTGAACTTGGAAGATAAATAAATTTGAAGTGCTTTCTAACAGGTTTTCCTTGGAGAAGATTGAAGGGGTTTTGCCTGGGTTTAAGTTGACCAAAAATCTGTGTATTTTTTTATTTGTTACTGGTCTGTTTATGTCCATATTTATTTTCAACTTGTGTTGACAGTCCCATGTGTTTTAATCTAAAAATTTCATTTCTAGAAGTCTATATGTTGAATGTAAGTTTATGGGAAAGAGCAGTTAATTTCCACCCTACAGGAAATTAAAAAAATGACTCCTAGACATGTTGATTTATGGTAGCATCGGATGTGCTCTAGCCTTGTAACTTTGTATATAGGCTATAAGACACATGTATTCCCTAATACCCAGAAAGGGTTTTGGAAAATTCCACTTAGAGATGGTTTAATTAAAATAATTAATCGTTTTTAATGTTTTCCTAAGTCTAAACTTAGGGAAACTCATTAATTAAAGAGTATTAAGTAAACTAAGTGTGAATCTTCTAGATAAAGTCATGGATCACCTCCAAGTTAATCTTAGCCCTTGATTATGTTTTAATCTTGGTCGTTGGAGGGTGAGGGGCCTATGGAAAACACATTGAGCACATTGAGCATTTGGCGTTTTCGAGCTTGTGAGAGAGTTTCAGAGAGGGGCAAATGCAGTAACTGGCCAGGAGGACCAAGAGTACATTTCAGAGAGAGAGGAAATAGTGACGTAGTAGAGGCAACACAGTCATTTGAAGGGCTAACGCAGTTCCTGAAGGGAATCACGCAGAAGTGACGCAGTGCCATCTAGATTCAGTCCGGAGATAGTTGGGAGCTTGGGTTTTTGAGCCAGGAGGGCCAAAACTTAGTTTCAGATCACCTTGATCATTACAGAGGAGGAGGTGACGCAGTCCCATAGCTTGCCCATGCAGGCTTACGCAGTAGCTACGTAGGCATCATGCAGAGGAAGAGAGGGGCTTCACCAACGTTGTTCTAGATCAACGAAGGACTTGCAGAGTGAGGTATATCTCACGTTTTTTTTTGTTGCTGAGATTTTCTCTAAAGGGTGAGCTAGATATTGCACCCTAGTTGTACTCAAGATTCTGCTGCTTAATAATACAAAACCCTCAGATCTGCTGCACCGGTTTTCCTGAGTTGGGTTTTTCTGGGGACTTAGTTCAAAAATAACTGTGTCAAATGTGGATATTTTCATTGTATTTTGTTCAATTTGTTTCAGCACTTAGATTTATTCTGCAACATTATTTGTGTAGACTGCTTTAGTAATTACTTTGATATTTCACTGTAATGAAATAATTATGGAAAGTAATAGGAGAAGTAATTCAAATTTGTTGCAGTAGGAATCCAGATTTAGGAACTTTCACAAGACCTTCACAAGACCTAATCAAATTCCACCAAATTTTACGAGTGATCTAGTATGGTAATATATAATGACTCTAGACACCAAGACTCACCCAAGGCCTCACCATCAAGCCACACTCCGGCTTTGGGGTTATGCTTGGAGGAAAAAACTTAATCAATTATTAAGTCCCCTGTAAGTGGAAAAAACCTCCCCGAGTAAACTCATTTGATGATAAGGTCCCAAGCTACCTAGGCCTGTTATATGACTCAACCCATCATACTAGCATCACTTTACATCATCCTCGTAGGACTTGTGGAATCTGAGTACAACAGAAGAAGATGAGAAGAAGAAGTAGAGTTGGAAAACTCTAATAATATAGTGAACTCTGATGGTACATGAAGCCGCTGATACATGCTTGGGCATGGAGTCTTTCAAATTATTTTTGTTACACTTCAATGGTCAACAGGTCTAAAATAATCTCAATCAAAGTTCTATGCATAAAAGTTTATGAGGTTGACCGAATCGAAGTCTACAGGCACCTTTTGTTAGTTCTTATAACCTATAAAGAAAAGGATCAAAACCGAAATGCTTAAAGGAATTGTAGTTCTGCTACAAAGCTACAATCACCTCAAATTAAAGGAACCAATAAATCCTAATCAAATGGTCATACTTAGACATATCAATATTTGACAAGGTCTGAAGCAACTATAAAAAGGATCAAGGTTACATCTTTTTGAAAGAGTATTAAAAGCCTTAAAGTATCCAACCCTCTTGTTAAAGGCAAAGAAGGATCCGAGGAGTTACCTTAATTAGAAATTGAGAAGGAACCGTAAAAATTGTATTCAGTACATAGCATATCATTGAAGAAAGAGCAATCTTAGCATCTCCGTCTCAAGGAAGGAAGAAGTCTACAATAATGAAGAACTTGTTTATCTTGCACCAGCTTGTGGAAGAAGCTTTGAGGATCTTATCAAAAGTCAAGTATTGTTTTTTATTTCTCAATGATCGAATATGTCATTAGTTTGGAAGGAGAAAGATAAATTCAATGGAAGACAAAGGTATGTAATTCTTGAGGTATGTATATCATGTTCATTTGTTAAAAGGTAAATGTCTTAGGGTTTAGTTGTTTGTATGATCCCAGGATTTGCAAGATTATATATAGGGAATGTGAATAGTACATATGAAAACCTCATTTGCTTGTTCTCCCTTAAAACCTATCTCATAGTGTGTAGGGTTTATAAGTAGTTCAAGATATATGTCAATTCATGGCAAGAATGAAATGGAATAATATCTAGGTTTTGTACTTAAAATTCTAGGAACCTAGAAAACCCTAGATCATAGTCTTGTACTTGCATACTTTTGATGGTGTTTGTCAAGAAAATTATTGCAGGTACATAAAGCAATACTGAAGAAAGCTATCCTCATAAAAGATTAGTATTCTATTTTGATTTCTTTAGCTTTATTACTATTATTCTCGTTCTTGTATCCTTTCTTTGAAGGAAAACTTGCAGGTATATTCTAAAGAGTAATGATTGGATTCAGAGGGAGTATTCAAAAGAAGACTTGTAAGAAGTTTTCAGAGGGTGTCCTTCAATAGATAACCCAGCAAGGTTTGTAAGAGCAACTCTAGGTGTGCATCAAGAAGCTATGATCATTTTGTCTTACATTGCTATCTCTCTCAAGTCTAGAACTGTGGAAAGAAATCACCTCATAACTCCTAGAGAACACCAGCGAAATAGCCCCAAAGTCTTGATTATATTAACCAATATGCAAGTACAAAATGATAGAGTTTGGTCAAGCCTAATAGCTCATAACATGATACAATATGAGAGCCCATGGCTCTATTATATAGAGAGTTGGGAGCAATTCATAAGGAAAAATGCATGTGAGAACTGAACTTGGATCAAATCCCAAGGAAAGATAAGCCAAGTTTGATGTGAAGAAGACTGAGACACTAGAGCAAGATCGAATTCCTTATGTGCACCTCAAGGGAAATCGAATTCCTTATACGACCCAATGAACACATCCATGAGCGAAGCGAAGTACCGTGCTACATACCGTCAACCATTGCAAACTCGAGCCAAGTGAAGCCTTATCTGTAGATGATCCCGGTGTAGCTCTGCGTAGGCCCCTGAGAATTGCATGATTCCTCTAGTTAACTGCGCAGTCTGGCCCAAAGGAAAAGCGTAAATCCTTTGAGTGAAGCTTTGAGTGTTGTTGCACTCCAGATAACTCGTGAGAAGAGGTCCCCACGTGGTATTTAGTCAACATATCTTGTAGTGCACAATTTCCTTTAATAAATTCGATTTTCCTTGTGTTTAACTGTTGCTTTATCTCTGGGAAATTCGTTTTTGATGAAATAATGGTGTATTTGTGCTCAATCATCCTCCACATGTCCATTGACTCAACTCTTTGACTTAGGATAATTTCCAAGTCATTTCCACGTCATTCTGTCACATGGAATAATTTATTTCTCTCTATTTTATTTAATTCTAGCCTAATTAATTGTCACAATTTCCACTAAACTTAGGAAATGTGGGTTTTGAGGGTCCAAAACATATTATTAACCCCTCAAAGTGTGTCATAGTGGAAAGTTGAGGGTGATTTTGATCACTCATACCCCATAGAACCTCTCTAGATAACACTTATCACAATCTAATTACAATTTTTATTGGAATTTTTGACCTCCGGGAAATCTAAAAAATTAGAAAATCACTACCTAGACCGAACCAAATTCCACGAAGTTTTTTTTGTGATTTAGTATGGTAATATACATTGACTCTAGACACTAGGACTCCCCCAAGGCCTCACCATCAAGCCGTACTCTGGGTTTGGGGTAAAATTGGAGGAAAAAACTCAATTAATTATTAAGTCCTGGTCGGGAGATGATAATTAACCAAGTGAAAAAAACCTCCCAAAGTAATACT
The DNA here is from genome assembly GCA_034641835.2 of Pinus albicaulis. Taxonomy (NCBI): domain Eukaryota; kingdom Viridiplantae; phylum Streptophyta; class Pinopsida; order Pinales; family Pinaceae; genus Pinus; species Pinus albicaulis. The sequence continues at coordinate 263,634,016 of CM076584.1, forward strand.
CACTTGTTGGCAAGGTCCCAAGCTATGTAGGCCTGTTACAGACTTCATACTCATCATTACTAGCATCACTTATTACAATTCCCCGTAGGGCGTGGAATCTGGGTACAAGAGAAAATGATGAGAAGTAGAAGTAAAGTTTTAAAACTCCGTTGAACTGTTGATATCTGATGGTACAAGTGTTCTCTGGTTCATCCTTGGGCTTGGAATCTTCACATAATCATCAGGTGCCACTCTAGTGGTCAACATACTACACCGATGCAGTCTGGGTAGGTAATGCAATGGACCAGAAAAGCACTTCAGGGTGTGTTGCTTTAACATGGGATAAGTGTTTGTCTCTTGGTACAACAAGAAGCAGAAGTTTGTTGCATTAAGCTCTGCAGAAGCAGAGTCCATGGCGATGAGCATGGCAACATGTGAGGACATGTGGCTTCAGAAGTTGCTAGTGGCACTGTTTGGTAAGAGGATAGAGTCGACCATCATTCACCATGATAATCAGAGTTTGCATCAAGCTATTTGAGAATCCATTATTTCATGATCGATCAAAACATATCGACATACAATACCATTTCATTAGGGATTGTGTACAACATGGATTAGTTCGACTATGGTATGTGCCTATAGATTAGCAGGTGGTAGACATTTTGACGAAGGCCTTGAATAAAGGAAAGTTTGTTTTCTTCAGGGACAAGTTGGGTGTTGTGGAGAACACTTTCCTCGCTAAGAGGGAGTGTTAAATATTGTAGCTCAGACATGTGTTCTAGCCTTGATATGGAAGTGACCTAGTATGACAATGACATTCAACATGGCATGATAGTGACATTGCCCTATGACAGTTGTAACTATGCTCCTGTGATAGTGTGATATGGAGGCCTGTGCATGGTTCTCTAATATTCTTGTCTCCTGGATTGGCCCTAGGTGGCATAGTGTGATTGATGTTGGTCTCATGATATTGTACTTTGTATCTCAGGAACATTTGATGAATCTCTTATAGAAGAAGAATCTGGTTGGGTTTTCCCCCTTCCGGGATTTTGCCCGTCTCTGACCTAAATCCCAATGTCTCTATTGTGTATGATTTTCTTCTGTTGTTCTTTACTGTTCCGCTGCATTGTTGGTGTTATTGTTCTCTCTACATAATTGCTAATGATGAAGTGATGTTATGGGGTGAATGTTATCTGAAAATGTTGAAAAAATTAGAGAATGCAATTATCTACAGTCGAGAACTTTCTAGCCCTTAAAATTAACACAGATTAATGACAAACAAGGTAATGCTATTTGATAAGCATGAAGACACTGAAAGGGCTTTCAAGTGTGAAAGCTAAGTATCTTTTGTTTGCCATTTTTTAAACCTGATTTTTTTTTTTTGGAAAAGAGAGAAATACTTGGGCATATGTAGTGTTAAAAGATGGTTTAGGTTATTTTGACTCGATTGTTGAAATTAGGTTACCAGAGGACAGGTGGTTCCCTAAGGCTTTGATCTTTGGCCTAGGGAAAAGTGTCCAAAAGAATTTAATTTTTCTTCTAAAGTGACTTTATAAAGTTATAAAGTCAAATCTAATTTAAAAGTGACTTTAAGTGATAAAGTTACTAAAGTCTAATTTTAAAGTGACTTTAATAAAGTCAATGTAAAATTAGAAAGGAAAAGTGACTTTGGAAATAAATGACTAAGTGGGTCTTTATTAAAGTGGCGTGAATTAAAAAATAAAAAGTGAGATTTAAATGAACACTTAATCTCAGCCCTAGATCTAAAGCTATTTCAACCATTGGATTTAGGGATTCCCTAAAAGTCACTTAGGGTTAGGTTAAAGGAGGAAAAGGAGAGAAAATGTCATTCATTCTTTTATGAGCAGATTGAGAGAGGAAGAGAAGGAAAGCTGGAGACATTTTTTTGAAGAGAGCTTGAGAAGGTGAAGGAGAGGCACACTCAGCAAATCCGTACAACAGCAAGGAGTGCACGGTTTTCGAGGCAGCAAGAGGCTGCACAAATATCGAGGCAACAAGGCCGTACAACAGCACAGAAACTGAGACAACAATCCATACAGTGGTTTTGAGGCACATTTTTCAAGGAGAAAGGCAACGCAATTTTCGAGGAAAAGTACAGCAACAAAGGGCTCGATTTCGAAGGTGGTTGGGCATGTTTTTCGAGGCAGCGAACGCAGTTTTCAAGAAAGGCAGTTTGCTGTAATAAATTTCTGTTTTGAGTTTTTCACTGTTCTGGCACGTTTTCCAAGGCGGAGGCAAGCACGAAAAACCAGATAAGTTTGTAATTAATTCGCTGGAATTTTTCCTGTATATTTCACCTCTTTGTAAAAGCAATATTCAGAAAATAAGGAGGAGCTTTCAAACTGGTTTTCCCCAAGAGTTGCAGGGGGTTTTTCTAGGGTCACCTTGACCAGAAATCACTGTGTTAAAATGTGTTGAATGACTGTTTGTATCTGATGATTTTTATTTCTGCATTTTCCAGCATTGTGAAAAATTTCCAGAATTTGTGTTTTTAGCAAATATTTATTTTCCAGCTTGTTGAATGTAAGGTTATGGGAAAGGGCATTTAACTAATTGGAGAAATAAGGTGAAACTGAAAACCAGGTTGGGAAAACAGAAATTTCTACATGGTATCAGAGCTTGGGTGCTGAAAGTGCAGTTTGGGACAACAAAGGAGAAAAATACAGTCTGTTGATTTTTCACTCAGAAAATTCCAACACGCTGATTTTTCACACAGAAATTTTATCTTTACTACAACAGTGCTATTTTCAATTTTTAGGACAGCAAGGATGTCATTGGGATTGAGGGTGGAGGATAGGTTGGATGGGCATAGCAACTACATTGTTTGGAAGGAGAAAATGCAGAATATCTTTGAGGAGGCAGAAGTCTGGGATGTCATGGTGCATACCGCACAACACCCTGTTGTTGTGCCTATTGATGCTGTTCAGTTGGCAGCGTATAATAAAAAGAATAACAAGGGTAAGAGACTGATTCTAGACGGAATCAAAGATCATTGCATTCCTTATGTGAGAGGAAAGAGAAATGCTCATGAGATGTGGACAACATTGACCAATCTCTACCAGAGTACCAATGAGAACAGGAAAATGGTCCTAAGGGAGAAGCTGAAGACCATTAAGATGGGTAAGACTGATAGTGCAGCTGGATATCTCACAAAGATTACTAATGTGAGAGATGAGTTGGCAATAGTTGGAGAGGTCATTCCACCCACTTAGTTGGTGCGGATTGCAGTGAATGGCCTCCCCAGTTCATGGATGAACTTTGCTGATGGGGTTTGTGCACGTGAGACCCTTCCCACTTGGGAGAGGTTTTGGGATGATTGCATTCAGACAGAAATCAGGAAGGGTCAGCTTAGGGCAGCCAAGCCAGTTGAGCAAGATGAGGATGAAGCACTATTGGCAGGAGGCAAGAGAGGCAAGGGAAAGAAGCAAGCTTCCACAAGCAGTGGTGGGGGCAAAGGCAAAGGTAAAGGTAAACAGGGTAACATGCAGAACGACTATTCCAAGGTGAAGTGTTGGAATTGTCAGAAGATGGGACACTATGCAGTTGTGTGTCCGGAGAAGAAGAAGAAGGGGAAGAACCAGAACATGGCAACATCAGCAGAGGTAGAGGACTTCACGGATCGCTTTGACCAGGAGTTTGGGTTCATTGCTTGTGAGTACACTAGTGCAGGATCACCTGCCACAGAGGTTTAGAGGGAGCATGCATTTCCCTCAACTAGCGGAGCATCTTTGGGTATCTGGTATGTGGACAGTGGGGCTTCACATCATATGACAGGAGTCTGTGAGTACTTCTCAGAGCTTTCAGAGATTGGCACTGATATATAGGTAGTACTCGGTGATGACAGAGTTGTTAGAGCAGTCGGTGTGGGGACACTGACATTTGATAGAGAACCCAAACCTCCCTTGAAGGTGTCAGATGTTCTTTATGTGCCAGGGATGAGGAAGAACCTCATATCCGTCTCAGCTTTGGAGGACAGAGGATATGGGATATTGTTCAGGAGAGGACAGGTGTTGATATATCCCAGGGGCGCTCCAGCTGATTCAGCTAGAGTGATAGGAGTATGCCATGCAAAGGTGTACAAGTTTGCATTTCAACGCCTTTTGGCATTGAGCAGTAGTACCGACAGCAGAGCTAGCAGTTCTGAGTTGTGTGAGATTTGGCACCGAGGATGGGGCACATGTATCATGGGGCCTTGAGGACATTGTGGGAGATCACTACAAGTGTGCCAGATTTCAGTACTGATCACTTTGATACTTGCAGAGGATGTGCAATAGACAAGATTGCCAAATCCCCTTTTCCCAGCAGTGACAACAGAGCGACTGGGATACTTGATTTGATTCATTCTGATGTGAGCGGTCAGATGTCTCATGTTTCCTTGAGTGGATATGAGTATTATGTATTATTCATTGATGATCACTCCAGGAGGACCTGGATTTATTTTTTGAAGACCAAGAGTGAGGTCTTCAAGCGGTTTCAGGAGTTCAAAGCTCTTGTGGAGACTCAGACAGGTCGAAAGATTTAGTCCCTGAGGTCGGATAATGGAGGAGAGTACACCCTTGGAGAGTTTGTTGACTATTGTCCAGAGGCAGGGATTAGGAGGGAGTTCACTGTTCCTTACAACCCCCAGCAGAACGGGGTTACGGAGAGGAAGAACAGATCCATTGGAGGGGCTGCCAAAGCCATGTTACATGATCAGGGGTTGCCATTGTTTTTGTGGGCAAAGGCCTGCAACACTGCTGTATATTTGCAGAACAAGAGTTCGCATCGTGCCTTAGGGCATATGACTCTGGAGGAGGCCTTTTCCGGGAAGAAGCTTGATATTTGTCATCTTCATATCTTTGGGTGCATTGCATACTCCTACGTACCCAAGGAGAAGAGGACCAAACTAGAGCCCACCGCAGAGAAGGGTGTCTTTGTGGGCTACAGTGAGACCTCGAAGGCCTTTTGGATTTATATTCCCACACAGAGGAGAGTTGTTGTTAGGCGGGATGTGAAGTTCGAGGAGGACAGGGCCTTCAGGAGGTCACGGGAGTTAGAGTATCTGGATTAGCCAAACCCTCAGCAGCAGCTGAGTCAGTCGCAGGGATCCAGCAGGCAGGGATCAGGAGGATCCGGAGGTACATCGATTACGGTGTCGGGTCCGTTAGTGAGTAGTGGCTCACAGAGTCAGAGGGGCGGTGCTTCAGGGAGCATGCAGAGCAGTTCACTAGGGAGTCCACTAATGGACAGTTCACACAGTAACTCAACAACTACAGGTTCAGGTGCAGGCAAGAGGACAACAGACAAACAGTCAGGAGTTCAGGCTCCTGATTATGAGGAGGAGGTGTTTCATTCTTCAGTGGGAGAAGTGTGCTTAGGGAAGAGGAAGCCCAAGTGGCTTCAGGGTACCTTGGGAGAGGCCACATCTGTTGCTGGGCCTAAGAGGCCTGTCAGAGAGAGCAAATCACCTGAGAGGTTTTGTAGCTATATGGCAATGGTTGCCAACATCCTTGACTCTGAGCCTTCTAGCTATGAGGAGGCAGCTAGCCAGCAGTTCTGGAGAGAGGCCATGCAGGAGGAATATTCTTCTATCATGAAGAATGATGTTTGGGAGGTGGTGCCGAGGCTTGAAGGCAAATCCGTGGTTACTTCCAGATGGCTTTACAAGGTAAAGCATGCTGCAGATGGTAGCATTGAGAAATTCAAAGCAAGGTTTGTGGTTAGAGGGTTCTCCCAGGTAGAGGGAGTTGATTATGAGGAGACCTTCGCTCTCGTGGCTCGATATACTTCGATCCGCTCCATTATATCGATAGCAGCAGAGATGGGTTGGAAGATCCACCAGATGGATGTGAAGACCACATTTCTCAATGGCTTCATACAGGAGGAGGTGTACATTGAGCAGCCACAGGGCTTTGAGGTGCATGGGAAGGAGTCCCATGTGTGCAGATTGAAGAAGGCCCTTTATGGCTTGAAGCAAGCTCCCAGAGCTTGGTACTCCAGGATAGATACATACTTGCAGGAGATGGGTTTCACAAAGAGTGAGGCAGATCCGAACCTTTACTATATTGTAATAGGTGAGGAGCCTCTCATTTTGGTGTTGTATGTGGATGACTTGGTCATTACGGGTGCAGAGAGACTCATAGAGAACTGCAAAAGAGATCTTGCGTCGGAGTTTGAGATGAAGGACATTGGCGTGATGCATTAATTTTTGGGTTTGGAGGTGTGGCAGGAGGAGGGGCATTTCTTCCTGGGGCAGGGAAAGTATATTGTGGACATCCTTGGCAGATTCCACATGGAGGATTGTAGACCCATGTCGACACCAATGATCACCAACTGGAAGAAGCTTCATGCTTCGGATTAGGGGTATGACATTTGCGAGCAAATGATTGGTTCCTTAATGTATTTGGTCAACACTCGACCAGATATATGTTTTGCAGTCAATACAATGAGCCGGTTTGACGAGCCTAAGGAAGGAGTTCCTTTTTTTCCTTTGGTGTTTGCAAAACACATTTTGCGGTACTTGCAGGGGACAGTGGATTATGGTCTGGACTACAGGCAGGGGGATGGAGTGAGATTGGCAGGTTACACTGATTCTGATTGGGCAGGTTGTGCTTCTGATAGGAAGAACACTTCAGGGTGCTTTTTTGGGTTGGGTTCGGCAATGGTGTCATGGTTCAGCCGGAAGCAGTAGTCAATAGCATTGAGTTCAGCGGAAGCAGAGTATATGGCAGCCAGTCTAGCTAGTTGTGAGGCCATCTAGCTTCGCAAGATGTTGTTTGACTTATTTGGTCAACCGTTGAGACCTTCAGTGATTTACTATGATAATCAGAGTTGCATTAAACTCACGGAGAATCCAGTATATCTAGCAATTAAAGTATATTTTCATCGAGATATCACTTCATTAGAAGCATGTTCGAGAATTAAGGCTGTGAGAAGCTTGAGTCCTTTCCCAGCAGTGGCTTGAGTTGCGGATATTCCACCAAAGCTTTACCACGGGGCAAGCATGTCTACTTCAGAGACAAGATGGGTGTGGTGAGGAACACCTTCCTCGGTAAGAGGGAGTGTTGAAATTTGGTTACCGAAGGACAGGTGGTTCCCTAAGGCTTTGATCTTTGGCCTAGGGAAAAGTGTCGAAAAGAATTTAATTTTTCTCCTAAAGTGACTTTATAAAGTTATAAAGTCAAATCTAATTTAAAAGTGACTTTAAGTGATAAAGTTACTAAAGTCTAATTTTAAAGTGACTTTAATAAAGTCAATGTAAAATTAGAAAGGGAAAGTGACTTTGGAAATAAATGACTAAGTGGGTCTTTATTAAAGTGGCGTGAATTAAAAAATATAAAGTGAGATTTAAATGAGCATTTAATCTCAACCCTAGATCTAAAGCTATTTTAGCCATTGGATTTAGGGATTCCCCAAAAGTCACTTAGGATTAGGTTAAAGGAGGAAAATGAGAGAAAAGGTCATTCATTCTTTCATGAGTAGATTGAGAGAGGAAGAGAAGGAGAGTTGGAGACATTTTTCTGAATAGAGCTTGAGAAGGTGAAGGAGAGGCACACTCAGCAAATCCGTACAGCAGCAAGGAGGGCACGGTTTTCGAGGCAGCAAGAGGTTGCACGAATATCGAAGCAACAAAGCCGTACATCAGCACGAGAACTGAGATAGCAGTCCATACAGCAGTTTTGAGACATGTTTTTCGAGGAGAAAGGCAGCACGGTTTTCAAGGAAAAGTATAGAAACAAAGGGCTTGATTTCCAAGATGGATGGGCACGTTTTTCGAGGCAGCCAGCACAGTTTTCGTGAAAAATAGTTTGCTGTAATAAATTTCTGTTTTGAGTTTTTCGCTGTTCTAGCACGTTTTCCAAGGTGGAGGCAAGCACGGAAAACCAGATAAGTCTGTAATTAATTTGCTGGAATTTTTCATGTATATTTCACCTCTTTGTAAAAGCAATATTCAGAAAATAAGGAGTTTTCAAACTGGTTTTCCCTAAGAGTTGTAGGAGGTTTTTCCAGGGTCACCTTGACCAGAAATCACTGTGTTAAAATGTGTTGAATGGCTGTTTGTATCTGCGGTTTTTTATTTCTGCATTTTCCAGCATTGTGAAAAATTTCCAGAATTTGTGTTTTCAGCAAATATCTATTTTCCAGCTTGTTGAATGTAAGGTTATGGGAAAGGACATTTAACTAATTGGAGAAATAAGGTGAAACTGAAAACTTCAGTGGGAAAACAGAAATTTCTACACCGATTTGAAGTCAGGCTAGTGTTCCTAAAAATAAAGAAAATATTTCAGAAGATCAAAACGTAAAATAAAAAAAAAGAAGAAAAAAAAAGGGAAAAGTTTGATTGGGTAACTGACAAACCATAAGATATATGGATCTGGATCAACCACCATATAGTGCATGGACACTACAACCCAAACATCATACATTCTACGGAATCTTTATGGATCAACCACCAGAAACTTTGCGCACTGTATTGATGATTACAAAACAAACTTGCAAGAGAAATTGGGTCATATGAATTTCCAATAGGGAGTTTTTCCAGATTATACAAGCTGTACAGACTCCTAGCTGCAGAAATTCACTGTTGTTTTCATAAAATTTGACAGAACAATGATCAAATTTGATCAATTTCACTATAATTCTGCAGATCTATTAGGTAATTGGCTGGAATTTGACTTTTGATTCGATAGGAAATTCTCTACTTTTGTATTTTGGGTTGGAAAGAACAAAAAATTGTCTGATTTAGCATGTATTTGACAGATCTGTAATATATCTATGCATTATTCAGCAAATTTCCTCATGAAAACTCTCTACCAAGGAAAAGCATATAACTAAGAAGTTATTATATCATGTATGCTGAACTTTCTTGATAGATGAACATCAATTGATAAACCAAGCTAGATGGAAAAAATGAGTGGAATTCAACTCCAGGCCATCCTACTATTTATTTATACAAGTGATCCCTTATTTTGGCTATGGTGCTGTAACATACCCTCGTTTAGGTTCCAAACAATATCCTACTTTTTTCGTGACTTTTATATTAAAGCATTTTATGTTCCTACTTGGGTACTTATTGCTGAAGAGAATGATCCAAAGCCAATATATGGAGTAATGTTATAACCGTAATACAAAGTGAGTGAATTCAGTATCTTCATATGGAAATATCATGAAAATGGTCATTAATGCTTTTTAGTAGTTTGTGAGAACATTAGCTTGAAATGTCTTCAAAGATGATAAGATCCACTGAATATCTATAACTTTATGTAAGGTAACGTGTATACTATTTTCTAAATTCAAACTACTTAGTTGTTTATCTGCAATTCTGTTGATTCCCTTTTCGGAGTGGATAAGTGGTCAACCTGATCTCTAAAATATATCATATTGCAATAACATTACACAGCAGATTTTAGTTCAATGCCGTAGGTTTGCTAACTGCTTGCCACTAGAATATTTGAGAATGGTTAAAGAACCCAAGGGTGTTCCCTGTTTGATCTAGTTTCATGCAGTGTTATCAGAACTGGGTGGTATGGACCAAAACCTGTCAGTCTGTAGTGGTCCATAGCTTTCAGCTACTGAACCAGTGGTTGAACCGTACTAGAGCACTGTACTGGCCAGTTCAGAACTGGTTTAAGTCAGTTCAGCCAGTTCACAGTTGGTTCAAACTGTTGAGAACAGTTGCAATTCTTGGTGGGGGACAAATTTAAGTGAAATAGGCAAAATAAAAACCCCTCCACTTCTCTTCCAAACCTTAAAACAAGCAAATTTTACAGATTAGGTGTGTAATGGTTTGGATCAGGGTTGCAGGGGAGTGGCTCCTCCCCCTTGAACCCGCTCCCGGAGCTCGCTCCCTGGAACCCGCTCCCGGAGCGAATGCTTAGAGGGTGATATTAATGACAAAGTTCCCTACACAGATCCAGAGGTAATGACAAAGATACCTTTGGATATAAATGCTTAGAGGATGATATTAATGACAAAGATCCTGATTTTCCAACAAGACTAAAAAATTAGACATTTCTCATGGCAACAAGAGGCCCAAGCATTAGCTATAGATAATAGATTTACTTGTGTTTTCTAGTTTCTAGTAGTTTTAACTTTTTATAACTGTTGACTTTTTCATATTTATTATGATATTTTTTGTAAACAATATATGACAATTTAAGTTTGAAGTTTGAAATTGGCAATTATAACTCATTGGTAATGAATTATGAATACGATGCTTCGTGAAAGTTGAAAGTTGTTTAATTTCATTTCATTTTATAACATTTCATTTCATGTTAGATATTCTTTGTTGTAATGGTTACATTTAGCTTACAAGTACAACTTTGGTGATTAATCATGATAAATGTTATATATTGAATTTGGAAAGCTTGAAACTTTAAGATTGATGAATCATGAGACTCAATATGTTGTATGTTACTAACTTGTGGACGTGGTTGATAGAGATTATAACTTCTAGATGATTGATGTTATATGGTTCAATCTATGTTTTTATGTTTTTTTATATCTAATTAATCATTCTACATGCTTTTGTTGACATATATCCATCAACATATATATATATATATATTAAAAATTCCCTCCCTGATTCACTCCCGAATCAAGAGCTTCTGAAAATGTCGCTCCCGCTCCCAAGTAACCTTGGTTTGGATTTACATTGATATACATTCATTCATATGTATATTTTATTATTTTTTCCATATTTTATGTATTTTTAGTTGACTGGTTGCAATGTTATCAGAACCAGACTGGTCATCAAACTGTTTGACCCCAGAAACCATTACTGGACAAAAAGCTTAAACAAAACCGGAACACAAAATCAACTGACTATATATATATATATATATTCATGTGCATCTATGTGAATCCAAACCATTTACACATATGCAAAGTTTCTCATTTATATAGCAAGCGTGTATATAACCAAAATATCACCGAGTGCTTTCCATATCTGCACCAAAATACATCAACAAAGAGGCTCTAAATGGCCTCTAGAGTTCTAAAGTAAACATTGTGCTAATTGCTTGAGTCAAATGGAGGGTTGGGACTTCTTCAAATGGTGTTGGGGGTGTCTAGGGTTGTTATATTTAATGATTTACTTTTTTACTTTATTGGCTTTTAAAATATTTAAGTTCAAGTGGTTCCCACTTCCAGCAGTACTGTTCTGTATAGAACTGGCTGGTTTTTACATTTATGATTGCTTCCATACACAACAAGCATTTTCCAGTACAAACCCTTCAATAGGACCTGTATGGCGCTGGAACAGGTTGGATTGGCCAGTTTGGCAGGATCCTGTTGTTGAAAATACTCGCGAGAAAGGTCCTTCTTTGACTTGTGCCTTAGTCAAAGAGACCAGAAGCAGTTTTTCCTTAACATGTACAAGTTCCTATAAGTTAGGAACCGATTCCTCTAAGTTAGGAGCTAATTCCTAAAACTTAGGACGAGTTCCTAAAATTTAGGGCAAATTCCTAAAAGTTAGGATGTGTGCATGAAGCAGTTTGACTAGTGAAGATGTGGAAGGCTCAGTTGTTGTCTTCTAGTGGGAGTTAATTTGGGAAAGGAAAAGCTAAGAGAGCCTTAACTTCTAAATTAAGGCAAGACGAGTTACAACTTGATAGCCTTTGTTAACTCTTCAACCAACAGTTTGATTTCCTAAAATAAAGACTTGTCAGATTTAGCCTATTCGAAAAGCTTAAAAGGAGGATCAAGGCACATTGTTATTCATTGTCTTGTGAGCACGAGTTAGTGAGACAAGGTAGTAGAGAACATAGATTTGTGTTTGTGTGTGAGTTTGTGAGAGGATCAGTGTACCAATAGAGGCTTGTGCGCAGATTTATAGGAGAATTTCCTTGGGATTTGCGCAAGGAAATATGGAAGCAGGGATCAGAGTCTTGGAGGTGTTTCAGCTTAGTACAAGCAGAGAAAACTAGATTGGTTTCTAATGGAACAAGATTGTTTTTGTAAGAGATCTATTGCTCATTCTTCTATCAATAAAATTCTCATTCAAACAGAGGGTTTTCTCAGTTGGGCTCCCTAGAAACATTGTGTTTTTGATATTGTGTGACTGTGACATTGTTCCGATTCCGCCGAAATTGAGTAGAGAAAATTCTGTGTCTTGGGTTACAAGTTAGTTTCAGATTTGTTCATTCAAGCAGATCGGAATTTTCGTGGATTTTCTACACCTGTCTGGTTCTGATAACATTGCTGGTTCATAATCCTGTTCACAGGTTGATTTTTGTACTGGTCTGACCCTCAGCTGGTTCTAATTCTAATAACTTTGGCTTTCCTGACACTGTTTTCTAAGTCTATTTGCATTTGTCTCTTATATAGTGGAGATTTTTTATGCATTACATAAAAGAGCTTAAAATGTCAATGACCACTCTATGCCTTTATTAAAATTTTGACAAAGGTACACATGTTTAGTGTCAGGATTGGTTAATTTTGTTGATATATATTTTCAAACTCATCATTTTCGTTCATCTGTTGGAAAAACATCCATTCATATGACTGAATTTGCTGAATGTTTGCATTATTTAAACTTGGAATTCATCTATGAAACAGTCTGTGCTAGTCCCTATGGCCAGTCTCTACATGAAGATGATTATTAGTTAAGTATATATGCATGTATACATCTTCTGCAAAAGATATGCAGATAGTCACCGTAATGTATCTTTTGCAAAAGAAGTTTGGGAAAGACAATGACAATGGTTGATATAGAATGTTCTGTACATTACTTATTCACAAGGAGATACACGAACAAAGGGGCATTTTCTGTGATTAGATTCAGGTTAGAGCTGGAGGCTGTTTATTGCTCTCGTGTTAGTTATAATGTAGCTTTATTTTGCATTGCAATAGAGCGCATAATAATCAAACATCAACTAATTTAATCTACATTGGACGAGTTACAAAAAATTGGCAATGGAGGTTGGGGGTTCGGGGAGATTCCCTGGATTTTCTGTCTTCTGTCACTGCCTTGAAGACCACTGGCAATCGTCGAAATACTGAAGAAATAAATGTACGTTTTCAGACATATAGTTATTTTGGGAAATTTTCAGATCCTAAAGAATCCTAGAATCTAAGTAGCTTCCTTATATGCGCACAGCAATTTTTGTTATGTGAGTTCTGGCATTCTAAATACCTTTGCAATATAAATTTGATTATTTAATTGATAGAAGATATATTATTAAAGGAGAAACATTTAACTTCTGGAAAAAAAAAACATTTACTTAAACTATGTGAGTGGCATTAAATGAGAAGTTGGATGTCTTTTCTCAATTGACTCTAAGGAGACTTTTTGGCAGGTAACTGTTGTAAATCCTGCTATGGAAGCAGCATTGGAGATTTTGAAGAAATTTGCCGTAGATATCTGTTGTCAGAGAGTTCAAGAAAGTAGATTGAGGCATGGAGTTCCTTGGAGATATTCACCAAAGTCTACTGAGAAAGATAGGTGTTATCAATGGGCAAAGATCCAGCTGATGGATTTTGTTCAAGCTCTTGTCAACGCTGAATTTGGGGTCAGTTGGCAGCCATACTTCTCTTCAGTTTCTCTTCCTTATAACTTATTCCATTGTTTAATATTCTTGGCTTTCTTCTATTGTGTTCTGTTCATATTTTGGCATTCATTTTGTAGAGTTTACCTAGTAGTTGTGTTTTCTTTGAGAGTGTGATAATTTTGCTAATCTGTGTTGAAATTTCCCTTGCACCCTAGGTCTGGTCTCCGCCTAGACTAGCACATAAACACACTGGCACTGAGCAGTGCTCAACAATGAACAACTTTGCGCAGTGGAATATACGGCAGTGAAATCAATCAATAGTACACAAGATATATGGCCCAAAACATTCCTTATCAGTCCATAAATAAGAAATTTATAGCACTCCCGTAACAGGGATCAAGGCCCTTTAGAAACCCTGATACAAATGCTAGAGTACAACAAAAGACAATCTGTCCTTTGAATGTTACAACTAGGGCTGAGGTCTTATCCTTCATACCCTCATCTGCCCATGAAAAACAAGGGCAAAATACTCAACTTGCTGTTTGTGGTCCTTGACAAGCAGCCCTTTCAGTCCTCTTTGTCCACTGTTCCTGGCTGTCCTTTGCCTCCAAATGTTGACATAGAGATCAGTGCCTTTTTTCCTCTGTCCACCTGCTGCCTACAATTAGGCTTCTCCTTTAGCTTACTGTACTAAACCAGCACTGTTACACCTTTCTGCTAGCCCTTTGGCTAACAGACTTCACTGTAGTCCTTTATCAGCCCTCAAGGCTTGCTGTCGACTGCTCGAGACTGTTGAGCTGCCTCCTTTACAGCTCGGTCTGCGCTGTCTTTACTCCAGCTAACTCCTAGCAGCCTCAGCCTCACCTGAAATGACCTTGGCCTGGTCTGTTATCCCTGTCCAGCCTCGGTCCATGCACCTACTTGACTGCATCGCAGACTAGGGCACAGTCTAGCCCTGTAGCCTAGCTTCTTAGGCTTCTAAACCTCTGTGTCCAGCCGTGGATACCCTCGGCAGCTTCTCCACTACAGAACAGATCCTTCCACAGGCTGTGGCTCCTTCTTCTTCAAGCAGACAGTCCTTAACCAGCCTTTTTACTCAGCGTCCAGCACACATAACCCTACCAGAACCCTTGGCCTCTCTAGGATAGATAGAACTTCAACTTGGCCTTCCAAAACAGAACAGAACACAACTTGTGCTCCTCTTCTTCGGCTGCGGCTCTCTCTCTCTAAAGATGTGGCTTCCTTCTAGGGCTTCTTGTTCTCCACAAGATGTGTCCTTTCAGTGTGTGATTTGGCCACTCCTTTGGCCTCTTATTTATAGCTCTCTAGTTGGTGCCTTTGGAGCCCTCTTTATCCATTAGGAGCCTCATCAACATCTAATTAGAATATAATAATAATTAACTTGGGTTCTAAGCCCACAACCCTGGGTCCTATTGGGGTTCCCATGTTTTGGCCAGGTTGGCAAGACCAAAAGATGAGACAACATCAGAACCGCTTTCAGACCTTAGGATCTAGCCTTCCTAGGTCCAGAGAGTGATCTCTCTATATGAGCAAAGGTTTTATGTCTTTGAAACTCTTTGTTTGAGATATTAGACTAGTTATAGGCACAGGGTTTGTTTGTTTGATTTTTGGTTGGTTGTTGGGAATCAGGAAAGAAGGGTTCAGTATGAGACAAGGCTGAGCAAAGAGGATTTTAGGGAAAGGAGAGATAATCCAGGGAACATTCAAGACCATTGGGCAATGGAGTCAGGAAAGGGTTTACTTGCTATTCAATATGCAGGCTTTCAGTTGGGCTAGTCATCTAAAGCATTGGATCTTAAAGATGATAGTGTGGCATGAAAGGTAGAAAGAAGGTGAAAGACAAGGAAACCTCCAAGGTGACCTTTCAGAATTGAGATCTGGGGACAGGACATGCCATTGAACACCTGTGATCCCAACCTAAAAGGTAAACTCTTCAGACAAGGAACATTAAAGATTTAGAACACAAAGTTAAAGACCTGAGATCAGAGAGAGACTTTGAACTCTCAATGCTTCGGCCTCCAGCGTAAGGGAACTTAGAAGGGTTTAATTAATTGAAAAGGATCCTAGTGAGATAGAGACAAAGTTCTAGACCTCCCAATGTTCCCAATTCGTTCAATTAAATCCTAACAAGAACATCTAAAGACAGATTTCATTAATTCATACATCAGCTAGCAATATATCAGACCACTACACTAGTTAAATTAACTGAAATCAATCTTCGGATAACACATATAGCAGAAAGCATTGAAGGCAAGGAGAGCAGAAACATAGGGTACCTAACAAGGGTAAATCCTATGCCAGATTTCTGATGCGAGCCAGAAGAAATAAAATGAGATGAATTACAAGGTAAAACAAGTACAAAGATAGAAAAACATCACCAGCTGCTTTAAATCAAGATCCAAAGAAATGTGCTTGTCATATTAAGAGCAACACCAATCATGTACAATATTTCCAACAACTTGATATTCAGTCTGGAAGATCTTCCTCAGCCTATCTTACAACTTTACACAGAGACTATGTCTCAAAAGAAACAACTTGCAATTCTCAGATATCCGATCAACAACAACCATTACAATGAGTTCCTTCATGAAATTTATAGCTGAATGAGAGACGGAGGGGTAGATGAAAACTAAATGCGGCATTAAAACTCCAGAAGAGGAAGAGGGCCGAGGCCCCATTCTGTTCTAATTTCTGGGCATTTATCTCTGGTACTCTTTGGATGATAGAGTGGTCTTCGTCAGGCTGCAATTTACTCCAGGTATGCCTCTGATGTACTTGCTGTAGCACCTCTGTAAAACTTTGGTGAACTGAACCAAACAGATTAATGATTTCAAGTCCGCCATACTGTATAACTAATGCACTGGAAACGTAGGACCGCTGTCAGGGGGGAAAACTTCATTTTGACACAATGTAGACTGAAACAATAATGAGTACCGTGTCCTTTCTAAGGAGGAGACATTCTGCTGATATAAACACCCTGATGATGTGGTTTTCTGTGCGTTGAATCGTCTGTATGATCCATGATGTCTTCGATCTGGTACCTTGCCCTTCAATTGCTTCAAAAATCTTTGATTACTAGTCTTAAATTCTCTGATCTTTTACTGATACTCTTTTACTGCTCCATTCCTGGCTCTGTCAGTGAATTCTGCGCTTTAATGGCTCCGGAAGGTTTCACAGAGTTTAACCCTGTTCCTTTAATAAAGGTCCTGTCATAACGCCTTCCAAGGCCTTTCTTCATAATTTTCGAATTCTGTACATGGTCTTCCCTGTGCTCTCTGTCGCTGTAACAGAGACTGTGAATCATGGCGGTTTTTCGCCGCCCGTAACCCTGCAAAACACGCAAACATGTTAAGAAAACCATGCATGGGAAGGGTGGATGCGGCGGGGACAATGAGGATGGCCGTGCACACTGGTGAAATGGTGGAACAGTGCAGGGTGATGGCGGAAAATGCAGCGTAACAGTGGAAGATGATCATGGTGAAAGTTGGCGGAATGCGAAAATTCGTCGCTTGGGCCTTTGAATGAAATATATAGGGGAGCCGAAGAAAATGCGAGGACAACACGTGGAATGGTGACGTGGCGGGACCCAGTTGATGGCGGGGCGCGGGTTTAATTCTAGCTGTCCGATCTCGGGAGGAGATCGATGGTGGAAAACGCGTCGGAGGGTGGTAGATGGTGGGCCATGGGTCTATATGCCTTGGGCTAACTCCCGCGCATCTCCGCGGCGCGATCACCGTTGGATGGGCAGCTCTAGATCGGACGGCGTACGTGCATATAACGCTGGAGTGTAAAAACTCTGGTAAATCTTGATAAATATATATTATTAATGATGAAAGATGAGATAAGAGATGGTTACAATGAGGGATCGCCTGGGCTTTAAATACAGCCTCAAGGTGTCCCTTGGTGAAGAGGCATGATCTTTGATCATGCCCTTTCAGTTAATAACCTAAGATAACTAATCTAACTAATAATTAATAAAATATTCATAACATTGCCCCTCTCTTAAGATGCTTTGTCCTCAAAGCATACGTAATGATGGACAATGTTGACGAATGTCTGGTTTTCTCAAGCGATGAGCTCTTGCTTCCCACATTTTAAAAAGATCATGAAGCATCTTCTCGAGCTCCATCTGTTGGTGATGTGGACAGTGAAAAGATCTGATATCGACAGAGTTGGATACTGTCTTGACTTCTATTGGACGTTTGATTTTCCTATTGGAAGACACTTTTATGGGTAGTTCTTGGAATACTTTTTCATGTTTTCCAACTATCCCTTGTTCTTCTGGTGATTTTTTGTGATTCCTTTTTAGATTTAGAGGTAAGTTACCAACAATTATTGTCTGATGTAACTTCTCCTCATCATCAAATGCTTCATTCTTAAAAACCATATCCGCTTCATCACCGAAGGCCTCAACAGCTTCTGTCGTTATATCAGTAGCTTCGGATGTGTTTGTCGCTTCATATGTTTCGTTCAATTCTGGGGATGGAACAGTTTGTTGTTTACAATCATCTGTATCTTCATGGTGATGTGGGAAATCAGTTTTTTCCTGATGCTCTTCTGAGTTCCCTGAATCTGTGGCATTGTTTTGTTGAGTTTGTTCCTTGTTAGGAGATATCGGGGATTGTGTCTGACTTAACTTATCTATTTTATCATTTAGCTTATTGCAGAGTTCTGACATCCTGTTCATTGCTTTGCTAAGCTTTTCTGTGGCCTCCCTTCGTTTTAGCTTTGCTAAGCTTTTGATCTGATCAATTGTCATCGTAGATAAAGACATATTGATATTGCTCTGCCAAATTTTCCTCTTTTCTTTAAAATTAATTAATTAATTAATTTTTTTTTGAATTAATTAATTTTTTTTGAATTAATTAATTAATTAATAATTAATTAATTAATTAATTAATTAATTTTTTTAATTAATTAATTAATTAATTTTTTTTGAATTATATAATTATTTTATATATAATTTTTAATTAAAAATTATATAATATATATAATTTAATTATATAATTGTTATATATATAATTATTAAATGAAAATTATATATATAAATGAATTATATAATTATAATATATATACATATATATAATTATTAATTTAACTATATAATATATCTTTATATAATTAAAAAAACCGTTTTAGAATGTGCCGTTTCGATTTAAATGAACCCGCCACATAAAATATATATCCGTCCGGTTAAAAACAAAACAGCACCGTGGCACAACACCGTTTCGTGAACCCTGTTCCGTGATTTTTTTATGGCGGACACGAATTAGAATTTTCTGTTGTCACCCACCGGCGCCTGTTTCTTATATTTTTATCAACCAGATTTTTTATTAATACCTCGACGCTACGACACACCTGTTTCAAATCGATTTTTTATTGCAGGGACGGAAAAACGAGTCACTGTTCACGAATTTTTTTTTTTAACGCAAACCTTCCACGCTCAGCAATTAAAACGACACCCGTCTACGGCTCGCTAACAAATCTGCACGCCGTGCCAAATTTCTCGTCAAGGGCGATGATGCTGTCTACGAGGATTTGCAGAAGCCGGAGGACGAAAGAAAGCCTCTAACCATCGACGAAAATCTCCCTGGAATGGGCCAATTTTACTGTCTACACTGCGATCGGTACTTCGCTAATATTTGAATCAGAGACGAACACTTCCAAACCAAGCGCCACAAGAAAAAGGTGAAGCAAATGCAAGGACCTGCACCTCATACACAGCTGGATGCTGAGCTTGCTGCTGGTATGGGTATGCCAGACAATGGACCAAAATTGCAGGATACTATTTTCTTTATGTCACTTTGACTGCTGGTTCACAAGCAATACCCGTTTTCATTCGAGAGTCAACACACTTTGAGCAAATCTGAATCTGACAATACTCCTTTCGGAAGTCTGATTTTCGGCTTAAAGGAACTGTTTCCAATAGAAATTCAAGGGAAATTTTTTAGATAATCCCTCTATATGGAGTATTACCCAATGCTATGAGTCAAGGAGCACGACTGGAAGTTTGTCGGAGGTGGAACCAGATAGCGATAGACGGGGGTAGGAATGAGACTGGTACGTAGGCAGAGGGGAAGAATTCAGTTTTCTTCAGTTCACGATCTTGGCATCCGTTTAAAAAATACGCACTTACGGAATTGAAATTCTGGGTGATCACCACAGAGGGAGCGATGGCTCGATACAATGGAGTGTAGAAGCTATAGACGTCCTTGATAAATATATATTATAATGATGAAAGATGAGATGAGGAATGTGGATTCTGATAGGGGATGCTTTTGAGCTTTAAATACGGTATAAAGGTGTCCCTTGGTGAAGTGGCATGATCTTTTGATCATGCCCTTCGATTAATAACAGTCGCTAATCCTTTAATAATTAATAAAAATGTATGTAAATATTTTTGGGAACTTGCGCGCGATGGGGGGGGGGGGGGGGGGGGCGGTTTTCAAATAGTGCTCGGTGCCACGTGTCCTGCGGTGAGTGGAATTGTTGCGAAATGAAAAATACCGCCCGCCCTCCGAAAGAGGTGCGATGGAAACCGATAGTTTTGAACTAGGCGCGGGCGCGGGGACCACCGGATCGGGTGAAATACAGATCGTCGATCAGTGGGTTAAATGGATGGGTGTGATGTGATCGGAGGGGTGAACGGAATGGGTCACGGGCATGACGCTGACCTGCGAAGGCCATCCGATCTGTATAGATCGACGGTGGGCAGCGCTCCCGATATCCAAACGTGCTAAGCGCTCTCGGGGCTAGTGCTTGGTTCTAGCGCTGGGCCATGTGGGGGGAAACGGTTCTGGGGGCTAGCTGAAGGGGGCTAGGCCTGTCATAAGGTGGAAAGTGGGTTTTTGCCCTATTTTTGGTGCATTTCAAGGCCAATAAAGGGTAACGATAGGGGAAAACAAGGGGGAATCAAACCAAGTTAAGGGTGTGTGGAGGATTTAAAGGGTACTTTGGGAGGATTTAGAGGGTAAAAGGGGGACTTTGTCAAAGGGGAAAGGGGATGAAATGGAGAATTTTGCAAGGTTACAAGGGGCAAATGAAGGCCTTTTGGAGCACAATTTTCACAATCAGTGAGGCTTATTGACTTAGGAACAACAAAGGAAAATAATCAAAGGGCAGAGGGCATGAAAGAGCCTTCGAGGATGATGTGTTTCCAAGGAGATGCATTCCTTAAAGGCTCAACAAACAATTTAGCCCCCTGCTTGCTTGTTAAGGAATTTATAGGGGGCTAACAGTGGCTCCACATGGGGATGACTTCTTCCTGAAGGAGTCAAGAATTCAGAACATGATATTTGGTGTAGGCCAGATGCCCGGTACTTGACCCATGCATTTTCTTTCTTGGATCAGCTGCCACAAATTGTGAAGACATCAAATCAGCAGAAAAATTCTCCCGAACAACTACCTACCCATACTATAGTTCTAACATTTTTTCTTCCAGGGTGCATTTGGACTAGCAGACCCTTTACATCATTTATTTTTACAAACAAGAAAATAAACCTATTCTATTTCTACCCTTATTACTCCATGAGACCAGATTAAACTGTTGGTCTCATATGTTTCTCTACCTAATCTAACACCTGCTAGGATTAAACTGTCCAGCAGATTTCTTCTCTATATTCTACAACAGAAATTTAAAAATAGTCAAACTAGGATTAGACAGTCTAGTTTGTTGTGGATCCAAGGCATAAAGATAGTTGCTCATGGACAGAAACTTGCAGAAAACTGAAAACAAAATTTTCAAGGCTTGAAATCTGAAGTTTTGAAGCATCCTTCCTTTCTCTGTGACTCAAGTTTTGAGCTTGTTAGAGTCACTTTCTCTTCTTCATTTCAGCTCTGGTTTTGGGCTTGTTAGAGCTGATCTTCTTCCTTAGTTGCTGGTTCAGATTTTGGGCATGTTAGGACCAGCTGTTTTACTTCTTTGGCTCAGGTTTTGATCATATTAGAGCTAATCCTTTACATTTTTGAGGTTCATGTTTTGAGCATGTCTGAACCTCTCATTTCTCTCTGTTTTTTGGAACATTTTCTCTTTTTCTTGAAAACATAACATAGCAATGGTATTTACAATGGAAATGGAAACTGGAAATTGGAAATCAATAGAAGTAGTGTTTGAGCATCCTGCCATTGACAGGACCCCCAAACAGCTCTGTACCATTTGGTTCTTGTAGAAAAAAGGCATTGGGACACACAATGGCCTGGATGATGTATGGACCTTGCCACAAACTGTCAAACTTGTCGTGCTTTCCTTTGTCCTCTCTCCTCGAGTCCCACTTCAGAACTTTATCTCCAATTTTGAAATCCGAAGCTTTGGTTCTTTTGTCAAACAACTTCTTTATACTTTCCTGAACCTTCACAGCTCTGTTATAGACCTCTTCCCTTGTTTGCTGGAGATGAATTGTTTGGTTTATCCTTCTCACCATGCTATCTTCTTCTGTTTGGATTTCTTGGACAAGTTTAATCACTGGCACTCCAAGGCTGGTAGGAAACACTGCCTCTGTTCCATAGACAAGCGGTATGGTGACATGCCAATGGATTTCTTTGTTGTAAGTCTGTCAGCCCACAGGGCATGTACTAGCTTGTTATGCCATGACTTTTTATTCTCTTCCAACAGCTTTTTGATGATAGTCACTAGGCTCTTGTTTGATGATTCATCTAAGCCATTACCTTGGGGGTAATAGGAAGTTGAATGACTCAGTGCTATTCGATACATGTGACAAAAATCAACCATAAGGCAGCATCATTATCAGTGATTATTTTCCTTGGGCAGCCAAACCGAGAGAGGATATGACCTTCTAGGAACCTAATGATGGCTGAATATGTGGCATTCCTAGTAGGTATGGCCTCTATCCACTTAGTGAAGTAGTCTGTGGCTGTTAAGATCCATTTGTGTTGTGCAGAAGAAGCGGGGTGTATTTCTCCTATGAAGTCTAGGCCCCATTGCAAAAAGGGACCCTCAATAGTGATGGGTTGTAAAGGGAGGGGTAGGAGATTTCTTTTGCCTTCAAAAATCTGGCATTTGTGGCAGACAATTACCATCTTATGTATGCCATTGAAGAGTGTGAGCCAATAGTAGTAAGCTCTGAGTATTTTGTTAGCTGTGGCCTTCCAGTTCAGGTGGCCTCCACAATCCCCTGCATGGAATTCCTATTTAATTCTCTCCGCTTCAGTTTCAGGCAAACATTTAAGCAATAGGCCATTTGTATTTTTCCAGTATAAGCATTCATTTAGTATGCAATAGTTTCTGGCCTTTAGCTTTAGAAATCTGGCCTTGGTCTTTGATAGTTCAGGAGGGGCATTGATGTGTGTAAGCACGTACAAAATGTCAGAATACCATGGAGAGCTCTGAAACTTCTCCTCATCAGTGGTATCAGGCAATCCCTGCTGCTCATCCAAGGCATCAACCATGTTTATGTCAAGGGCTTGTAAATTTGATTCAACCATTAGTTGAGCCAAGCCCTGGCCTTTGATCAGTTTTGTGGGTTTTATCTCAAGGTCATATTCTAGGATCACAACAATCCATTTGCCCCTTTTTCCATTTGGGTCTTGGGACAAGATGCCTTTAACCACTACGTTTGGTACATAGGCTATGGTGTGGGAATGCAGTATGTACACTCTAAAGTCTTTCAAGGCCTTAACCAAGGCATAGGCCTGTTTTTCCATTATGTTGTATTTCAAGGGTGCAGCCCTCAGTGCTTTGCTGAAGAAAGAAATGGGCTGTTCCATTCCCTCTGGATTTTTCTGCAGTAGAACTGTAGCCACAGTATGCTCGGAGGCAAATGAAAAGATCATGAAATCTTTTGAGAAATCAGGGCTGATTAGGACAGGAGCCCGAGTGAGTGCAAGTTTAACTGATTCAAAAGATTTCTTAGCTTCAACAGTCCATTTAACTCCTACACCTTTCTTCAACATGTTAGTCATATTCCTAAGGTGTTCAGCTAGGTTAGGAATAAACCTCCTGAAGAAGTTGATTTTCCCAATGAAGCACTGTAACTCTTTGATGTTCCTCGGGTGTGTGATTTGTAGTATTCCCTCAACTCTTTGTGGGTCTATGCTAATCCCCTTCTCAGATATGATGTGGCCATGAAGCTTACCTTCTTGCAGCCCAAATACAGTCTTTTTGGGATTCAAAGACAAACCAAACCTTGTACATTTTTCAAACACTCTTCTAAGATGTTTTAGGTGTTCTTCTTCAGTCTTGGAATAGACTGTTATGTCATCCAAATAGATGACAATGAAGTGCCCTATTTCATCTGAAAATGGCTAACACATAGATCCGTTCCTATCGAAGCTTTAAGATGTTTGAGATCAACTGACAGCTGTAGGGTCAACACCTCGGGCCACCGTGATTGTTAGATTGGCTCTAAATTCTGTTTCCAAAGAATGGAAAGTGTTTGTCCAGAGTATCCTGGGCAGAGAAAAGTTGTCGGATTGGGAAGGAATGTGGGCAGCTCTTAAGCAGGAAGAGATGAGGAGAGACTTAGTCAAGTGCAAGCTTGATGGTAGCAACAACAGTGGGACGAAGCCCAAGGAGGAGGAGGGGAATGCGGCCTTTGCATCAATGGAGCATTAGGATTAGCGGAGGTGGAAGAAGGATGTCTCAAAGATCAAGTGTTTCCGGTGTGGTGAATTTGGTCACTATGCTACGTAGTGTCCTCTCAAGAAGAAGACCAAGGATGAGAAACATGATCTGCAGGTTGCAACCGCGAGGATCGAGGAGGAAGAGTTTGCAATGATTTCCCACATATCTCCAGGGTAGATTTGGGGTGATCTAGAACTGTAGTTCGAAAGAGTTGTAGTTGGGTAGGATCCTTGAGGAGTCCACCTCTAGGATCAATACCTTGCTACGGAAGCCCATATCAAAAGTAGCAAGATGGACCAATGTCAGTTGTTGCAGAGGAGTACTAGAGTGACAACGCAGTGGCTAGAGAGCGCTAGAGACTGAACATCGCAGAGCAGAGTTGGCAATAGTGCAGAGTCAACAACAACACAGAGGCTTCAAAGGGTCAACATAGAGTCTAGCTGCAGTCAGATCTTCAGTATTAGATGCATCATGCTAAACACTTAGTTCAATATTTTAAATGTTTTTCTACTGCAACAACAACAGATTTGCAATGCAGATGCAGTTGGCAACAACATGCATAGTCAACAACAACAACACAAATGCAACAACACAGTAGTTGGTGGGCAGCAGTGTCAGACATCAGCAGCGTAGAGGGAGATGTTATAGAGTTAGTGTGATGCTTCAACAAGATGCATTACTAGAGCACATTCCTCACTAAGAGGGAGTGTTGATTATTGGAAAATGTAACTAGGTTTGGTCTTTATAATGACATGTAATTATGAGGAAGGATATTTTATTATAGGTCAAAGACATCTTCTTGATGTCTTTAGGGATTTTTCATCTTGTCATAAATATAATTGGAGTCATGTATATGAAGTCATGTTATAGTTGTAAAAGGACACACTATTGATGTAAAAGTATACTCCAAGATCTTGTCACTAGGTCCCCTTGAAGTCGGCTCAAAACATGGTAAAGATACTCTTGGGTAAAGTCGGCCTACCCATAGATGATCATGTCGGCCTAGAGCAGGAGAGACAACCTCTATAAATAAGGAGACTGCTGCCTCATTGTCAACACAGAAAATTCGGACAAGTCTGAAATAGGTGAACAAGTTAAGGGTCTGAAATTGGTGCGAAGATTGGAAGGTAATCAACGAAGAAGGAAAGGACATACCTGGCTTTGTGTTGGGTCTATCCATCTCAGTCAAGGTCAGGAATATATATCCGAACTGCAGTGCGAGGAAGAAGAGAAGATTTCAGTCTAAGAAGCTCGAACTAGTATACAATGCGAAGAAGGAAGGCTAGATAGTGTAGGAAAGGTGACTGTAATTAGTGTAAAGGAGAGGCAGTACAAGACTCAGTCTTGGGTCTATGCTCTCGCAAATCTCAGAGAAGGTTAAGGGTAAATACAAGAGGTTTACCACAATGTTAAGGTAAGCATCTGATCAGTGCAGGAAGAAGGACCGAGAAGAGAGCACGAAGAAGTCAAGGCTAGGATTGTTTTGGGGATGCTAGACTAGGGACCGAGGTCCCTAGTAGAAGTGCATAACACTGCAGGGAAAGGAGGATCAACATCAGTAATTGAGAAGAGTTGAAGGATAGTGACAAGGGTCTTGGAGGTATACTGATGTCAAGGGTCTATGTCATGGTCTTGGTACTTGTCAATTGAAGGTCTAGAAGAAGAATTACTTTCGAGTTTTCCTCTCCAAGAAGGAGAGGTTAAGGCCCTAGCTTGAAGACCCAAAATTCTATCTCTTGTGTTTTTGATAATTGACTTGATGAAAGACATAATAAGCTAATGAAGATAAGATCTAAGTAATAGAAGCATAACAAGTATAACACAAGTAGTTATCAAGAAGAGAATTGAATAAAACTTTGCCCTACCAAATTCTCAACATTGATTTATGGTAGCATTGGATGTGCTCTAAGTCTCAAATTTTGCAGGGAGGCTTGGACACATGTATTTCAGAATACCTAGAAATCGTTTTGGGAAATTCAAGCCTGATAAGGTTTTATTAAAATAATTAATTATTTTTAATGGAAGCCTAATTCTAAACTTAGGAAATTAAAATAGTTAAGTGTAATAGAACTGGTGAATCTTTTAGAAAAAGACAGAGATCAAGTCAAGTTAATCTTAGCCCTTGATTATGTTTTAATCCGGGCCATTGATTTCTCAACAAGAAGATTATAAGGACTTTGATGGGCATTTGGAAAACATATCAGGAGAGGATCTAAAAATCGATTTCTCAAGTGAGAAGCACAGAGCAACCAAAGAGATCATTGAAGTGATTCTTGCAATGAGGGGCAGAGATAATTTCCGATTAGAGAGATTTTTCCTGAGCTGAGAATACATCGCATAGAAGGCAAAGAGAGAACCAAAAGAGGCAGCGTAAGGGCTACGCTGGGAACACAGAGCCATGCAGAGGCAACACTGAGTCTCTGAGGAGATACGATATTTTGCTGAGGGTCAGATCAGATCTAGTGCCAGGAGCCGGGGTATGAGACCGAAGGGGCAGAGGATCAAGCATCCAACCAACAGAAAGATCAACTGAAGGGAGTGATGCAATTCCCTGTAGTTGTGACGCAATGTTGTGCAGAGGCATCGTAGAGGCAGCATGGGGCTTGTCAGTTTAGGGTTGGGTCAGTGTCGACTCTCCAATGTTAGTGTGAGGTAATCCTCACTATTTTTCTGCCAGTCAGATTCTCTGTTGGATAACCAGATTTGGGCATCCAGATTGTATTCATAAATTACTGCATAATAATACAAACCCTCAGCTGCTGCACCGGTTTCCCGCATTGGGTTTTCCCAGATACATGAGTCCAAAAATAACGGTGTCATATGTGTGTTTATTTCTTCTTGCTCAGTACTTGTCTTTCACATTTTATTTATTTAGTGACAGTTGCAATTGTATTTGCTTCAATATTTACTTGTAGAACACAGTAAATAACTTGTAGAATTTAACAAAGTAGGAGAAGTAATATCAGTTTGCTGAAGTAGGAATTAGGGTCATTGAATTTTCACAGTTAGCCCTAATTAGGAAGGATTAGCCTTGCACAATGCTAGATTTTGCTTTTTTGTGATTTATTGATGTAATTCCTAATTTATTAGCCACAAACATCCAACACAATTTCACGTTTATACATAATTTTACCCTAAAACCCTAGTGACTAACTCTTAACATCTAGGAACAAGGTAAGAAAAATAAATTTAATAAATTTAATGAACTTTATGGATGATCAACACAATAATGATTACTTATCATAAATGGGCTTAACGATGTCTTCTAGGGCTAAAATTTCAAGAAGAGATTTTGATGGAGCAAGGGGGCATGAGTAGGGCATCCACTTTTAAAATCCTAACTATTTTCCTTGTGATGTAAGCCCTCTTCTGTCATCTCAAGGATAACCATCATCATCCAGGATTCGAAACAAGCAATGCCCATCAAATAGTGTCAAGTCTAGATTGGGGGCATCCTGGGTCCATCTAGGAACATCATCAATATCTCCAACACCAAGCTTCATGGGTTCAATGTTTCAACATCTGGGGGTACCTCAAAGTTTGTAGTACCATTTGGAACCATCATATAACCCAATGCTCCACTTTGGATGGGAAATGATGCATCAACAAGGTCATATATGTACTCTAGAATTGATAAAGCAACATCTGTTATGTTGTTGAATGGAGTGATAATCATTTCCCAAAAGGACTGTTGCACCCATTTTTTCAACATTCCAAGGAAGCAGGATCCAAAGACTTGAAGGATTTTTTCAAAGTTCAGAGTCATCAGTCAACAATTTATTATGTCATTGTAAACCCATTCTGCAAATTTGTAGTGTACACTGTAAATGATGCTAGTACGACCGTTAGATTATGTAACAACCTAGGTAACCCTATGATTTTGGCGACGAATTTCATCCTAGGAGGTTGTTCGTCTCACTGATTATCTGTGTTTCTAAACACATGATCAACAAAGTTTTTCCCTCTAGCTGCAACCCCAAAGCTAGTGTGGAATTTACTGTCGAAGTCTTAGGTGAGTCTTAGTGTTCTTAGTTGAGTATTTTGTAAAAGTGATTTGGGAATAATTTAAGCTAATTGGCTAAATTATTTTATTACAGATTACTTGGTCTACTAGATCATATTGTGTCGCAAAATTGGATAAATTTTATGAGGGTTTATAATGAACGGGTATTCCCCCTTTGAGGGTTGCATTTGTAAAATCTTATGTAAAAAAAATATTTGAGTGCATGGTCCCTCGTACTTAGACACCATGGCTAGAATATTTGAGGATGGAAAAAATAATTAATCCCCTGATGAGTCAATTAATTAATTTTTTTGGTAAAAATAAAATTAAATCCTAAGTCAAAAAATTAATAATTTATAGTCAAAATTAAAATGTTAGAGAAATTAATTTTTCCAAGTGGAAAAATTCGTGGGTCTAAAAGAAGTTAATTTTTGTAGGTCCCCCATTAAGGGAATATTGGAAATTTCAAGAAAATTTGGACCCTCGGACCTTAGTGGTTAAGTTAAAGTCAAATTTTTGAGGAAATTAGTTCAAAATAATTATTTTTGAACTAATAAAAAATGGTTTTAATGAGAAATTCGAAAATTTGTCAAATAAATATTTTCGACGACAGAGATTAAAAGTTGATGAAGGATTTATCAATTGTCGAGATTATTTTGACGGGGATCAAGCCAACTAGCGATTAATTTCCACTTGGAGGAATTTCTTGTTGATTTTTAATGTACCTTGGACAAGTGGTTTCCCATGGGTTAGTCTGTACCTAGGGAAAAGTGTCCAAAATAATTCTTTTCGTAAGTGTGACTTTATAAAGTGAAAGTGACTTTATAGGTAGTAAAGTCAATATTAAATTATAAAGTGAAAGTGACTTTATAAGTGGTAAAGTCAATATTAAATTGTAAAGTGAAAGTGACTTTATAAGTGGTAAAGTCAATGTTAAATTATAAAGTGAAAAGTGATTTTAGACATAAAGTACAATGTGGGTACTTTATTTAATGGGTGAGTTAAAAAATAGAAGGTGATAATTAAACGCACATTTATTCTCATCCCTTGATCTAAATGAATATGAGCCATTAGATCTTAGGGTTGCCCCAAAGTCATTTCGCAAAACAAAAGGGGGAAAACAAAAGAGAGATTGCATTCATTCATTCTTCATGAGCAAATTGGAGAAAGAAGGCTGAGAGCTGGAGAAAAGTTTCGCAAGAGAAATTTGTTGCAGCAGGTTGAAGGAGTGATTTCTGGACAAAGCTGTGCATGGAAATCTATGCATAGAAGATATTAGAAGGTACAGTACAAACAACATTTAATGCTGAGTTGCACGTCGTTCGAGAGCAGTTTTTGAGCAAAAAAAACCTGTACAGTCCGTAAAGTGGTACGGAAATCCATACAGTATGTACGAAATCCGTATAGTACAGTTTTAGCTTCAAGTGGGCATGAAAATCGAGGCAAAATGGGCACGATTTTCAAGGAGTTTTGGGCTAAAGAGATAAGTTGTATTTTTCTGTTTTGTTTTGTCTGCAAATGTATTTTTCTTGAACTTGAAAGATAAATAAATTTGAAGAGCTCTCTAATAGGTTTTCCCCGGAGAAGATTGAAGGGATTTTGCCTGGGTCTAAGTTGACCAAAATCTGTGTGTGTTTTTTTATGTGTTGCTAGTCTGTTTATGTCTATATTTATTTTAAGCATGTGTTGACAGTCCCATGTGTTTTAATCTGAAAATTTCATTCCCTGAATTCTATATGTTGAATGTAAGTTTATGGGAAAGAGAATTTAACTGAAATGGGATTGATAAGGTGAAATTAAAACCGGGTTGGGATTGCAGGAAACTTTTTAGTCATCAAATTTCAACATGGTATCAGAGATACAGGCTGAAAATTGCAGTTTGAATAGCAGACAGTAGTTTGGGACAACAGACAGTGGTTTGGACAACACTCTGAATTTTTGGACACCTAACTCAGTTTGGACAACAAATTGATATTTTGGGACAACAAGGTGAAATTTCACACAGACTGAACTTTTGGGACAACAAGGTGTGCTGGAAAGTTCATTTCTAATTTTCTTGGTTTTGTAAATTTTGGACAACAGTGATGTCCATGTTCTTAAGGATAGAGGACAGACTGGATGGGATATCCAACTATGCCGTTCTAAATGCAAGAATTCAGAAAGTGTTTCAGGAGGCAGCAGTTTGGGACATAGTGCGGCAAGAGGTTGTACCTCCTGTTGCTGTAGATGAACTCGCTGAATTCACAAAAAATAATGCAAAGATAAAAATGATTTTGATGGACAGTCTGAAGGATCATGTGGTTCCTCAAGTGAGAGGAAACACATATTTATATCAAATGTGGACAACTCTAACCACTCTCTATCAAAGTACCTATGAGAGCAGGAAGATGGTACTCAAAGAACTATTGAAGAACATCAGGATGGCAAAGGCTGAAAGTGTAGTTCATTATCTTGGCAGGGTAAAAAATGTACGTGATGATTTCACTATTATTGGTGAGGTAGTTGCACCCACAGAGTTAGTCAGGATAGCTGTAGTGAGACTTCCTAAGTCTTGGGAGGTCTTTGGAGATATTGTTACCTCTAGGGAGAATCTTCCTAATTAGGACAGATTCTGGTATGATTGTGTGCAACATGAGATACAAAAGACTTGATAGCCAAGGGGGAGAAAAAAGGGAAGGCCAAGAAAGGGGCCTCATCAGATGGGGCTAAGGGAAAGGAGAAGAAGAAGAAGAAAGATACAGATATGTCCAAAGTCAAATGTTGGGCATGTCAGAAGATGGGACACTATGCTGCTACGTGTCCTGAGAGGAAAAGCAAGGGGAAGAAGGGTACTGCAGCTTCAACAGAGGTGGAGCAGTTTTTTTCACAGTTTGACAGGGTTTTTGCATTTATTACTTCTACATCTAGTAGGAGTACATCATTTGATGTGTGGTACATAGACAGCGGGGCTTTCCACCATATGATAGGTGCATGAGAGTTATTTTCAGAGCGTGCAGAGAGGGCACTCAATATTGAGATTGTACTAGGAGATGACCGCACTGTGAGATATGTTGGTGTCGGGATTGTGACCTTTGAGAGGGAGTCTTTACCTCCTTTGAAGGTCATGGATGTTTTGTATGTTCCAAGGATGAAGAAGAACTTGATTTTAGTGTATGCTATGGGGGAGAAGGGGTTTGAAGTCACTTTCTCAGGAGGGCAGGTATTGATGCATCCCAGGCGAGCTTCCATCACTTCAGCCAAAGTGATTGGAGTATGCTTTAGGAAACTATACAGGTTCAATTTTCTGTCGGTAGGAGCATTGGTGAGTAGCACATCTAGTAGCACTCACACTAGTACCACCAACAATAGAGACTTGTGCAAGTTATGGCACTGGAGGATGGCGCATATGCATCATGGAGCTTTGAGAGTTCTGAGGGAGATCACTACTAGAGTTCCTGATTTCAGTGAAGATCATTATGAGGTTTGCAGAGGGTGTACTTTGGGCAAGTACACCAAGTTACCATTCCCAACGAGTGGCAACAGATCTACAGGTATACTAGACTTGATTCATATTGATGTTAGTTGTCATATGTCTCATGTGTCTTTGGGTGGTTATGAGTACTATGTTATATTCATTGATGACTACTCTACGAGGACTTGGGTATATCTCCTGAAGACCAAGGGTGAGGTCTTCAATTGCTTTAAAGAGCCAAAGCTCTTGTGGAAAAGCAGACAGGTAAGAAGATTCGGGTCTTGAGGTTAGACAATGGCGGTGAGTACACCAATGGTGGGTTTTCTGAAGTCTGTGCACAGGAGGGCATTAGGAGAGAGTTTGTCAAACCAGGAGGTAACTCCGCAAAACTAAATATGAATTAGATGGAGATTGTGTGTGTACTTATACATGGAGGTGAGGCTATTGGGATTCACTTCCCAATGTCTCTTGGCCTTATTCACTAAATTACAATAATATACAATCTCACCCAATCCCTTAGGATTAGGTGTCAACATTCCTCCCTTTAATCTGAAGGGACGTTGGTGAGTCCAAGCATCGTTCTGAACTTTTCAAACTTTTCTCTTCCAAGCGCTTTGGTGAAGATGTCCGTGGTCTACTCATTTGTGGAACAATGACGTAGATGGATGGTTTTGGCCTCAACATGATGTCGAATCAGATGGTATTTTGTATTGATGTGCTTTGTTCGATCATGGAACTTCAGGTTCTTGGCCAACTTTATTGCAGAAGTGTTGTCAATCACAAGTGGTGTTGAATGCATCTGTTTCATCTTCAAATCTTCTAGGATTTTCTTGAGCCACACAATTTCCTTTGTTGCTTCAGCTGTTGCCATATATTCTGCCTCGGTTGTGGAATTTGCTGGAACTGACTGTTTGCGTGATCTCCATGAGACAACTCCTGATCCAAGACTCATGGTATAACCTGAAGTAGACACCCTAGTTTCCTTGTCCCCATCAAAGTTTGAATCAGAGTATCTGATCAAGCTGAAATTGCCTACCTGTGTATATTTGAGTCCAAAGTCTTGAGTCCCCTTCAAGTACTTTAGAACTCTTTTTGCAGCAGACCAATGTCCTTCACATGGTTTTTGCATAAACCTGGAGAGGATTCCAACAACAAATGAGATGTTTGGTCTGGTGGTAGTCAGGTAGATAAGACTTCCTACAAGCTATCTATACTTCGTTGCATCCTCGAATTCTGCCCCTTCAATGGATGTGAGCTTCAAGTTTTGTTCCATTGGAGTGGTTAAGGGATTGCATTCATCCATGCCAAACTTGTTCAAAAGATCTCCATTGTACTTCTTTTGAGAAAGAAATATAAATTTAGGATGTTGAGTTATACCTAGATAGTAATGAACATAACCCAAATCAGTCATTTCAAAACCTTTCTTCAATTCTTTCTTTATGGATGCAATATAACTCTCATTGTTCCCTGCCATCGAAAGATCATCTACGTACACCACAAGATATACAACTGTTTTTCCAACTTTCTTAACAAACAAAGTTGCATCATTGAGATCAAAATGTTTGAAGTCAAGTTTCAGAAGATGCTCAGTTAATTTCTCATACCAGGCTCGCAGTGCTTGCTTGAGGCCATACAAGAATTTTATAAGCTTGCATACTTTGTGTTCTTGGCCCTTCACAACAAATCCTTCTGGCTGGGACATAAAAACTTTCTCCTTTAGATCTCCATTGAAAAAGGCGGTTTTACATCCATCTGATGGACTTTCCATCTCTTCTGAGCTGCTAGGGAAAAGAGTGTTCGGATGGTGGCCCATTTTGCTGTGGGAGCAAAAGTTTCTTCATAATCGACCCCTTTTTTCTGTGCAAAACCTTTTGCCACAAGCTTGGCTTTGTGCTTGTCAAGTGAGTCATCTGCTTTGTGCTTGTTCTTGCCGCATAGAATGTTTAGACACTGCGACAACGGCTCAGATTGGGGGCTGTCACCCTGATCCCCAATCTCTCTATCTAAGTTGTCTCCTTGCAAGCTAACGGAGGTAGACCTTAACGAAAATGAGGAAGGAAAACTGATTGGAGATCAACCAATTCAGGAGACATAGTTAGACAACCAAATACTTGTTAAGATTTACGAGATTTTACAGATCCAATTAGATTTGAAACTTTAAAACCAGTGCCTTGTGGAGTCAAAATATCCCATTGTGAAATTAAAGCCAAGTAATTGATATGTAACTGTTGCTATGGAAAATCAATCTACCACAATAATATTCGATAAAATACCCTCACAATTATGCATTAACATTGTTCGATGAAGTTATGCAATTTATCATTCACTTGAAATATTCCCAAAGTTGACCAAAGCAATTAATAACCAATTTCAAGCAACTTAAAACCACAATTAAAGATAGCTCAACAACCATCAACCATAACTAAGCACCAATAATTTAAATTTGAAACAAAAATGTTATCATGAGAGAACCGTCAAAGTTAAATGCCAGATATTTCCAATATTTCCGGATTTATGATATTCCAAATAATTCCACTTCAGAAATCTATTGTCAAACTTTAGATAGAAGGAAATTTAAAGCTTACTTTCACTATGTAAAATTTTTTAAATTTTTGAGAATTTTCTAGAGTTAAAAATTTAAAACTTTTTAGGCCCTTTTTATTTATTTTTATTTTTTATATCTTTTAAATTTTAAAATCTAAAATTTAAATTAAAAATGAAATCCTAAAAAATAAAAAATAAAAAAAATTAAAACTAAAACTAAAGCAAATTTTTTAAAAAATTCTAAATTCGAAAATCTAAAGGAAGTCAAAAATATTAAATTTAAAAGGAGTTGTCTTTAGTGCGACTTTTTGAAGTTTCAGGTGCCGGAATCCGGTGAAAATTTTTGAGGTAAAATCTTGGCTTTTGTTATTCAAACTGGTTTTTTGACTCTATATATGGATTTAGCACCCTCAAAAACCTCTAGGGCACTTTGATTGTGCAAAGTTAGCAATCAAACTTCTCTTTTCAATAAATTCCTGCCGGAATTTAGAGAAATTACACCGTAAAAAGTCACCATAAAAGCCTTCAAAAAATC
Organism: Pinus albicaulis; assembly: GCA_034641835.2. NCBI lineage: Eukaryota > Viridiplantae > Streptophyta > Pinopsida > Pinales > Pinaceae > Pinus > Pinus albicaulis. Next base: position 263,668,618 of record CM076584.1, read on the forward strand.
GCACTAAAGACTACTCGAATTTAAAACCTAAACTAAAACTAAAATCAAATGATTTAAAATTAAAACTAAAACTAACACGAACTTTCAAAAAAAAAATCTGAAATCTAGAATTTAAAAATCGAAAATCTGGAATCAGATTGAATTTGTCGTATGATTTTTTTATGTGTGTTTGTTTCTTGCGTTAATTTTTTGCAGGTTGAGGAGGGCAAACCGCAACAAATGACGCAGCGTGAAGATTGCAGGGCATGGATGTCGAAGGCTACAGATAGGAGCAAGCAACACGTAGCTTTGAAGGGTCAGGCAACAAGGTGGCCGCAGGAGGGAGAGCGATGGATGAAGGAAATGACAGGGGAAATGAGGATTTGAGGGCAACGTACGATGTGAAGAGCAGGAGAAAGGCAGTGTACGGATGGAAATGAGGAAGGTGTAAGGGCAGCGTCTAAAAAAATAAAATGGGAAGGAAATGCGTGAGAAGGGAAGGAAAGAAAAGCTGACAACGTAGAGGATAGAGGGTTGCGTATAGGTTAGGAAAATGGCAGCGGCTACAGGAATCCGATGTAGAGATTTAAGCAAGGAATGTTTATTTCAGGCAGACCCAGTACACATAAACTCCTCACCCAGTAATTAAAATTTTGCTAATATAACTCAGATTTTTTAAAATATTGATTTAGATGCCCCTGAGATTTACTCTTTTGCAGCAAAACTATGCTCGGATCTATAGGCAGAACTGATCCCGAGGCCGGATCTTATCCTCCAGAATCTCCCTGTAAACTTGCACAAAACCAGAAAACAAACAAAAATCTATGCACAGAAAGTAAACCCTAGAGAAAAATTTGCAAATTTACAGTGCTAATTTACAGATTAGAGGCCTTCATGGTCAGATTTAAAACCATTTTTGCACAATTAATAAAAAGAGAAATCAAGAGAGGCACAAGCCCGAGAAGACCCTGTAAAAACAAAATTCCGTAAGATAATCTTGGGAATTAGGAAACAATGAGCTTTTTCAGATTTATGAAATCTGAGAGTCGGCTGGTCTAACTGAAGACTTCCTCAAACGCTCAAACCTTGAAAAATGATCTCTGCACACTTAGATCTGAATTTTAGATTGATGGAGATTAAAAAAAAATCATAAGACCTTTCAGAGAAATAGACAACTAATATTTCTGTTAAATCAAAATGCAATTTTAGAAACCCATAAAACTGCACAAGATACCTGTATGCAGGTCAATCCATAAAGGCCATCAACCATCAAAATGCCAAATAAAGTAGCAGAGTTTAGAGACAATATCACCACATAGATCTGGAAAATGAACACCAGAGTTTGTAACTCCAAAGTCTTATGCTTTATTCATAAAAAAAAATCACAAAAGCTTCCAAGAACAAGTGCATGATTCAAAGATTGGATGGCTGAAAGACTGACAAAAACCTCTAATTTATAAGATAAAATCTTCAATGGCTAGTTCAATTGATCATTGTCAAAATAATCTCTATCGTCAAAAAGATTTAATCATCTTTTAATCTGGACCATCGAAATTATAATTTTGAGGGCTTTCGAATTTATCATTTAATTCCATTTTAATTAACTCAAAAATAATATTTTTGAGTTAATTACCTCAAAATTTTGACTTTGACTTAACCACCAAGGTCCAAGGGTCCAAAATTTCTTGAAATTCTCAATATTCCCTTTAAAAATTTAATTTTTAAGGACCCACGAATTTTGCCTTTGAAGAGTTTTAACTCACTTAGAACTTACAATTAATTAAATTTATGGCTTAGGATTTTTAATTAATTTGGCCATAAAATTTAATTAAATCACTAAGAGGGCATTTAATTATTTTTCCAACCCTCTTTACATAAGATAAATACATTTAGACACGTAAAGGGGGAATACCCATTCGTATAGACCCTCAAATAGCTACCCAATTCTGCGACTCAAAACATGATCTAGTAGACCAAGCAGCTTGTAATAAAATAATCTAGCCAATTAGCTAGGATTATTCCCAAACTACTTTTACAAAGACTCGATAGAAAACACTAGGACTCGCTTAACATCTTGATGACAAAATCCACCCTAGCTTTGGGGTGAGGCTGGAGGGGAAAACTCTGCCGATCACTTGTGTCGAGAAACACAAGCGAATCAGTGAGACAAAAAACCTCCTAGGATAGAAATCGTCACCAAAATACTAGGCTTACCTAGGTTGTTACATACATGATGGTTTTACTTAGATCATTTACATCATAAACATGCAGAATGGGTTTACATCGTTTATAAAACTGTCGACTGATGATGGAATCTGAATGGTGCAAACACATCGAACATGATGAATTCCATTTGAAAAAATGGGGGTGTACTGTTATGGGGTCGTTGACAAAGTGTGGTCAACAGGTGTAATCATCAATAAATGTCATCATATATTTATTTCCATTTGCAGAAGCAACAGGCATAGGGCCACATAAATCTGAATGAATAAGCTCAAGTTTTCTATGTGTTCTAGAATGTGAATCATGAAATGGCTGTTTGCTATGCTCTCTTAGAATACAAGCATCACATTGCTTAAGTGTCCTAGGAATTGTAGGCAGTCCATTAACACCATTTTTCTTCAACAATCAAAGGCTGTCATAGTTTAAGTGTCCAAATCTAGCATGCCATAAAAGACTTGATGGGAATGTACCTTCATCATGATGTGAACTGAATGCAAAGTTTTGTGCATGAGCAAAGGAACCTTGCAACTTCAAGAGTCTTCCTTCTTCTATTCCCTCCATGACAAGTGAGAGATCTGATGCTTTTCTGACCTCAACCTTGCCATCAAACATGTGAATGGAGTGTCCTTGCTGGCAGATGTGGACCAAGGACAACAAGTTTCTCCTCAACTCAAGGAGGTATAGGACCTCATGCAGAAGATGATCTGGAAGACCAGGCAACTTAAGCCTGATTGTGCCAAGCCCTGATGGCTTGAGTTTGGATTTATCTGCGAAGTATACTACTCCATCAACTTTGTCAGTAAATTCTTCAAAAAAAATCTTTTCTAAATGTCATGTGACATGTTGCTCTTGAATCTAGCAACCAATCATTTCTCCAAGAAGTAAATGAAACATCAAACACGTCTTCAGTTACTCCATTGTTACAATGTGCTACAACATAATGAGCGGATTCAGGTGCTTTACCTTTGTCTTTATCATGCGTTTTACCTTTTTCTTGATTTCTTTGCTACTCAATTTTATCCCAAGGCAGCTTACATGTAGATGCATCATGCCAGTGTTTATTGCAGCGTATGCAATGAAGATCATATTTTTCAGTTTGAGTTTGTCTGCCCTCCCTTCCTCTGAAATTTCTTCTTCCTCTTCCTCTTCGGCCATATCTTCCTCTGGAAGAATCTTGAGCATAACTCTTCTCTCTATGTGCAAAGCATACAACCTCTTCAGAAGACAGAGGGGTTGTCATCTTTCCAAAAGCTTTCTCTCTTTCTGCAAACTTTTTCTCAAGGGAATCAAGGGTGATTTTCACGAGGTTTCCACTTTCTTGTAATGACTCAAGATAATGTGAGTAAGTCGGATACAATGCCTTAACATATGCTATGAGAGGTATATCAACTTCTACACCAATTTTCTTAATGTCATGCATGATGTTATGTATATTTTATTATTTATTAATTAGATTTAGTTATCTTCGGTTATTAACTGAAAAGGCATGATCAAAGATCATGCCTCTTTGCCAAGGGACACCTTGAGGCTATATTTAAAGCCTAGGCGATCCCTCATTGTAATCATCTTTTTATCTATCATCAATAATAATATATATTTATCAAGTTTACCAGAGTTTTTACACTCCATTGGTATCAGAGCCATCGCTCTTCTGGATCTGTGGATCATCAGGTTAAAAAAAAAATTTCCAACGGAAATTTCAGGAATTTTTTGGCTATAATCAACAATCTCCCAGGGAATTCAAAATTTGAATGGAAGAACGATATCTTATGGTACAAAGGGAGAATTTATCTAAATTCCAAATCCAAGTTTATATCAAAAATACTCAAGGAATCACATGATTCCATGTCATCAGGACATGTAGGATATTTCAAAACCTACTACAATGCGCATCAGTCATTTTTCTGGAAGGGTATGAGTCACGATATTCAAAAATATGTTGCAGAATGTGACAAGTGTCAAAGAAATAAAACTGAAAACATTATGACACCTGGCTTACTTCATCCCTTAAATATTCCGGCTCAGAAGTGGGAAGAAATATCGATGGATTTTATTGAAGGATTACCTGTATCAGATGGAAAGGATAAGATCTTTGTTGTAGTAGATAGACTCACTAAGTATGCTCACTTTATCGCTATTAAAAAAACAGACTCTGCAAAGCAAATTGCAGAGATATTCTGCAAACATATTTATAAACTACACGGCTTTCCGAAAGTTATTGTTAGTGACAGGGATGCCAAATTTAAAGGAAACTTTTGGAAGGAATTGTTCAACCATGTTGGAACCTACCTCAATATGAGCTCAGCTTATCACCCTCAAACAGATGGGCAAACAGAGGTTGTTAATAAATGTTTGGAAGCTTACCTACGGTGTTATGCTACGGAGAAACAAAACAAGTGGGTCCAATGGTTGCATCTTGCTGAATGGTGGTATAATTCTACTTACCATACATCGACAAAAATGACTCCGTTCCAAGCTCTATATGGATATGAGCCTCCGAAGTGGAAAGATTTTGCTTCAGTTCAAACTAATTTGCCAGCAGTAAAAAATCAACTAGAAGAACACCAAAAGGTCGTCCAAATTCTAAAAGAAAATTTGAGTGTTGCACAGAATCGTATGAAGCAACAAGCTGACCGTAATTGCACTGAGAGATCATTTGAAGTCGGAGACTGGGTGTTTGTCAAGCTTCAACCATACAAGCAGTTGTCCCTTAAACAAAAAGGAAAAAATAAATTAGCTCCAAAGTTTTATGGTCCGTATCAAATTATTAAAAAGATCAGTCAAGTCGCTTATGGGTTGAGCCTTCCCGATACCAGTCGTGTTCACAATGTTTTCCATGTGTCCTGCTTAAAAAAGGCATTGGGTAAACATCAGTTGCCCCAAACAACACTTCCCATTTTGGATGATGAAGGCAAGCTCGTTCTAGAGCTCGAGGGTATCCTATTTACTCGTGATAAGAAGCTGCGCTCTCGTGTTATTACCGAATATTTAATCAAGTGGAAGGACTTGCCCATTGAAGAAGCATCTTGGGAGTCTGAAGCGTTTCGCCAGCAACACCCATCATTACGTATGCTTTGAGGACAAAGCATCTTAAGAGGGGGGCAATGTTATGTATAATTTATTATTTATTAATTAGATTTAGTTATCTTAGGTTATTAACTGAAAAGGCATGATCAAAGATCATGCCTCTTCGCCAAGGGACACCTTGAGGCTATATTTAAAGCCTAGGCGATCCCTCATTGTAATCATCTTTTTATCCATCATCAATAATAATATATATTTATCAAGTTTACTAGAGTTTTTACACTCCACATGATAGATCTTGCTTCTAAAGCTAAAGCAAGAAGGTCATCATTTTTCAATTCAAGACTGAACAGCTTAATCATTAATTGAACAATTTCAAGTTCTGAATGTGAGTCAGATTTCTTTTAGCTTGCTCAAGGCTTCATAGGCATTTGAAAATGGTGTAATATGGCAACTCACCTCTTCATTTACGGAAGCTGCAATCAAGGCATAGGCCTTGCAGTTCTTGTTTTCCCAAATGGCGATCTCCTTGTCTGAAGTGGGCTTTGTTGGTGGAAGGTCTCCTTCTCCTTCACAAATTCCTCTCCACAGCTCATTAAAAATGAGAGTGTGCTTGATTTCCCGAGACCATTTAGGATAGTTTTCCTTGCCAGAGAGAACAACTCCTACAATAGATATGAGAGAATGCATTCTTTTGAAGAAAAAAATACTTTGTTGTCACGGTAAAAACTCAATTCTGGTCTATATTCAACTTTTTCTTTTTTATTTTGTAAAAAAAAATTTGGGGAAAAATAGAGGTATTTTACGGGGACAGTATTTTACGGGAGGTGTTGTTGGAAAGGTTTTTTCGGGGGTAGGTAATTTACGGGGGAGGTAATTTTTGGGGAAGGAGTTCACGGTTCTTTACAACCCCCAGCAGAATGGGGTGTCTGAAGGGAAAAAACAGAGCTATTGTTCGGGCTGCTAGAGCGATGTTTCATGATCAGGGGTTGCCTTTGTTTTTGTGGGCTGAGGCTTGCAATACTGCTGTTTATCTTCAGAACAAGAGTCCTCACATAGTATTGGGGAATATGACTCTGGAGGGGCTTTCACTGGAGAGAAGCCTCATGTGGGACATCTTCGTATCTTTGGATGTCTCACATATTCTTATATCCCCAAGGAGCAGAGGACAAAGTTGGAACCCATGGCAGAGAAGGGTATCTTTATGGGTTATAGCGAGACTTCGAAGGCCTATCGGATCTTCATTCCTTCTAAATGGAGGGCGGCAATTAGGAGGGATGTGAAGTTCGAGGAGAGGGCCTATCGGAGATCACGTGAGTATGATGAGAGAGATTCACAAACTTCTCAGCAAGGCGGTCAGTTACAGGGAGCAGGACCTCAAGGTTATGTATCGACTGGTACAAGAGGTACTTCAGTGTCAGTGACATCTGGGGCACCAGTGGCGAGTTCACCGAGCACTTCTTTAGTGAGTCCACTAGTATAGAGTTCACATGGCACTTCAGCTAACACAGGCACAGGTTCTTCGAGGACAGGAGCTGGTACAGGCACGCTTGGGTTAGTTGGTAGACGTTTAGGTTCAGTAGATTGGGGGCCAGAGGATGAGGTTGCCTATGGGGAAGCTTCTTCAGGGAAGAGGAGGCCCAAGTGGCTGCAAGACACCTTGAAGGAAGCAGAGTCTGGTGGTCCTTTGAAGAGGGTGAACAAGGAGAGTGTGCCACTTGAGCGGTTTTGCAGTTGTGTAGCCAAGGCTACCAGCATTGTTGACTTTGAGCCTACTAGCTATGAGGAGGCTACCAGCCAGGAGGTATGGAGAGAGGCTATGGTGGAGGAGCATGCCTCTATCATTAAGAATAATGTCTGGGAGGTGGTGCCTAGGCCTGAGGGCAATTCAGTTGTGACTTCCAGGTGGCTCTACAAGATCAAGCATGTTGCAGATGGCAACATTGAGAAGTTCAAGGCGAGGTTTGTGGCTAGAGGGTTCTCATAGATAGAGGGAGTTGACTATGATGAGACCTTTGCTCCCGTAGCTCGATACACTTCTATCCGGTCCCTTATTTCTATTGCTCCAGAAATGGGTTGGCAAATCCATAAGATGGGTGTGAAGATCACATTTCTGAACGAAGTTATAGAGGAGGAGGTGTATGTTGAGCAGCCATAGGGCTTTGAGGTACTTGGCCGGGAGACCCATGTATTTCGGTTGAGGCGAGCACTCTACGAACTTAAGCAAGCTCCGAGAGCTTGGTATTCGAGGATTGATACTTACTTGCAGCAGATAGGTTTCACGAAGAGTGATGCAGATTCAAACCTATACTACATTGTTGTACGGGATGATCTGCTCATTCTTGTGCTATATGTTGATGACTTGTTCATTATTGGGGCAGAGAGACTGATTAGTGGTTGCAAGGAGGGTCTTTCTATGGCGTTCGAGATGAAGGACATTGGGCTGATACATTACTTTTTGGGGCTTGAGGTGTGGTAGGAGGAGAGGCATATCTTTCTGGGGTAGGGGCAGTATGTTGTAGATGTGTTGAGCATATTTCACATGGCAGACTGTAGACCCATGTCTACACCTATGATCCCCAATTGGAAGAAGCTTCATGCTTCGGATTTTGGTTTGGTGGATCGCACATTGTATAGGCAGCTTATTGGGTCCTTGATGTATCTGGTCAACACTAGGCCAGATATATGCTTTGCAGTGAACACACGTAGCCAGTTCATGGGTGAGCCTAGGAAGGTGCACTGGGTTGCTGCAAATCACATTCTTCGCTATGTGCAGGGGACTGTTGATTATGGTCTGGACTATAGGCGGGGAGATGGAGTGAGGCTGGCAGGTTACACAGATTCAGATTGAGCAGGGAGTGCTTCTAACAGGAAAAGCACTTTAGGGTGTTGCTTCGGATTGGGTTCGGCATGTTGTGGTTCAGTCAAAAGCAAAAGTCTGTTGCTTTGAGCTCTTTTGAGGTTGAGTATAAGGCCGCTAGCTAGGCTAGTTGTGAGGCCATTTGGCTTCGAAAGTTATTGTATGGCCTATTTGATCAGGAGTTGAGACCAACGATTATTCATTGTGATAATTAGAGTTGCATTAAACTCACAGAGAAACCAATGTTTCACGACAGGTCAAAACACATCGACTTCAAATATCATTTCATCAGGGACTATGTTCAGAAGGGGGCAGTGAAGCTGGAGTATATATCAACAGATGAGCAGGTGGTCGATGTTCTCACGGATTCCTTGCCAAGAGGCAAGCATGTCCATTTCAGGGACAAGATGGGTGTGGTGAGAAACACTTTCATCGGTAAGAGGGAGTGTTGATTTTTAATGTACCTTGGACAAGTGGTTTGCCATGGGTTAGTCTCTACTTAGGGAAAAGTGTCCAAAATAATTCTTTTCCTAAGTGTGACTTTATAAAGTGAAAGTGACTTTATAAGTGATAAAGTCAATATTAAATTATAAAGTGAAAGTGACTTTATAAGTGGTAAAGTCAATGTTAAATTATAAAGTGAGCACTCAAAAGTGACTTTAGACATAAAGTACAATGTGGGTACTTTATTTAATGGGTGACTTAAAAAATAGAAAGTGAGAATTAAATGCACATTTATTCTCATCCCTTGATCTAAATGAATCTGAGTCATTAGATCTTAGGGTTGCCCAAAAGTCATTTAGGGAAACAAAAGGGGGAAAAGGAAAAAGAGACTGCATTCATTCATTCTTCATGAGCAGATCGGAGAAAGGAGACTGAGAGCTGGAGAAAAGTTTTGAAAGAGAAATTTGTTACAGCAAGCTGAAGGAGTGATTTTTGGGCAAAGATGGGCACAAAAATCAAGGAATAGAAGACATCAGAAGGTACAGTACAAACAAATTTTAATGTTGTGAGATGCACGCAGTTCGAGAGCAGTTTTTGAGTAAAAAAATGAAAAAAATAATTAAAGCCGTCCAATCTGTACAACGGTATCGAAATCCGTACAGTTAGTATGGAAATCTGTACAGTTCAATATGTGTACCTACGATACAGTTTCAGCTTCAAGTGGGCACGAAAATCGAGGCAAAGTGGGCACGATTTTCAATGGTTTTAGGCTGAAGAGACAAGTTGTATTTTGTTGTTTTGTTTTGTCTACAAATGTATTTTTCCTGAACTTGAATAATAAATAAATTTGAAGAGCTCTCTAATAGGTTTTCCCCAGAGAAGATTGAAGGGGTTTTGCCTGGGTCTAAGTTGACCAAAAATCTGTGTATTTTTTTATGCGTTGCCGGTCTTTTTGTCTCCATATTCATTTTCAGCATGTGTTGACAGCCCCATGTGTTTTAATCTGAAAATTTCATTTCCAAAATTCTATATGTTGAATGTAAGTTTATGGGAAAGGGCATTTAACTGAATGGGAGTGATAAGGTGAAATTAAAATCGGGTTGGGATTGTAGGCAACCTTTTTAGTCATCAAATTTCAACATAGTTCAGACATCACTGCAGTTCGGATGGGTCAATACAGGTCAAAGTCTCTGAGATTTTCGGAGGTCAATTACAGTCTAAAGATCACAATTCAGAGCTCGGATATCTCTGATGTTTGTGGATGGGTTACAATTCAGATAAGGTCACAGTTTGGTGACCTCAGTTCAGGACAACCACAATTTCGGGTTAACCATAGTCTCCTCATAGAAGTAGTTCGGATCCCCTCAAGATAGTGCTGTCATGATCTCGGTGTAACAACAATATTAAGGATATGGTCTCTGTGTTATCAAGAAGATCTCAGACTTGGCATTACCACAGTCCTGGTGCTGTATTCGGTGCTAAGTAAGGATATGAAGAGCTCGGTGATGATGATCAATACAGGAATGATTTTCGTTCCTATCTTGGTGACAACAAGAAGGTCTCACAAAAGGAATATCTCGTCATAAAGAAAGCAAGAAGATCTTGGTGGAGACAGGTGTACCAATGCCGAGGAGAACAAAGAAGAAAAGGAGTAGTAGTGTCTTGGTCTTGGAGTGGCTACTAGGTCAAGGGTCTTGGTCTTTGTCTTCGTCAATTGGAATCTCTATAAGAAGAATTTGTGCGGGTTTTCCTCTCAAAGAGTGAGAGGTTTTGGCCCTGGCTCATAGCCTACATGATGTGTCTTGTCTATTGTATGTTCATGCATTGGTTATTGTTTGATGAAGAAGAACACTAATAACAAAGAGGGAAGAAGATCCTAATCTAAAGATGTAAAAAGAATTCACAAACAATCACTAATAAAGAGAAATCATTTAATGCTAAAGCCCTAGATTTATCAACAGTTAGGGCACTCCAATTGTATCCAAATGCTAGCTAGGACATCCATTGTCAATAGTAACCCTTAATCAAAAATCATGGCCTTGCAAGGCATGACACCAAGCTACTCCTTGCTGCTCCAAAATATCAACAACAAGCTAACATCAACACCAACAAGTCTTCTAGGAGAGTTTGCCACTTGCATCACATGAATCTTCTAGGAGAATCTCCAAGTTTGTACCACATAATCTCCTAGTCTTCTTCACTCCTCTAGTTCTCATGTCTTACTTTGAGGTGCACACTACTCAAACCTTATGCGTTCTTACATGACACAATTACAAGGGCTTTAAGGCAAACCCTACCAGCCTACCAAGCTTCTTGTCCAACCCAAGGTTTGCATCTCATAAACCCTAGGCCTTCTTCCTTTGCATCATACAACTGCCAAGACCTCTAAAGAATGCTACAATGGAATATCAAGAGCACATCAATCTAAGCTCCAAGTCTTCTTGAAGCTAAGCATCACACGAAGCTCCAAGACTCTTATACCCCTCTAGTGCCTCATGTTCTTACTCAAAGGTTTACATGACACAAACCCTACTTCTTCTACTCTTGCATCATACAAGTGCTAAGACCTAAAGCTCATCCCTAGCACTAAAATTCATTTTTCGTGTTTCCTCTCGGGTTTGCATCACAAACCCTAAGTCTTCCTCCCTACAAAACATCTCCAAGACAATGACAAAGAATATTGGAGAAATTTGTCTCCTTCCTTTATATAGAGTAGGTGAGGGAGGGCAACATAAAACATGAGCCAAGTACGCACAAGTAACCCTAGATTTAAGTCAACAAGGCAAACTCACATGGAGTGCTCTATAATACAAGCATGAAAAATGTCACACTAGGGTTTTACCCATCCCCAAGGTGGTGCACACTCCAAGCATGATGCACCTTGGGGCCAATAGCCCTCTAAGATGTTGCGCTATTCTATAATTTGTCAGCCCAACAATCCCTCTTGGTGCCATGGTGGTTCATTCTCCAAGTATCCTCATGCAAGGTGCTTTTGTGCTCACTATGTGCCACATGTCCTCTTGTGCCCAACACTCCTCAATATGTGTGCCAATGTAGTTGCTTGCCCTGATTCTTGTCATGAACATGTGTTTGGGTCCACAACCTACCTCCATAAAGTATGCTCCTCAACCCAAGCACCTCCAAGTCAACCAACCTCCAAGGGGTATGTTTCATGGTCCCATGCTTGGGGCTACGTGCCCTCTTCCAAGTGACTAGCACTCATTGTCCTATGTGGCTACATCTCCTAATCAAGCAAACAATTCCCCAATTGTGTGCACCCAATGGGTTAGTCATCATGCCATAAAGGACAACAACCTCTTAGGTAAGTGCACTCTACTTATAGGCTCTAATGCCTCCTTCCTTCTCGGGTTTTGGTGTAATGACAAACCTCTTCATATCCAAGAAATTGACTCCCTTGCTGAAGCTATGAAAAAGCTATATGCTGTTTTTGGCGTTCAAAATGAAATCAGAGCCCACCAACTTGCAAGTGAGTTGCTTACTTTGGACCCCCATAATTTCTCCTCTATTGAAGATTTTTTGTCCAAATTCAAGACCCTTGGACTTCTTTTAGAAGGTTGTAAGGTCAAAAAGGAAGATGGTAGTCTTATCTATTACAGTCTTGCTAAGCTAGGCCTTGCATACTCTATATTTGTTTCCACCTTCCATTCCACTAGAGAAGCCCTCATTTCTCAAGGAACATCCAAGTCCCCCTCTTTTGATGCCTTTTGCAATTCTTTGATAAGAGAACAAGAAAAACTCTTACACCTTGGTCTTATTAATACTATAAACTCTTCTAAGAAAGCCTTAGCAGCCCAACAACAACCATATCCAAAGAATCCTAAGAAGCAACATCCTAAAAATAATGGTCCTAAGCCAAACAAGGGTTTTAAGCAATTTCAGCCGCAAACTGAAAAAGCAACTCAACAAACTAAGCACAACATCCATTTGGAGAACTCTTCAACTTAATCTTCGGGAATGGTAATTTCTGCTTGTGGTTGTCAAGCATCAAGATCTGGTTATGCATTGAATGTATTTTCTTCTTCTCATTCTCATGACTGGCTCATTGATTCTGGAGCCTCTTACAACATGGCCAAAAATAAAGCCATATTTTCTTCTTTAAATGATTGCAACACCAAAAACATTTAGTGTTGTAGGGTATGGAACCATTCATCTAGATAATGGTCAGTTTAATGATGTATTATGTGTTCCTACCTTGTCTTGCAACCTTCTGTCTATTTATCAGATAACTCATTAAGGTGAAGGGAAAACAATAGAATTCTCTCCTCATGATTGTGTAATTAAGGACCTAAGAGATCCTAGACATATTTTAGCTACTGGCGTTGTTGATGATTCCACAAGGTTGTATAAGTTTGACAACTTTGGGTCATCATATCTTCCCTCCCTTTTTGTTGCTCATAATGATGAAGTGAACAAACTTTGGCATGAGCGATTTGGTCACTTAAACTATCATTCTCTTCAAACTTTATGTAAAGAAAATATGGTGACAGGTCTTCCTATGGTATCTTGCCGAGATGGTGTTTGTTCCGGTTGTGTACTCGAAAAACATCATTGGGATAGTTTTGACAAACGTGCCTCTTGGCACGCTTAAGCCCCTTTGCAATGTGCGCACAATGATTTATGTGGTCCACTTCCAGTTGTTTCTCTCTCTAGTTGCAAGTACTTCTTAACTTTCATTCATGATTTTTCCAGACGCACTTGGGTATACTTCTTAAAACTCAAGAGTGAAGTTTTTAACATGTTCTCGGCCTTTAAGGCCTTTGTTGAGAAACAATTTGGACATCACATTCTTAAGTTAAGATATGACAATGGAGGAGAATATGTCAACAACAAATTTATCAACTTTTGCATTGAGCATGGCATTCAATTGCAACATATTGTTCCGTATACTCCACAACAAAATGGTGTAGTTGAAAGGAAGAATTGCACTCTAAAAGAAATGGCTAATAGTATGCTTCAATCTAAAGGACTTAGTCTTAATTTTTGGGCAAAAGCAATTAACTGTGCAAATTACATAGTAAATCACACTCCTACGAAGGTTTTAAGGAATATCACTCCAGAAGAAGCCTGGAGCTCAATCAAACCAGATGTAAGTCACTTTCGTGTTTTTGTAAGTGAAGCTTGGGCCCATATTCCCGATGAGAAACATAAAGCCTTAGAACCTAAGAGTGAAAAATGTTGGATATTCTGAAGATTTCAAAGGATATAGACTTCTTCAACCCAAATCCAAAAATGTAATCATTAGAAGACATGTAAAATTTGATGAAAATATATCAACCTGTGAGCCTAGTTTAGCGGGTTTTCCACCTTTGGCCTGTGAGCCTGATTCAGCATATGTGCCACCTCTCTCTATCTCTTCTATTGCTGACAACATGCCTTCTACTTCGGATGATGACAACAAAGATGACAATCCTCCTCCACCTCCTCAGGAACTTCCTTCAACTCCACAGTCTCCAAAATCTATCCGCTCTACTCGGGATGCAGCTGGTTCTCTTGTAGGTGATGTTGCAGATCAACGTCGTACACGTTCTCAATTCAACAGAGCCTCTTCCTTATTGGCTCAAGTTCCAGAAAATCATGATCCAAATACCTTTGAAAAAGCTTCAGGTCATCCAGATTCGGATGCAGCTATGAATGAAAAATATCGTTCCTTATTGGCAAATGATACTTGGGATCTTGTTCCTCTTCCAAAGGGAAAAAAACTTGTCAGATGTAAATGGGTTTACAGAACAAAGTTTGGAAAAGATGGAAAAGTAGATAAACATATAGCTTGTCTTGTTACTAAAGGATTTTCACAAGTTGAAGGCATTGACTATACTGAAACCTTCTCATTCTATCTGCCTTGTTCTTTCCCTTGCTGCCTCTTTTAAATGGGAAGTCTATCAGATGGATGTTAAATCTGCCTTCTACATGGGGACTTGCATGAAGAAATCTACATGGAACAACCCCCTGGCTTTATCCAAAACGTCTCTAGCCTTGTTTGTCGCCTTAGGAAGTCTCTCTATGGTCTCAAACAAGCCCCTCGAACATGGTATGCCAAAATGGATAGCTTTCTCTTAGAAAATGACTTTTCTAGATGTCATTCCGACAACACTGTCTACACCAAGAAAGTGGGTAAGTCCTTAATCATCCTTGTTCTTTATGTTGATGATCTTATCCTCACTGGTAGTGATCCCAACCATATAAACCATGTGAAGTCTAACCTCAAAAAGAAGTTTGAAATGACAGACTTGGAACACTTGCATTTTTTCCTTGGTCTTCAAGTCTTGCAATCCAAAGAATGTATTACCCTTTCTCAGTCCAAGTATGCCTGTGATCTTCTATGCCACTTTCACATGGAAGACTGTAAAGCATCCCTTTCTCCCTTTTAGTCTGGAGTCAAGCTTTTAGTCACTTGCACTTCCCCTAAAGTTGATGCTACCTTATATCGTCAACTTGTTGGTAAACTTTTGTATCTAACAGATACCTGTCCCGACCTTTCCTTTGCCGTTGGTCTTGTTGCTCGGTTTATGCACAAACCTCATGAAAGTCACTGGAAAGAAGCTAAAAGAATACTTCGATATATTCGAGGTACAGTCTCAGTTCGAGATCCATTACAGTGCAGGAGCATCTCCATTGTTGATTGGTTTCACTAATTTTGATTGGGTTGGTGACCCTGATGATCGAAATTCTACTGCAGGTTATGTATTCACTCTTGGTTCAAGACCCTTTACATGGTCTTGTAAGAAACAAAGTGCCATCTCTGTTTATTCGGCAGAAACAGAGTATCGTGGTGTTGTTGAAGCCAACAAGGAAGCCCTGTGGCTTCGTCAGATCCTGTCCGAATTTGGTCTTCATCAACAACATCCAACTACACTTTGGTGTGATAATCAGAGTGCCATTCAGCTATGCAAAGATCCAGTTCAGCATCAGCGTATGAAACACATTAAGCTACACATACACATCATCAGAAAGCTCATTCATGATCGCGTTCTTGAAGTGCAGTATTGTTCAACCAATGATCAAGTCGCTGATATCTTTACAAAGGCTCTCATAGAAGCGAAGTTTACCAAACTTGGATCTATGCTTGGAGTTCAGGAAAGTTATCATTAAGGGGGGATAGGCTCTAATGCCTCCTTCCTTCTCCTATTGTGTCACCTTTGTAAATCCTTCAATCCTATCCCATGTTGTTCTTAAGGGGGTTGTTAGGATATTTCGACACACAGGAAATAGTTAAGTATAATTTGGTCTAGCGTAGAGTTAGGTAAAATGTGTTTCTTTACTATGTACTTTTGTAACTTATAACCGACAGTCGCGATATGTAGAGATATGATGGTTCATTCTCTCCTCGGTATTACCGACACTTGATTCGTGGCTTAACACCCGATTGCTCCATGATCTCTATTTAAAGAGCATGGAGGGTCATTTGTCTGGTGACCGTTTATGAGAGAAGCTTATGTAAATTTTCTTTCTTTATATTAATAAATTGCTTGAAGTGGCTGCATTAGCTTAGGTCATGGATTGTTTCCCTCTTTGAGGGTTTTAACCACGTCAAATACTGGTGTACTGATCTGTGCTTTGTTTGTGCATACTGTTTGTGATATGTGATCAAATACTAGTGCATCCTCTTAAACTAAACTATCCATAAGTCCACCAAGCATTACAAACGAACTAGGAGACCACACCCTTTCCTAGCTAGGTAAAACCACTTTTCGAGTAACACCATAAGCTAACACATGTACTATATATCATCCTTAATGTTTATTGTAATTAATAGTCAATTTTGAAGTTACAAATACTAAACAATGTTTAAGAATGATAAATGCTTGAAGCATCTTTCTAGTAAGCATCCACCATTAGTTGCTAAGGATATTATGCTCTAGGGATTCCCATACTTGTACAAATTTTCATGTGATCATAAATGTGGCATTTCTTGTGTTTTGTATAATACTTTATCATGTTCTGATAGGACTAATGTGCATGCCAAATGAACTATTTTTTCATGAACTTGTTGCTGATGCACAGTGAAAATAAATAGAAGCTTCCACATTTATTAAAGATTTGTGTTCCAGAAGCACATTGAATTTTGGACTTGAAAGGCAAAATATTAGAGCCTAATCGTTGTGCTTGGTTGAAGAATTAGGTAGGGCAGATTATCTTTCTTTGTGTATATATTGAAGTGTAATCTGAGGATTTTATCTTGGAATAATTATGTTTCTATCAAATGACTTTATTTTTTGAGATGATAGCCGTTTATAGATTTAATGTTTGCTATGAGATTTATTTGTGGCTTGTTAGTGAATACGAGGCATAATAGTTCTTTTATATGATGCTTTCAGGTGAACTATCGTTTTGATTATAGCCTTGAAATACTGGATGATCCTGCAACACAAGCATTGCTTGAGGTAATGATCAAATAATCTCTCTTTTACATAGATATGACGTGTTAAGGGACATACATGAATGGACTGAAGCTAGAAGTTGAGCATGAAATAATTGAAACTACATTGACTACAAGGTATTTTTATTATGAGTTTTATAAATGCATCTGCATGTATTTATTGGAGTTGGAGTTTCTATTTGACTCCAATGTTCCCAACATCGTTGTTATCAAGATTTATACTTACGATGATAATTAATAAGTATTGTTGATTCAAATCACTTTCTGCAGGTTGGTTTATTGTATCAACAACGAGATCCATCATTTATTCGTCCACTTACTCGTGGGATTCAAAGGTGCCTTGTTCGATGGTAAGAGTCAAACCTGCTTTTTCTTATAAAACGTGCTACTACAATATTTGAAAGTAGAAGTAGGCTGCATGTAATACGAACTACCACTAATATTAGATTTAGTAGTTTGCTCGTTTTTTTAACCTAAGAAAATTTAAGGGGAGAGAATTTTATTTGACATTTGCCATTCCTTGGCTTTTGTAGTCCATATTTTGTTATGTGATGCATTGCCATTGAATACCATTTGAATTTTTGAATCACAGGCTTGTTCAAGAAAAGTTACAACTTAACACTATGGAGTCAATCCAATTCTTTTGGCAGCGAATAATAAGGGGTCGAAGTTATCGACATTTGATGGAGGGCACTGGTCTTTAAGTTTGAAAACTATACGTATAATCATTTATTAAAGTGGATACCAATTCTTTTTGTAAATGACGTAACTTTTTGTTTATCTTATAATTTTGTTGGGGAAGGCATATGCTTATTTTTAGCCCTTGAATATCTTTAGCAACACTTGGATCTAAAACATTCCTATATGACATTAAATGCATTTTGACAATAAGTCAACCTCGGCATCTAGAATGTACATATTTTCCGAAAGTTTTCATAAGCTCATAAGAATAGATAGTATCTAGTGAATAAAGTACAAGATGACTTAAATATGACTAGATATTATTAGTTACTAGTTACAGGGAATCAATAAGATATTTATAATATGCTATTGGAAATAGGCATGTGTGAAGTTTATAAAAAAATTAAATTCCATTTCTCTTTTGGCAAATCCATGAGTTAAGTGAAGGTTTCAATAATTGCATTTTGAACTTGATGGAAGAGCATCCCTTAAGCAACTATGTTCATGAGCACTCAGAGGGAGTGTGATACAAGTGAATGTAATATAAGTGAGCACAAGAAATGTTTGAAGCACGGAATAACAAATAGAGGAACACGGTGCGTAGAACATTGATATAATGAAAGATAACAAGGAAATACAACAAGAATGTGACAAAAATTGTGTACGGTGAGAGCACACTAAAGAAATGTGCATTAAAGGAGAGTGCATATTAGGAGTAGGCATATTGAGCACAATTCAAGTTCTTTTGAGAAAGTGTGCATGTTAGGCACATGATGACAACTGTGTAATCTTGAATGTGCCAAGAGAAGCTAAAGGGTCATGAGGGAATCTGAGAATTCCTAGAGAAAGTTGAAGCAACATATTGGACGTGAAGAGTTGCAAGATGCAAATGAAGAGTTAGAAGAAGCTAGACAATCAACCAATGGAGTAAATAAATAGGTTTGTTGTTGTTAGAGTCAATTTAGATAGTAAGTCCATTGCCAACATTGAGAGATAATAAGTTAGTGTAGAAAGTTGGTGGAAAGTTGAAATAGAGCATTAAGGTGTATTATATAAATTTGTACTTGTACTTTGATTTCTAATAATTAGAATGAAGCCTTTGCACACAATTTGATTTGGTTTGTATGTTATCTAAGTGACTTGTATGAGTATTTTAATTCATGTAGTGTATATTTGTTCTAAATTTGTGTCACATATTGTTTCTCTTGGTTTGTAGAGTTTAAGATGTTGGAGAGTCGAGCCCATTGCACCCTCAACTATATACTTTGGCTTTAAAGAAAGGTTTGAGAAGCTCTTGCGAATTAAGTGAAAGGAATGTTGAGTGGAGATTACATGTTTTTCACGAGTGAGAAATTAATAGAAATGACGAGAAGGGGTGGAAGTGTTGGTAAATCAATGCTTATAGCAATTAGGGTTTGATTCCTCTTTCTTGATAATTTCTTTTGAATTATGTTGGCTTCTTTTACTTATTTATTAGTTTATCTTTCATCAAGAAATTACCAAATTATATGTATATGAAGACCACAAGAACAAGAGACACAAGATGTAAGTGCTCATCCAGGGAAAAACCCTTACAAGGGGAAAACCCAGTCAAACTCTTCCCTCAGTAGATTCAAATCAAGATGAGACACTTCTAGACTTAGACCTAGACAAAGACCTTCTGCAACCACCAAGTCAGCCCTTACCTTCAATAGATGATCCTTGTGAGAGTCTCCAATTGACAGCTCCCCAACAACAGCGTCGGTCTAGAATTTCGGCTCCCAGAAACAAAATTTCAGCCCTAGCAACTGCCCAGAAACTTGGCACGTGTGAGAGATAGATAGACCAGAAACTCGAATTAGGTCTTGCCAACAAATTTCGTCCTTCTCCAACTAGTTCGCTCTCTTTTCTTCCTCTCTTCCTTGAAGATTGAACTTGTTGAATGAATGCTCCAAATAGGTCGAATTGCCTCTCTCTATATAGCCTTTCTGTTGGGTCGAATTGCCCTAATGTAGGTTGACTTCATGGTGGCAGGGCCAACTTGGCGTGGAGGTGAAAAATAACCTTTTTGACTAAAAAATAATTATTTTTACATGATACGAAAGCCCAAGAAGGGTCTAATAAAAATGGCAATGACTCTAATGACTTAGGAGAAAACCTAGAAGCCTTCAATGGAGGCTTTGACCTAGAAAACATTGACCCAAGCATGAAACCCATGCTTTAATAAGTCATTTTCTTTAATAGTAAATTTTCTTTTGACAAGTACAATTATGAAGACCAACACTAGTTACATTGTTCAACATGAAGGACAACCATGAATATAATTGTAAGTGTTACAAACAAGAATCAAAGAGTTGGAGAACAAACAACAATTTAGAGACATTGGAGAGACCCAATCTTAAACAAAAGAAGAAGAAAGTGAGTTTGAAGATGGATATGTTGTAGGACAAATGATGAGATCTTTAAGGAGAAAATAGGATGGAAGATTGAGGTTTCATGTTATGACAAAACCTTGAAGGAAGCAACATAATTAAACTAGCTAAGATGAAGCATTACATCAAATTTGAGAGAATGTGAGACCCTTAGGGAACAAAGTTTGCAAGTACCAAAGCCAAAAGGGCAAGTTTCATTATGGTGGGATATTGTGCAACAAGCACATATTTGGAAGGGCAAAGACAAGATTCAATGGTAGGCTAAGATGGTTTTGAAGCATTGACAAAAAAATATTCTTGTAGATTATAAATAAGCATTGAACAAGTAGTTGAAGAATTTGAAGTAGAAAGTGTTGGAAATGTAACTAGTGTCGGTCTTCATAATGGAATTCAAATGTATCATTGATGTATTTATTATATTCATTATTATTATTTTATTTTTAGTCAAAGCATGTTCTTCATGCTTATAAGGTCAATTGAGTTAAAAGGAAATTTATTGAGTCAAAGAAATAATAGAGTCAAAGTCCCTTTTTGACTCCTTGTAAGAAAAGGAAAATTATTTTTGTTTTGAGTCGAAGAGTCAAAGATGCCCTCCTTGGTCAAGTTGGCCCTAGGGGCAACTATTTGACCCCCCTGAATGTGTATATATGGAGGACAAATTGACCTCTTTGGAGACCAATCACTCACTCATCGATCACATTGATTTATGTGCAAGAGAAAGAAGAAAATCAGTGAAAGCCAAAGGGGGAGAGAGAGAGAGATCAGACTGAAATGAGAGAGAAACGAGTTTTTTTGTGCCCCAATTCTATCCACACGTGTGAGATTTGATGTGGTTTCTGACGTTGTTACAAGGTTGAAATTTGCCTTCATTGTAGGTTTGAAATTTTCAGAAGTTTGACCAGTTTGACCAACATTGACTTTGTTGACTTTGGCTTGGTTGGAGGTGATTTGGAGGGATGACTTGGGATTTTGTGATAGTCTTAGTCTTAGGTCTTTGATACCTCACTTTTATCAAATTCTATAAGAAGAGAATTTCTTTGGTTTTCCCCCTTGTGAGGTTTTTGCCCTGACTTGGAGCCTAATTTCTCGTGTCCTTTGTCTCTTGTGATCTTCATGTTTTTGTACTTTTTGGTAATTGTTTTATTAAGAGAATATAAATTTAATAAGAAGCCAACAAACATTCACAAGTAATTATCAAGTTAAGAGAAATCAAACCTAATCTGCTAGCATCTTGGTTTCTCAACATGATATTAAAGCTAAGGTGAAGGGAGGACAACTTGAAGGTCACTCTCAAGGAACACTTGCAGTAGCTACATTTGAGGACATTTATTGCAGTTGTTTTACTTGAAGATACTCTTTTTATGAAGGGAAAAAAGAAGATCAAAAGGTCATCATCTTTGTAGCCATCATTACTCACTTTTGAAGAAGACCACTGTAGTAGTAATCTCTCTTTTGACATCATTGAAGGTTTTTTGGAAACATTGTCAAACTCTTGTTCATTCATCATCCATCATTGAAAAAGTCACAGTAATAGCAGCTCGAAGATATCACTATAGAAACCATCACTCAAGAACATCTTTGGAGATTCTTGGAAGCATCATCGACATTCTTAGAGCACTCTTATAACATCATACTCTCCTTTGACAAGTACTCTATTGCATTCTATGTCTCAACCTCCTAGTCAAATGGCATCTATCAGTAAGGAAGGAAATGAGCTTGATGGAGCTTCTAAATTCAAGGCTTGGGAAAAGATAATTTATTTGGTTCTCATAGAAAATGAAGTCATGGGTTTCGTTCTATGAAAAGTTCTAGAACCAGTGAAGGACGATGCTCAAGAAGTGACGAAGTACAATAAAGGAGAAGTTAGGGCTCAAATAATTCTCTTTTGAGTCAATCAAAGATCATCTTATCCCCTTTGTTTCAGATTTGTCCACATCAAAAGTAGTCTATGAAAAATTGGTGAGATTATATTCCGTTAGCAAATCTCTTTAAGGAATCAACTGTATAGAACAAGGATATCAAAAGATGAGGATGTGGCTTCATACCTTTTTGAAAATCTGAAAATTGAAGGATCAACTCCAAGGGCTTGGAGAAGTCATATTTGATTTTGAATTAATCACTTTCATACTCAATGCTCTACCTCCAAATTGGAGTGGTTTTGTAAGTAGCATCTACACAAGAAAAGAAACTCCAACATTTGAAGAACTTTGGGCACAATGTGTTCTAGAAGAAGCAAGGTTAAAAGCCAAGGATGATACAAAACCCAATTATAACATTGCTCAAGCTTTTGTTGCTAGATCAAAGAAGAAGTTTGGAATATTCGCAAAATTCGAACCTCATCGTAGATACAATAACATCAAGAATCAGCCACAAGGAAACCAAGCCATGTTTATAGTGCAATGCTTTGGTTGCAGTGAATATCGACATTATAAAAGAGATTGTCCCAAAGATCCTAAGAACAAGAAGAGGAAAGAGAGAAGTGAAGCTCACATTGCGGAAGAAGTCGAGAAGAAACTAAAGATTGAAGACAACAAGGACATCTAGTATTGAATAAATTGACAAATACCAGGTTTGCAAGCAGTTTGTTTTTATTAGAAAATGACAGTTAGAGTAGCAGTTTTAGTTACATTTGTGCAAAAGATTCTTGGATTTGCAAATTATAGTGCCATGGAAATTAAATTTTGAAGAATCATATAACATTGAAAGAAATAGGGTCTACATGGAGTTCTAGAAGGGGCACTCAGTTGCATATCTTCACAAAAAGTTGAAAGTTGTCATCACACCATCCAATTAATTAGAATACAAGAGTTTGGGTCATCAAAAATTGGCTACACATCATTCCACTATCACAAGTATTCTACAGTCACCAAAGCAATTAGTTTCTTCATGGAGATTAAGAAGCAATCATCTAACAAGAAAGAACTACAAGATTCACAATAGAAACAAACCAATAACAAAGTCAAGGTCATTATGCAACATCATAGAAGTCTTTCTAGCATGATATTTGTTTCCATCACCAGCTTAGTGATACTACCACAGTTTATCATTTGAATGGAAGATCAAAGGAACATAACAAAAGTCTATTCTACAAGAAGAGGGGGCAACTTATCAATTTACATTGAAGAACAATCTAGAAGCAACATAAAATCATAAATGAGGCTACTCAGGAATAATCTCATCATTCTACATTTCATGGACATCATCTTCAAAGAAGTCTAACGAAGTAGCTTGATCAAAGAAGTCAATTAATTGGTAGCTTGGAAGGAAAAAGTACACTTACCATGAAGGAAGTTTTGCAATCAGTTATCTCAAAAGAGGACTCATATCTTCAGAGGAAGTTGAATGAAGAACATGATGCATTTAGATTAGAAATGTACATGGGCAGAAAGTTAATAGCAAAATCATGTTATGTCTTGGTCAAATAGTTGAAAAGGAATGCCAAGACTTTTCCAGATAGTAGTTTGACATATGGCAGCATAACTCATGATGACACTACAATTGGTTGTTATTCAATGTGAAGCTAAGTAATGCGAAGGAAAACCTCAGAGGGAGCCAACATCAAGGATTGATGTAAAGAATCTTACATCTTGACTCAAGGATACATATCGATTAGTTTGGTAACTCTGCTAATGAGGAATGACATCAATAATGTTTAGATATGGTATATAGCAGAAGTGTGTACACTATAGAAGCAAAAATGGCAACAAGAAGACAATTTGGTGATCACTTGATGTTATGTTGGATTCAATATTGATCAAGAAGAAGTTCACTTACCTTAGCTGGAAAGAGGGAGTTGTAAGATCTTGGATAGATATTGATTGAAGTTTGACAAAAAAATCCAAAGTAGTTTGTGATCAAAAGAGAAGATGACTGACCTAGGGCAATATCCTATAGAAAGAAGTTGAAGATTTCTGATATCGTTGTACCGATAGCGGATTAGTTCGATCCAGAGACACATTGATTGAAAGTACTAATGTTGATAGAGATACTACTAGTGATTGGACGCTGATATAATTTCTTGGAAAAGCATGAAAGCATAATTGTGTTACTAAGGAAGAAGATGTGAAAGCTTTTGTAATCAACTGTGAAGAAGTTTGGCTCCATAAGGTATTTGATGAACTACTTGATGACATGTTGGATTCAAAGTTGTTAGAGAACCGAGAAGGTCGAAGCTTGTTATGATGTGATGCAGATAAGAGCCAAGAAGCAAGATCAAGTAGTCGATGCATTGATGAGTATTTTTGACAAGCTTAGGCTTATGGTTATTTCTCCCTATTTGAGAGGGAGTGAGGATCTCTTTGGTTGAGAGGGAGTGAGGATGGACATTGTATTCTCCATGTGTCATGCATTATGGCAGGACTAACAATCATAAGCCTAGTGAAGGCACTAGTAGGGAGAATGGTGGATTGGATAAGCATCTTGGATTGATATTCTTTGAGGATTTGTATCTAAGAAAAGAATAGTCGCGAGGACTGATATTTTTTTAGGATGGGTATCCAAGATAAGAATAGGCTCGTGAGGACATACTTGGTGGACATTCGAATGGGGTATGTGTGTAAAGAGGCAGTGGTGTCCAAATTTATGCCTCCCAACAATGTGCTCTAAGCTAGTGGAGAGATAGAGCTTGTTAGTCAAGGCCTAGTTGTTTTTGAAAATGTTGGTTATGATGATGCTTATCAATCCGAGAATATTTCAATTTGAGAGTATCTTGTTGTGTCATTATGAATACCTCCCTAGTTAATAGGGAGTGTTGGAAATGTAACTAGAGTCGGTCTTCATAATGTAATTCAAATGTATTATTGATGTATTTACTATATTAATTTAATATTCATTATTATTATTATTTTTCCTGTCAAAGCATGTTCTTCTATTACTTATTATATTAAATTACATGTAATTTACTATATTATATTACTTATTATCTAGCATCTATTACTTATGTTCTTCTATAATAATCCTTGATGTTGGCTCCCTCTGAGGTTTTCCTTCGCATTACTTAGCTTCACATTGAATAACAACCAATTGTAGTGTCATCATGAGTTATGCTGCCATATGTCAAACTACTATCTGGAAAAGTCTTGGCATTCCTTTTCAACTATTTGACCAAGACATAACATGATTTTGCTATTAACTTTCTGCCCATGTACATTTCTAATCTAAATGCATCATGTTCTTCATTCAACTTCCTCTGAAGATATGAAATAAGAAAAATAATATAATAATAATATAATTACATTTTCTTAGGGTAATTAGGGTAATTAGGGTAACTTATTTTTCTTATTATATTAAATTACATGTATGATAAGAAAGTTTAAAGATGCTAGATAATTTTATTCTTACAACACTTTACATAATTTATTATTATAAATGATATAAATATGAAATTATACATTATAGCATTGAACAACTTGACATCTTTTAGCTAAGATTGTATCATTTGTTTACATAGAAATGTGAAATGATGGAAAGGAAACAAACATGTTTTAAGAATATATATTTATATGTAAAGTGAATAATATTTTATTATTGAATTATAAAATATTTTTATAAAAACTAAATATTGTGATTATTGATTGTAGAGCAATTTCTTAATCTCGGTTAGATTTTGATAAATTTTCTATATAATAAAAATAACATTTATAATTTATTACATTTAGATGAAATATATATATATATATATATATATATATATATATATATATATATATATTGAATTTTTAATGCAATACACATTTTGATATTATGATCTTTCAACATTTGGATAAAGTGAGTCACTCTTAGATTATTTAATATTCTTAAAGATAAGTTTCTCTATCATAATTTTTTGGACTTTTACATAAAAAGTTTATATTCTTTGTTACATGGTGATTATATATTTTTGGTTATTCTTAATAATAATGATTGTCGTTTTAATGATATTGTTTAAAGCCAAACATTTACAAGACAAGCATATCTAACTTCCACATAAGCTAACTACATAACATGAGCAATCTATAATAGTACTTTCCCATATTCCATGGATGGTAAACAAGGTAAATCGTCAACCTTAATTACGGAGCCTCACCTTGAAGGGGACAAGAGAGTCAAATTCATGACTTCCCATATGTTGAAGGAAATGACTCGTGTCTAGCTCTAGACTAATTGACCTAACACTTGATGCTTGACTTATAATTTTTTTATATTAAAATGTTTAATTAATAAATGTTATTATATGTTACCTTCTATTTCCAATAATGAGTACTCTACCTAAATTTTATTATATATTTTTAAGAAGTTGTAATGTATATTAATTCCATAAACCATGTAATGTCATAGATAAATTATACATCCTCAAATGTTTGAATATGTAAAAGTGAGTATAACCTTATTTATGTGAATATAATCCAAAGTCTTCTTTTATCAATATGAAGAAAATTGTTGAGCATCTAAAAATAATTAAATCAAGATAATTACTAGTCATTTCATATTTTAGAAATTTGTTTATGTCATGCACACAAGCATGGTGTATTGCATTTTAAGAGTAACTCTCATTAACAATTATTTGAAATGTTGTTGTGTATTGCATATTAAGAGTAACTCTCATTAACAATGATTTGAAATGTTGTTTGAATTCTATAGACATGTACAAAGGCCATGAAATCATTTAATGATAATTCATCTACCTTAAACATAGGAAAACACATTTCTCAATAAAGCTTATTAAGCATATCATTGTGTTCTATGATCTCCAAAATTTCTCCCATAAAAAAAAACTTTTAGATACATGAATAAAGTTGGGTAGTTATTGGTGTAAGTTTATTAAGTGAGCTCTTTCTTAATTTCACTTTGCTTTTCTCATCACAATTGCACACTTCATCTTCTCATCACAATTACACTCTTCATCTTCTCATCACGATTGCTCTCTTTGTCTTTTCTTTATTAGCCTTAATTCTATGACTTCACTTTCTTTAAACATCTATTTTCCATAGTTTTAATTAATAAAATTTCCAAATATTTTAAAATTCTAAAAAAACTTTTCGTAAAATTTATATTAAATTATTATATTTCTGAAATTAATTACATTATAATATCATATAAACTCTTAATTAAAGTTCATGAATATTAATAATTGAAAAAAAGCGCCATTATATAAGAATATTTAAATATATACCAACTTCAGCACCTAAACTTTAGAATGTGGGTGATTGTCAAAATTTCCACTTTTATCTAAATACTTGGGTGATGGTCAAAACTTCCACTTTTATCTAAATACTTTCTTGATCTTTTATAGTGGGAAAATATGTTTTATCTCAAGCATGCTTTCGTAGGATTCTAGCGACACATATTTTTCATAAGACATTGATTGATTTAAGCTAGATTTTTTCATGAGACATTGATTGATTTTAGTTAGAATTCATGGATTTCATCGTAATTTATAATGATTTTGTAATACAAAAGATTGAACTTTATATATTTATAAAGTTATATAAAATGTTTTTACAATATAGATGTGGAGATTTTGTAAGATATTTTTTAGTTTATATATATATTGATATATGTTTTGTTATTTATGGGAATTGAATTTGGGTGAAAAGGATTCTATTT
The DNA here is from genome assembly GCA_034641835.2 of Pinus albicaulis. NCBI lineage: Eukaryota > Viridiplantae > Streptophyta > Pinopsida > Pinales > Pinaceae > Pinus > Pinus albicaulis. The sequence goes on from CM076584.1 coordinate 263,696,222, forward strand.
TTTCCTTTAACTAAATAATATAATTCTAATTGAGATATTCTATAACAATATATTCATCTTAATAATAATAATAAATTTAAATTAAATATTAACTTTTAATTTATATTACTATATAAAATGTTTATAATATAGGTGGGGAGATTTGTAAGAATATATTCATATAACAAAAAAGTAATAGATTCAATTTTTCTTTTATTTCTTATTTCTGGACCTTTTAAATTTGGGATGGTGATAAATGTTGGAAATATTGAGAGGGGGTGAATTGGTATTTCTTTTTAATTGTTAATTTTACCAGCTAATATCACTTATAATTAGAACGCAAAATGAACAATTATAGAGTAATAATTTTACTAATCAATGAAGAGAACTCCAATCCTCTTTACAATGAATCAAGTACAATATAGTGTAGGGCTCCAACCCTAGATGAAGACACCAATCTTCAATCCACCTGGCTCCAACATGTACTTTGTCAAGCACCAACTTGGACTTCACAAGGCTCCAACCTCTAGGGCTCCAACCTTGTCACTATGAGGCACCAACCTTTAGGGCTCCAACCCTATCTCTTGTATAGGCTCCAACCTGATCTACTTGATAACTCCTATCCTCTAGGGCTCCAACCCACAGGTTCAAATCTTCAAGATAGGTTCGACAGTTCTTCAAGGCTCCCAATATCTCCTGTAATGAGGCCTAACAATATCTTCGCCAAAATTCCCTCAATTGATCTCCAATACGCTTAGCCCATCAATGACAACTTTGTCTTCTCAGAAGATGTCACCACTGCTCTTCATGTTACCCAAACAATTTCTCCAATGCATCATAGATCTGGAAAATATCCGAGCTACTTAAATTTTGAGGTGAGGACTGTCTCCACAGGTTGTTGCCTCAAAGTCTAAGCTACAAATCAAGTCTCCACAATTCAAAGCCTTCAAGTGAATCTCTACCAACAAGAGTGTCCAAGACTCTCCACATACCTCCAAAAAAAATAAAATTGTCCGAACTGTTTTGTATAGTTCAAGCTCCCTAAACACAGATCCTAAGTATTATAGTGTGATTCGAGGTCCAAAAACACAAATCCGAAGTGTAATCTCTGCAATCCGAACTGTTGTAGGGTAATGTTCCTTTGTAATGATGTCCTTAAGGTCTAAGGTTAGGTAGTTGTCTGAGATTTTAAGTTGTCACAAGATTTTATCACTGGGCTGAGGTATTTATTACCACAAATGGTTGTCAATTGTTAGTTTGAGGTCCTACAGGTGATTTCTCCGTAGTCCGACCTATCCACAGTATGCAATCTGAGCTACCACAGATTTGTGGTATACCCAATCACCAAAAATTCTTCAAAAATAGAATTTCCCCAGCAATGATCTTCCTTGTCTCCTCGGCTTATATCTCTTGTCTTGTATCTCTGTGATTTTCACCGAACTAGATTAGACAACAAAATGGGCTTAGACTTGTATTTATAGTTGGTTGCCTCCATGAAAAGACATGTCGGTTGGGCTAGAGAGCTGACATGTGTAGGCTCAAACAAGGTTAGAGGTCCAACATATGTAGGCTTATAATTAATATATTCTTAGTATTTAAAAAATTAAATATTTCTCAACGATAAATGTTTAGGAGATAATAAATTATTCGTTGGAGAGAGGATGAGGTCCTTCATAAACTATTACAGTCTTCTTAATTTTTCTTGTAGATAGTAAAAAAATATTATCATTTTTGGATTAAATATTTTGCATAGTCAAGGGTTTGGGATATATGACGGAGTCTTAGGAATTTATGCACATGGATGTGATCATTTAGGTTGTATACATGACTTAATGTCTGGATATTAGGTTATAAGGTATCATCATTAAGGTTAGGCCTTCATCAAGAGTAATGACATGTATGGTTTACTAGGATGTATATAATATATATAGTTGGGGTTTCATGAGCATATTTAGATCATCAATTGTAGGGCTAGAGTTTGTCATTATTATACATACATGTGCCTAGGAGGGTTTCATGGTAAGGACTCCTTCATCATCATTAGATCATGCATCAACAATCTAGGGCTTTCCATCATGTAGATAGGGGTATAAATATAGCCAGGGTTTGCATCAGAAATGACTCAACAAGGGTTTAGGGTTTTCTCCCTTAGGGTATGCATGAGGTTAGGGAAACATCACGAAAGGGTTCTTCATGCATCACAATAATATTTTCGATATCCAACAATACCATATTGACATCAATGACAACTTTGACCAACAATCTTCCCCTTTTTCATTGATGGAAATATTCTTTCCCTTTCAACAATTTCTCCCCCTTTGACATCAATGGAAATGGGTTGCCCAAGTACTCCCCCTATCAAGCTGCTTCTTGATATGCTGCTCCATCGTATTTCCTTCATCAATGATAGTCCTCCATGATATATATGATGGTCCCCCTCTATGGTTCTCCTTCTTGTTATGTTGCTCTTTGCAACTCCCCCTATCATTATGCTTTTCTTTAATGTACTTTATCCCCCTAAGCCTTTGCATGCCTTCATGAAAATGGATGAGATAGATGATCAACCAACTCCCCATGCCTACATAAACTCCTCTAGTTATCCATGGATAGCTTCTGCAAGATTGGTCACGAATCACGAGCTCCCCTTGACAATATGCATGGTCTCCTTCTTGGCAGAATTTTATCATCAAAACTTGGAATATCATATCTTCCAAAGATGTACTTATCAGATCAACAACATGAGTTGATGTCTTGAGTGTTCAAGAGGTTTTCTGATCCAATTAGCTTCCTTCTCCATACTTGTGTAACTTTCTTTTCTTGCTTAGTAGTCATGTTTTTATCTTGTTTAGGGATCCAAGTCAAGTTACAATCACGAGCCATATGTCCAATGTTATGGAAATTAAAGCATTTCATTCTGTACATAGATGAGGATTCATGATTTCTTCTTGCAAAGTAGCTACTAGGGAGCTTATGTGGACCATTATATTTGTCTATGTGGTATGCCCTACAATCCTTTTCCATGTGCCCAAAATTTGTACAAGGATAGCAATAACCAAAAAATATACTTTGGTACCTGGGAGATGGAGATTGTCTTGATGTACTTTTGAAGTCTTTTTGCCTTGGGATTCTTTGATGATATCCATTGCCTCTTGCATCCTTGATACATTTTGTAGAGTGTTTCCTTGATGTACTTCTAAGATTATTTTTCCTTAAAATACTTTGGTCAAATTTATTGCCTCTTGCATTCTTGATACCATCTGCATTTCTTCTTAGAGTAGGGTTTCTTCCAATGTCACCTTGACTCTTCTCCTTGCTTTTGTTGGAACTGGGGGCATCGATATTTCTTCCAAGCTTTTCCACATCCTTGTTGTTTGAAGAATTATGGTTTGCATAATTACTATTTGAGGGTTCACCTGCATAAACAAGACCTGATTTATCAAGAGGAGATCTTTGATGACCTAGGATGTCATCTAGGATTTGAGAGCTTTTTATACTCTTGTTTAGATGATCAATTTCTTCTTTCATCATCTTGGATTCTTCATTCTTCTTTGCTGGATGATTCTCCATTTCATCCTTCATTCTCGTTGCTTCACATGATTGGGCCTTAAGTGAGGTGATATCTAATTTTGATTTTAAGATCTCTTCATCCTTTTCTTCTAGTTGGAATGTCATCGAATTTCTTTCCTTTTCTGCTTCATCGACCTGTACTTCCAAGAGGGTAAAAAATTCCATCACCTTTTCATCTTCTTGTGCTTGTTTCTTTGCTTCTTCTACTTGAGATTTAAGGGAGGAGACCTCTTCCTTGTATTGACCAATTTTCGCTTCAAGTTTGTTCAAGTCCTCATGTCTTTGTTCAAGATGGCTTGAAAAAGTGTGTTCCATTTTCTTTTCTTTATCCAATTGATTTGTCAAGGATATGACTTCTTCATGATTCCTTTTCTTGTTTTGATGAAATTCCTCCTTAACTTTTGGTGAGATCCTTATCTCTGTCTTGTACTTGAAGTTTGAATAGGTCAACCTCCTTCCTTTTCTTGTCCAGGTCATGGTCACCATCTTTATATTGCTTCTTGAGCTCCTCATTTTCCCTTTTCAGCCTGCTTATCTCTTCTAGGGCAACTACAAATTTTGCCTTGAGATTTTCTTCATTTCCTTCATCTCCTAGGTCTTACTTGGTCTTGATGTATTCACTCTTGTTTTTAGCCTTGTTAATGGGTTGTGGATTTCTTTCTTACTTTCCATTATCTTCTTGATTAGAGATCATGGTTAATGCTCCTTTTGAGTGAAGATCTTGAAGTTTGTCTCACATACCTTTTGCTGATGAACATTTTTCCACTTTGACATTTATAGGATCTTGTATCCCACTCAAGATTGCATTTATCACTCTTGAGACTTCTAAACCTTGAGCCAATAAGAAATTCTTCATCCTTTCCTTCCATATTTCAAATTTTCCATTGAACAATGGGGCTTTACCAATTTTATTTTCTTCAGATTTCATGGTTGAATAAGAGACATATTTTGAAGGATTGAAGGATTTCTTCCTTGGCTTTTCCATTTGTGTTCTAAAGATCTACCTTCAAGCTGTTAGGCTTTGAGTGAATGCACTGGATATGATTCCAATTGTTGGAAATACTAAGAGGGCGAGTGAATCAATTTTTATTTTTACGAGTTAAGATCACTTATAATTAGAACACAAAATGAACAATGGGAGAATAATAACTTTATTAATCAATGACAAGTACTTCAATCCTCTTTACATTGAATCAAGTACAATATAGTATAGGGCTCCAACCCTAGATGAAGACACCAATCTCCAATCCACCAGGCTCCAACATGTACTTTTCCAAGCACCAACTTGGACTTCGGGAGGCTTCAACCTCTAGGGCTCCAACACTATCTCTGGTAGAAGCTCCAACTTGGTCTACTTGAGGACTCCTATCCTCTAAGGCTCCAACCCACATATTCAATTCTTCAAGATAGATTCGATGGTTCTTCAAGCCTCCCAATATCTTCTGCAATAATCCCTGACAATATCTTCACCAAAAATTCCCTCAATTGATCTCCAATATACTTAGCCCATCAATGGAAACTTTGTATTTTCAGAAGGTTTCACCAGTACTCTTCATGTCACCAAAACAATTTCTCCAAGGTCACCTCATGATGACTTCAACAATGCATCATGGTCTCCAAGGGTGTCTCCAAGATCAAATTTTATAAGTGTTTTTAAGAATGCTTCCAAGTTGTCTTCAATAAGTTGTCCCAAATTTTTTTCAAGGGTGTCTTAAATAATTGTATCAGAGAAACAACATTCCAATGCTCAAAGGTTTCTTTTGCACAACAATTCTTCAAAGCTCTAAGATAATTCTTCCAATATGCTCTTCTAAACTCTCTTCAAGGATGCCTCAAGGTTTCTTCACAACGGTTCCTCAACAAGGTTAGTAGGAGGTCTTAAAAAGTATGTCCCCAAGAGGTCATTAGGCTAATTCGACAGATGACCAATAGCTTGCTTTCAATAGATGCAAAATTTCCAACCACGGGTCCAAGCAATGAGTCTTCAACAAGGTCTGCAATCTGAGGTATGGTGGTTTTCCTTCCTAGTCCGAGCTCTCCACTGGTCAATAAATCGAGTCTTCCAAAAGAAAACGATCATATGAATTTAGGGTTGAGATAGGGCTTTCACACACTACTAATCTGAGCCTTTCAAGGAGAAATTTGAGCTCCTACAGTCCACACTTGTCATAGGTATGAGATATGGAAACTATATGAGCTGCTTAAATTATGAGGTAAGGACTGTCTCCACATGTTTTTGCCTCAAAGTACGAGCTATAAATCAAGTCTCCACAATTCAAACCCTTCAAGTGACTGTCTACCTACAGGTGTGTCTGAGCCTCTCCAAAAACCTCTCGAAAAAAACTATCCTGATTGTTCTATATAGTCTTAGCTCCCTAAACACATATTTGAAGTATTATAGTATGATCTGAGCTCCACAAACACAAATTCGAAGTGTAATATTTGCAATCCAAGATGTTGTAGTGTAACAATCCTTTGTAATGATGTCCTTAAGGTCCGATGTTAGGTAGTTGTCTGAGATTTTAAGTTGTCACAAGATTTTGTCACTGGTCTGAGGTCTTTATTACCACATATGGTTGTCAATTGTTTGTCTGAGGTCCTACAAGTGATTCCACAGCCTGTAATCTGAGCTACTACAAGTCTGTGGTATACCCAATCACCAAAAAATATTCAAAAACATAATTACCCCAACAGTGATCTTCCTTGTCTCCTCTGCTTCTATCTCCTATATGTACTCTTGTCGTGTATCTCTGTGATTTTCACTGAACTAGATGAGACAAACAAATGGGTTCAATAATATATTTATAGTTGATTGCCTCCATGAAAAGAAAAGACACATGGGATGGAGGGCCAACATGTGGAGACTCAAACAAGGTTGGAGGGCCGACATGTGTAGGCTTATAATTAATATAATTCTAGTCTTTAAAAATGTAAATATTCCTCAATGATAAAGGTTTAGGAGATAATAAATTATTCGTTGGAGGGAGGGTGAGGTCCTTCATAAGCTATTGCAGTCTTCTCAATTTTTCTTATAGAAAGTAACAAAATATTTTATCAATTTTGGATTAAATATTTTTCACAGTCAATGCTTAGGGATAATGATAGAGTAATGACATCATCATTAAGAGTAATGACATGTATGGTTTACTAGGATGTATATAAGATATATAGTTGGGGCTTCATGTGCATAATTAGATCATCAATTGTAGGTATAGAGTTTGTCATTATTATACATACATGTGCCTATGAGGGTTTCATGGTAAGGATTCCTTCATCATCATTAGATCATGCATAAAAAATCTAGGGCTTGCCATCATGTAGATAAGGGTATAAATATATCTAGGGTTTGCATCAGAAAGGGCTCAATAAGGGTTTAGGGTTTTCTCCCTCAGGATATGCACGAGGTTAGGGAAAAATCACGAAAGGGTTCTTCATGCATTACAAGAATATTTTCCATCTCCAACAAATCCATATTGACATCAATGACAACTTTGAACAATAGTTGGAATCCATCTAAATTTTGTAATATAAAATGTTGAATTTTATAGCTATGGTTAGTATTCATAATTAATTTATCTCTTCAATTATATGTAAGACATGTTCTTCATGTCAGCTTCAAAGAGAAGAAAAATGAATTTTTGAAATTTAAATTATTTTGCCTCCAAAATGTAAAGTTGACCCTTCAAGAAGTACAAGTCAACCTGCCGCTATAGACACACCACTCGGGTTCATCCAATCACTACATATATGCCCATTCAACCTCATCAACTGGAAAGCAATTTCAGATCACGTATTCTTCTATTCATCCACAGTAAGATGAATTTTGGGCAATTAATTCAGAGCTCTTCTCATATTTTTTACATGTGGGAGGTTTTCTAAAGGCAACTGATTGAATTTATGGGTAGAATGATTCTCTAAGGCAGAAGGTCGAATTCTGAGGTGCGCTGAAGGCCAAATTTTGAGCAAACCAGATAGAATTGTTTTGGCATAAAATTGACTTGTCTAGGGGGGAGTTTGACAAGGTGTGATCAAGGCTATGTTACTAGTCAATTTGAATTTATGCTTGACTTGAAGAATTGTATGTATCTCCATTAAATTGAATAATTTATCTAAGGAAAAGGTTGGTGGGTTTTTTCCCCATGTGGGTTTTCCGATGGTAAAATTATTGTCTCTTGTTTTGCTATCTCTTTATGATCCTACTAGATTTTTTATTCTATTTTTGAGATATTTTGTGGAATTGTTTGTGATGAGTGTGAATGTTATAAAGATTAATGTAAGAAATCATAAGAAGTAATTATCAGATTAGAATATCCTTGCAAAATCAACACAAAAGTTTTCAACACTTGTGTTGATGGATTGTGGTCGCTAGTTTTCTTTTAAAACCATATAGAATTAGAATATATTCAATCAAAATATATATGTTTAAGGGTTGGTTATCTTGTTTTACTATTTATAAATTTTAAAATGTAAGTGATTTTATTTAAATATTTAAAAAATTAATATATACTTATTTGTTGTTGTACAAAAAAAATTGAGATGCTCAAATACATTTCTTCTTGAATTAAAAAAGGAAAAACATAATTTTTTATTTATTTATTTTAAAAACTACTTTGTTTTACAGAGATAAGTGCATTTGACACTTTAGTTGGAAAGAGATCTTCAATATTTAATGGTCACAAAAAAATGAAAAATATTGCATCTTTCCTGTACAGGAGAGGAGAGATCTTCCATACTTCTTTATGCACATAATATTGAAGTGAATGAAAGCTCATCAAAGGTACCTGAGTGATTAAGACTCATACTGTTAATGTCACATGTTACCCCCCAAGGGGTAGCTATATTGGTGGCACCCACACAAAGGTGTACGATGTTGATTTTGCTAAGATTTCCTACTCACACTCTCCAGATGTTGATACTTTTTCTTCTTTTCTCCTTCAAATAAATGATTGTGCTAGCTTAGTGGTGGTATATCTCCTCCTTTACCCTCACCTCTTAGATTTCAGGTGCACTTATGGATGGTACAGTTTGGTTACACCATATTCTATCTTGATGTCTTATGCATTGGTTATTTTACTTAGATATGGTGCAATAACTTCTCTAATCTTACTGTGAAAGTGGTAAAATCTAACAAAATTTGATAATATTTCATAATGTATAGTTTTCCTTGTTATACCATGGGAGGCACTATTTTCTTTTAGAAGTGCTATCATTTCTCAAGTCAGATCGTACTACTAGGAAACTAGTCAAGATAGCATTTACACATCTCCAACCATACTCGACAATTTATGGTGTACCCCTTTACTCCATCTTGATAATAAAAAATGCATTCCCCTTACATATTTGACTTATCAAAGGTCACATAATGTTCTAAATGAAGAAAATCCTAAGTCATTAAAGCGAGAAAGGCTAATTGGTGGAGAGAAATAAATTTAAAAGACAATAAATGTAAATATTAAGTGATTTTCGCTTTGCTATGAGGCTATTGCTCCTATTCCCTATGTTTTCTATGAATATATAAAGAAAATAGGACTTTCTCAACGAAATGAACACTTAAAAAAAAAGAAAAAAGGTAGAAAGAAATAGTGTCAAGGAAAGGAAACTCGATGTTAAGCTCCCTTTTTAAAGGCTTATATATACAAAATTCCTAGCTCGTAAAATCTAGATGATCATGAATGTAAATATATTTGCATCACCAATAGACTTTGAAAGTCATTTCATGAATTTTTTCCATTTTTATAATTTTTCATCACATCACCTTTCTTTTACTTAGGGACCTAGACTAGACACACCTATAAGGGTTACTTATTGTCCCCCCATGGTAATACTTAAGGAAATTATAAAAATAACACTTTTTTATCTTGTTGATTGTAAGTTTGCAATATTTCATCTTATGGTTGACATATATTTGCAAGTGTATTGATTGAGATTATATCATCAAACGATGATTGTCCTTATTGGTATAACTTAACAACGATTTATTAGTGGTTCTTTCAAAAATTGATTCTAAATTTGAATAATATAACTCTACCAATCTATCTTATACATGTCATATTTTATACTTGGTAAATCTTAATTTTGTGGTGAATGATTTGAAATTTGGGTTATTCTAAAGATGTAGGGATATACCATTTAATCTATCGTCACACATTTATTTTTCAAAAGATAGGTTTGATCATCATTTGCATGATGATATAAATGAAAAATTATTTTCTTTAATAACAATTTGGTTTTGGCATAATATCTCCGTTGATGTTGAAACTTAGTGCTAATGATGTAACTAATGATTGATGTGATTTTCATGTATTTGATATCAATTGTGTGATGTATACAAACCAGAGCAAAAAAAAATTCGTTTCCAAGCATTACTTGAATAAGTAATTGTAAAATTGAATATTTTTCTAACTTGTTTTCATTTGATAACAATGATATATCACTTATATTGGTGCTAGTTTTCCTTATCTTCGAGAGTGTGTATCAAGTTTCCTTAGTCAAGTTTAGGTAAAATAACATCCCCTTTCTACACAACCTAGTTTAATTTGACCCTTAGGAAAAATCCCCTTAGTTTAGGAAGCCCATTCCCTAAAGCGAGAGGAAAAACCATTGGGGCGATAGTGGGTGGGTTTCCCAATAGTTTGTCCTTGGTTTTCCTACCATGATTAAGAAATTTTCCTTTTGGTGGGAGAATCATGGAATTTTTCCTTTAGGTGGGAGTTTTGAGTTGAAACATTTTGGATTCATTTCCAAGTATAAATTCTATTCCCTGGTATTTGAAGTTTAACTTCAACAAAAAATGATGAGTGGGATTCAAATATTTTTAAGTGTATTCATTAGTGACTCCATTAAGGGGAAGAAGCCCATATTCCTTATATTTTAATATATTTTTTCTTGCGTGCTGAAGGTTGGCATATGAGGTTTCACCTTGGTGATTCCACTCTTCTCTTCTCATGTTGAAATGGAGTTTCATTAGATATTTCCTTATTCTGGTTTTAGCAAAATTGTGGATGATATTTTAATGAAATCCCTCTAACATGGAAAATGAATGTTCCATACTTTGACGATGATTAATTTCATGTTACTCAACTTATTATGTCATTTTTGGAATATATTGTGAATCTTGGTGTAATGCATGAGGATATTGATATCATCCATTTTAAAATCTATTTGGATGGGAGGCAAAAATATTGGGTAAGTAATTTCCTCCCTCCTAAGACAAAATTAATTTTAGTCATTAGCGCTCACCATAAAAAAAATTTGAAGATGCTTTTGGAAGCCTCTAAGAAAACCTATAGGATATAGATGAGAATTATTCTCATGATCCCCTTGGAGAACAATAATCACCCTATGAACACATTAGAGGTCAAATTTATGAAGAATATAATGAAGAACTATAGATGGGACACTCACATGATTAGGTTGATATTTTCCTTAAAGTTAAATATATCATTTATTATTTATTTTCAAAGAAATACTTAATTGCAGTTATTGACTAATATAAGCAATAAGATAAATAAAAACAAATCTCCTTTGAACTCATTAGAAGAGTGGGAGACTATGATTACAATTCATGATGAAGACATTTCCCCCATGCCATTAATTGAAGATAAATAATGTGAGGAAGCACTAAAGGACCTTTTCATTCAATTGTTAGTAAATAATATGAATAAGAAGAATAGGCAAAGGCATGAAGAAGAAGAAGTATCCATGGATTCTCCCATAGGAAATCAAGTGTCAAATGAGCATATTGAGGAAGAGTCACTTCATGAAGAGCATGTCCTTATTGAAAACCAAATGGATGAATAAGAAAATAAATTGCTTCATGAATTCATCAGGAAGATGATCTTAGGGAAATTAAAGGTGAAGTTGAGGAGATATGCTTTGATGATGACAACAACTGAAATTTCTTTCCTGCTCTTCGTGAAGAAAATGACTTAGAAATTTCCATCCTTTTCGAAATCTTAGATACATTCTTTGATTATTTGGAAAGAGAGGAGTTTGTTTTCCCCATATTTTATGAATATCGACCTTGTGGGTCCAAAAATGAAGGTTAACTTGATAAATACTTGATTTATAAACCTTGGTTCCCATCCACATGAAGTGACGATTCATTCCCCTTTCAAAAATTTAAAAATTGTGATTTATATTTAGATGATTTTGAGAGGTTTGACCTTGAAGAAATCCCTATAAATTTCATTTCATGCTATGAAGCATGCAATGATCTCTATCATTTTTTCCATGCCATACGACATGCTTGGGATATAAGATGTTTTTATTTTGAGCAAGATCTGATTTATATTCGAAGGGAAAAGATGAGATTAATAAACTTGGGCATAATTAAGTGCTTAACTTGGAAAATTTTCATTGAAATTCCACTAGTCCAAATATGGAAGAACATGGAGTAAATTTTCATTATCCGTTGGAAAGGTTGATTGTGAGGAAGTTGTCATAAAGTTTGAGGATCCCTTCCCTTGTGTTCCAAAAATTATAACCTTGATATATGAGTGCATTCACCCTTACTCTTTACCTTTGAATTGTGAGTGTTCTCCTCCTTTACCTTTGACCAAGAATGACATGGAAGTCAAGCAAGTGTAACCTAATTGGAGTTGCTATTATGAGCCGTTATCTTAAATTATTTTGGATGTAAATTCAAGGTTAATACATTCCAATGATGTTGAGCATATTAGCCTTATTGACCATTGAATGGATTAGATTTATGGGATAAACACTCAACCTCAGTAGGATTTAGGCCTTGTGCTTCATCACAGTATAAATATACTATAATTTTGATCCTAGGAGTGTTAGATGTTTCACCTTATGCCCATTTTATTTTTAGTGTATCCTTGTTTTGGTTTATAACCAAGCAAAAGGGTGAGATTGATGATGAATTCCTTAAACAATTACACTAGATCTTTGATTTCACCTAAGAACCACACTCCTTGATAGTGGTAGGATTTGTAAATAAATAGTCTCCTTGAGAATTTATTTAGTTGCTTACTTGCATTTACTTGTTCATTTGTGTATTTTGTTTCATGCATTTCTTGGTACATCATTGACTTTCCCCAAAATTAATTTACTAGTAGTATTTTCATGCTCTAATTCATGTCTTACACTTAGGAATTTTTGACTTTTTGTAAAGTATAATGTTTTCCTCGTGGAGAAGTAGATGCACCCTTATTAAATCTCTCTTCAAGTTAGATGATGTGTATATCACTAGTATAGAGGATATTCTAGCGTTCTCATAAACTCTAGTGTAGAGTGCATTTTCCATTGTAGGATCCATATGTATTGTTTTTTTTTCTACCATGGTGAATGGGTAACTCGTTGGAGTAATTTGATCGAGGCCCAAGATCAAACCTGGCAGCTATATATACCAGGAATATATGACATAAAAAGTTGATACACCACGAAGGTGTGGGATCCTACTCCTTGAGCCTTATCACAATGGGCCAAATATGTACCCCCATGGGATTTGAGACCATGTGGAGGGGATAACATCCCATTGTGCAAGCCACTCGGTCGTTCCAAAAGGAGATGTAGGATCCATATGTTAATCCCCCAAGAGGTAATTACGTTGTAGGCATCCCCATAAGGGTGTATGGTGTTTATTTGTGGCTACTATAAAGATACAAAGATATAAAATTGATATCATCGTGAATTTATTTTTCAAATAATAAATATTAGCATCATTTTCACGATGATGTGAATGTCAAACTATTTGCATTAATAAAGTGGATTTATTTCATTTTGGCATACTCTCCCCATTGATGATGAACCTTGATGCTAAGAATGTTATGAATGGTTGATGTGATTGTCCTATATTTGATATCAATTGCATGGTATATATGAATATGAGAAATAATATTTTCATTTCTAAGAACTATTTGAATGAGCAATTGTTAAATCTAATACTTTTCAAACTTGTTTGCATTTGGTAATTTAATATATCACTTATGTTGGTGAAAATTTTCCTTTATCTTGAAGTATGTATTAAGTTTCCTTAGTAAAGATTAACTAGAATAGCATCCCATTTCATATACAATATAGCTTAGTTTGACCTTTACGAAAACACTTCATAGGTTAGGAAACCCACCCTTAGCCTTATAGCGAGAGGTAAATCTATCAAGGTGAAAATAGATTTCTTTCCTAATAGTTTCTCCTTTGCTCTCCTATATGATTAGGAGTTTTTCCTTTAGGTGAGAGTTTGAGTTGCAACACTTCCCATCTTAGTTCAAATCTAGGTTATATTTTCTCTATATGGTTTGTAGTGCATTATGTTGAGCTGGGAAGTTATAGTGGCAATAGTGCAATCTGATCCCTAGCGACGTGAATAATTGTATGTTCTAGTTACCAACTCCACCCTTGTATATATATATATATATATATATATATATTATACAATCTTTCATATTGGGATAACCTTATATCTATATAAAACAAAAAAAAAACCTATAAATGATTTATCTTTTTAAGATACATAGAGGTTGAATAACTAATTAATGTAAATTAATATACTTACTATTTTAGAGAAACTTTGGGGTGTATAAATCAAAATTCACGGTGCCTCTCGTAAAATAATAAATTTGAAATTGAAGTAGACCATGCAATTATAAATACTTTTTATAAAATATGATGGGTGCATATAAATAAAGCGTAAGAGAAACAAAACAGTGAAAGTGATATATGATTGTGTCTCATGCATATAATTTTGCATGGGATGATTTATTAAGAATAGTAGTTCCCAAGCGAGGATAAATTCATTTTAATTTTCCATATATGTGATAATGATCTGTAAATTGTCATGGATATTCAATTGGAAAATTTGTCAAAAGAGATTTATTAAAGTAAAATTAAAATATATACTATGAAGGGTTAATTCCTTTAGATTCCAAATTTGTTATGGACGATTTTGCTGTTTGTGCATGCAATAGATAAAATATACAAAATAAGGAATAATGAAATAAAAACATGCACCAATCACAACGAACACCAATATATGCTCTAGGAAACCCTTTTGGTAGAAACCACAGCTGGAAGATGTGGTTGTTCTACTCTCTTTTGTATGGAATGGTAATAATTGAAGTACAAAGGAGAAGGAACACTATATGGAGTGATCTAATACATGTGACCCATTGGATGCTACTGTTAGTGCCCTATAAATTATAGGATCTCAAGGTGATTGGATACTTCACATTTCTTGCAAAGTTTTCATTATTGAAAGGCTTTTCAAAATTCAAATGATTTCAAACAAAAAAAATGAAAAGGAAGAAAAGAGGGTATTAAAAAAAACAAAAAAGCAAAAGAGAAAAATGAAAGAAAACAACAAAAAAGAAATAAAACTGAAAGTGTTGCAAGTTCAAATGGCACTACTCATTAGATATATTTGTCCAGTCATACAGTCTAATCATGATTGGACAATTTTCAATTTCTGTTGATAGGTTAGAAAATAAAGATTTTCCAAACGGTTTAATCTTGGCTTATCAGTAGATAGGTAGAAAATGAAATTGGCTCAGTAGTTTAAACTGAGTCAATGGCTGAAATAAGGATAGATGTTAGGAAAGAAATTCAAAAGAAAAATAATCTAAGGGTTTGCTAGCTCAAATTCACCCTACAAAAAGAAGAAAATATTAGATGATTACTTTGGGTAGGTAGACATGCTGAGGAGGAAAAATGGAAGGAAAATATGAAATTTATTCTACAAAGTACAACATCAAAAGTGTATTTTCCTATGTTGCAAGAAGAAAATCAAAACAAAGAGTGTTTGCAATCAAAGGATTGAAAGAGAATAAGATTCTACTAATTTATGTTCCAATTCATTTGGGCATCTTTATGTTTAAAGTTTATCTTAAGTTCTGAAGTATTAACATTCCGTTTGTGCTAACCTCCAAACTCTCGCATTTTATTTTATCCTAAGTCCTACCATATCCCCGATGCTCTTTCATAAGCTCGACCCCACCATCCCATCACCACATCACATAACGCGCTAACCTTCCTACCACTCCCTACCATCTCTACTCACCACCACATATCGATGGCCCACAATGCCTTTCGCCCCCCCACCACCCCCCCACCCCCCCCCCCCCCTCTCGGCCGCCAAGCATTAACAAAGGGTGGGGGGGGGTGTCTAAAATGGGTGGTATCCCATACCACCCTTCCTATTATGTGTCGTGTCGAGAATATTTCGCACCCCCACCCCTGGCCGATACCACCGACTGCCTTCGACCCCCTCCAAAAAGCGGTTTCCACCGTCAACCAAACCGTCGCATCCATTTGATCGTTACTAATGATGCTACACCACATCCACCGTCATCTGTCCACTCCGCCCTATAACATTTATTCCCTCCGGCAGCTCGTTGCACCATGAATGGTCGGGTCGTTATCCAACGGACCCACGCCAACTCAACGGTCACCCCTAATTACATGTTAAAACCTGATTTCATGCCAGAAGCAGAGTTTGATTTTCTCATAATTTTAAAATTGCAGGTATATGATTCACAGAAAGAAAAAATCAATCCTTATTGAAGAGATTATGTTGTTCATCAAAGGAAAGTTTTTAACTCAAAACACTCTTATTACAGATTCTTATGAGTTATTCAGCTCGGTTCATGCTTCCCCTTCTATTATTTCACTTTCCCTAATGCTGATCTATATCATTTTCCCTTCACTGCTCTCTTTTTCTTGCATCTCATTCTTCATTGCAAGTTGAGAAAGAAGATATCAAAGACAAATCATGCCTCCCAAGGTAGACCAGAAACATTTCAATCCCATTGTCTATCCCAGGAGGACTTAGATCATATCCCTCTGGCTGACAGAGACTACAAAATCCATGAGACAGAGTCAGACTTCGACTTATTCGATGTGTACTACTAGCTTGAGGATAAGCTCCTTGATGAAGCAGATGATATCAGCCTGTGGGAGACCAAGCTTCCATATTGCATCTGTCCTAAAACCCATAGCTTTCCAAAGCTAATCAGAAAATGTCAATCATGCTATGACATTAACTAGAGAGCCATAGTGAACCATGTAGGAGAGATTTTATTTTACATCAATGCCCCATCCATTCAAGAGATGATGCAAGCCCCCATTGTTGTGAACATTATCCCTTTTTCATATGAGGCCCTAGTAGGATTGTACCAGGCGTTAGATTTTTCTAGCAGGGCCAGAACCTTAGAGCTTTTCATGGCCACAAATGCACCAATGCCTACCAAGAATCCCCCATATCCATCATACATCTTCCTAGATAGGACCAAGCAAATTATCACCGTTTTATCTTATTTGTTAGGATATCATAGTGATCAGTTGGTATATGAAGCCATGATCAGTTTCTTGTCTATCATTTCCTCAGATGCTAAGCCCACTGTTATGTTCAACTATGCTCAGTTTCTTGCTGATGCAATTCATGATCAGTTCCTGAAGTTCCATACAGAAGAGGTATTCAAATACACCTCTATGTTGGCGTACATGTTTGCTTGTTTTCAATCCAGCAAGTTCCAATTTGATATGATGAAGCAGGATGATGACTCTCAATCCCAATCTATAATTTTCTGGACAACTATATTAAGGAAGGAGCAGAAAAAATATTCCTACAAAAGTTTTGTAGACCTATTTTTCACCCAATAATCAATGCACTCGGTAGTGCCACAGAGCCAAGGATTAGTGAGGAAATCAAGAAGGTGATTTAGTTGACAGATCAAATCAGGACAGTTGATTCGTACCTCTACTAGAACTACACAAAGATAAGAGTTTATGGCAATGAATTGGCCCCTATAAACTGCCCAAGTACCTCTCTATGAAAATATTTTCACTTGAATGTATCAGAAAAATGATAAATGCAAACGAGGTGCATTTTATCTTTTCCAAGAAGAAGTCACAATTCAGGATAAAATCACAAATTGGTCCATTTATTTCCAACAACATAGTAGCGGGAGAAGAGGGTGATAAAATGTTAAAGGGAATGAAGTTAACACATAGCTTCACTTGGTCCTATGATCCAATGGGGATCATCTCCAAGAGGAGGGTGGAGAACAAGTCCACACCCTACATTCATACCCATAGATTGGAGATAGGAAAGTACATGAACCAAGAAGAATGGGTAGCAAAAACACTCCGAGAAGTAGAAGAGCAGGTCATCTTTTCTTATGGCATTCAAACACCAACTCCACAAGAAAGGAAAGCTGTAGGAATTCAGGATGATAAAGGAAAGGAACCAGAGAAGGAAGCAAGAAGCAAGAGGAGTAGGGAGGATCAAACATACATGGATATTGATTCCTCCACTAAAAAATTCAAAGTGAAATATAGGAAGAGGGCCAGAATCCGCATGGACATTGACTAGGGCAATGAGAAGGACCAACAAATTGTCATCACAATCAGAGATTCACCAAGTTCATCTCCAGCAGGTGGCCAGACAACTTTCTCAACATCCTCTGCCACTATGCCTTTCCAATAGTAGAATGTGCAGACTCCAACTTCTACTACCATAACAGGGAAACAAGAGGAGGATATCTATGATACATTCAAGGAGATCAAAATAAGGAATGAGGTTCCTAAGACCAACTCATATAATCAGTTTTAGAAACAAACCAGCAGCTCCCAAAGTAGACTTCTATCAGCATTTGAGTCTGAGAAGGGAAGAATGAAGATGGCATTCTTGGAAGCACAAATTCCTCAGCCCCAAGGTGCAGCAGACTACAGGAAGACCTCTTTTGAGTTTGATATAAAGATAATTCACCAATTGACCAAATGGAGATGCATAAACAGACAAGAGAATGATCTCCTCCACTTTAACTATCACTGCCATGAGTATCTCAAAGCTGTAGGTGACTTTATCCAACGCATAATCACAGTTGAAGGTGGAAAAGATATCCTCCATGGCTAAAGACTCAAGGATAAAATATCTGGAGCATTTAGTGATTCAACTCGAGTACAATCCCTCAAACATAGCAATAGAAGAAGCACTTGTGAAGAAGAAGAATGCAGACATAGCTTCTTTGAGAAGGCAGCTCAAGATGCCAGTGACAGAAGATCCTATGGCCAAGGAGATAGAAGCAAATGAAACACAGAAGGCAGAGATGTTGCAATTGATCGTTGAACAAGCAAAACAACTTAAGAAAATGGAGAGTGAGATGGAGAAAATGATAAAAGAAAGGCATCAAGCCATAAGGGATGCAGTGAAGGGAGCAAAAAAGGAAGTAGCTAAGGCCATGATTCCCCTACAAGTAGTTCCTCTTACAATGATTCCACCGTCTACAACAACTACAGGTACATCAGGAGAAGGTGCTGAACAACTAGCTAAGGAAATGGAGATGATGTCCTTACAGACAGCAAAAATTAAAAAAATGCAAGATCAACTCAGTGACCTACAAGAGCAGCTGAAAAGGAAAGACTCAGCACATGCCACAGAGTTGAAAATCAACAAAAAATTGAATGAAGGTTTGCAGAAGTCCCTTCAGGAGTCCTCAATTGGAAGCATGGTAAGAAGAGTTAAACAAATTATTTGGTTGGATATAATTGAATCTATGAATGATATATGGCCATCAATTCAAGTAATTTTTTAGCAGAGGGATTTAATTGAGTTAGTGAAAGTTTCCATTGAAAAGGAAAATGATGAACTTGGGGATAAGCCCCAAATTGCCAACAATATCATCAGATTTCTGAATTCTAAAAGCAATCAGGAATTGGAACAACTGGAAGTGGTAGACAGAAAAGCTACTATACTTGAGGTAAAAAAGGTGTTGAAAAAAAAGAGCCTGGTTACATAGCTATAAGAAAGATGCCATCAGCTGGAGATTGGAGTAAGTTGATTTTTCAATAGGATTGAGCCACTAAACAAAAAGGGATTTCCTTCCTTATCTGTTATCAATGATAAGCTGATGCCTAGGACAGATTATGTGAAAAGGCTCACAAAGATTTAAAAGGATAACTCCAAGCATACAAATATGAAGAACACAATGATAGGGAAAGCATTTTATGAATTCATCATCAATGATGTCTTCATACAACATGAGATTAAGCACATTTTTCAGTTGAGGCCAACGTTTGTGAAGTACACTGAGACTGATGATAGTATACAAAAATATGAACAGAACTAAGATTTTGACTCCAGAGAATTGGGAAGATTTATGTAGACTCCAAGGAGGATGACAAATCAGCATGATGACAAAAGAGGCAGCTTAGCGAATTATCTACAACAACGAATCCAGTGTATCAGAACAAATCAACAATATCATATTCGCCAGTGCAACAGACTGTTACAACACCGAATAACGGCTTCACAAGGACGCTAAACATCTGTTAAAAGGGTCGTTACACTGAATGACTCAACAATATCATATTCGCCAGTGCAACAAACTGCTACAACACCAAATAAAGACTTCACAAGGATGCTAGACATCTGTTAAAAGGGTCGTTACACTGAATGATGGTTTCATAATGACTTTAGACATCTGTTAAAAAATTGTTACAACGCGTCCACGCATGAGACACGCCGGTCAAGTTTTAGTTACTTTTGTAATAAACCAATCGATTGCCTTTTTGATAACGACAATCGTTCACAAATAGCTTAAATATAGAATTTTATTCTGTATTAGGGGTTGTACCCTGGTTTTGTAAGCACTTTTCATTGGAAGCATTTTTAATTTTCAAGTTGGAGCATCAATAAAGAGATCAGTCTACAAGATTCATGTGATGTGTTATCCTGGTGATGTCTTTCCTTATTCATGCTTAATGTTTTCCCACTATAATCTTTTCATGTGCATCATTTAAATTTCTAATTGTAAAACAGGAAGGTTAGAATAAGATTTGTTGTTCAGAGTACCTTAATTCTGACTATCTTTACAATTTTAATGTTTTCTCTTTATCTATGGTTTCAAAATTCTTAGTTGCTCTTAAGTCATTACTGAAATCACTTTTCACCATTTCATAATTCCACTCAGTCATAAGCACCAATATTCATAGCTAGCTTTCCTTGCATTTGTTCTGGAATTTGGTGCTTATACCCAGCCTATTTCAACTCCACAGCCCAATGGAAACTGTTTAAAGGAAACCCCTTAAATCCAACCATGAACAATCAAACAAAGCAACTCTCACAATCAATTTAACTAGCCTAATAATAGAAAGCTTGAAACAAATCTAAATATTACATAGAGAGATCCCTCTCTGAGTCTAGGAGGGCTAGATCCTAGGCTTCAAGGGGTTTTGATGTTGTTCTTTATAATTTAGTCTTTTGAATCTTGTAAATTATAGAGTGATAACATAGTGGCAACCATACTGGGGACATAACTGAAAATTTTCAATTTTCATCCGAATTCAGAAAACCCCAGCTAAAAAGCATTGTATGATACAACCTTCTTTTAAAGATTGGTTTATTTCAGTCTTCAGTAATAAATTTGTCTTTGATTTTGAACTAAAGTCTGGCTCCCAAAAAAGTATCCACTAGGTGCCATCCAGATTTAAATCCCCATCCTATTGTAGACAACCCTGAGAAGATCTTGAGGAAAACTCCTAGAATAGACAGTCAAACCACTGACAAAATTCTTTACAGGTCTAGCTCCTTACCTGATAACTTTGTCACTTTGCAAGATATTCAATTTGATTTGCATTTTGAACAAGGTCTATTCAGAACCAAGTCCCAGAATTGGATTGACCTTACAGTTTTTGATCCATCCATATTTCATACCTCTACCCTTCCAACTTCATCCACCGTTCCTCTCCCTTCACCACCTCCACTAGTCATGGCAACCAGATATGCCCCATTGGTACCGCCAGCACCTTTATCTCCTATGCCTCAGGATTACCAAGCTAAGATTCCGCAGTTTGATAGCACTGGTCCGATGACTGCCCAACAACACATAGATAAAATGAATGACTATTTTGACCTGCAAGAAATTGATGATGACAGTGTAAAATTGAGAATTTTTTCCCATATTTTAGGGGGCGAAGTCAGAAAATAGTTCAAAGGTTTAACTATTAATATTATTCATGATCTCCTTGCTTTCCGCCAAACATTTATAAACAGATGGGAAGTCAAGAAAAATCCACTGCATATTTTATCAGAATATGAAACTATTAAGAGATCTCCCGAGGAGAGTATGAAAGACTATTGTACTAGATTTAACAGCCTATACAACACACTCCCTGCTAGTATGAAACCACCCCAAGGGATAGTTCTGCTTAAATTTCTGAATGGATTTGACCCAAACATGGCCTATCAGCTTAGGGAAAGAGACTCATCAACTTTAGAGGAAATGAAAAAAGATGTTGTGAGTGTAGAAGCTAATTTATTAGCAAAAACGACTATGATGAGGACAGAGAGGAGAGTCACAATAAGAAGAACCTATAGACTCTACATCTAATGCCAAAATTGACAATTTGGTAAGGACTATGGAAAGGATGATGGAAAGAATGAGTCTGAATGAAAGAACAATACCCAGAGAAAATCAACCAGTACCCAAAAATAGAAATCAGAACCCAAGAAGAAACCCTCCACAGGTTAGACAGAGAGAGCAAAGAGGTCCTGTTCGGCAGATTACGCCTCCTTTTCAAGAAAACTATGTCGATGAATATGAAGGAATAATGGATGAAATTGAGGAAAATCATATTAACTTTATGGGGATTAATGAAGATGATTCTATTTTTCTCACTAAAGAAGAACAAGACTTGTTTTCACTGACCCAAAGAGACCTCGAATCCGAAGAATAAGATTATTACAATCTTGGTTTTGAGAATGCCATTATGGAGGTACACAGAAAATACAATTTGAGAAGCAAGAAAAATTTAGATAATTCTAATAAGAAGGATTCAGAAAATTATGCCAAGAAAGTATCTGAATCTGAAGTCAAGAAAACAACAGAAAACACCAAGAAAATTCAAATAACCCAGAAAAGAAAAACACAGAAAACAATGCCAAGAAAGCAGTATATATTCTTGCCAGAAACACTCAGACAGACATCCCCAGTACAAGCAAACAAACTGAAGTTACCCAAATAGTAGAGGTCGAAAGAATTGATTTTTCCAACCCACTGAAAACTCAAACACCATTCAGTATTGAGAGTGAAATTGCAAAGGTGAATATTTATATCCCCCTCACTACATTAATCAACAAAAATGTCTACCGATCTCAGCTCCTGAAAGTGTTAGATATAGGGGAGGTTATAGATACTATCAATTTAAATGATGACTAGCCTAAACATTTTTTTGGGCCAGAAGTTAATGGAAAACCATAGGAAGGAGGTGTTCCTCCTTTTTATGTCAGTTTAAACATTCATGACAAGATTCTTCACAACTCCATGTTGGATTCAAGTGCATCACACAACCTTATGCCAAAGGCTGTCACGGAGAAGCTTGCTCTCAAAATCACTAGACCCTACAAAGACTTATACTCTTTTGACTCTAGTAAAGTTAGGTGCCTAGGTCTGATCAAAGATATTTGTGTCACCCTAGCTTAGATACCTGCAAAGAGTTTAGTGATGGACATGTTTTAGCCGACATTCCCCTTAAATATGGAATTCTCTTCTCTCGCTCATGGGGAGAAAAATTACAAGGGACCCTGAAATTGGACATGACATACACTACAATTCTTGTGTTTGGTCAACCAAGAAGACTATATAGGGAAACATTAATGAAGTACAAGGTAAGTAGCCAAGAGAAACCTCATAATTACCCTCTGTACTCTCTTCACACTGACCTTGATTATTTCATTTTGTACAATGATGGAATCACTGATTCAACAAGTTTCCCATATAGAAAATGATCCCACAGAAAATAATGACAGTAAAATACAAACAAAACAACCAGATCCAACAAATGAACCTCTTTGGAACATGAGTTTTCATGGCTCATGTGGAAAATTTGGCTCAAGGGAAAGCATTTGGGTATACAATGCAGGAAAACATAGTGCATAGGGTCATTCATACAAATTAAATTTTCAGTGCACAAACAACATTGCAGAAATGAAGCTTTGCTTTTGGGATTACAAATGTTGAAAAAATTAGGAGAAAAAAGGATCTCTGTACATGGTCACTTTGAGTTGGTCATAAAACAAGTTAAAGGATTGTATGCAGTAAAACACCCTAGATTAAGAGCTTATAGGAATGTTGTCCTTGATTTCTTGAGAACTTTTGAGGAATACGATTTAACAGTAATTCCTAGAAATCATAATGTCCTAGCAACTGGCCTAGCTTTTTCAGCAAGTACCTGTAAACTACCTCACCCAAACAAACATCATACAATCAAGGTCAAACATCATCCTTTTGTGCCAGATAACATGAGGTACTGGCAGGTTTTTCGCAGTGATAAACAAATTGAAAACTTCCTACAATCTAAAGATGAATGTGAAGACAGTAACATACACATGGATTGTGATGAAGACAATCTTACTGATGAGCAAAGTACTGAAGAAAAGGAAACTGTTGTTTTAGAGACTTTTTTTTTAGATGTAAATACCAATGTAAATATCCCAGATAACAAAATTGTAGATAACACAGAGAATAAAAAAGACCTGGAAAAAGAAGAATTTGAAATACTCCAACTCAAAGACAATAATATGCCTAGAGGGATGGCCCCTTTAGAGGAATTATTTGACTTTAATGATGTGGCAAAAAAACCCAAAATGGAACCAACTGGAGCAAATATTGAGGAATGTAATATAGGCACGGAACATAATCCCAAAATCATCAAATTGTCTAAATCTCTATCTATTATGAAAAAAAGGAGATATAAAGCCCTGTTCAAAGAATTCATTGATGTGTTTGCATGTAGCTTTGAGGATTTGAAGTCTTATGATACCATCATCATCCAACATAAAATTCCAATTAAAGAAAATAAAAAACCATTCAGACAGAAATTGCGAAGAATAAATTATGTTTTTACGCCTTTAGTTGAGAAAGAAATTAAAAATATGTATGTATCAAAAATCATAGTACCACTCAGATACTCCAAGTGGGTTTCCAATATTGTCCCAACTGGGAAGAAAACTGGGGAAATTAGACTCTCTATTGACTTTAGAAACCTTAATAAAGCATCTCTTAAGGATAATTACCCTTTACCAAAAATGGATCACATATTGTAAAGGGTAGTGGGTTCCACTAGGATATCTTTGTTAGATGGTTTTTCTGGTTACAATCAAGTGTTAGTACACTGTGATGACCAAGATAAGACAACTTTTACAACTCCTTGGGGGAATTTCATGTATGTGAAAATTCCCTTTGGATTAATGAATGTTGGAGATAACCTTCAAAGGGCCATGGACATTGCATTTGTTGATGACATTGGCTATTTTATTGTGATTTATTTGGATGACATCACATGTTTTCTAAAACAGCTAAAGAAAATTTAGCACACTTGAGAAGAGTTTTTTAAAAATGCAGAAAATTCAGAATTTCCCTAAAGCCTAAAAAGAGATTATTTGGTTTGGAAGAAGGAAAACTGTTAGATCATATTATCTCTCGGGATGGAATCAGAATTGACCCTAACAGAATTGAATGAATATTGAAAATTAGCCATCCCAAAAATATTAAAGAACTCCAATCATTCATTGGTAAAATCAACTTCCTAAGGAGATTTATACCAAACTTACCATAAATTTTAAGGGACATTACTAATATGCTCAAGAAAGAATCAGAAATAAAATGGACCATAGAATCAAAACAGTCTTTTGATTTGGTTAATCTAGCGTTGACAAAAGCCCCAGTATTAATCAATCCATATTTTACTAAACAATTCATGATTTTTTATTTTTCTTCTTAACATACTATTCTTGTTGTTTTATTACAGAAAAACAGTGAAGGACAGGAGAACCCAATAGCTTTTTTCAGCAAGGCATTAAGAGATGCATCATTGAAAAATAATATCATGGAAAAATAGGCTTTTGCCTTGGTTAAAGCATTGAAAGATTTTAGAGTCTATATTTTGCATTCACATATCATTGCTTATGTTCCAAATGCAGTTGTCAATGATATCTTAACACAAGACGATCCTTATGGAAAAAGAAGAAAATGAATTGCAGTAATATTAGAATATGATGTGGAAATCAAGTCTAGAAAGTTGATTAAAGGCCAAGGACTATCTAACTTGATGGTATAATCCAACTTTCATGCACTAGACATCAACATGGTACATTCATTATATGATCAAGAGGAATTGGAGACTCCACCGATTGATGAAGCATTCCTGAATTATCCATGGTATGTTGATATTTTGTATGTATTGTCAAACTTGAATGTTCCTCTTGGGTTGTCTAAAATAGAAGTTAGATTTCTAAAACTTAAAGCTGTTAAATTCTCCATTTCGGGAAATGTTTTGTATTGGAAAGATATTGGAGGTATCTTGCTTAAATTTTTATTGAAGGATGATGCAGATAGAGTAATGCAGGATTTCCATGGAGGTGACTGTGGTGGTCATCTCTATTGGAAATCAACTTCTAACAAGATCATGAGAGTTGGTTATTATTGGCCCACCCTTTTTCCTAATGTCCATAAGATGGTTACTTCTTGTCATAAATGTCAAATCTTTGAAGGAAAGAGAAAGCTATTTCCCTTACACTTGAAACCTATTTCTGTAGAGAGCCCTTTCTAGCAATGGGGATTAGACTTCATTGGGTAAATTCATCCCCCATCCTCTTCCCAACATAAATGGATCCTCACTGCTATATATTATTTCACCAAATGGATAGAGGCCACCCCTTCTATAAATTCCATTGACTATGTCATAATAAAATTCCTAGAGACCAACATCCTTTCTAGATTTGGTTGTCCTAGAAAATTCATTACAGACAATGTTGCAGCCTTTAGGTCCAAAAAGATGGTTGATTTCTGTCACAGGTATCATATAACATTTGGGCATTCAACAACCTATTACCCTCAAGGTAATTGACTGGCTGAGTCTTCTAATGAAAGCGTGGTGATCATCATCAAAACAATTCTGGAGGAGAATAAGAAATCATCGTACAATAAGTTTATCAAGGCTCTTTGGGCTGATAGGCTCACCACAAATAAATCAATTGTCATGTCTCCATACCAATTGGTTTATGGAATGGATGCAATGTTTCCTTCTTCTTAGGGAGTTCCAGTAATGAAGATGGTCCAAGAGATTCAAGTTGAACCCAATGACATTCAAAGGAAGATAAATGACACTATTCAACTATAGAAATCCAGAGAGGAGGTTTACAACAGAACCCAAGTAATTCAAGAGAATATCAAAAAGATATTTGACAAGAGAACCGAGACCAATGATTTCAACTTGGGGGATAAAGTTCTGAAATGGGATTCCAGAAGAGAGGATAAAGGCAAGTATGGGAAGTTTGATAATCGTTGGCAAGGGCTATACATCATTGATGCTTTTAGGGGAAATAATGCATATTTTCTTAAAGATTTGGATGGTACAGAAGTATCTAGAGGTTCTATCAATGGTAGGATGCTAAAACACTATTTCTTTTAAAATTCAGGTTCAATTCTCCTCATTTTAAATCCTTAGTCTTACAATTTTCAATAATTCATTAGACAAGGTTGAAGCTCGAAGTGAAGGCCCTAATCATAGTTTGATGAGCAGATATAAAAAAATAAAATAAATCAGTTGAAGAATAAAGGAAACCAGTTAAAAATGTTGTAGAAAAGGAGCAACCAAGGCTACTGGTCTCAAGTTCTTGACACTTATTTTCAAGAAGCGCCATCCCCCGCTAGAGCCACTATTAGTACCCTATATATTATAGGATCTCAAGGTGACTGGATACTTCAAATTTCTTGCAAAATATTAATTATTGAAAGGCTTTTCGAAATTCAAATGATTTCAAAAAAAAAAAAAAAAAAAACGAAGAAAAGAGGGTATGAAAAAAACAGAAAAAGAAAAGAGAAAAAAGAAAGAAAACCCAAAAAAAGAAATAAAACTGAAAGTGTTGCAAATTCAAATTCCACTAATCATTAGATATGTTTGTCCAATCCTACAGTTTAATCATGATTGGATAGTTTTCAATTTGTGTTGATAGGTTAGAGAATAAATATTTTCCAAACTGTTTAATCTTGGCTTATCAATAAATAGGTAGAAAATGAAATTGGCTCAAAAGTTTAAATTGAGTCAATTTTTGTAATAAGGATAGGTGTTGGGATAGAAATTCAAAAGAAAAATAATTTAAGGGTTTGCTAGTCCAAATTCACCCTAAAAAAAGAAGAAAAAATGTTAGATGATTAGTTTGGGTAGGTAGACATGCTAAGGAGGAAAAATGGAAGGAAAATATGAAATTTATTCTACAAAGTACAACATCAAAAGTGTATTTTCCTATGCTGCAAGAAGAAAATCAAAATAGAGAGTGTTTGCACTCAAAGGATTGAAAGGGAATCAGATTCTAAAGTTTGGAACTAATTTATGTTCCAAGTCATTTGGGCATATTTATGTTTAAATTTTATCTTAAGTTCCGAAGTACTAACATTCCCTTTGTGCTAACCTCCAAACTCTTGAATTTTCTTTTATCCTAAGTCCTACCATATCCTCAACGCTCATTCATAGGCCTGAACCCACCATCCCATCACCACATCACATCATGCGCTAACCTTCCCGCAACTTCCTGCCATCTCTGCTCACCACCACATATTAAATGGCCCACAATGCCTTTCATCCCCCCCTCGGCCACTGAGCGTTAACAAAGAGGGGGAGGGTGGGGGGAAGGGGGGTACGAAATGTGCAGTGTCCCATAGCACCCTTCCGGCTACATGTCGTGCCGTGAAGAGTTAGCACCCCCCTCGCCACTGATACCACCGACCGCCTTCAACCCCCAATGAAAAGCGGTTTCTACCATCAACCAAACGACTGCATCCATTTGACCATTGCCAATGTTGTTGTGCCGCGTCCGCTGTTATATGTCCACTATGCCCTATCACATATCTTCCCTCCAGCAACCCGTTTCACCATGAATGGTCGGGCCGTTATCCAATGGACCCGCGCCAACTCAACGACCACCCCCAATTACATGTTAAAACTTGATTTCACGCCAGAAGAAAAGTTTTCTTTACTCACACTTTTAAAATTGTAGGTATTTGATTCACAGGAAGAAACAATCAATCCTTATTGAAGAGAGTCTTTTGTTCATCAAAATAAAGTTGTTAACTCACAACACTCCTGTAATGGATTCTTATCATTTCTTCAGCTCGGTTCATGCTTCCCCTTCTATTATTTCCCTTCACCCAGTACTAATCTATATCATTTTATCCTCACTGCTCCCCTTTTCTTGCATCCCATTCTTCATTGCAGGTTGAGAAAGAAGATACAGAAGACAAATCATGCCTCCCAAGGTAGACCAAAAAACTTCCAATCCCATGGTCTATCCTCAGGTAGACTTAGATCATATCCCCTGGCTGACAGAGGCTACAAAATCCATGAGACAGAGTCAGACTTTGACTTGTTCGATGTCTACTGCTGGCTCGAGGATAAGCTCCTTGATGAAGTAGATGATATCAACCTGTGGGAGACCAAGCTTCCATATTGCATCTTTCCTAAAAGCCACAGCTGCCCTGAGCTAATCAGAAAATGTCAATCATACTATGACATTAACCGGAGAGCCATAGAGAACCCTGCAGGAGAGATTTCATTTTACATCAATGCCCCATCCATTCAAGAGATGATGCAAGCCCCCATTTTTTAGAACATTATCCCTTTTTCATATGAGGCCCTTGTAGGATTATACTAGGGGTTAGATTTTGTTAGTAGGGCCAAAACCTTAGAGCTTTTCATAGCCACAAATGCACCAATGCCTACCAAGAATCCCCCATATCCATCATCCATATTCGTGGATAGGACCAAGCACATTATCATTGTTTTATATTATTTGTTAGGATATCATAATGATCAGTGGGTAGATGAAGCCATGATTGGTTTGTTTTCTATCCTTTCCTCAAATGCTAAACCCACTGTTATGTTCAACTATGCTCAGTTTCTTACTAATGCAATTCATGATCAGTTCCTGAAGTTCCAGAAAAAAGAGGATTCAAATACACCTCTGTGTTGGTGTACATGTTTTCGATCCTACAAGTTCCAATTTGATATGATGAAGAAAGATGATGACTCTCAATCCCAATCTATAATTTTATGGAAAATTTTATTGAGGAAGGAGCAGAAAAACTATTCTTACAAAAGTTTTGTAGACCTATTTTTTCACCTAGTAATCAGTGCACTCGGCAATACAACAGAGCCAAGGATCAGTGAGGAAATCAAGAAAGTGATGCAATTGATAAATTAGATCAGGACAATTGATTGGTACCTCTACCAAAACTACACAGCGATAAGAGTTTATGGAAGTGAATTGGACCCCTATAAATTTCCCAAGTACCTCTCTTTGAGAATATTTGCACTTGAATATATCAGACAAATGATAAATGCAGACAAGGTGCATTTTGTCTCTGCCAAGAAGAATTCACAATTTATGATCAAATCACAAATTGTTCCATTTATTTGCAATAACAGAGTAGCGGGAGAAGAGGATGACAAAATGTTAAAGGGGATGAAGTTCACACATAGCTTCACTTGGTCCTATGATCCAATGGGGATCATCTCCAAGAAGAGGGTGGAGAACAAGTCCACACCCTACATTCATACCCTTATATTGGAGATAGAAAATTACATGAACCAAGAAGAATGGGTAGCAGACACACTCTAGGAGGTAGAAGAGCAGGTCATCTCTACTTTAGGAATTCAAATACCAACTCCACAAGAAAGGAAAGTTGCAGGAGTTTAATATGACAAAGGAAAGGAACTAGAGAAGGAAGCAGGAAGCAAGAGGACCAGGGAGGATCAAACATACATGGATATTGATTCCTCCACTAAAGAATTCAAAATGAAATACAGGAATAGGGTTAGAATCTACATGTACATTGACCAGGGTGGTGAGAAGGACTAGCAAACTGTCATCACAATCGGAGATTCACCAAGTTCATCTCCAGCAGGTGGCCACACAGTTTTCTCAACATCCTCTGCCACTGTGCCTTTCCAAAAACAGAATGAACAGAATCCAACTTCTACTACCATGTCAGGGAAACAAGAGGAGGATATCTATGATACATTCAAGGAGATCAAAAGAAGGAATGAGGTTCTTAAGACCAACACATATAATCAGTTTTGGAAACAAACCAGCAGCTCCCAAAGAAGACTTCTATCAGCATTTGACTCTGAGAAGGGAAGAATAAAGATGGCATTCTTGGAAGCACAAATTCCTCAGCCCAAAGGTGCAGCAGACTACAGGAAGACCTCTTTTGAGTTTTATATAAAGAAAATTCATCCAATTAACCAAATGGAGATGCATAAGAAGACAAAAGAAATGTTCTCCTCCACTTTAACTAGCATTACCATGAGTCTCTCAAAGTTGCAGGTGACTTTATCCAACACACAGTAACAGATGAAGGTGGAAAATATCTCCTCCATGGCCAAAGACTCAAGGATAAAATCTCTGGATGATTTAGTGCTTCAAGTCGGGTATAATACCTCAAACATAGCTATGGCAGAAGCACTTGTGAAGAAGAAGAATGCAAACATAGTTTCTTTGAGAAGGAAGCTCAAGATGTCAGTGACAAAAGATCCTATGGCCAAGGAGATAGAAGCAAATGAAACACATAAGGCAGAGATGCTGCAATTGATCGTTGAACAAGCAGAACAACTTAAGAAAATGGAGAGTGAGATGGAGAAAATGATAAAATAAAGGCAGAAATAAATAAGGGATGCAGTGAAGGGATCAGCAAAGGAAGCCGCTAAGGCCATGATTCCACTACAAGCAGTTCCTCTTACAGTGATTCCACCATCTACAATAACTACAGGTACAGCAAGAGAAGGCACTAAGCAGCTAGCTAAGGCAATGGAGAATATGTCCTTATAGACAACAGAAATTAAAAAACTGCAAGATCAACTCAGTGACCTCTAAGAGCAGCTGAAAAGGAAAGACTCAGCACATGCTACAGAGTTGCAGATCAGCAAAAAGTTGAATGAAGGTTTGCAGAAGTCCCTTAAGGAGTCCTCAATTGGAAACATGGTAGGAAGAGTTAAACAAATTATTCAGTTGGATATAATTGAATCTATGAATGATATATGGCCATCAATTCAAATAATTTTTGAGCAGAGGGATTTAATTGAGTTAGTGACAATTTCCACTGAAAAGGAAAATGATGAACTTGGGGATAAGCCCCAAAATGCCAACAATATGATCAGATTTCTGAATTCTAAAAGCAGTCAGGAATTGGAACAACTGGAATTGGCAGACATAACAACCACTATAATTGAAGTAAAAAAAGTGCTGAACAAAAATAGTCTGGTTACACAGCTAGAAGAAAGATGCCATCAGCTGGAGATTCAAGTAAGTATATTTTTCAATAGGATTGAGCCACTGAAAAAAAAGGGATTTCCTTCCTTATTTGTTATCAATGATAAACTGATGCATAGGAAAGATTATGTGAAAAGGCTCATAGATATTTCAAAGGATACCTCCAAGCATACAAATATGAAGAACCCTATGACATGGAAAGCATTTTATGAAGTCATCAACAATGATGTCTTCATACAACATGAGATTAAGCACATTTTTGAGTTGAGGCCAACGTTTGTGAAGTACACCAAGACTAATGAATTCTGTAGAAAGTTGAATAGAACTAAGATTCTGACTCCAAAGAATTGGGAAAATTTATGTAGACTCCAGGGAGGATGACAACTCAACATGATGACAAAAGAGGCAGCTCAACGAATTATCTACGACAATGAATCTAGTGTATCAGAACAACTCAACAGTATCAAATTCGCCAGCACAACAAACCACTACGAAACTGAATAACGACTTCACAAGGATGCTAGACATCTACTAAAAGGGTTGTTACACTGAATGATTGTTTCATAGTGACTTTAGACATCTGTTAAAAAACTGCCACAACCCATCCATGCATGAGACGCATCGATTAAGTTTCAGTTACTTTTGTAATAAACGAACCGATTTCCTTTTGATAAAGGAAATCATTTGCAAATAGCTTAAATATATCATTTTATTCTGTATTAGGGGTTGGACCTTGGTTTTGTAAGCACTTTTCATTGGAAGTATTTGTAATTTTCAAGTTGGAGCATCAATAAAGAGATCAACCTGCAAGATTCATGTGTTGTGTTATCGTGGTGATGTATTTCCTTATTCATGTTTAATGTTTTCCCACTGTAATATTTTCATGTGCATCATTTAAATTTATAATTGTAAAACAGGAAGGTTAGATTAAGATTTATTGTTTACAGTACCAATGGAAATTGTTTAAAGGAAACCCCTTAAATCCAACCAGGAACAATCAAACAAAGCAATTCTCACAATCAATTTAACTAGCATAATATCAGAAAGCTTAAAACAAATCTAAATATTACATAGAGAGATCCCTCTCTGAGTCTAGGAGGGCTAGATCCCAGGCTTCAAGTGGTTTTTGTGTTGTTCTTTATAATTTAGTCTTTCGAATGTTGTAAATTATAGAGTGATAACATAGTGGTGACCATACTGGGGACATTACTAATTTTTTTCCAATTTTCATTCGAATTCCGAAAACCCGAGCTAAAAATCATTGTATGATACAACCTTCTTTTAAAGATTGGTTTCTTCAAGTCTTCAGTAATCAGTTTGTCTGTGATTTTGAACTAAATTCTGGCTCCCAAAATAATATCCACCAGGTCCCATCCAAATCCAAATCCCCATCCTATTGTAGACAACCCTGAGAATATCTTGAGGAAAAATCCTAGAACAGACAGTCAAACCAGTGACAAAATTATTTATAGGTATAGCTCGTTACCTAATAAATTTGTCACTTTGCAAGACATTCAATTTGATTTGCAATTTGAACAAGGTCTATTCAGAACCAAGTCTCGAAATTGGACTGACCTTATAGTTTTTGATCCATCCATATTTCATACCTCTACCCTTCTAACTTCATCCACTGTTTCTCTCCCTCCACTACCTCCACCAGTCATGGCAGCCAGATATGCCCCATTGGTGCTACCATCACCTTTATCTCCTATGCCTTAGGATTACCAAGCTAAGATTCTGCGGTTTGATAGCACTGTTCCAGTGACTGCCCAACAACACACATAATAAAATGGATGACTATTTTGACCTGCAATAAATTGATGATGACAGTGTCAAATTGAGAATTTTTTCCCAAAGTTTAGGGGGTGAAGTCAGAAAATGGTTCAAAGGTTTAACTGTTAAAAATATTCATAATTTCCTAGCTTTCCACCAAAAATTTATAAACAGATGGGAAGTCAAGAAAAATCCACTACATATTTTATCAGAATATGAAACTATTAAGAGATCTCCTGAGGAGTGTGTTCAAGACTACTGTACCAGATTTAACAGCCTATACAATGCACTCAATGCTAATATGAAACTGCCCCAACGGATAGTTTTGGTTAAATTCCCAAATGGATTTGACCAAGACATGGCCTATCAGCGCAGGGAAAGAGACTCATCGGCTTTAGAGGAAATGAAAAAAGATGGTGTGAGTGTAGAAGCTAATTTATTAGCTAAAAGGGCTAGTATGAGGACTAAGAGGAGAGTCATAATAATTGAAGAACCAGTAGACAATACATTTGATGCCAAAATTGACAATTTGGTAAGGATGATGGAAATAATGCATCTGAATGAAAGAACAATACCTAGAGAAAATCAACTGGTACCCCAAAAAATAAATTAGAACCCAAAAAGAAACCTTCCAAAGGTTAGACAGAGAGAGAAAAAAGGTCCTGATCAACAGATTAGGCCTCCTTTTCAAGAAAAATATGTTGATGAATATGAAGGAATAATGGAGGAAATTGAGGAAAATAATATTAACTTGATGGGGATTAATGACGATGATTCTATTTTTCTCACTGAAGAAGAACAAGACTTGTTTTCACTGACCCAAGCAGACCTCGGATCCGAATAATCTGATGATTACAAACTAGGTTTTGAGAATGCCATTTTGGAGGTCCATAGCCAATACAATTTGAGAAGAAATAAAAATTTAGATAATTCTAATAAGAAGGATTCAGAAATTTTTTCCAAGAAAGTATCTGAATCTGAAGTCAAGAAAACAATAGAAACACCAAGAAAAATGCAAATAACCCAGAAAAGAAAAACACATAAAACAATACCAAGAAAGAAGTAGATATTTCTGCCAGAAATGCTCAGACATACATCCCCGGTATAAGAGAACAGACTGAAGTTACCCAAAGAATAGAGCTCGAAAGAATTGATTTGTCCAACCCACTGAAAAATCAAACACCATTCAGTATTGAGAGTGAACTTGCAAAGGTGAATATTTCTATCCCCCTCACTGAATTAATAAAAAAAATGTCTACCGATCTCAGGTCCTGAAAGTGTTAAATATAGGGGAGGTTACAGATACTATCAATTTAAATGATGACCAGCTTGAACTTTTGTTTGGACCAGAAGTTGATGGAAAACCCCAGGAAGGAGGTGTTCCTCCTTTTTATGTTAGTTTAAACATTGATGACAAGATTCTTCACAATGCCTTGTTGGATTCAGGTGCATCACACAACCTTATGCCAAAGGCTATCATGGAGAATCTTGCTTTCGAAATCAGTAGACCCTACAAAGGCTTATACTCTTTTGACTCTAGTAAAGTTAGATGCCTAGGTCTGATCAAAGATCTTTGTGTCACCCTAGCTCAGATACCTGCAAAGAGTTTAGTGATGGACATTATTGTAGCCGACATTCCCCGTAAATATGGAATGCTCTGGCCTCGTTCATGGAGAGAGAAATTAAAAGGGGCCCTGCAATTGGACATGACATACGCTACAATTCCTGTGTTTGGTCAACCAAGAAGACTATATAGAGAAACATTAATGAAGTAAATGGTAAGTGGCCAAGAGAAACCTCACAATTACCCTCTGTACTCTGTTCAAATTGACCTTGATTCTTTCATTTTGTACAATGATGGAATCACTCATTCACAAGTTTCTCATATAGAAAATGATCCCACATAAAATAATGACAGTTAAATTCAAACAGAACAACCAGATCTAGCAAATGAACCTCTTTGGAACATGAGTTTTGATGGCTCATATGGCAAATTTGGCTCAGGGGCAGGCATTTGGGTGTATAATGCAGAAAACAATAGTGCACAGGGTCATTCATACAAAGTAAATTTTCAGTGCACAAACAACATTGCAGAATATGAAGCTTTGCTTTTGGGATTATAAATGTTGAAAAAATTAGGAGCAAAAAGGATCTTTTTACATGGTGACTCTGAGTTGGTCATAAAACAAGTTAAAGGAATGTATGCAGAAAAACAACCTAGATTAAAAGCTTATAGGAATGTTGTCCTTGATTTCTTGAGAACTTTTGAGGAATACAATTTAGTAGTAATTCCGAGAAATCAGAATGTCCTAGCAAATGGCCTAGAGTTTTCAGCAAGTACATGTAAACTACCTCACCCAAACAAACAAAATACAATGGAGGTAAAACATCATCCTTTTGTGCCAGATAACATGAGGTACTAGCAGGTTTTTGGCAGTGATAAACAAATCAAAAACTTCCTACAATCTAAAGTTGAATTTGAATACAGTAACATAGACATGGATTGTGAGGAAGACAGTCTTACTAATGAAAAAAGTACCGAAGAAAAGGAAAATGTTGTTTTAGAGACTGTTGTTGTAGATGTAAATACCAAGGTAAATATCCCAGATAACAAAACTGTACATAACACAGAAAATAAAAAAGGTATGGAAAAAGAAGAATTTGAAATACTCCAACTCAAAGACAATAATATGCCTAGAGGGATGGTCCCTTTAGAGGAATTATTTGACTTTAATCATGTGGCAAAGAAACCCAAAATAAAACCAACATGATCAAATACTGAGGAATGTAATATAGGCACATAATAGAATCCCAAAATCATCAAATTGTTTAAATATCTACCTATTATGACAAAAAGGAGATATATAGCCTTGTTCAAAGAATTCATTGATGTGTTTGCATGGAGCTGGGAGTATTTGAAGTCTTATGATACCATCATCATCCAACATAAAATTCCAATTAAAGAAAATAAAAAACCATTCAGACAAAAATTGTGAAGAATAAATCCTATTTTGACGCCTTTAGTTGAGAAAGAAATTAAAAAGATGTATGTATCAAAAATCATAGTACCACTCAGATACTCCAAGTGGGTTTCCAATATTGTCCCAACTAGGAAGAAAACATGAGAAATTAGACTCTTTATTGACTTTAGAAACCTTAATAATGTATCTCTTGAGGATAATGACCCTTTACCAAAAATGGATAACATATTGCAAAGGGTAGTGGGTTCCAGTAGGATATCTTTGTTAGTTGGTTTTTCTGGTTACAATCAAGTGGTAGTACACTATGATGACCAAGATAAGACAACTTTTATAACTCCTTGGGGGACTTTCATGTATGTGAAAATTCCCTTTGGATTAATGAATGTCGGAGCTACCTTTCAAAGGGCCATGGAAATTGCATTTGCTGATGACATTGGCCACTTTATTGTGATTTATTTGGATGACATCACCGTTTTTTTCTAAAACAAATGAAGAACGTTTAGCACACTTTAGAAGAGTTTTTGAAAAATGCAGAAAATTCATAATTTACCTGAATCCTAAAAAGACATTATTTGGATTGGAAGAAGAAAAACTATTAGGTCATATTATCTCTCAGGATGGAATCAGAATTGACCCTAGTAGAATTGAAGGAAAATTGAAAATCTGTCATCCTAGAAATCTTAAAGAACTCCAATCATTCATTGGTAAAATCAACTTCCTAAGGAGATTTATACCAAACTTAGCAGAAATTTTAGGGAACATTACTAATATGCTCAAGAAATAATAAAAAATAAAATGGATCATAGAAGAAAAACAACGTTTTGATTTGGTCAAGCTAGCGTTGACAAAAGCCCCAGTACTAATCAGTCCAGATTTTACTAAAGATTTCGTGATTTTTTCTTTTTCTTCTGAACATACTATTGTTGTTGTTTTATTACAAAAAAATAGTGAAGGATGGGAGCAGCCAATAGCTTTACCAGCAAGGAATTAAGAGATGCATCATAGAAATATAATATCATGGAAAAACAAGTTTTTTCCTTGGTTAAAGCATTGAAAGATTTTAGAGTCTATATTTTGCATTCACGTATCATTGCTTATGTTCCAAATGAAATTGTCAAAGATATCTTAACACAAAACGGTCTGAATGGAAAAAGAGGAAAATGGATTGCAGTAATCTTTGAATATTATTTGGAAATCAAGCCTACCAATTTGATTAAAGGCCAAGGACTAGCTAAATTGATGGCAGAATCTAACTTTCATGCACTATACATCAGCATGGTACATTCATTAGATGATCAAGAAGAACTGGTGATTCCAACGATTGATGAAGCATTCCTGAATTCTCCATGGTATGCTGATATTTTTTATGTATTGTCAAACTTTAATGCTCCGCCTGGGTTGTCTAAAACAAAAGCTAGATTTCTAAAACTTAAAGCTGTTAAATTATGCGTTTTGGGCAATGTTTTGTATTGGAAAGATATTGGAGGTATCTTCCTTAATTTTTTATTGAAGGATGATGCAGATAGAGTAATGTAGGAGTTCCATGGAGGTGACTGTGGTAGCCATCTCTATTGGAAAGCCACTGCTAACAAGATCATGGGAGCTGGTTATTATTGGCCCACCCTTTTTCCCTGGTGTCCATAAGATGGTTACTGCTTGTCATAAATGTCAAATCTTTGAAGGAAAGAGAGAGTTATTACCCTTACCCTTGAAACCAATTTCTGTAGAGATCCCTTTCTAGAAATGGGGAATAGACTTCATTGGAGAAATTCATCCCCCATCCTCTGCCCAACATAAATGGATCCTCACTACTACAGATTATTTCACCAAATGGATAGAGGCCACCCCTTCTAGAAATTTCACTGACTCTGTCATAACAAAATTCCTAGAAACCAACATCATTTCTAGATTTGGGTTTCTCGGAAAAATCATTACAGACAATGTTGCAGCCTTTAGGTCCAAAAATATGGTTGATTTCTGTCACAGGTATCATATAACATTGGGGCATTCAATAGCCTATTACCCTCAAGGTAATGGATTGGTTGAGTCTCCTAATAAAATCCTGGTGAACATCATCAAAAATCTTCTGGAGGAGAATCAGAAATCATGGCACAATAAGTTGATCAATGCTCTTTGGGCTGATAGGCTCACAACAAAGAAATCAATTGGCATGTCTCCATACCAATTGGTTTATGGAATGGATGCAGTGTTTCCTTCTTCCTTGGGAGTTCCAGTAATGATTATGGTCCAAGAGATTCAAGTTGAACCCAATGGCATTCAAAGGAGGATAAATGACACCATTCAGCTGCAAAAATATAGAGAGGAGGTTTACAACATAACCCAAGTAATTCAAGAGAATATCAAAAAGATCTTTGACAAGAGAACCAAGGCCAATGATTTCAACTTGGGAGATAAAGTTCTGAAATGGGATTCCAGAAGAGAGGATAAAGGCAAGCATGGGAAGCTTGACAATCTTTGGCAAGGGCCATACATCATTGATGCTTTCAGGGGAGATAATGCTTATTTTCTCAAAGAGTTGGATGGTACAAAATAATATGGAGGTCCTATCAATGGTAGGATGCTAAAACACTATTTATTTTAAAACTCTGGTTGAATTTTCCTCATTGTAAACACCACAGTCTTACAGTTTTCAATAATTCATTGGACAAGTTTGAGCCTGAAGTGAAGGCCCTAATCCTATTTTGACGAGTAGATATAAAAACATAAAAGAAATCAGTTGAAGAAGAAATGAAATTAGTTAAAAAAGTTGCAGAAAAGGAGCATCCAAGGCTACTGGTCTCAAGTTCTTGACACTTCTTTTCAAGAAGTGCCATCCCCATCTGGAGCCATTGTTAGTACCCTATAAATTATAGGATCTCAAGGTGATTGGATACTTCACATTTCTTGCAAATTTTTCATTATTGAAAGGATTTTCAAAATTCAAATGATTTCAAACAAAAAAAAATATGAAAAGGAAGAAAAGAGAGTATAAAAGAAAATAGAAAAAGAAAAGAGAAAAAAGAAATAAAACCACAAAAAAGAAATAAAATTAAAAGTGCTACAAGTTCAAATGCCACTACTCATTAGATATGTTTGTACAATCATACAGTTTAATCATGATTGGACAGTTTTCAATTTCTATTGATAGGTTAGAGAATAAAGATTTGCCAAACTATTCAATCTTGGCTTATCAGAAGATAGGTAGAAAATAAAATTTGCTCAACAGTTTCAACTGAGTCAATGGCTGAAATAAGGATAGGTGTTAGGATAGAAATTCAAAAGAAAAATAATTTAAGGATTTTCTAGTCCAAAAGCACCCTACAAAAGAAGAAAAATGTTAGATGAGTAGTTTGGGTAGGTAGACATGCTGAGGAGGAAAAATGGAAGGAAAATATGAAATTTATTCTTCATAGTACATTATTAGGAGTATTCCATAAAGTTTATAGTGTATCTAGGAAGTTTAGAACTCTCGAAGTTACTAGTAAACACAATTTTGCTGAAACTATGGGCATCAATTTTGTAATAATCTCTAGAATTGATAGACTTGTAAGACTTTGTTGTTGGACAAGAATCCAAAAATTTTGAATTTTAATATAAAAACCATACACGTTCTTGTTTAAAAAAAAACTATGCTTTTAGGCATAGTTATGTGGTAGGTGGGATCAATTCCTCGTTTTTCATGTTAGTACCAAAAGAAATAAATATGTCTTCCTTTGTCAATGTAGACCAATATCTCTATGTAATATCCATTACAAATTGATATCCAAAATAATTACTCTTAGAATTAAAACTTTTCTCCCTAAATTAATCTCTAAAAATCAAGGCGGGTTTGTGATTCATAGATAGATTCTAGATAATATCATTATGATTCAAGAAGTTATTCACTCCACCAAATCTAGAGGGAATAAACAAATGATCATTAAACTAGATATGGCCAATGATCGGGTATGCCATAAGTTCCATTTTTAGGTAATGAGGAAATTTGGATTTGAATCAAAAGTAATATAGTTGATCTCCTCTTTCATATCCATCCCTTGAATCTCTCCTTTGGTTAATGAAATATCAGCTGGGTTCTTTAAAGCTTTGAAGGGATTGAGGTAGGGTTGTTTTCTATAACATATTTTGTATATTATAATGGAAAACTCTCTTAACGAAAGGTTATATTTTTAAAGAAGAGAATTTCTTATAGGAATCAGATTTGTGAGAGGAAAATAGTCATAAATTGTTCTGAGATTGTTGATGACACTTTGTTCTTGGGAGGTTCCTCAGTCATCATTGCAGCAAGATACAGAATAGTCATATATAAGTTTTTTCAAGCCTCAAGAGAAATGATTAATAAAGGGAAATTCTATATTTTTTGGAAATAACGAGAGGGAGGGTGAATTGGTATTTAACTAATTAAAAAATTTCACCAATTTAAACAGTTAATACCAAGAAACACATGAGACACAATATTTAATATTTAAACTTTTGTAATCAATAAACTCTTCAAGAACACCAACTCTTGTTACAACTGATTGTACGTAGGAACCAACCTACTGAATTACAACTTTGTAGGCATCAACCTACTAAAACACAAATATTTAATACTAAATAGGAACCAACCTATAGGATACACCAATGCCCTAGACTAAGCACCA
Source organism: Pinus albicaulis (assembly GCA_034641835.2). Classification (NCBI taxonomy): domain Eukaryota; kingdom Viridiplantae; phylum Streptophyta; class Pinopsida; order Pinales; family Pinaceae; genus Pinus; species Pinus albicaulis. Next base: position 263,737,441 of record CM076584.1, read on the forward strand.
ACTCGATAGAATTCATGGGCACCAACCCACAAGAGACAACATTGTCCTAGCTAAGCACCAACTTAGCTTTAAGTTGTTTCTTGGATTTGTTGTTAGTAACTTTTTGGTCCTTTAATATTTAGTGAATCGCCATCAACCATGCAATCCTCATGTTTTCTCCTTCAAGCCTAATCACAACCATTTTCATGCACTTGAATTATCTTCAACTATCCTTAGCTTATATTCTGGAGCATGACCCCTAGTACTACTCATGACATATAATTAAATACAATTTGCAAGATTAAATAGCTTGCTTGATAACTAGAGGAGTGATGACAAGACAAAATGTACCACCAACAATAAGAGAATATCCCCAGTGTAAATTCCCAATTAGACCTCACATCATTTTGGATAAGAGTCACATATGATATGTGTGCTCTAGTGGAAATTGGATAAACCAACGCTCCCCGTGTGTTTCACGACATGGACTAACCACCTCTCATGGATCCTTATCTCTAGCAATGTGAATGTTTAATAACACTTGTGGGTTTTGGTCTAATGGAAATCGTGATTCCCAACAGGTGGTATTAGAGCGTAGGTCACGATCTTGATGCACACTCAGCTCATGTTGTGGGGGGGGGGGGGTGGCGTTGGGGGGGTATTATTGGACGTTGGATAAACGAGCGCTCCCCATGTGCTTCATAACATGGACTAACTACCTCTCGTGGATCCTTATCTATAGAAATGTGATCGTTAACTAACACCTGTGGGTTTTGGTCTAAGGAAAATCATGATTCCCAACATATTTGACTACCACCATGTTTGTTTTCTCTTGGTTTTCGAGTGCGGAGATGTTAACATGAGGCAAAGTATGAAATACCCAGAGAATGAGGACCAGATCAACCCACAATTTTTAACTGTTAGAACAAGGTACATGAATATAACAACATAATAATAATTAGTAGATCTCAAGATGAATAAATTAGTTAAAATCATCTAATAAATAAAAGAAAGAGAAAGAAATAGAATTTAGTTGCAAATTAGTTTACTACTGGTTATTGGTGTAGTGTGGAATGAAAGAGCAAGGATTCAAGCAAACTGTTACAGGATAAAACACCCTATGGTCTAGGTTGGAAACCCCAACAGATCGAAGGGCATATACCAACAAGAAGCAATAAAACAAGTAGTCCTAATGCATAAACTACTAAAGTGGGATGAAGAGAGAGTACCTGTAGGTCCTATGTTTGAAGGTGTTCCCGAAGGGTTCAAACCCTTTGCTTCCTCCAATGCTTCAAAACCTGCAACACAATTCAGAGAAGCATATATACGAGTAGTACTTCAAAGCAAGTTCAAGATATGAGTGTTAGATATTATAATCATAAGGATATAAACCATGAAATCATACCTAATTAGATCATAACATGAGTTAGACCATAAAGATCATAACATTCAAGAACAAGATAGAGATTATTTATTGATAACTGTAAGGAAATGTGGAAAAATACAACCTAATTTGACCACAGCCTCAAGAAAAACCTTCCTCCAGATCCTTCCATCCCAAGCCTCAACAATCCTCTTTCAAATGCATACTCATAGATTTCATATAAAGGGGATGAACATCTCTATGAGGAAACAAGGGTTTCCTATAGTGGGGAGTGTAGGAGGCACAAGGAAAAATCAGACTTAATCAGGGACCAATTTCCTATAATATCAATATCATATCTCTCTCCTTTAGTCCTTCCCATGAGGTGTGTTTATACCACCCCAAAATAGTTGTTTCAGTTGGGATACAGTTAGGCCATGGGCTCCTGTAGGTGGGATTCCGGTGTAACCCATAAACCCCATCCAAAAAATAGGGATTTTATATTTTTTTAATATTTCAAATTATATACGCGGGTTGGGTATAGATGGACCTATGTTTGTACGAGATTTTTGAAGGGCAAAGTCATGTATGGAATTTTAAATAGTTTTTTTTAGTAAAATGACCAAGTCTAAAGAGAAAGGGTTGCCCAAGGCCATAGTTAAGTGTATCAAGTCTACAGGGGTGTTGAATGATGCTATAACAGATGTCCCCTAATATATGAGGTCATAAGGGGTACATGATGGACGAAATGTATTAAGTGTACCAAAAGAATCATGCGAGGACTTGGGAGGAGATCACCAGATTCCAACCTACCAAAAGAAAGTGGAAGAGATCATAAAGAAAGATCATGTCTAAGGTGGGCATACCCATGCTCATAGATAGTAAATCATGTTTGCACATCAAGTATAGAGCGGATCCAATATGCATACAAGTACAAAGAAAAGTGAGAAGTACATAGTGGATCATTTGATCATAGCTACAAAAGTACATATCAAGGCCATGTCCCAATATCACATATAGAAGAATTGATCAATGATGCTCAAGGAGATTTCTAATCATTGATGTCACATAATTGATCCTCAAAGTACAAATTCATAAAGGTGGAATAATGGTATTGCACACAACTCGGGTGCCAATATATAGGATGATGTTGTGATGAACTGCACAATATAAGGTGGATGGTGTTAGTGGCAGAAAACTGAAGGAGCTGACAAGTGAACCAAAAAATGTTGATGCAACCTTAGGTCTTCACCAATTGCCATGGTACATTTCTACACTATGGGAATGAATGAATTGAATTTGACCATGTGAGAAATCGTTTGATTACCAATCATTGATGTATACTGTTAACAAATGTGAGATGACTCACCGATAATGATGATGAGAGTTAAGGTACCCCAGTACAATCTAACAAATGCAAATAAATCAGTTGAAGTCGAACACTTGAGAGAATCTACCAATCATGAGACATTGATGTATTCTCACTGTCGATAGCGAAGGAGTCTACCACTGATGACTGCAAACCCTAAGGTACTGAAAAAATGACTATAGACCTTATTCCCAGAGCAATGAGTTGGAATCGATGGGAAAAGATATGTTGAAGGAAGGAATTAAGGCATCCCACATCAATCTAGCACGATTGTAACCCACAGTCCAATAATTTGGAAGGAATCAGATGAAGAAATATGAAGTAAACATATCGAAGCACATTTCCGATGTACACAATATGTGGCTAGCGCATGATAGAAACCCTCTAAACCAACCAATAATGAAATTTGACACAGAGGCGAGGAATCCACCAATAGGGTCAAATGGAAACCAAGGTACAACATGAATCCCAGTGTGTGATATTGTAAGTTGACATCGAACACAAGGGAAACCACTCAGTCAAAGAACCATGATATTGATCGATGTTGAGCGCAAGATCACCTATCAATGATGGAAATAGGGCCATGGTGTGACTCTAGGCCTACTTTCAAAGCAATTTTTCAAAGTCGATAAGAGTAGACCCGCTAGCAAGAAGTCAATGGAGACCTTCTTAACTAGCACAAGTAAAGAACCAAATAGATGATGTGATATTGAACATAACTCTGATAGGCCGGGTATGGTCGACTGAAATTTAGTTAAGAGACACTGCAGAAAGGCTGACTCGGGTTTACTTCCCTTGAACAAAATCACGACTCAAATGTGATTATATGACAACATATGATAACTTTGTATAATTTTTTCATCCAAGAGGCAAAAGCAAAATCTCCATGTGATTGGAAGAGATAACCAACTGGAGGAGTACTGACTCAATGACAAGGTTATGGCTCTCCTAATTCCAACTAAAAACCCATCCCAATGGAGGAAAGACTTGTTTTGAGTGCTTTGTTCAAGGGCGACACAACTGGCTCTTGTTGCCATCAATTATGGAAGTAATGTCTCATTCCTTCTCTGTTTTGAAATTTTTTTTTTTTTGTCATTTTAATATTCAAAAGCCTGAAAAGGAATAAAACAATGCCTTGTTACAGTGGAAAGAACGAGTGTCCAAATACAGATGCGCTAATTCGTGGGATTGGAACATTCCTATGGTTGATGCAAGGTGATGAAATTGTTTAATGATACTCAAAGGAGTGTTATTTCCATGGGCATAAGGTTTCAAGTTGTAGAGGCTAAGTGATTGCAAGGTTTATTTTGAAAAAGACATGGTCAAAAAGTGGCTTATATATGAGTCCAAGTGAAGCCGGATTAAGGCCAAAAGGTACAAATACCCAACATACAGTGCAACGGTACAACTCAACATGTGGGAGCCTCTATGGTATAAATCCAGGAAGATAGCAAAGAAGAAGGAGAATGAAGCTTCATCGCAAATTCATGGCTGGACTAAAGAGGAATCCTGAGCCTACTCAATCTTTGCAGCATGGGAAACATATGCTAGTGAGGATCTAACTAGGAAGCCCATGTAAGGGATGGCTCTACCATTATGTCATGATTTTATAAGTCGACGAGTGAAATTTTTTTAAGAATCATAACAAAATGGGTTCGACCTTATGGCAACATATCACAGTATGGAGGCTAGAATGCATAATGCAACGAAAAAGTGATCTTTTCTAACCTATATGGCAGCGGCGAAAACAATACGTACCATGATGGGCCAGCGATTATGGAATTGAAGTGGTGAAAATCATCTCAAAGTCTTCATTTTACCCTGAAACACAACCTATCCCAGCGCTCAAAGCCAAAAGGTCATAAAGTTTATAAAATTTTGTGAAAATAAAAACATAAATTTTGCAAAAGTGGGTTTCATTTTTTTTCTTTTTATGTCAACTATAAATAAAACCTTTTGACTTACCATGGCCCATTTTTGTTTTAGGAAATTGAGTGCAAGAGAGCTCTGGAGAAAAACCCCGGCAACCACAATCCACCCAATTTCTCAGCCAGGACATCTACCAATATTCCAGGTAATCTTCAAATTCGATTTCTTAATGAAATTCCATGCATTTCAAGTGTTTTTCAAAAAAAAATTGACTGTAGGTAATTTATTTTTGGGATTAAACTCTGAGTGTACACGGGTTTAGTATATTGAGGTCACATATGAGGAATCCCTATACGTGACTGTGTATGAAGGGAACTCACTTACGCACCATCCAAGATCTAAATTTACAAATTTTAATGGATGAAAATGCTTGAAGTTGCAGGATCACAATTAGCTAAAGGGAAAGAGAGCACAATGACGTAGATAATGAGGTTATGAACGATCCAATATCACTGGATGCACTTGGAGGGTGTGTATTGTTAAATTTTTTCAAAATTCCAAACATGAAAACCAACACAAAATTGTTGGAGATGCTCGTCAATTACTGGGACCTGAAGAAGATGCATTCATGATTAATCAAATGCCCGTGTGCATTCAAATATAAGACATTTACTTCATTACTGGACTTTCCCAAAGAGGAGATCTAGTCAGCTTGCAAGGGAAAGCCCGAGGAGGCTTGAATTTGGATGATTACATTTGCATTTATTGTCCTAAAAAAACTGAGAAGGTTGGGTCACAGATCCCAATCAAGGATGTGGAGAGACTGCCCTTAAATATTCTCCTTTTTACCATTGTGAGGTAGTTGGGTCAGCTTCATTACACCAAGCTTCTCGTGTTACAATGAGTTTGGCAGTAGATTGCCTTACCATATTTTTTGACCGGTGCACAGCCCTTCTAACCAATATGAAAAAGCAACTCACTTCAATCAAGAAGAGTAAAACGAAACATTTTTGGTATGGCACTATTCTTTGTACTTTCTTCTTTTGAGAGGATACCAGGACTTCGACCAAATTTATTTCCACCATTAGTAGCCCAAGAGATCCACAAATAGCTAGGTGGATTGATTTAATGAAGAGACTAGGGGGTGGTGATGTCCCTAGAATCACATTTGATGATGATTTCTTCCATTGGTGGGAAGAACAAGTCATTTCTATCCAGGAATACCGATATGCAAGCATGGATTTTTGAGCAGATCCATATCTGGTGCTTCCACCCGACGCTGCATGGGGTGTCATCGGTAAAATTATTTTTAAGATTTTAATATTCTTTGATTTTTTTTATAAATAAAATATGAATTGAAATTCTTTTTGATGAGACAAACATTCTTACAAAATTGTTTGATCATGATATAGATGTCGGACTAGTGAGACCTGAGGGTCTACCCAGGCACATGCATCACAGAAGAGACACAGAGAGTGTCGTTGATGAGACTGAGAGAGTTCTCCATGCAATACAGAGGAAATTGGAGAGTCTGACTCGCTAAGTACCTATGGCAGTCTTAGAGGACCTATCGGAGGCAATAAAGATACGCGTGGTATTTGTACGATGAGATTGGGTGTGGCTTTTATAATGGTTGACTAATGCCATCGTCTTCTTCTGAGATGCACATCTAAGGTAGGGCCTGCAAACATAGATTAAAATGACCTTATGTTTTTCATGGACATGATTGTCCTTAAGCCCTAATTTTGTAGGACATTTTGTCCCGATTTTGTATAACTTTTTGGACATATAACTTATATCTATATACATATAGTTTCATGATGTGACGACCATATATATAAATCATTTTTTATTATTTTTTATTTTAATGTGATGAATGATTAATATGCCAATATAATGCTTGATTAGCTATGGAATCAGCAAATGAGTTTTCTGATCGTGGAATATGAACAAATGTGATAAAATTAAATGATATTTGTAATAAATGCACTCTCATAAATTGGTGATATAAATAAGGATCTCTCACACGATAGATGTTGTTTAACTCAGACACTACCAATTGTGAATCCAAGTACACTACTAATGAATGAACACCAAGAGATATTGCTTCAGATAGTAAGTTAAAAACAATAGTATATTCAGAAACATTTTTTGAAGCATGGACGATACATATGCCTCTTGAAACTAACAACTGTTCAGATGGATAGCAAATCACCCAAGCCACGTAAGCCAAATTTTGGGTATGTCGACTAGCACCATCGGTGAACCCTAGATATACCAGATCATCCATCGATACTTGCCAAAGCAGATCAAAAATATCGATATCACTATGAAACCTATAGACAAATATGAAAAAATATATAAATTATCTACAAGACCCAACAAATGCTAGGGAGAAGCCTAGGCATAATACTTCTTAAGATAGAGCCCATTTCTAGGCTCTTTTAGCTCGTTCCCATCAAAATCAACCAATTTGTAAGCTCCTTTTTTCAAGACCTTTTTAATGATAAAAGGACTATACCACATGGGTTTGAACTTGCCTTCCCCCAAGGAATATTTGTCTTGTTCATAGGCTAGGACAAGTTCACCTTCAGAGAAAACCCTAGGACACACAACCCTATCAAATTGGATTTTCACTCTCTTTTTATGAGCTTTGTTAATTGTGGTTGTGTTCTGACACTGCTCATCGAGATGATCCAAATGAAAGAGGCGTTATTCAAGACTGAAAGTGTCTGGAAGAATTTCTACAACTAATTTAAGATAAGGAATTTCACATTCCACCAGGAAGATTGATTCCAAACCATAAACTAGTTGAAAATGAGTGAAATCCGTAGCGATATTTATCAACATCTAGTATGCCCAAAGGACAGGATATAACATGATGTGCCAATTAGAGTGAGCCTTATTAATTTTCCTTTGAATGATAACTTTCAAGGATTTATTCATGGCTCCCACCTGACCATTGGCTTGAGGATAGTAAGGAGATGAATGCTCCTGTTGGAAACCCAATTTGAGAGCCGATTCAGTCATCATCTTATTTTGGAAATGACTACCATGGTCAGTGAAAATATCCTTTGGAATACCGAAATGATAAATGAATTGGTTGAATATAAACAGGGTTATTGTTTCACCATCATTCACAAAAGTGGGCATAGCTTCGACCCACTAAGTAAAGTATTCCACTACTACGATAATATACTTATGACCCTTTTTCGAACGTGGGTTACAATTTCTAAAATCAATGCCCCAATTTTTGAAAGGATCGATGGTGATAACAGGGAAAAGCGGAGTTGGATGAGCGCACATTTTTCGAGTACAAACCTGACAAGGATGGCATTTTTTGACTGCTTCAACATAATCTTTGAAAATCGAAGGCCAAAAATAGCCTGTTCACAAAAAAATTTGGGTTGTAGCAAGCCCGGATAGATGAAAACCATAAGATCCACTATGGAAATAAATCAACACTGACTCAACATCTTTTAAGGTTAAGCAACATCTAAGGATTGAATCAATCCCGCAATGATATAAAGTGTCACCGATAATAACATAACTTTTAGCTAAGTGACGCAATTTTCTTCACTCATCATTTGAAAAAGCAAGAGGAAAATTCGAAATCTGAAGATATATTATGATATCTCCATACCAAGGATCTTGTGAAGAAATAAGGAATATATGCTCATTAGGGAATGATTCCTCATAAACAACTTCTTCTTCACAAGGCAACTTTGATATTAATTCCGCAAATACTAAATATTTATTATATTTTTTTAACAAGAACTCGAGATTGAATTCTTGTAAAATAATAATACATCTGTTATATTTTCCCCCAATCACTCGCCTACTTAGAACAAACTGAATTTGGTTGACAGTCGCCAAGAAAAAAAAAAATCTAAGCAGAATATAGTGTCGAAGTCGCTGGACAACATGAACGGATGCCAAATCTAATTTCTCTACATAAGAGTATCCTAGTTCAGGACCTATCAAGCCTAGGCTTAGATAATAAATCACGTGCTCATAGAGAGCATTATCTTCCTGAACCAGAACCATACCTATGATCCATTCCGCTGCAGCGAGATATAAGAGGAAATCCATGCTATAATCGGGTGGACTCAATTAAGGAAGAGAGGTCAATGCTTTTTTCAAAACATCGAATGAGCGTTGAGAGAAATAGTCCCATACAAATGGAACTCCTTTCTTCAGTAATATAATAAATCCCTTTGCATTACAGGAAATTATAGCCTAAAAGTGGCCTGCTAAGAAAAAATAATAAAATAATAGTTAAAATAATAAAATAAGAGTTATTAATTTTGGAGGGAAAAGAAGAAAACTACTTTTTTAATTGTTATTTTGGCTTATCTCCTTATAGGTTTACTCAATTAAAGTGTAGACACTCGTTGGATGCAGAATTAAATTCCACATCCAATGAGTATCAATTATGTATACTTTTGAGAATGCACACATTAATAGAAAATGAAGATACATAAAAAAAACACGTTGAACATGATTTTTTAATGTATCTACATTTTTTATCCATCTAGGTCTTCTCAAAAGTATGCATAATGGGTAATCGTTGGATGCATAATTTAATTTCACATCCAACCAGTGCATATACTTGAAATTTGAGTAAAGCTATAAGGAGATAAGCCAAAAATACAATTAAAAAAGTAGTTTTTCTTCTTTTCCCTCCAAAATATTTACATGTACCTATTTTTAAATTTAAATGATTTTGATTGTTTTACATATTCCGACATGGAAATTACGTGAAAATTTCATGGACAATTTTAGGCTAAATTTTTCTGTAATGTAATATCAGCATAGTTGACGATAAATCTACTCAGGAAATTTGCTTTTCCTTGGAGACTCTGAAGTTGACAGATGGTAGACAAGGGAGGAAATTGAAGTATTGCCTCAACCTTGAAAGGATATACGTGTATCCCTTTAGTGGATACTATAAATCCCAATAACTAACCAGAAGTGACAGTGAAAACGCATTTATTCAGATTCAATCAGATTTTATAATAACGACATCGCTCAAAGATCAAATGAAGATGGTGAGGATGATTAATTCTCTTTCGAGAATGAGAAACTAGGTCATGCAAATAAGCTTTGATGATATGTTTGATATCGTGGAAAGCATAGGACATGGCCTGTTGAAAAGTGGCTCCAACATTTTTAAGGCCAAAAGGCATCTTTTTATATGAAAAATTACCCCAGGGGTAGATAAAATTTGTCTTATGTTGATCTTTAGGATGGATAGTAATTTGATTATATCCCGAGAAACTATCTATGAAGGAGAAAATCTCATTCCCTGCATATTCATCGATAATTTGATCAATAAAAGGTGTGGGGAAATTATCTCTTGGACAAGCCTTATTTAAATCCCTAAATTTTATGCATATGCAGATCATTCCTTGTCTTTTATTAACTGGCATTGGATACGAGACCCACTCAATTAACGAAACGGGGTATCTGAAACCCGCCTTAAATGGTGTGGATCCGTTAGCTACCAGATTTAGCCATGGTATTTTACTTCTATGATGTTGTTAGAATTGCATTTTAAAAGGTCATAAAAGAACACATATGCATGTTTTAGGCAAGAAGAAACATACGACAATCAACAACACAAGAACATGATGCATTTGATAATGAAGTTGTTGAGGAGGTAAATCCCCTCTGCGGACAGAGGCGATCCCTACTAGCCCAGCAGGGGTCTAGCAACAATCAAACAATGTTATGACGCAAGTTCCTAGTTACGAATGAAAGACTAGGGATAGAAGCCTACCTGGATTCCAACGCTATGATCTGAAGAAGAAGCGTCCCTGTTCCTCAGCCTCGGCAGATCACAATCCCTCCACGATCTCCGCGGATGAACACCTGCACATGCAAGAAACAAACAGATACAAGCATAAAACCCGGCATACGTAACTAAATATCAGTCAGAAAGGATATTACTCATATTAACATAATGGAAAACAGAGTGGAACCATAATCGTAATCATCTATTAAATAACAAACGAAGATAGATTACAACCAAGTTCTGACGTCGTGGTCTCCTTCGGATGGGTCTCCAGTCGTTCACGTCTCGCAAAGCTCGCCAAGGAAAGGGAAAACCTCTCCAGAGTCTCTCGACGATGGTCTCCTTACTTGAGTCGGCCTTAAGGGAAAAAGAGGGCTCTTTACAGCACAAAGGCTCTTGGGAATATGGAGATTCAAGGCTTAGGCACTTCAAGACTTTCAGCCCTTCAGCCCCTTCATCAATGGATGAAGGCTATATTTATAGAGGAGAGGAGGAGGTTGGGATCCCTACAATAGTGGAAGGGAGGCCTTATCCTTTGGGAGGTTCCCCATATGGTGGAAACAAGAGACCAAAGGAGGAAGACCATGGTTATTCAGTCGAAACCACTCCTAATGACTCATCCATGAAGTTGTTGTAATCGAAACTTCACCTCCTTTTTTTAAAAAACTTTCCATAAACAGAGTGGCGCGGGTGCAACATTAGGATAGAGCGCCAATTGGCGCAGGCTCAGTGTTAATTTTCCCCCATTGGCACGGGTACATAACGGGCTACCAACGCCAAGGCAAAAACATGTGTTTTTAGGGGTCTGCTCAGGAAATGATCAACATAAGAAATGTTGTCTTCCTGGAAAGGGATGAAATGATGGTATTTGCAAGGCAAGACACTGCTTATTGGTCACAGAAATGAACCTGCAATGGGCGAGACGGGGATTGCAGGGATGGTGACAAATTACTGTGTAACAGATGCCCCCTAAAGCATGAGGCCCGAGAGAGAGAGGGGTGAAATGCTTTACGATAACATGTTCAACTGAAGCCCCGCTGTCGGAAAACCTGCGTAGAAAAATACAACTGATATCTCAAGTACATGATGTATATGCGGTATGGGCGCAGCCATCCAGTGAGGATCAAATAAATAGACTCACGTATGGTCGCAGCCATCCAATCAGTGAGTCATATACATAACTATAATAATCCACAATCGCAGCCTGGATTACAACAGACACAATCCAGGGTCTTGAGCTCCATCTCGACCCAAACAAAGTACAAGTTCGAGCATGTGAATATGTGAGCTGAAGTCGAACATGCAGGAACATCGTCTGATCACCAACCAATGATGAAAGCTGTTAACAGACGCGAGAGGAACCACCAATAATGAAAATGGCCCTCAAGGTACTACAGGTAAAATCTACGGCATGCGAATCAATGAGTCGGCGTCGAACACCCGCAGAATCACTCGATCGGAGGCCACTGATGCAAACCTCACGTCGAATGCGACGAACCTGCCATTGAGGCATGCAGGTTCCAAGGTACCATAAAGGATTCTCTAGATCAGCTTCCTGGATAATGAGCTGAAGTCGACAGGAAGTGACCTTGATCAAAGGTGGGCCATAATGATTCCCACATCATCGACACGAGACAGAGGAACGTAATGTTTTGTTGTGAATCAGGATCGTATGAGAATCAGAGGAAGGTTGATACTTGCAGAGGTCAACTTCTCTTGAACATATAAACGACACGACAGTGGATTTGGCAGTATTTTTGACATCAACGGATCAGAGGTGATGGTGACAAGGCAATGAGCAGAGGAGAGGTCAAAAAGGATTACCCAAACCCATGGAGGCAAGTGAAAAATCGAGATGAGATGTCCCCAACCTGACACGAATGCAAAGAAGTGACATGTTCAAGAGCGACATACTGCCGACGACAACGACGATGGTTCCATTTTCCCCACCATCTCGGTGAGTACCTCTTTATTTTTACACAAGCTTGAAGAGGATACCATATGCTTGTCCTTGCAAATCTTAGCCAGCCAGGCCGAATCCATCCTAGTACATTTAACAGAGCCTAGGAAGACTTGGGAAGCGTCATTTAAGGAATCTGAGTGTCATCAAGGGAGACTTAGTCGACAAGGGAGGGGCTTCGTACTTTTCATGTTTAGAGAGTTTGAAAAGACAGCAAAAAAGTAAACTCCAAAGGTCCCTTTTCGTAGATAGTTCCTCGGATCCGAAAAGGTAGAAAACAATATCCGAGAAAACCTCCTAGTCGCGATAGGCTAGGGTATTCCTTTTTCGTAATCAATCCATCCCAGCCCGAAAAAGGGTTAAACGTATACTGGGTAGATGTCGATTCGTGTCCAATTTAACGAGATCGAAATGACAAGGGCCTCGACAATCTTTTCATGTTTAGAGAGTCAGAAAAGAGCTTGAAAAGATGACTCCATCCTGGAGGAACGAGAGTGGAGTGGTATAAAGGGTAGCAACTGGTTCCGGTAATGGTGGAACTACTCTGAACAAATAACGGTCGAGAGGCTGGCTAACAAGACCACTCATAGCAGCGGTTCCTCAGGAACGGGTAAAACAACCAAGTGAAGGCATATGATCGGCCAAGCAGATAGTGATGATGGAGTGAGAAAACCAAGGCTCATCTGGAAAAAATAGGCTGATAAAATGATAATCACAAGAGGTAAAATGGGAAAGGTTTCATTTTTACACAAGCTTGAAATCAGGAAACTCTACTTGAAGTTGGTTTCATTTTTACACAAGCTTGAAACAAAGATAAACTATGCTTGAAACCGGTTTCATTTTTACACAAGCTTGAAACAGAAACAAACTATGCTTGAAAAAGTAGGCATGCCCCCAGCATGGTGACTCAATTAGAGGTACATGCCCCCAAAAACTAGGTCCATATGAAAGCGAATGAATTGAAGGAGCAAGTTATCGAGATCTAAGAAAGACTCGGTAAGGATTTTACGAGATCTAAACAAAGACTCGAATTGAACAGGAACGTGTTTCATTATTTTAACGAGGTTGACACATTAAAAGAACTATCCTCAAACAACTTGTTTCATGGTTTAGGGAGCTTGACACAAGACCAGGAACTGTGCTCCGACAAACCTTGTTTCATTTTTTAAGGAGCTTGACACAAGACAAGGAACTATGCTCCGACAACCTTGCTTCATTTTTTAAGGAGCTTGACACAAGACAAGGAACTCTGCTCCGACAACCTTGTTTCATTTTTTAAGGAGCTTGACACAAGAAATGAACGTCTTCTCCGTGAGACCTGTCCTGGCAGACAAGAAGTCATATCTTCCAAGAGTTATGAGTTCCTCTAGATGGGAGAAAAACATTACGGAAATCAGGACCCAATGCCCCCAGTACACTATGCACAACAGCATCATCACTGAGTACAGGCACGGGGTAGGTTGCCACATAGTTGACCTGCGGTAAGGCAGATACAACGGGTGGATAGAAACTAGGAGGGGGTGATGGTGGACCAGCTGCCACGTTAGGACCAAAGAACAAAAGCTGATCAATGGTCACAATCCTTCCTTCATGCGGAAAACAGACCACACGAAAGAGGGAGGAGTCGAGCGCTCCCATGGCATAGGTGTAATCGCACCCCAGGAGCAGATTGAAATCCAAGGGGCCTGGAACCACCATCATGTCCATATGGACGGTTTTACCTCCCAAAGTAATCGGTAACCTTGGAAGGATACAGGTTCGGCCTACCGTCCTTGACAAAAGTCAACGTTCTGCGTAACGAGCGCGAGCGGTAAGCGAACCGAAGGCTTGCCAAGTAGTTGAGGATAGAATACTAACAGACGCGCCTTCGTCTATAATGGTGCTGGGTACGACCAGACCAAAAGCCTGTACTGTGATCTCGAAAGGCACATAAGATGGAAGGCGGTATCCTGCAAATCGACTCCAATCGAAGGAAGCGACCAAACAACTTGGAGGGGCTACCATCGAACCGAGATGGTCTTCCCCTGGTGTTACAACCAAAGAAGGAGCATCCTCCACGACCTCCATCTCTAAGGTGGGAGGAGTATCCTCCAGGACCTCCATCACGGGAGGCGGAGGAGCAGCTTCTTGAGATACGGGGACAAGAGAATCTTTCTCCAAGTCCGAAGAATCTGAAGAAACAAGAAGAACCTGAGGGGGATGAGGTCCACTCTCAACAGAAAAGACCTGGTGCACTGTAGAAGGGGCCAACTCAACCGATCCCACGACCAATGGTATGTCGGACGGTTAATTTGAATTTCTGGGGGAGTGGGATCGACCAAGAATGACTCTTGACCAATCGTAGGATCAGCTGGCGGAGGACTCAAAGAAAGCCGATTATAACCAGGTGGAATGCGTGGTGTAGGACCGGTTGGGTTGTCCAAAACTAGTTTGGCTTCATCCATATAGGGACAAAGGTGAATGGCATGGTGCCCTTCACACAACTTACAGGGATTGGTGATCTTACCTGGTGCAGCACAACAGAGTCTTATGACTAAAGACATGCCCCCAACTTGGCTCCCGGAAGTCAAAGGCAACGGCGGATGGCCATCGGACCATACTTCGAGCACCTTGGGAATGCCAGGGCAGTCTCGAAGAAGATGGTCTTCCGTGCACAACAGGCAAGGGAACTTGACTTTCCGTGGAGGGTTGGAAGGTTTATCGGGAGGAGATATCTCAGAAACAGTGGCTGCACTTTTAGCCTCTCACTTATCAGACTTCTTCTTCTTTGTCTTCTTCTTCTTCTTCTTAACCACCTGGTTACTCGAATCCAAACTTTCACCAGGCGAAGTAGAAGAGGAGGACGCAGAAACAGGCGAAGAAGGGGAGAGGTCCACCTTGGAATCAACATGATGTTGTTCAGGTGGAGGGACTGATTGAACGATGGCGGAGACATTCGGGACTACGGAGGTTGAGAACAACCAAACGGGGTTATTCTCATTAACCCGGGGAAGGGACAACGTTGCCATATAAGGAGCGCCAACATTCCCAAAAGGAGGAAAAGGACCCGGATTCCCATCGAAGGGGATTCCTTGGTTGGTGAACTCCGGAAAAGTTTCCATCAGAAACGATCTTCAGAACAACACCCTAAGGAAACTAACTTTAACCAGGAATATTTCGTGGGTAGTTAATTTTTATGACATTGAAACAAAACTCCACCGTTTCATATTTTAAGAGTCGAGAAACGAGTAAAAGGTGACTCTATCTCTTTCAGTTTTGAAACAAGCGTGAAAGGACAAGCGCTTGATGATCTTTTCAAATTTAAAAATCTCATGAAGAATTCGAAATGGCTACTACAAGTAACAGGCAAGGTGCCCTAAATAGTGGCTACAATATACACCTTGGTTTCAATAATGAAAGAAATCAACCAAGGACTTTCCGTACGTCTGGAACGATACTCCCTTTGAATGTTGTGTTCGGTGTATCACGGGTATAAGAGACGGAGCTCGACTTCCTATGGATAAAGGATTGAAACCTAGAGGGGTCTCCCTTTATATACGCGACGGTATGGGGAGCACAAGTACGTACTAGCACTGTCCAACGCCAAGAGGCGAACGACAGCTACAAGGTTTTAAGATGCCGGAACACGTCTCTAGCCTAGACCTCTAAATGTTTCGTTAATGTGTCAATGCTTCCTTAGGTAAATTGAGTAAATTTTATGGTTGATCTTCAATTACGTTTCAGTTTCAAGGCCCTAGCGAATGTCATATGACAATCTCCTGTATGCAGCTACATGAGAAAAGAAAACTTTTCAATTCAATGAATGCTATCTAGTTAAGGGAAGAGCTTCAAACAATGATGCAACAAACAACAACACTGAAAACGAAACTTTTTCCAAACTAGATGAATTTCACTATCCAGCCAGTATTCTATTGCCCATTCAACGAAGCGAATTGTGCGATGTAATCTGCTACCAAAATTATTTTTTCCCGAAAACTATGCAATTGTAATCTATGCACAATTTCCTTTTTCTTTCGAAATGATAAGAATGCACTCAATGCATTTTTTGATGAAATGAGAATCTACTTAATGCATGCTTTAATGAAAGAGAATACACTCAATGCGATTTTTAGCTTTCAATCATTAAACAATGTGATCTGAGTTCAATGATAAATCTCAAAAAAACACTTTCCAATGCAATGTGATCTAATGCATTTCTTGAAAAAAATTCTTTGAGAGTAACTAATCTCAACAAGCTTCCTCATGAAGGATGAATGCAAAAGAGATGTGAATAAACATTAAGAATGCAATCGTTGTTTCAAAACACTTTGTAACAAAATTCCTCAAAAGGTGACAAAACACAAAGAGGACTTCCAAAGCATGAGATCAAAACAAGGCATTCATTCCCTTTTACATCAAGCAAACATGGAAAGAAGACATCCCAAACAATGAGCAATGTAATCTATGCTCATACAGAGGAAAGGCCGGAAGGGAAAGACACACTGGTGAAGGATTTATGGAAAAAAAATCTCAAATTTCACGTACGGAAATTGGCTCGACTTGTACATTGACAACTAGTGCCAACTGGCACGACTTGCACATTGAAAACTAGCGCCAATGGCCAATTGGCGCAGGTTTCTAATTGACAACAAGCGCCAACGCTTGAAAATGAAAAAAAACAAAGAATTTCTCCCAACCAAGACCAGACTTCCCTTCAAAATATGAATCAAAAGCAAACCCGGGCTTGATGACCAAAAGAAACTTCCGAACAAGGAGAACCCTACCACCTACAAGAAATGGCGCGACTATCTGGCTGTAATCCGCGCCAGACAGGGGATGGCGCGAGTGATGAACTGGTAACCTGCGTCAACTGGCGCGACTGTCAGTGCTAAACTCGCGCCAATCAAGCCAACTATGAAAAGGTGAAAATTCGGAAAAGCAGAGGTCAGATCTAATCCCCTAGGGCTAAACCAAAAGCCAAACACAAAAGAGCCAACCCAAAAAACCAATCAAGCAAGGAGAACCACGAAACAATCAAAACGAGACAATCAAAACGAGACGATCAAAACTAGACGATCCCCAGCGGAGTCGCCAAATTGTTGAGGTAAATCCCCTCTGCGGACAGAGGCGATCCCTACTAGCCTAGCAGGGGTCTAGCAACAATCAAACAATGTTACGACGCAAGTTCCTAGTTACGAATGAAAAGACTAGAAGATGGAAACTTTGGAATCCAATCGATACGAGAAGAAGAGAGCGTCCGTTCCTCGGCCTCGGCGGATCACGATCCCTCCACGATCTCAGCGGATGAAAGGACACCGCACATGCAAGAAACAAACAGAGATACAAGCATAAGAAACCCGGCATACGTAACTAAATATCGATCCTCAGAAAGGATGTTACTCATATTAATCATGATGGAAAACAGAGTGGAACCATAATCGTAATCATCTATTAAATAACAATCGAAAAGAGATTACAACCAAGTTCTGACGTCGTGGTCTCCTTCGGATGGGTCTCCAGTCGTTCACGTCTCGCAAAGCTCGCCAGGGAAAGGGAAAACCTCTCCGGAGTCTCTCGACAATAGTCTTCTTACTTGAGTCGACCTTAAGGGAAAAAGAGGGCTCTTTACAGCACAAAGGCTCTTGGGAATATGGAGATTCAAAGCTTAGGCACTTCAAGACTTTCAGCCCTTCAACCCCTTCATCAATGGATGAAGGCTATATTTATAGAGGAGAGGAGGAGGTTGGGATCCCTACAATAGTGGAAGGGAGGCCTTATCCTTTGGGAGGTTCCCCATATGGTGGAAACAAGAGACCAAAGGAGGAAGGCCGTGGTTATTCAGGCGAAACCACTCTTGATGACTCATCCACGAAGTTGTTGTAATCGAAACTTCGCCTCCTTTTTTTTAAAAACTTTCCATAAACAGAGTGGCGCGGGTGCAACACTTAGGACAGAGTGCCAATTGGCGCGGGCTCGGTGTTAATTTTTCCCCCAGTCGCGCGTGGTACATAACGGGCTACCAGGCGCGAGGCAAAACGGTGTTTTTAGGGGTGCATCAGGGAAATGATCAACGCAGAGAAATGTTGTCCTCACTGGAAAGGGATGAAATGATGGTATTTGCAAAGGCATGACAAACTGCTTATTAGTCACGGAAATAGACACGCAATGGGCGAGGCAGGGGATTGCGGGGATGAGTGACAAATTCTGTGCTATGGGTTCCACCTAGTGTGGGCTACATCTTCGGGCCTAGTGTCAAGATGGTGTCAGTCACTTCATATAATGCTACCAAAGATGATGATTTACATGTATGACTATTTTTCATAGCAATTTCATATGCCCTTAAACAGAGTGGCTTGTCTCTCCATGAGATGTTCCGCTTACAGGAGCTCTCACTCAAGAAGGGCTTCCTTCAGCATGACAAACTAACAAGATCTCACATAATGTGGCAAGGAGTATCCCTTCAACAAAGTTACTGATTAGGAGATCATGTGATATGCTCAAAAATTAAAGTGCTTGAAATAAGACCAAACCTGAGTGACCGAAAAGGTCTCGCCGTTGTGATTCCGGCACCACGAACAGTTCAAAAAACCGATGTCGTATGAAGAAGATATCATGTTTTGTCTGTTTTCCCAAACAGCAAAAATTTTGTGACCGGATGTCCAGTCAGCATGCAGGTATAGTCAGCAGGCATATTCTAGGGAATGTTCCCTTTTCTCACAGCTAACAGGATTGCACCACGTGGCTTAATCTGGGCCGTTGAATTTGTGGCACGGGAGTGTAATATCGATCATTGGATGGTTTGCATGTTTTTTATTTTGGACCGTCGGATGAGTGACGCGTGGCAAGCCCGAAGGCCGCCACGTGTCCTTGGGAGTCTGTTGTAAAATTTTATGGAGTTCGAGGGGGTCGACATAGTGACCTCCAGCCTACTCGCAAGAATCTTCAACCATTCCACCTATCATTTGTTGCTTACCTATATAGTCACCCGCATCATTTTATGTTGTAAATATTTTACATTTGGAGGGAGGGACCGCTAGCGGTCCCAACCCGTTGGCAGCCCCGTGTTGTAGTCACATGGTATAACAATAAACTGCAACATTTAACATTTAAAACTGGCAACTATCCAATCCGTTACTCCAGTGGTTTCCACGAATATGGTCACATGTCACTATGACATCGGACGACTATATAAACTACGACGTCGGCAACAACGAAAACGGTTATAACTATGTGTTCACATGCGAGACGGTAGGTTGACATCTGTTGCGGTGGTAACATAAAATTCAAACCCCGATGGAGTTTTTAACGCAGTCACATGGTGGGAGTTATGGCATGTAATGCCATGGTTATCGGAACCGTGCCACTTCGGGTTCCACTCCAAAAAGCAGAGTTTTCAAACTTTAAAACCGCGTGGTTAAAGGCAGAGGGTCGGCTTGTGACCACTCCGCCCTAACCATTTTACTTTAATTCAAACAGTTAAGGACTAGTAGGAACTATAGCGACGCCCTATTTTTATGGTTTTCATTAAATTTAACTCCAGTGAAGTGTCTGTCTCCACTTTTAGTGGAGCTTTTCTAGCTGTCACTGGGAAAAATGCATTGGGAGGTCAATTTTCGACCAATTTTGTTGAAACAAGAGTCTACCTAGACTAATTTGAGCATTATAGAGCCATTGGTGTAGAGAAAAAAACCATTAGAGGTCTTTAAACACATTTCATTTTCAATTTTGAGCATAATGACAAAGAGGGACATGCCATTGGGAGCTGGACCAACACATGTAGCCCAGGAGGGGTGAACTGCTTCATCATGCCTACTATGTAAAACTTATGTGTGATTGAATTTCTTTGTTATACACTGTTGTTCAGTGTTTTTAAGGCTTGTTTTCATACTTAAATTTCACTAATTCATCTATGTTTCATGGTTAAAACACTCATTCCTTAAGCAAACAAATGGAGACAAATTGTACATGTTTTTATTACTAAAAGGAAACTTAGGACAACAGAGCTAATACACTCCTTTCAGATCAGTTACCCAGGGATCTCAACAACAATGCTCATAAATACAAGCTAAATACATCTCATATAATGTGGCAATAATGATCCCGCAACATAAAATCAAACAGGGATCTCAAAAATAATACTTCATCTTTGCAATAATGAAAGGAAAACATGCATGACTACTTCATATACCTTCACTTCTGAAGTTGGCCGAAAAATGGAATGTCCATCTGCTGAATCTGACTACACCAATGAATATGTGACATTGAGTAGTGTAAAATTGACTATCCACACGTCAAATTCTGACAACGTCAAAATCTGGGCCTTCATGAATCTTTTAATATTCCCCATGATTCCCCAAAGATTTTTTTCCATGGGCTAACTGGAGATCCATTTCTCAAAAGAAAAATATGATCTCACCATTGAGATCCTTGCGGAATTCTGAGACTTTTGAGTATAAAGTTGGTTGCATTCTGACTCTGACAAATTTTAGCCTCCAAGGGAATATTTTAGATTCCTCAATATTCTTTAAACATTCCATGTTGTTGGACACCTGCAAATATATTTTCTAGATGGCGAATCTGACCTTCCCATTGTGTTCCCTGCGAAATTTCCTAAAATTTGATACCATTCTGATAAAAAGAATTTTTACCTCCTTGGGAAAATTCTTCAGTTCAGGGTTCCACTCCTACATTTGGGCAAGGTTCCACCCGGGACATTGTTCCACCTGTCTGGAACTTTGTCAAGGTTCTGCTTGCTCTTTGTTCCACCACTCCACTCATGTGAGTCAAATGGAAAATTATTGGAGTTTAAGTAATATGGCACTGACAGATTTAACAAAGTCATGGTCATTGGCATAGCGGCTAAGTCGAGTGCATGATGTGGAGGCGGGTGGGGTTCAATCCTCGATCAATCCATACTTGACATATTTTTTTAAACAACTATTAAAATTAGTGTGATTTATGTTTTAAAATTATTGGTGGTTTCCATATATTTCAGCGGTCATATTAAAATATGGCAATGTGTAACGTTTTGTTGTGATTTGTGTATTTGATGGGGTCCCCGTGTGGAGGCAAGCTGGCATTGGTTCGATACTCTTTGGCCTCCGCTCCAAAGGTCATGGTCTCTGGTCTTGTGTTGGCGGGGTTCCACCGAGCTTGGGCTAGGTCCACCGGAAGTGGCCCGCCCACCCCACTCGTTATATTAAATTTTCTTGCCGTGGGCGGAGGGTGTGGCGGGGTTGGTGGTCGGCCACTGCATTTTAATACTTTTTTTGTTTTTAATATAACTGTCAGGCCAGGAGGTAACTCCACCAAAAAGCTTATATGAATTTATTAAGGATATCTATAAATATATACATTGAGGTGAGACTCTTGGGATTCATTTCCCAGTGTCTCTTCAACTTCCTTATTTCCTATTTTACATTAATGTACAATTTTGCCCAATCCCTTAGGATCATGTTTCAACATTCCCCCCCTTAATCTAAAGGGATGTTGGTGAGTCCAAGCATCGTTTTGAATTTTTCAAATTTTTCTCTTCCAAGCGCATTGGTGAAGATGTCTGCAATCTCCTCATTTGTAAAATGATGACATAGATCGATTGTTTTGGCCTCAAAATGATGTTGAATTAGATGGTATTTTGTATTGATGTGATTTTTTCGATCATGGAACTTTGATTTTTTGGTCAACTTTATTGCGGAAGTGTTATCAATCATGAGTGGAGTTGAATGCATTTGCTTCATCTGCAAATATTCTACAATTTTCCTAAGCCACACAATTTCCTTTGTCACTTCAGCTGTTTCCACATATTCTGCCTCAGTTGTGGAATCCGTTGGAACTCAGTATTTGCGTGATCTCCAGGAGACAATTCTTGATCCAAGACTCATAGTATAACCTAAAGTAGATACCCCAGTTTCTTTGTCTCCATCAAAGTATGAATCAGAGTATCCAATCAAGCAGAAGCCACTCGCCTTTTTTATATTTCAGTCCAAAGTCTTGAGTCCCTTTCAAGTACTTTAGAACTCTTTTTGCAGCAGACCAATGTCCTTCACAAGGTTTTTTCATAAACCTGGAGAGGATTCCAACAACAAATGAGATGTTTGGTCTGGTAGTAGTTAGGTAAATGAGACTTCCTACAAGTTTTCTATACTTTGTTGCATCCTCAAATTCTTTCCCTTCAATGGATGTGAGCTTCAAGTTTTGTTCCGTTGGAGTGGTCAAAGGATTGCACTCAACCATGTCGAACCTATTCAATAGATCTCCATTGTACTTCTTCTGAGAAAGGAATATAAATTTAGGATGTTGAGTCACTTCAATACCAAGATAGTAGTGAACATAGCCCAAATCAGTCATTTCAAAACCTTTCTTCAATTCCTTCTTTATGGATGCAATATATCTCTCATTGTTCCTTGTCATCAAAAGATCATCTACATACACGACAAGATATACAACTGTTTTTCCAACTTTCTTGAAAAACAAATTTGCATCATCAAGATCATAATGTTTGAAGTTAAGTTTCAGAAAATTCTTAGTTAACTTCTCGTACTAGGCTCGTGGTGCTTGCTTGAGGCCATACAATGATTTTATAAGCTTGCATACTTTGTGTTCTTGGCCCTTCACAAAAAATCCTTCCGGCTGGGACATAAAAACATTCTCCTTTATATCTCCATTTAGAAAAGCAGTGTTTATATCCATCTGATGGACTTTCCAACCATTCTAAGCTGCTAAGGAAAAGAGTGTTTGGATGGTAGCCCATTTTTTTGTAGGGGGGAAAGTATCCTCATAATCTACCCTTGTTTTCTATGCAAAACCTTTTGCCACAAGCCTGGCTTTGTGCTTGTCAAGTGAGGCATCATATTTGTACTTGTTCTTATAGACCAACTTGCAGCCAAACGGTTTGGTTCCCAATGGAGGATCAACCAACTTCAAAGTGCCATTATTTATCAAGGCATCATACTCTTTTTTCATCACTTCATTCCATTCATCATGAGAAGCGGATTCTTTGAAGGAAGTTGTTTCAAGATATGTAGACAAATTCAATTCACAATTATAAGAAATGTCCATATCAATAGGTGAATCAAAAACATCTACATCACCTTCATTTTTCTTGGTGGAATTTCTTGTTCCTCACTTTCCAACCTCATCAGGATGAACATTTTCCAGTGTCTTTGTCAACCATTTTGGAGGACCTTTCTAAGATGGCCCAAGTTTCTCATTTGACAGAGTTGGGATTGAATCAAGATTCAGTCTCCCAATTCTATCAATCACATCATTCAAGGTGTCATCCGTGGTTGGTTCTTCATGTGGGCGAGGGAGTGCTTCAAAAGATGATTCCACAAATTGATTCAGTATAGGAATCCCCCCTTCAAGATATGGAATCTGATTATCAAATTCTTGAAGTGACTTTGCATGTGCGAAATCTATCCAAGAAATTAAGTTTCTGCTCAAAAACATTATCAGTCTTGAAAGATTCAAGGAATATGACATATCTATATAATACAAACTTCTTATTGAATTCATCATAGAGACAATATCCTTTGGAGGTATTGGAATATCCCAAGAAGATACATTTTTTATTTCTATCACCAAGTTTATTTCTTTGTTCCCAATGTATCAAAGCATAACAAGAGGAACCAAAGACATTGAAATGCTTTACCGAAGGAATGTGACCATGCTACATTTCATAAGGAGATTTATTTCTAATTGCATTATAAGGACACCTATTCTTTATGTACACAACACATAGAACTGCATCAGCCCAAAAAATAAATTTTACATTCTTGAAAAACATCATGGAGTGAACCATATTTAAAATTGTCATGTTCATTCTCTCAGCTACACCATTATGTTGGGGATTATAGGGCACGGTTCTTTGATGTTTGATCCCATGTTGGAAAAGATAGTTTTCAAATTCATTTGAAGTGTATTCTTTTCCATTATCAGTGCGTAAAGAGCCGATATGAGTTTGTACATCATTTTCAATACATGCATGAAAATTCTTGAATGTTTGAAAAACATCAAATTTGTTCTTAAATAAGTAAACCTAACACATTCTGGTGTAGTCATCAATTAATGCCATCATATATTTATTTCCATTTGCATAAGGAACATGCATGGGGCCACATAAATCTGAATGAATAAGCTCAAGCTTTGTATGTGCTCTGAAATGTGAATCATGAAAAGATTGTTTGTTATGCTTTCCTGGAATACAAGCATCACATTGCTTATGTTTCCTAGGAATCGTAGGAAATCCAGTAACACCATTTTTCTTCAGAAATCAAAGGTTTTCATAATTTAAGAGTCCAAATCTAGCATGCCATAAAAAAACTTGATGGGAATGTACCTTCATCATAGTGAGAACTAAATGCAAATTTTTGTGCATGAGCAGAGGTACCTTGCAGCTTCAGGAGTATTCCTTCTTCTATCCCTCTTATGACAAGTGAGTGATTTGATTCTTTTTTGACATCAACCTTTCCATCAAACATGTGAATGGAGTGTCCTTGTTGGTGGATGTGGACCAAGGACAACAAGTTTCTCCTCAACTCGGGGAGGTATAGAACCTCATGTATAAGAAGGTCTGGAAGACTAGGAATCTTAAGCCTGATTGTGCCGATCTCTGATGGCTTGAGTTTAGATTTGTCTACAAATTATATTGCTCCATCAACCTTGTCAGCAAAATCTTCAAAAAAATCTTTTATAAAATTCATGTGACATGTTGCTCTTGAATCTAGCAATCAAGAAGTCACAGTGAAGCATTAAAAAAGTCTTTAGTTACTCCAATATTACAATGTGATACAACATAATGAGCGGATTCAGTTGCTTTACCTTTGTATTTTTCATGAGTTTTACCTTTTTCCTGATTTCTTTCCCACTCAATTCTGTCCCAAGGAAACTTACATGTAGATGCATCATGCCAATCTCTATTGCAGTGTATGCAATGAAGATCAGATTTTTCACTTTGAGCTTGTCTGCCCCCCCTTCCTCTGAAATTATTCTTCCTTGTCCTCTTCAGCCACCTCTCCCTCTAGAATAATATTGAGCATGATTCTTCTCTCTATGTGCAAAACATACAGTTTCTTCAAAAGAGTGAGGGGTTGCCTTATTTTCAAAAGCCTTCTCTCTTTCTGCAAACTTTTTCTCAAGGGAGTCAAAGGTGATCTCCTTGAGGTTTCCACTTGCTTGCAATGACTCAAGATAGTTTGAGTAAGTGTGATACAATGCCTTGAAATAAGTTATGAGAGGTATGTCAATTTCGACATTGGTGTTTTTAATGTCATGCATGATAGATCTTACTTCTTATGCTAAAGCAAGAGGGTCATCATTTTTCAATTCAAGGATGAAAAGCTTAATCATTAATTGAACAACTTCAAGTTATGAATTTGAGTCATAGAGTTCTTTCAATTTCTTCAAGGCTTCATAGGTATTTGAAAATGGTGTAATATGGCAACTCGCCTCTTCATTTACAAATGTTGCAATCAAGGCATAGACCTTACAATTCTTGTTTTCCCAAATGGTAATCTCCTTGTCTGAGGTGGGCTTCGCAGGTCGATTGTCTCCTTCTCCTTCACAAATTCCTCTCCGCAACTCGTTAAAAATGAGTGTGTGTTTTATCTTCTAGGACCACTTAGGATATTTCTCTTTTACAAAGAGAATTACTCCAACAATTGATATCAATGAATGAATTAAAATATGTGTACTTAAAAAAGAATTTGTACTTTTAGTGGAAAAATAAATTCAGTTATGGTGGAAAAAAATATACTTCTCGTGTAAAAATTGCACTATATGTATGACAGAGGTATAATTGGGGTATTTTTTATATGGGGGAGGGTTATATGGGGTAGGGAGTATATGGGGGAGGGTTTTTATGGGGGAGGGGTTTTGTTGGAGAGGGAACCAAAGTGTTAACTATTTGTAACCAAAGTATTAATTGCATGCAATAGTGGTATGATAGACTTTCGACTATGGGTATGAAGTCAATGGTATAGGAGGATAATCTGCGCAGTGGGGAGGGGTGTAAGAAGCCGACATAATTGGAAGGAGTCGGCGTTGAGTGGTGTTGAGCAAGTCTGAATGGGTTAGTAGTGGCACAGTCTGGAATTTAGTAGGCGTAAGGAGTCAGCATAATTGGAAGGAGCCAACAATGGCATAGGGAGCCACGGGAGGTAGAGCCAAGGAGGGCACAAGCGATATGGCGGGGAGAGAGGTGGGAGTCGACGGGAGGGAAATGGGAAGGAGTCGGCATGAGGGAGATGGGAGTCGGTGAGAGCGGAAAGTCGAGGCTGATGTGAGGGAGATGGGAAGTGTATGCAGACAAGTGGAGGAGTGTTGATGCAGAGAGGGAGGGAGGTCCGACAGTCTGTGGGAACATAGAGGGTCAAGTGCGAAGGGAGGAGTGGTATGAAGGAGCTAGCGTGAGGGATATGTGAACCAGCGGGAGGAGTTTTCAGGAGAACCGATGGGGAGTTGGAAGTGGTGTATGGGGGGTCATAAGAGGCCTGCACAGAGGAGGAAGAGGTGTTGGCACCGTAGAGCGCAATGGAGGTGCGAGTAGGAGTGCCACAAGACTATTTAAAAAAAAAAAATACATATCATCTACTAAATTCGATGGTGAATGAGGAAGAATGGGCATCGGAATGTATGGCAGAGAAGGAGCAGTGGATTGTATGATAGCAACAGTTCTTCCAGGTGTTGGTAGAGAGGTGGAGAGGGAGTTACACGAGCAATAATGTCAGAAACATAATTGGCTCTGATACCATATCAGGCTAGGAGGTATCTCCACCAAAAAGCTGATATGAATTGATTAAGGATTCCTATGAATATATACATGGAGGTGAGACTCTTGGGATTCATTTCCCAACATATCTTCAACTTCCTTATTTCCTATTTTACATTAATGTACAATTTCACCAATCCCTTAGGATTAAGTGTCAACAATAACAATAGTCATTTTCATTTTTTTCCAAAATAAGGGTCATTGGGTGAATTAAAGTGGCCAGAATTTCGCCCATCTTAGTGGCCAAATTCCATGCATCGGGTCTCAGTCAAATTGTAGGACCATTAATCCTGGCCCACATGCCCACTTTGACCAAAACTTTGACCAGCTCTAACTTCTCCATACGATCTCAAAATAGAGTGTTGTTCGCACCGATGGAATCAGGGCGACGAGCACTTCACTTTGGAACTAGTTCGAAAGCAATCTGACCACTTTGAATTTCGACCTATTTTGATTCCTCTTGGACTTTTGAGTGTGTCTGGAGCCACCTGGATCATTAAGCAGCTTCTCAACCTCAACTTTGATAGCTACCACTTTCCTAGGGTTTACAGGTTGAAGCTTTTTTTTGTATAGGCTTAGCATTCTCGTAATTCTTGATCTCATGTTGGACTATTGATGGATCAATTCCAGGCATTTCCTCATAATACTAAGAAATCACATATCGGAACTCTTTGAAAAGATCGGTATAAGTTCAAATTTCTTCAGGGGAGCACTTGGCTCCGATGAAAACATTTTCAATTATATTGGGATCCCTGGAAATGTTCGTTGGAATAGTTTCTAAAATGATAGACATGTTACTTTTAGTAGAAATATGTGTTGGAGCCAAAGGGTTTAAGATTGTGTGAACATCACCAATTGATGAAGGACTAGACAAAGTCTACTCAACTTAGTGCAAATCTGGGATAAAATATGATCGATGATGCAATTCATCCCACAGTCTTTCTATGCCCGTCATTGCTTCTAGGATTGCCTCCTCATATGGTAAAACAATATCAAGGCAGTTATTTTTCAATTTAATTGTCTTAAATTGATTACATAAATTATTGACCAGAGTTGGTAAACTTGTGAAGTGCAAGTGCAAAATATATGCTAGAAGCCCTTTTTTAATTCAATTTATTGGTGTGATGATTGGATTTATAAAGATTACTTCTAAGTATTTTTTATTCTTTATGATCCTAATGAAATTGATAAATTACAACTAAGTTCTAAAAATCAACTAAGTTCTAAAAATAAATTAAGTTTCTATTCTGCAAAAAAAAAAAGTATATATATATATATATATATATCTTTCTCTGTCTTATGAACAATTCTGAACTAGTTTAATTTTTAGTCTCTAAAAGAATTCTTATTCTAACAGTCTTGTGTATAAAGATAAAGTCAAATTCTAGAAAAGGGAACTTTATATATTTCTATGTTTTTGAAATGAAATGTTATGGAAATGAAAATAAGTAAATCATTATTGCTTTTGAAAGAAATCACTCATGAACTGAAAAATAATTCACTCTTAAGCTACAAGAAAATCATTCATTCATTACTAAATAGAAATCACTCATGCTTTGCAAACTGGAAAATAAACTTCTCAATGCTTCTTGAAATAAATCACGCATGAACTTGAGGAACTATTCTATAACAAACAATTGTTTCTTATGAATTACTTTGTAATTTTAACAATTGTAAAGGGAAATAAATCTGCATCCAATGACAAAGGGAAACTGTGTAAATTTATACTTCAAATGGAAATGTAGAATTCTAAAAACAACTACAACAATTGACAAAATGAAAGTAAGAGCTTAATCTACATCAAATGATAAAATGAAAGCATGAAAACAACTACATTAAAAATATAAATTGCAGAACCTTCACTATTTGCAGGGGCCCTCCACAAACAAGTGGCATCAAAGCTTCACACAAATAGTCATCCATGTATCAAATCTTCAAGGAAATTTTTCATTAAAAAGGATGTAAAATAGAGTTTTCACAATTCACTCTATGCTTCAAAAAATTAACCTCCCCTCTTTGTTTCAATGGAGTGTTTATATAGGGGTTACAATGTAACTTCATGGAGATTCATATGGCTAAATATCATAACTGAATGGACATCTAGTTTCCACAAATTTTGATGAAGCACAGTCCATTCCAACATTTGTTTGCTTGACTGGGTGTTTATTGACACATGGGTGCATTTTTTTCTCACACAACTACAAAATAGGGTTCCAAAGAACCTGAATATCTCCCAAATGATAACTAATTCGGGAAAACTACTCATAAATAACTTAATTGGGCCCATTCTGAACAAAACCCATGCCTTTTTTTGTGATATTCACTTTCATTTGCTCAGAAAATGCATTTGAAGTTGATTGGTCACAACTGCTGCGATTTTCCCTTGACCTTTGTGTGGAGGTCCACATGTGCGATCTGGGTGGGATTTGTCCAACAACAGTCCATATTGGAGTTTCTAGAAACAATTTCCATGTGTAGGATTTCATTCTAGAGTGGTGCTACTACTTCAACCATGGAGGTAGCTACATAAACTTGAAAAATATGTAGCCACTTGAACTTGTAAAACTGTCATTAGTTAAAACCATGCAAATTTCTTCTTAATCTACTAAAAAATATAGGAAAACAATGTTAATTTACCACTTAGACATAGAGAGACATTTTGAATAATTATGGTAAAAATGGTGGAAAGTGAGTGAAATGGTGTAATGGATGGTTGGAAATAATGACTTAATGAATGACAAAGACAAGTAAAAATGATGACAAATTAGCGACTCAATAGCAGTCCATAAAGGAAGTAGAGTCGAGGGTCCAGGCTGAAGCCACATCTCCATCAAAATCCTCTAGGGAAAGAGGAGTAGGATCAGAATATGTGGTGTTAATTATGAATTGATAGGCAATTTCAACTACAAACATGGGCTATTCCATTCGACCTGCTTTCCCTTCTTCTAATGTGGTTGTAGAGGAGGGTAATGGCCAAGGATCCAAAAAATAATGAGTTCTAAAGAATTATCTTCAAGAAGGGGCCTTCGATGATGAAATGGCATTGATTTGAGTGGTAGGGGAAGGAAGATCAAAAGTTCCCATCAACGAGGAATACATTCCAAATCCTAAATTCTCTACAGGTGGCTTGGAATTCTTCACCAAGTGAATGGTAGAACTAGAAGATGTATTTGATTCTTTTGGAGAATAAGTCATCTGATCAATAGTAACAATTCTCCTTTCAAGGGGAAAGCATAGGATGTGAAATAATGATGAAACAATGGCATTGATTTCATAAATCCAATTTCGTCCCAATAAAATATTATAGTCTAAATTAGCATCAACTATTTCCACCTCGATATTGACCACCTCACCCCCAATGCAGATGGGAAAGGCTGGAAAAATTCCATGTGGCCTATGAGAATGACCATCAAATGCAGTCAAGAGTAGGTGAAGGAATAGCTTGAGCAGATCTGATAGCTTTCCAACATGCAATCAACATGACATGTGTGGAATCTCCCTCATCAACTACAGTTCGAAAGATAATCATTTTTTGATATGTAGATTTAATCTAGAAATCCATGTGATGAGGGAGTCTCTTCTTAATATTTGACATGTCAAATGTAACAATAAGAGGGTTTATAGGATATATTTCCCCGATGGCAGTGAGAAGTGCACTCCTTTGTGTTGGGCACGACTGAATTACCTATAATGCACACATCGCACAAGGACTTTGAGATATATATTCAACAATGGAGTAGTTCTGGGCAAACTTGGCATTAGGATTGATAGTTGAACGTTTTACAGAGCCTTTTGACATCCGAGGTATAGGCTCAACTACTGGCCTCTCAATATGGAGTTGCTCTGGAACATCAAGAGTAGCCTTAGCTTTAGAGGATTTTGGTTCACCATAATCATGTGATCTTGTCGCAACATCAACATGAGAGCTCATCATGTACACATTCAATGGATTTTCCCCTTCCTGGTGTTGAAGCCTAGAAAATATCTGCTTCAAACATCGGGGAAAACCACCGGTCGGGACCTTAAGGCAGCTCTTTTTCTGTTTGGTATGGTGGCTCCGACTGGATTTAAAGGACCAGTTTCCTTGTAACTAAATGGATTGGATTGGATGGGTGGAAATGGGACTAAACTAACTGAAATAAAACTATCTAATTTAAGCTAAATACTGATAAAGAAACTCTAATACTAACCCGGGTAGCTATATATGAATACAACTTAAGATTGTTCCAATTCAACAATAACCATGAAAATGTATTATTGATTAAATTGAAATATACAGAAACAAATAAAGATAACTCTGTTTAAGAAATTAAACAGAGTTATATAAACATATTGCATTCATCATTGTATACCATTTACATGTAACTATGAAAAATAACGTTTCAATTATACTCAGAAATGATATATAAAAGGAAACGTTGTGAAAACCAATATACATATAAATGATAGAAATTTTAAAATGAATATCATAAAACAAAAGAGATCAACAGTAAACAGATAGAAATACCTTGCTCATCTTGATGACTTCAAATGCAATCTGATACTCTATCGAGTAACTATAATGCAAAACCAAATTCCAAGGTACAGAAATGCAACACTTCAAAGATAATTTCGCATGAAAATCACCAGATGTGATCCTTTTTCAAAAATATATAAGACAATGGAGTACAGAAATGCAATCTCCAAGTCCAAAAATATTAAGATCCAGGACCCCTCTCTAAATGCATGAGAGGGGTTTAAATACTGCTTAACTAACTCTAAAAATAGTTTATTACAAAAAATAAGGATTCGGTTCAATGACCGTCCTTTTCCTAGGCTAAAATACAGTGAAATTAAAACTAAATCTATCTATCTATGAAATTGATCTTTGCTCTTGCAGGCATCTAGCATATTTTTGAGAAGATGCGGTTGACCGACTTCAGAATTCAGCTGTCCTGAAAAGACAGAGTCGGCAAACGTAGGAGAAATATTCTCTGTTGCATTGATGATACAATTGAGTGCACTGTGCTGACTGTGTGGCCTCACCAAGTACATCCAGTATGAGTCCCAATTCAATCTTGTCAGCTCTTGGATGGATTTTGCTCTTTCTTCTGCTTTTTGCCTCCATTCTGCTTGCAATTGATTTTCCTGTGGGAGATAACCTGGAACAGTTTCAGAAATCAAGTTAGCTTTGTGTAGATTGTCATTTACACAATCAGTGAGAGTGTTTGCCGCTGTAGATGCCCCCTCTGCTGCCCTTTCTGCTCTTCTGATTTGTGCATTCCAATTACTGAACAATATTTCTTTGTGGTTTTCATTAATGATGGGTGCACCAGCTTTTCTGCCTTCTTTTGTCTTTTGCCATGCTAGATAATCATTGATCTTTTCATTAATCAAATCATAATCATTTCGTAAATCTACGACATGATTTGTGATTTTATCGCTTTCTTGGCATAAAGAATTCCATTGCAATATTTTTTGGCAGAAAACTTCCTCTTGTTGTAGTAGTTGATTGTTCAAAGAGATGGTTTCTGAAATGAATTCTGGAAGCTTAGGATCATCCTTATGTTGTTCTTGGATTTCTTGAAGTTGTTGTTGTAACTCTTCAAGTTTTAATTGTGCTTCCTGATTGGCCTGTACCTGTTGCAATTGCTGTTGCAGAGCCTTTATCTGCTCTTCTTTTTCATCCAACAAAAGTTGTATCTCAACTGCTTTATCAATTGTTGCAAAAGCATAAGCTCCTGTTATTTGAGATAACTTAGCGAGATTATGAGTAGGCTCTGTGGCAGGATCTTTCCACAAAACATCTACTTGTTCTGGTTCGGTAGCAATTGCACTTTCTATTTTTCTCTTTTTCCTTTGTCTCTTTACTACTGCTTTGTATTTTGGGCTATAAAATACATCCAGAGGAGGAATGTCTTCTACATTAAGTACAATTTCAGAGGAGGGTGTGATTGGTATGTGCTCTGTTACTGTGGCTGTGCTGCTTGTTCCTGTGTTCAAAACTTTGGTTGTTTGGACAGGGGTCTGTACATTCTGTCCTTCTACATTAATCAATTGATTAAAGGTTTCCCATTCTTTATCTAACTCGATGGTAATTGGTTGTTGCTGTACATACCTTGTTTGTTCTTCTTCAATGGTTCACTTCTTTTGGTCCACTCCTTTGTGCATTCTGCCAAATTTGCATGTTCTTTGGCAAATTCTTCCATAAATTGTTTGTTGTAAGTCGCCTGAGGTTCTGGCAACTTATACATTAATCTCACATCTTCTATGGTGAATGACCCAATTATCTCTTCAGATGGAGTCTTGAATTGCCTGTCTGAAATATCAGCGCTATCCAGCACCCATCTCACCATGTCTGTGTATGGGAGAATCCTTGGCCTTGCTGCTATTATATGCAGAAATGAGCAAGCCAAGTCTCTAAGAGTTGCTTCAAACGAATCCTTGGAACCTGCTGTAGCTACAACTTTTATCACCACAGGGTTTTCATCTTCTAACAGTTTATACATTCCCTCCCAAGTGGATATACCGGCATCCTTGTTACAGGCGGTGTCTGCGTATAGCGAAGCCATTTCTTTGTTCTCGGAACTTGAGCTCTTCTCCTTCTTACCCATAGTGTTTAGTGGAAGCTTTGTATAGTGGTCTGCTCCTTCGTGCCTGCGTTTTACGAATAAATGAGAGTAATGATATAAGAAAGGTGATGAGACTGTTTTGAATGTGAAAGCGAATGAAATATAATATTTAAATTGTGAAACGACTTTCAATCTAAACACAATCTCTTTTCACATTAATAATCAATCCAATCATTTAATATAATCATTAAAGCGCATAACGGATTTGACATATGGGAAGATTGCCTTGGGATAGCGCGCCTACATGAATCTGCGACATTGCAATCTGCGATTTGCTGCGCAATATCGCAATATCGCAATGTCGCAAAATGAAATCATCACAGTCATAAAAATAGCGCAAAAACGGGAATTGCGCAATAGCGCAAAGCACATATCGCAAAAATCACAAAAGCGCATATCGCAAAAAGCACACAATCGCAAAAGCGCACAATCGTAAAAGCGCAAAATCGCAAAAGCGCAGAATCGCAAAAGCGCAAAAGATTTTTATTAATCATTTATGTTTTCTGCGCTATGCGATCTGCGATCAATGCGTTTTATATATACTATTTTGTTATGGATGCGCTATCTTGTTCAAGAGCAATTTTATTATAATCTATCATAAACAAGAGTGTTTCTAAATATTCTTTCTAAGGGATTTCTATAAGTTTATGATAGAAAGTTTTATTTGAAAGGCAAATAAATCCTAATTGAATTTTTTTTTTGGATTTTTTAACTAAGGGTCCCCACTTATTTAGTATTATTACTAATACTAAATAAAGGGGGGTTGTTGCTGGTCACAACAATTGGCGATTCACTGAAAGAAACAGTTATCTCTGAAAAAATAAAATGAACATTCTATCTTTAGTAAGTAAAGGTTTTTAAAGATAATAAAAACTATCTTAGGATAATTCAAATAAAATGCTGCTATGAAAAAAAATAAAAATCATTTCATAATTTCTGTTTAATTCCTTAAGAAATAAAAACATTTTGGGTTATATCAAGCTTTGATTGGTGTTAATAATGAAGTAAATGGATCTCTCCAAGTTTTGGTTTTATAATATACTCTATTGCCATAGGTATTGCCTCTGCTGCCAGCAAACGTTCATAGTCTCGACAAGGTTACCTTTAAACCATTAACCATTCATTGTCCCATCCAATTAAAATTATGACTTTTTAAAAGATAAATTCATAAGACCTATTATCTCATGTTTTTGTCTTTTATTTATTTTTATTTTAAGAGTCATTGTTCTGGTTTGGTAGCCAGTTAATAACAATGCCATTCACTAGTTATAATTAAACTGAACAAGCTGGCTCGTGATGAGACCCCTTGTCTTATATTTATAAGCCATTACCCTGTTTTGGTATGCAGTATTGGTAATGTCAATTTTTATTACTCCTTATGAACATGGTAAGTCGGCTCGTAATGAGACCTCTTATCTCTTAAAATTTTCGTATAATTTCTTAGAATTACATTCTAAAAAAAAATCACAACTTAAATGGATGGGGTGAAATAGTTTTATCCTTAAGAATCAATGGATGACAATTTTCAGAGTTTTTTGAGTTCCAAAACTTTGAAAAATATCTTTACTTTAATAGATAACCTTTCTCTGCTTAATAAACCTTATAATGATTTACATTTTCCTCAAGTTTTCAAAAGATCATGTAAATGATTGAAATAATCTTTTCAAAGTTTAACATCTTATTTTAAACTATTCAAAAATTGTAATCATTACTTTAAAAATTCTTATTTACACAAAATAAATATTTATAATATTTTTCCGAAGAAATTTTCTCAAATAGTAAACAGTCAATCAGAGATTCATAAACAACCTTTATTTGTAAAAACAAAAACAATTAAAAACTTTGCAGAAAGAAATATATACAGTTTAAGAAGGGGTTACCTCCTTATGAAAAGAATTTCTTCAAGATAAACCCATTTATAGGGAGAGACTCTCTCTTACCTGTTAGATCTTGGAGTATAAATGTATTTGAGCTTATCTTCTCAACGATTTGAAATGGTCCAAGCCACATTTTCTGAAATTTGGTATGTTTACCTTTTTCTTCGTGTGCTTTATCCCATTTCAAAACGAGATCACCAATTGACAAAAATTTTGAGCCGGTAGAACTTGCATCAAAAGAAGATTTTACAAGTTGTTGATGTTTTTCATGAGTAATTTTTGCTTTATCCCTATCTTCTTCTAATTTAAGGATTTGATCATATCTCAATTGAATGGATGATGAAGGATTTTCTTCAATAAACTACACTAGGGCTAATGATGGAAGTGTTAAGTTTGATGGTATCACGACTTCTTTTCCATAAACAAGATTGAAAGGTGAAGTCCTTATTGAAGCTTTTTCAGTGATACGATCAGCCCATAACGCAAAGATTAGAGATTTGTGCCAATTCTTTTGATTTTGATCAACAGTCCTTTTAATGATTTTGATAAGGTTTTTATTAGTGGATTCAGCCAAACCATTACCTTGTGGATAATAATTTGTTGAATATTTTAATTTAAAACCTCTTTTGACTGCAAATTCAATTAAACTATTTCCAGAAAAGTAAGATGCATTATCAAAGACAAGAGCTTGAGGTACACCAAACCTGGTTATGATGAATTGATCTATGAAATCAATAATTGCATCAGAATTGGCTACCTTCAATGGGATTGCCTCTACCCATTTCGTAAAGTAATCAGTTGCAATAAGGATGTACTTGTGCTGCTTGGAAGAATGAGGCACTATTTCACCAATAATGTCAAGCCCCCATTGTTCAAATGGTTGCTCAATAGTTACTGGTTGCAAAGGAAAAGTTGGTTTCCTTTGTCTTCCACTTGCAGTTTGACAAATTTGGCACTTCCTTACGTAATCATGCGTATCTTTAAAAAGGGTAGGCCAGTAATAACCAACACGAATTATTTTGTGAGCTGTGGTATCACCTCCAAAATGACCTCCTGCTGGTCCATCATGCAATTCCTGCAAAACCTTTTCAGCTTCAGTCTTTTCCAAACATCTTAATAAAATTGAATCATAATTTTTTCTAAACAACACATTATCAATGATCTCGTATTTAATAGCCTTTAACCTTAAAGCGCGTTTACTCTTATAGCTGAGATTAGAAGGAGCATACCCATTTTTCAAGTAATAGATAAGATCATCATACTGAGATCTGGAATGTGTAACACTTATCTGACTTACTTGAATATCTTGATTTGAATCTTGATTTTCTGGTATGTTATGAGCTCCTGCCAATAATCTGCAAAAACCTTGTCCTCTAACAATTTTAGCTGGTTTAATATCAACATCATATTCTTGCAAGGCTGTTACCCAGTTAGCTCTCTTTTCTCCTACTTCTTTTTGAATTAATAATTGCCTCACTGCAGAGAATGGGACAATGATTTTTGTATGTGTTTTCAAGAGAAAAGGTCTGAAATGTTTGATTGATTTAAATACAGCAAAGGCTTTTTTTTCAACATCGGAATAATTAAGCTCAGCTCCTTGCAGATTTGAGCTAAAGAAAGAAATTGGTGCTTCGATTTCTTGATCATTGAGTTGTGTTAAAACGGTTGCATAGGATGTTTCAGTGGCCAGAGTATACAAAGTAAAATCTTTAGAAAAATCCGGGGTATTCAATGCTGGTGCATTAATGATCGCTTGTTTGATTGAATCAAAAGCTTCTTTTTCTTTATGCGTCCATTTGAATATTGAATTCTTCTTGATCATATTTTGCATAGGTAAAACAATTAAAGAAAAATCGGGAATAAATCTTTTAACAAAATTAATCTGTCCAAGAAATGATTGCATGGATTTTTTGTTATGTGGTAAAGAAATATCAGAAATTTCTTTCACTCTATCTGGATCAATATATATACCATATTTTGACACAACAAATCCTAAGAGTTTTCCTTCATCTAAAGCAAAGAAAGATTTCTTGGGATTTAAGGAGATACCAAACTTTCTACATCTTTCAAATATTTGTTTTAAATCATGTAGATGATTGGTTTCTTTTTTGAAAATACTGTTATGTCATCAAGATAAACAACAACTGATTTATTGATCAGACCTTTGAATGCTATGTCCATGGCTCTTTGAAAATTTGCTCCTGCATTTATTAGACCAAAAGGCATTTTCTGATAAGCGTAAGTTCCCCATTTTGTTCTGAAAGTTGTCTTCAATCTGTCATCTGGGTGAACTAAAACTTGATTATAGCCTGAAAACCCATCGAGAAAAGACATAAGTTCAGAACCAGCTACCTTTTGAAGTATCCGTTCCATGGTTGGCAATGGGAAATTATCTTTTAAACATGCCTTGTTTAAATTTCTGAAATCAATACAGATTCTAATATCACCATTCTTCTTCCTTACAGGTACCATATTGGAAACCCAATTAGAGTGCCTGACTGGAAAAATGATTTTGGCTTTCAAAATTTTATTGAGTTCTGATTTGATTTGACTTTCGAGATTTGGATGGATCTTTCTCAACTTCTGTTGAACAGGTTTAATATCAGGAAGCATTGGAATCGTGTGTTGAATAACCGAAGTATTATACGTTTTTAGATCATCATAATTCCAAGAAAAAACGTTTTTATACTTGTTCAGCAGTTTAATGAATGCATTCCTTTCCTCTGGTGTTAAATTGAGTCCTAAGTTAACGTTTTGAGGTTTAGAATCAGAACCAAGATTTACTAATTCAAACTTCAAAGTTGAGCTTTGAAGTTTCGTATTAGTAACTTTCTTGAATCTATCTCTAATGTCATATAAATCCTCTAATTTAACAACAAATTTTGGAATGGGGTTTTCATTACCTTTTGAAGCAATTTGTAAATCATGATCATCTTCGTCAATAATTTTCTCATCATATGATTTCTCTGAAGTCATGAAATTTAGAATATCTTGATCATGATAGAAAACTCTCCAATTTGTAACATTATCCGGGACAGATGGACGAAAAATCAATTCTACAGAAAACCTATCAGGACTGTAATCTTCAGCAGGTAGGAGTCTAGATGCAACATTAGCTAACAAGTCAGCTGATGTATTCTGATTTCTAGGAATAGGAGAAATATTGAATGCTAAAAAATGAGTGGTGAGGTCTTGTACTAGGGTTTGATAGTGTTTAAGATGTCCTGAAAGACAATGAATAGTATTCCTAACTTGTTTAATGACAATTTCGGAATCACCAAAGACTTTCAAGTATTTAACATCTAACCCTATAGCTTTATAAAGTCCTTGAACCAAGGCTTCATATTCTGCGGTATTGTTAGTACACTCAAATTCTAATCTATATGACAGCATAGTTTTCTCCCCATTTGGATCAATTAAGATGCATCCAGCTCCAGCTCCATCACTAGACTTCGATCCATCAAAATATAACGACCAAAATAAAGATTTGTCTATTGGCTTATCTACAATTACATCAGAAATATTTACAATTCTGGAAGAATCAGACAGTGAAAAATTTTCTATCTGAGAAACAAAAGTATTTACAGAAAAAGGTGACTGAGGAGCTTTGAAATTTTCAAGAAATGATTCAGCAGAATAACCTCCAAGAATATTGTTGTTGAATGCTACAGGTTCATTAGGTTGTTCAAATTCAGTGACAGTACTCGTCATATGTTTTTCTCGTTCAATCTTGATTTGATTTGGTTTCCCTTTGTAGGGAAGCCACATGTGCGAATAATCAGTCGAGATATAACCGTTAAGTTTTGCAGACCAGTCCCTGCTCAAGATTAATCCATATAATTCAGGAATATCAGCAATCAGAATATCAATTCTTTGGACAATCCTAGGATCTGAGGCTAATCTGATTGTGACTGAATTGATTTCTCCTACAACTTGAACTTTAGAGCGATCCAACTGAACGATATGAACTGCTGATTTCTGTGGTTCAATATTTAATTTAGCACAGACAGAAGTAGGCATTATATTGGAGGAAGCTCCAGAATCAATCAAACAATTGTGCATATTTTTATTGTACATCTCATAAGTCAAAAGAAAAGGAGGAGTTTGAGAATTTGATTTTTTTCCAATGAGCACAGTATCAGTAGCATCTACCTTATCTGGTGGCTTACCAGTTCCTCTTGCTGCTTTTGC
This sequence comes from Pinus albicaulis, assembly GCA_034641835.2. Lineage (NCBI taxonomy): Eukaryota > Viridiplantae > Streptophyta > Pinopsida > Pinales > Pinaceae > Pinus > Pinus albicaulis. The sequence goes on from CM076584.1 coordinate 263,777,203, forward strand.
AACTACACCTCTTGGTAAAGGAGCAATTGGTGTAGCATTTAATTCTTTTAATAGCAACTTCTGCTGATGTTTCAGTTTGCCGAGTTCATGTAAAGAAATGTTGGCTTTGATCTTTTTCATGTCTTCAACAATATTGTATTCCATAGGATCTGATATTACTAAAGTTTTTGTTGTTGATGTGAGAGGATTAGAAGAAGATGGTTGATTTTGAGTAGATAATGGAGAAGTTTTCTTCACACTGGGTTTGTCTTTGGTACTTGGAGTCGTAATTTTCTTTTTTGGAACTGTTTGCACTGGTTCTACTGTAGATTTACTCCTAGTACTTACAGGAATAGCTTCTTCACTATCAGAATTAGGGAGAATAAAATCCCACATTCCATTTAATTCAGCTATTTCTTCATTTTCATTTTCCTCATCTGATACTATAGATGTATCTTCTTCTTCCTCCTCTTCTTCTGACTCTGCATTAGAGATTGCATTAGGAGGTTTAGATTCAACTTGGTTTCTTCTGAAATTTCGGAATGGTTTCTTGGTAGAAGTTTCAGCCACTTGTTTTTTAATTTCAACCATTTCATTTGACATGGTTTTAAGAAATTTCTGTAAACCTTCCATGTCATATGGATCTTTGGCCTTTTTCTTTGAATCATCTCTGAAGCTGACCTTCTTTGATTTCCTTTCTTCAAGAGCATTTTTCTTTTCCAGAGAAGTGATACGTTTTTCCACTGCAATAGCTTCTTTCATATTCTCAGCCAATGTAGGCTTTGCAGCTCTGTCTACGAAAATTGCTATGTTTGAGGGTAAGGCAGTTATATACCATTCAATTCTAACTTGTTCACTGGGTTGTGAATCTGTATGAATTTTGTTCAAAAGTTTGTTGAATCTAGCATTGAATTCTTTTATAGGTTCCTTGGGTTCTATTTTCAAATTTGAGAGATCATTGAGTAAAGTTGCAATTGATCGGTCATCTCCAAATTTGGTTAAAAAATGATCTGCAAAAATGTCCCAACTTGTTATAGATCCCGATGGTAATGAAAAATACCATGATCCTGCTATTCCTTGAAGAGTATAAGGGAATAGTCTAACTACAACATCTTCATGTGTGACTCCATTCAAATTAATAGCCAGCATAAAGTTATTGATATGTTCTTCAGCTTGAATGTTAAGATCTGGGCTAAACTTTGGAAGCCATTTTCCAGGATTGTCTGGTAAATCATGTAACGGTGCAGCCATGTTGACTGCTCCTGGAGTAGACCATGGTCTCTGTGCCATTATCGGAACAACTATTGGAGGGATAGTAGAAACTGATGGTATTTGAATAGAAGTGGTTGGAATAGATGATGTTGAGATTGATGAGGATTGAGTAGAAGATGTTTGTGGAGATGATGATTGAAGAGATGATGATGAAACAACTGCACTTTGTTGAGTTGTGCTTTTGGAAACAGGTGATTGAATATGAGATGATGAACTTGTATCACTTTCTGTTTCTATTGAATTCTTTTTGTTTTGCCCTTACTAGGTAAAGGAAATTCTTTCGGAGGAATACCAAGTTTTTCACTTTGCAACCTAGTAAGAGGTTTTGAAGGAATAAATTTTGAGCTTACACTACCTTCAGATATTTCAGACTCTTCTAAAGATAATGAGAATCCTTTCAATTTATGAATTAGATCTTGAACTTCAAGAGACTCAGGATGTTGTTTGTTTGAATGTTTTAAGATTTTGGTAGTGGGTGTCTGAATATTTTCTGCAATTTCTTCTCTTGGATTATGAATTTCAAAAGAAATTGAAGAAGTTAATGAGGGTGTTTTGCTCTCAGAATGGCTTGTGGATAAAGATTTACTTGCCATTCATAGCTCATGCCCTCCTTCTAGCGCCAAAAATGTTGAAGCCTAGAAAATCTCTGCTTCAAACATCGGAGAAAACCACCCGGTCGGGACCTTAAGGCAGCTCCTTTTCTGTTTGGTATGGTGGCTCCGACTGGATTTAAAGGACCAGTTTCCTTGTAACTAAATGGATTGGATTGGATGGGTGGAAATGGGACTAAACTAACTGAAATAAAACTATCTAATTTAAGCTAAATATTGAAAAAGAAACTCTAATACTAACCCGGGTAGCTATATGTGAATACAACTTAAGATTGTTCCAATTCAACAATAACCATGAAAATGTATTATTGATTAAATTGAAATATGCAGAAACAAATAAAGATAACTCTGTTTAAGAAATTAAACATAGTTATATAAACATATTGCATTCATCATTGTATACCATTTACATGTAACTATGAAAAATAACGTTTCAATTATACTCAGAAATGATATATAAAAGGAAACGTTGTGAAAACCAATATACATATAAATGATATAAATTTTAAAACGAATATCATAAAACAAAAGAGATCAACAGTAAACAGATAGAAATACCTTGCTCATCTTGATGACTTCAAATGCAATCTGATACTCTATCCAGCAACTATAATGCAAAACCAAATTCCAAGGTACATAAATGCAACACTTCAAAGATAATTTCGCATGAAAATCACCAGATGTGATCCTTTTCAAAAAATATATAAGACAATGGAGTACAGAAATGCAATCTCCAAGTCCAAAAATATTAAGATCCAGGACCCCTCTCTAAATGCATGAGAGGGGTTTAAATACTATTTAACTAACTCTAAAAATAGTTTATTACAAAAAATAAGGATTCAGTTCAATGACCGTCCTTTTCCTAGGCTAAAATACAGTGAAATTAAAACTAAATCTATCTATCTATGAAATTGATCTTTGCTCTTGCAGGCATCTAGCATGTTTTTGAGAAGATGCGGTTGACCGACTTCGGAATTCAGCTGTCCTGAAAAGATAGAGTCGGCAAGCGTAGGAGCAATCTTCTCTGTAGCATGGATAATACAATTGAGTGCACTGTGCTGACTGTGTGGCTTCACCAAGTACATCCAGTATGAGTCCCAATTCAATCTTGTCAGCCCTTGGATGGATTTTTCTCTTTCTTCTGCCTTTTGCCTCCATTCTGTTTGCAGTTGATTTGCCTATGGGAGATATCCTGGAACAGTTTCTGGGATCAAATTAGCTTTGCGTAAATTTTCATTTACACAATCAGTGAGAGTGTTTGCCGCTGTAGCCGCCTCCTCTGCTGCCTTTTTTGCCCTTCTGATTTGTGCATCCCAGTTATTGAACAGTATTTCTTTATGGTTTTCATTAACGATGGGTGCACCAGCTTTTCTGCCTTCTTCTGTCTTTTGCCATGTTAGATAATCATTGATCTTTTCATTAATCAAATCATAATCATTTCGTAAATCTACGACATGATTTGTGATTTTATCGCTCTCTTGGCACAAAGAATTCCATTGCAATATTTTTTGGCAGAAAACTTCCTCTTGTTGCAGTAGTTGATTGTTCAAAGAGATGGTTTCTGAAATGAATTCTGGAAGCTTAGGATCATCCTTATGCTATTCTTGGATTTCTTGAAGTTGTTGTTGTAACTCTTCAAGTTTTAATTGTGCTTCCTGATTGGCCTGTACCTGTTGCAATTGCCGTTGCAGAGCCTTTATCTGTTCTTCTTTTTCATCCAACAAAAGTTGTATCTCAACTGCTTTATCAATTGTTGCAGAAGCATAAGCTCATGTTATTTGAGATAATTTAGTGAGATTATGAGTAGGCTCTATAGCAGGATCTTTCCACAAAACATCTACTTGTTCTGGTTCAGTAGCAATTGCACTTTCTATTTTTCTCTTTTTCCTTTGTCTCTTTACTACTTCTTTGTATTTTGGGCTGTAAAATACATCTAGAGGAGGAATGTCCTCTACATTAAGTACAATTTCAGAGGAGGGTGTGATTGGAATGTGCTCTGTTACTGCGGCTGTGCTGCTTGTTCCTGCATTCAAAACTTTGGTTGTTTGGACAGGGGTCTATACATTCTGTCCCTCTACATTAATCAATTGATTAAAGGTTTCCCATTCTTTATCTAACTCCATGGTGACTGGCTGTTGCTGTACATTGGGTGAAGGAGGATTTGTTTGTTTTTCTTCAATGGTTCACTCCTTTTAGTCCACTCCTTTGTGCATTCTGCCAAATTCGCGTGTTCTCTGGCAAAATCTTCCATGAATTTTCTGTTGTAAGTCGCCTGTGGTTCTGGCAGCTTATACATTAATCTCACATCTTCTATGGTGAATGACCCAATTAGCTCTTCAGATGGAGTCTTGAATTTCCTGTCTGAAATATCAGCACTGTCCAGGACCCATCTCACCATGTCTGTGTATGGGAGAATCCTTGGCCTTGCTGCTATTCTATGCAGAAATGAGCAAGCCAAGTCTCTAAGAGTTGCTTCAGACGAATCCTTGGAACCTGCTGTAGCTACAACTTTTATCACCACAGGGTTTTCATCTTCTAACAGTTTATACATTCCCTCCCAAGTGGATATACCGACATCCTTGTTACAGGCGGTGTCTGCGTATAGCGAAGCCATTTCTTTGTTCTCAGAACTTGAGCTCTTCTCCTTCTTACCCATAGTGTTTAGCGGAAGCTTTGTATAGTGGTCTGCTCCTTCGTGCCTGCGTTTTACAAATAAATGAGAGTAATGATATAAGAAAGGTGATGAGACTATTTTGAATGTGAAAGCGAATGAAATATAATATTTAAATTGTGAAACGACTTGCAATCTAAACACAATCTCTTTTCACATTAATAATCAATCCAATCATTTAATATAATCATTAAAGCGCATAACGGATTTGACATATGGGAAGATTGCCTTGGGATAGCGCGCCTACATGAATCTGCGACATTGCGATCTGCGATTTGCTGCGCAATATCACAATATCGCAATGTCGCAATATCGCAAAATGAAATCATCACAGTCATAAAAATAGCGAAAAAACGGGAATTGCGCAATAGCGCAAAGCGCATATCGCAAAAATCACAAAAGCGCATATCGCAAAAAGCGCACAATCGCAAAAGCACACAATCGCAAAAGCGCAGAATCGCAAAAGCGCAAAATCGCAAAAGCGCAGAATTGCAAAAGCGCAAAAGATTTTTATTAATCATTTCTGTTTTCTGCGCTATGCGATCTGCGATCAATGTGTTTTATATATACTATTTTGTTATGGATGCGCTATCTTGTTTCAAGAGCAATTTTATTATAATCTATCATAAACTTAAGTGTTTCTAAATATTCTTTCTAAGGGATTTCTACAAGTTTATGATAGAAAGTTTTATTTGAAAGGCAAATAAATCCTAATTGAATTTTTTTTTGGATTTTTTAACTAAGGGTCCCCATTTATTTAGTATTATTAGTAATACTAAATAAAGGGGGGTTGTTGCTGGTCACAACACCTGGTTACCCCCTGTGGGGGTTCCAGTATTAACATTTGTTGCCCTTGGGGAAAATGGTTAGTCAGAATAGCTAGGGAGCTAGAAGAACCCTGTTGTGCTAACAAGGGTTGAGTGTCATGAATCTTAGGGAAAAGATGAGTTAAATGATCTCCATTTCATTTCCCTTACCATCCTTATCTTTCTTATTACCATGTCCATTTTTCTTCCCATCATATTTTTTATTTCATTTGGGGTTTGAATATTAGAGATTGTTAACTATTGAGAAGGCATAGGCATTGACGGAAAAGCCTGAATCAAAGAGGCAGCTTGTAAATACAACTGTTGCAATTGACTTAGCATGTTATCCATGCTATTATTGATCGATCTGACTAGCCCATCGGCATGGGACCAAGCTTGGGTTTGGCTAAATCTATCTTGGATTAAGGAGTATTAGGAAAAATCTTATAGAGAATTCCAGAATTAGAATATATAAGTTCTAACTGTTGAGATCTAAATATAGCTTTCTCTTTAATGAGCACTCCAGAGAGTGACACATCCTTAGAAATATCCAGTTGTAAAGATTTTAGAAACCATTCAAGAAAGAATTCATTAGGAATATAGGCCTTAATGAACCTCTTCCTCCTTCACCATTCATGAATATGGTCAGAAATGTGAGTTGTATTATCTTGTTGGAAACTAACCAATAGCTCAGTTCCAACATCAAATCAGATGGGAAACTGAAAATGGCTCAAAAACATAGTAGCCAATTCACCAAATGAATTGACGGTACCCCCACTAATATCTATATACCACTTCGCAACATTTCCATTTAACGTGCATTAGAACAAGCTCAACCTGATTGAATCGTCAATAAGGGAGTTGGATGAACACCATAAATGAAATGTTGTTACATGGTCAGCTAGATCCTCTCCAGACTTCCCTTCGAATTTTGGAAAATCTGATGGAAGTTTGGTGGGGACCGGAGGCCAAGTCAAATTATATCGAAATGGATCGTTTTTTAATTTTGAAAGATCTGGAAAATTTAGAGTTGCCAGGAATGGTAATCACAGAGGAGCTTGATAATTCCACCTACCATGAGTAGGATTCCCAATGTTAAGAAAATAATATCTTGGATTCGCAGAGGCACCAAGTTTCCATGGATTGTTCGTAGAAGATATTGAACCATAAGGAAAACCTTGTGATCCAGAAGTATTCAGAGAATGACCACCTCATGCTAAAGGGTTGGAAAAACCAGGAAAATTTCCCCTAATCAAAGTATTAAAAGGAGCGGAGAGCCCTTGGTAAGGGTTCTACACATTGGCGAAAGGAGAAAAACCCTGGGAGGTTCTTACTGAGGAGAAAGGAATATTCCCCTATTGAGAAAAAAATTATTGATCCCAGGCTCCTAAACCACTAAAAGTAGGGGTAGTCCATCCTTGACCTCCTTGAAAAGGATTAAAATCTTGACCTTGAGTGAAGAAAGGAAATGATTCTATGTTCAAAGAAGGGTCAGAATGGGGTATATGACCACTTCCAAAAGGAAAACCCTGGAAGGATGTTGAACTACTTGCTATAGAAGTCAATGTTGTGGAAACAATAGATAAAATAGTTAAAGTAACCGAAGGAATTGCACTGGATGACATCCCAAAAGGAAAGGAACTAGCGTGGGAAGCAAAATCTTGGTTTCCCCACTCGAGGATGGAACGGAGGTAGAGCCAAATACAACATTACTAGGTGTGATAATGGATATAGAAATTGTACCTCCTCCTTCAACTGAAGGAGGAGTATGCACACAAGAAGTACCCATAGCCGAAATCGTGGTTCTAATAGTGGCCATTGAAAGAAAAAAAGGAGAAAAGGCAGGGCTTGTCGACCTATGAGTTGGGGTCCCAACATATAATACAACGTTTGGAAAATTGGAAGAAAGGGGTGAAGAAGGAGTCATGGGGGACTCAAGAATCTCTTGAACCTCAACCTCGTCTTTCGACTGGAAGAGAACCCTAGAAAGGATTGGAGTGCTCCTGTCCAAATCACGACTTACACTAGGTCCACCCTATGACAAAATAGCCCCAAGCATAGGATCAATCTCTGATGCATTTGCTTCCACTAATTGAAAATCACCTGCAGAATTGCTCCTACGCCTTCTAGAATAAGGCTCAACACTCATAGGTGAGAGCCCGCGAAACCTCCTGGATCGACGAACTAGTCGATCAACCACTTTTAATTATTAAGAGAACTTGTAAAGACTCAAAAATATTATAAAGCCATGGAAATATAGGAGCAGAGAGCACTCACTGAAATTTCTCTAAAGATACAACTAATCAAGCTACTTTCGGGTATTTCTGCTCCGGGTGATTAATACCGGACACCAAAATACAAGAAAGTGAATATAAGGACCTTCCAAAAATAACCTGGGGTAATTATGCCCTAGGCCTATTAATGAAGGTAACATAAACAGTTACGCTAACCTCCAAACAAAATCCTTTGACAATGCAAGTACCTGAGCGTCTCAAGGGAACCCTCTAGAAGTACTAATGAGAGTGATACAATGCTCCCTCAGGTACCAAGGGTATTCCCCCCCCCCCACAGTCACCTATGCAGTTCCTAGGAATGGAAACTAAGGTCACCAATTCATATCGGAAGCTGGGCGGAATAATATTTGGTTGGGATCTAACAAGTAGGAGAGGGGGTATATCTCTTCCTTCGCTTCACTCACCCTCGTGCTAAAAATTCCGTATGAGAAGAGTTTTCCCAGAAAACTTAACAACATTGGATTTCACTCTTTTAATAAACTTCTACATTTAAATTCAAAGTGGCCTTGGAGATTTAACTCTCCACACGCCTATTCCAAGGCCCTAAATGACCTAGAATAGTTGATGTATATATGACAAATCAAAATATTCTAGTTCATTTTAATTTTAGTGCTTTATTTTAATGGTTGTTTTTAATTCAAGGGTAAAATGGAATTACAAATTATGATGTTATATGACACAAGAAGAAACCAATAGAAAACCTGGCTACATGAAGATGCAACTCTTTTTCTTCAATGAAAGAGATTTCTACTAAAGGTTCTACGAACAAACTTGGAAAGAAAAAAAATCTTTTCTTTTCAAAACACACACTCACACACTCAAAATCTACAAAAAGGACTAAATTGCTTATAGTGCAAGCTATCCTAATGCAAACTAAAAATTCTTAATGCAATATTCTAAGGACTGTTCTTAAGGTAAGAAAATGTGTTCTTCAAAGAAATCAAGAGGCCAAAACTTGAAAAAAGGGAGGACCAAATCCAGACAAAATTTTCCCCAAAATCAAGAAATTAATTCAACCTAATGAAAATACTTCACACTTGCTCAAAAACAAAAAGAAGACGAAAAAAAAAAACCAAAAGAAAAATAAAGCCAACAAAAAGATGTTTTTGTCTTTTTTCTTCTTAAGGGAAAAAAAAGTTCTTGAGAAAAAAAAACTACCAAAGACTTCAAGATCAAATTCAAGCTAAAGAACCTCAAATTTTGCAAGCCATAGAAATCATTGACATGATAAGACTTAAAGTGAAAATATGCTACAAACTCAAACAAACAGATTTGTTGAACACCTAATCCTCTATGGGTAGGTGTGGAAGGTGAAGAGTCATAAAGGAGTCCAAGTGACCTTGGAAGATGAATCCAAGGGTCACACCATTGTATTATAAATGTACATCTATGGTGAATAATATGAGTATCTCATGCTTATCTTTCTATGTGTGTGTTTTATCTTCTCATACACCATGTGTATTTTTAACATGGTATTGGAGTTGATACATTCATAACCAGCTCAACCTTGTGTGAGCCACTTGTTTTTGTGGCCTGTGTAAATCTACAAAAATCCTGTGCATTTTTGCAGCATTCAGAAATCATTTTTGCAGCGTTCAGAAATTATTTCTGCGAAGAAGAGCGTTGTATACTGCCATATTCCTGAATTTGAAAGTTTGTGCATTTTAAAGTCTGCAGGTTTTCTCACCACTCCCTGCTGCATTCATTTTTTTACTGCTCTTGGAATTTTGTTTTACTGTTCCTGCCATTCTGCAATTCTGGAAAAATTCTGAGTTTTCTACTACAAATTCTGCAATTTTTTCTTCCCATTCTGCCTATTGTTTTTGCACACCACTGTCCAATTTCTGCTAATGTGCAATTTCTGCTCAAATCCTGAGCACAGTTAAATTTACTGTACAATTTTTTGAAAGGTGGACAAAGATACCCAGTGTTCATATTTCCAGAACCTACTGCAACTGCTGCAAAATCCTTTATCTTTGTGCGTACAACATTAATACTACTACAACTCTCTGTAGTATCAAGAGCAGTGTATTTTTTTTACTGTTCACTAAAAAAATCACCTCCCAAACCATCCTCACAATCACCCATCCCCTCACAGCGCTCGGCCCCCTCACCCGCTCCATCCCCCTCACAGCGCTCGGCCCCCTCACCCGCTCCATCCCCCTCACAGCGCTCGGCCCTCTCAAAACTCGGCCTACCCACACCCTCAAACACTCCATTGCAATCCTGCCCCCTCACCCTCGGCCCCCGCTCTCTTTCATCCTCCTGCTCCGTCCTCACGACCCATCCTCACGCATCTCACAGCTCACCTCGCCCTCCCCTTTCATAATCCCCGCCCCTTCCCTATGATCTCCCTCTCCTCTCACACTCCCTCACCCTCCCCGCTCACCCCGCTTCCCTCCCCTCCCTGCTCCGTTCCTTACTCACCCTACTCCCCTCTCCTCCTTGCTCCGTCCCTTACTCTACCCACCCCTTCCATCTCTCCCCATCCCATCCCTCCCCTCACCTCGCTCCACGCTCCTCCCCCTCCCCTCAACACCTGCCCCCCACACCTTGCGACTCCCTCACGGTCCTCATGTACTCCCCTCACCCCTCTCCCATCCCACGGCCCTCCCCTCTCTCAGTCGCTCGACCCTACCTCCCCTCCCACGCAGACCCTTTGCATTCACTTGATTTTCTATTTTCGGCCATAATATCAATTTATTTTTTTACAGTTACACCTCCCCCAGAAATCACCTCCCCCAGATTTCACCTCCCCCAGTAATCGCCTCCCCCAGAAATCACCTCCCCTAGAGAACACCCTCCCCAGAAATCACCTCCCCCCAATTTTTTTTCTCTTAAAAAAAAAAAAAAAAAAAAAAAAAAAAAAAAGAAGAAGAAGAAGAGAGAGGAGATGGTAAATGAGTAAATGGATATATGGATTTTCTATATATTGAAAAGTGAAGTTTGTGTTGTATGTTTTCTCTATTATAAAACATGACCAATATTTGTGGCATGTATAGAAGGGTGACTCTCTGAAAGATATTGACAATGTGAAGCCAAATGTTGAAAATTGGTCATCATTTTCAAAATAGCAATGGCATCATAAATTCACTCATAGTTTTGCCTTCGTCTTTATTGTGAGGTAATATATCAAGCTCAAGACCATCTTCTCATTGATAGTGAAGCATCCAAGCTTACGAATTTCTTTTTGTTGAATTAGAGTTGTTGGTATAAAGTAGTTCTTTGAAGAAGAGAGAAATCATCTACCTTAAAGGGTTATTGCACAGTGGTTTTTGCTGCACATTTGCAAAATATTTGTAGTGACATTGTATTGTACTAACATTGAGAGTGGATATTGCTTCTTCGTTCATAGTTGCAATCAGTGTTTGAAGTGTAACTTTGAGTTGTTGAGAAAATGGCTAAAATCAATGATGCATTAGAGTTGTTGAATAACCTCATTCATTCCACTGTTCATGATATGGTAAAAATGAGCAAGAACATTTTTTTTAATATTCAAACTTTCTTGCAATATGCACAAGACAAGATTGAGTTTTTGCAGTTGGAGTCTCAGTTTCAGCAAGATGAACTTCAGTAAAAGAGTCATCATTCTAAACCTGTTTCTATTCAAAAAATTGAGAAGGACTCTCATTAGCAGCAAGAATATAAAGTTACAAAAGATTCACATTTAGTTCCTTGTACAAGAGCAGATTTACATGTAGATGCAGCAGCTCAGTCTGCACTTTCCAAGCCCATCATTAGACCTTGGGAAGAGCTTGTCCACAACAAGCACATAATTGGTCTTGGATATGAAAAAGAGTTATCCTTTCATATTCCGGACTACTCCAATCCCATTCAATTCCAGAACGCCATATTTCTTTATGACAGTTCACCTGCAGTTGTTTCAGATCATGCTCCTCTTCCACAACAACAATAACATATTGAAAAATTCCAACACTGTGATCGAGTTAGCCATATGAAAGATCATTGTTTTGATCTTCACCCATGCAAGCACTGTGGTCGGCACACCCATTCTTCACACAGATGCTTCAAAAACAAGCCTCCTGCAAGAACAAAGATTCATCTTGGATGGATCGCTTCTTAGCAATGGGCATAAACAGCCAAGAAGATGTTTAAGTCACATGTCAGAACTTGTTCTCGAATATTAAACAAACTTGCAGTTTAGTTTTCACCATTATCTCACCTTTTACCTAACAGGGGGGAAATGGTGGTCATCTACAAGCTTCGATGCCAGATCAAGCGAGCCTGAGCCACAATTCATCATTCCAGATTCAGAGTTGTAGCCAGAGACACGAATGCCCATGAGCATGCCTTTGGTTGATGGACAGCCTTAAACCATCCATGTGAGGTTCATATTCTTCCTCTTCAAAGAATTCGGAGCACTTCCTCTAGCAGAAGACTTCAGCTTCTTGCCAGCCTTGGTAGAGTTCCAGGAATTGCATCAAGCATTCCAGTATTGGTGGTCATCCTTAAACCATCACAGGTTGTAGACGTCCCTTCTTTTAGGTTGAAGGTCTCCCTCTTCAAATATGAGGGACACTTCCTCTAGCAGAAGCCCTTAGCTTCTTTCCAGTTTTCGAAGAGTTCCGGGAACTGTAATAAGCGTTGCATTCTAGTTTTGGTGGTCATCCTTAAACCACCTCTTTATGCCAACATTTCAGAGAGATGATTCAGCTTAAGTGTTGCCATGCATACTTTGCATATTTGTTACAACTCTCTTCTTGGACTCACACATACCCCTTCGGATTAAGGGGGGGGACGTTGAACACCTAATCCTCTATGGGTAGGTGTGGAAGGCGAAGAGTCACAAATGAGTCCAAGTGACCTTGGAAGATGAATCCAAGAGTCACACCATTGTATTATAAATTTACATCTATGGTGAATAATATGAATATCTCATGCTTATCTTTCTATGTGTGTGTTTTATCTTCTCATACACCATGTGTGTGTTTAACATGATTTGAACAGCAGCATAAAAAAATCCAGCACGCAAGAAAGATTTCAAGAAGACCAAAAACTTTTCAAGATTGCAAAAAGCACTTTCTAAAAAACAAATAAAAAACCAAATAGGTCAACTTAAAAGAAATCAAGGCAAAGCAATGTAAAGGTTGGGTTAGAAGTGAATTGAAACCAATTCCATGTCCCAAAGACTTAGAACATCCAACATTTTCACTAAGAAGTCTCGAACCGAAACTCAAAAACCAAAACTTAACCAAAAAGAAAACCCTAGGTCGGTTAGGTATTTCCACAAATAGATATAGGAAATTGAAAATATGTAATAAACAAGACTCTCCTAGACAACCAATTGTAAAGAAGCAATAAAAACTAGACAAGACCCTTTACTGGAATCAAAATTTAAAAAATTTATTCAAAACCAAACCTACGCGACTTGGTAATGATAGACCTGCGTATATACGCGATTGTACTCAAGGAAACCTACGTATGCATGTGTTTCTTTGGACAAAAGTGCATGTGGACATGACTTTGTGAAAGAAAATCCATGTATAAATAGGCCAGCAAAGAAAAATAAAAATTTAAGTCTAATCCAAAAGATCAAACTTTTTTCCTAAATTGAAAACAAATCAAAGATACTGGAAAATTCAAGAAATCAAACAAGAAGGCCCAACTCAAGAGAGAAACAACCCAAACAAGGAAATACAAGATTGTATTCCCCAACGGAGTCGCCAATTCTGTTACGGGATAAAAAAACCTTAGGGTCTGGTTTGGAAACCCCAACAGATCGAAAGGCATCTACCAACAAGAAGCAAGAAAACAAGCAGTCCTAATGCATAAACTACTAAAGTGGGATGAAGAGAGAGTACCCGTAGGTCCTACGTTTGAAGGTGTTCCTGTAGGGTTCAAACATTTTGCTTCCTCCAATGCTTCAAAACCTGCAACAAATTCCAGAGAAGCATATATACGAGTAGCAGTTCAAAGCATGTTCAAGATATGAATGTTAGATCATATAAAAATAAGGATATAAACCATGAAATCATACATAATTAGATCATAACCTAAGTTAAATCATAAAGATCATAACGTTCAAGAACATGACAAAGCTTCTTTATTAATAACTGCAAAGAAATGTGGAAGAATACAACTTGATTCAACCATGGCTCCAAGTGAAACCTTCCTCTAGATCCGTCCAACCCAAGCCTATAAAACCCTCTTTCAAATGCATAATCATATATGTCATATAAAGGGGATGAAAATCTGTATGAGGAAATAATGGTTTTCTATAGCTAGGAATTCAGGAGGCACAGGGAAAGTCAGACTTGATCACGAACCAATTTCCTATAATATAAATATTATATCTCTCTCCTTTAGGCCTTCCCATGAGGTGTATTTATATCACCCCAAAACTGTTGTTTCAATTGGGATACAGTTAGGCCATGGGCTCCTGTAGGTGGGATTCTGGTGTAACCCATAAACCTCACCCAAAAAATAGGGATTTTATGTTTTTTTCATATTTCAAATTATATACACGGGTTGGGTATAGTTGGACTCGTGTGTGTACGCGCGTTTTTAAGGGAAGAGTCACGTATGGAATTTAAAACAATTTTTTTTAGTAGAATGACCAAGTCTTAAGGGAAAGGACTGCCCAAGGCCATAGCTCAGTGCATCAAGTCTAAAAGGGTGTTGAACGATGCTATAAGACAAACACATGAGAAATAAGCTACAAATTAGTTCATCAACATATAACCCATATGAAAACACACATGCACACACAGTGAAACTATCATATAGCCATTACAAATACCATGAAAGTGCATCGGAATATATGCCAAAATTAAAGAGCTTCTCACTGAAAATGTTGCGAATCCAAGTACATGTATTGTAAGTCCACCAAAATCCAATAGTGGAAGGTGAGTTGTTCATATCGTCTCCAAGATAAGTCCCTAGCCTCACCACAACTCAACTTAAAATCTTCCAAGAGCAAGAGCACTCAAAGCTACTTAAGTATTCACACCAATCACAATGTTAAAAGAACTCAATGCTAAAAGTCCCTTTACCTTAGAGGCATGAGGAGACATTTATACAAATGGGTAGGGGACCCTTCACCTTCATCCATGACCTTTAGACTGCTTTATGACCTATTTGACTCTTAATAACTTTTCACATTCATAATGACTTTTTCATTTACCATTTTATAATTATAGCATTGTACAATATGACAAGAAATTCAATGAGTCGCAATTAATGATGTGTTTATGTTGATGAGTGAGACTACCAACTATGGTCGCTTCTCTCTTGCCATACAAGTAAATACTTCACTTAGGTTGATAATGTAGTCACACGTGTCGATAACATTGTTGAAAATGAAGTGTAAATGGTATAGAAAAAATAGGTCCAAAATCTGAAATAATATCTTATCTCCTTTGGGGACTATATGAAGTTTTCTTCTCGCATATATTTAGTTCATCCCAACCTCATACTTTATAACTTGTGTTATAAGAAGTTGAATGTTATTTTTGTCTATATTGCAACAAATCATGATTGGTTGTATTTTTTTTAATTATTCTCCATTTCTCTTTCGAAAACAAGCTTCCTTTGACATCCACAATTTATACTTTTTCTAACCCTACCATGCCCTTCATCCAATGGGAAAATAATATATTTCCTTTGTCTCCTTAATGTTAAAACTTTTGTTCTGTCATTTCCTTCTTTGTAGATCTGTGGTGTAACCACCAATCCTAATAAGTTCCAATTTATTATTTCCTTCTATGTTCACATCTCTATTTTAAGGTTATGTTGTAGGGAAAACCCAACACCCCCCATTTTTGAATTATTTACTTCAAATGATGGGGATCCTGTCTATTAATTTTTTGCTAAACATCATTTATGATTTTTCATTAAGTTAATTGTCTCACAATTTTGCCATTTTTTTTTTCCATCGGATTTCCATTGTGATCATTTCATTGGATTCGATTTTTAACAAGCTTTCCATTGATACTTGTTCCGACTCATTTAGTCAAACAGTTTGTAAATGACACTCTCTTGAATTTTGATCATTTTTGTCGTGAGGGTTAAAAAATGTATAAAGTGTATAATATTTTAATTTTCGCAATTAAAATAGTTATTCATTGTAAATATTAATTCTTAGTTAAATTTTACTAATTTTTATTTTTTCACTAATGGTCCTACAAAATGACCTAACTAAATTGTACCACAGTTGAAAAACGTATTTCGAGATCTCGGTAATTTACTCTAATTTATTATTTTAAAACAAATTGTCAAACCCGAAATCTTAAAATTACAAAGTAGTTATAGTTCAATTTGTAAAATTGTTAATCTCACACGAACCCCACTTCTTATCAAATCCTCCATTCCAAATATCCGAAATTAAAAAACCCAATTTAAAAAGCCAAAAAAAACCCAAAATATAAAATGTAATGTGATATTGTGATGTCGCATATCACAAAAATTTTAATCACATCTCCGAAAAATTTGCGATGAGTGATTTTAGTTTTATGCAATAAGATTATTTAATTTAACATAAAGTTTTTCATTGAAATCCTTATGCCTCCCAACTCCATGACCTCACTCACCCTCCAGCTCACGTGATCCTCCCTCCACTCACCTCACTCTCCTTATCCCTCCATTAACTCTAACCTCCCTCCTCCATACTTCTTCCACCTCTTATAACTCCATTAACCTCACACTCCTCCTCACGCGACTTTGGATTGTAAAAATTGGGAGTAATATAATATTAAAATATTGGTTGTATTATATTAATATTATAATAATTATAATTTAAATTATAATATTAATATGATATGATAATATTTTAATTAATTTTTAAATCATATTTTATATTAACTAATTTTTACTTAATAAGTAATTTTATGATTAATTAAGATTAATAATCTAATTATAAGTAAATTAGTATCAATTAATAAATAGCTGTAATTTAATTTAGTATTAGAATTTAATTTAAAAATCTATTGTTAGTCTAGGCAACAGAATTTTCAAAATTTTGGTGGTTTTGACTCATTCACTTTTAAGGCTTATAATTTGAGTTTTACTTGGCCAAATGAGGCTCGGGATTGCTCATTGGATAGATAAAATCATGAAAATTATTTTTGAAGTGATTTCAAAACTAGATTTGATCATTTAATGGGCCTAAAATTCAGCAGAAGATCAAGCTCTGAACTTTTAAACAAAATCAATTTTCTGAGTATTATTTTCTGCATTCTCATTTGCTCACAACTTCTGAGTGAATATCCATTCATCTATGTTCCCTTTGACCAATTAAATCTTCACAGACATCAATATAAAGCTTGTATTTTCATTTCATTTAATTATTTAATTAAATTTTATTCAAAATATTTTATTCCAAATTTGTTATTTTGGTTTGATTTTGTATTTTAATTTAATTTTGATTTGTTTTTGCAGGGAAATAGTTGAAGAGATGAGAAGAAGAAAATCTCAATCAATGAGAATGCTTCAGCAAGAGAAGAATGAAATTTTGTCCCAATGAAAATTGATGGAGCATATTTATTATTCAACAAACTTTCCTATTTTGAATTCTTTTGTAAATATTATCAATAATATATTCTAGAATGTAATAAAGAGTTTGTCTGCTTTGCAATTCTACAATTCTGCAATTCTTGAAGGCACTATTGTAAAGAGGATTTAGAGTTGTAGGTGAGAGGAGAGAAAACTCAGTTTTGGGTGATTATTAAGGATTTTTATTTTGCATTCTAATTTATGTATGGAGAGAAAATCTTTGCACTATTGCAGCTCTTGTTTTAAAAGCACAAGTTCAAAGCATTGTAAAGGATTGTTGGAGACCAGGGCCAAAGAAACGAATTCAATAAATTGGTACTTATAATACTATTGTTTTAAATACTGGTTTCATTCGATGATAGCAGGAATGTGTCATTTTATTCATATTTGTTAAACTTTGTCAGTATGAGTAATTTGCCTCAATAATATGTTATTATTTATCTCTGCTATTGTGAGTTGAATTTTGATTTCTGAGTAACTATTTACTTAGAATGCGCCTTTTAATAATGATTTAACAGATAGTAATATTATGTTAACTATTTCCTTATATTATTCTTTAATTATTCGAATTATTGATTTAACAATCAATATCATTTTTTGAACTACTTCCTAAATGTTGTCGATTGATTATCTCAATTAAGAGGTCTCTGAACGGAATGTGTTTTGGCATTCATAATGTCAGTTAATTGAACTACTTCGTTAGCTTGATATTCATTATAAGCAAGACATATTTAAATCTCAATCATTTGAATATCTTTCTCTTTGTTGGGTTAGATATATATCTGCCTAATTGAGATAGGATTAGGATAATATTCCATTTGCTTGCATTTTAGAATAAATTTTCATTTTAGATTTAATTCTAAATTCCTAGAAGTCCTCTTCCCAAAGAGGCAAACTTTATTTGTGGCTTGGATAAGCCCCATATCAGCTTAAGGATCAATTTCTTTCCTGATCAACAAGAGGGTTGATCTTATATCTTTTCTCCATTGGTAGGTGAAAGTCATATTTTAAGCTATTGGAGATGGAGAAAAGGTAATTGGACCTATTTTAACCAATCAAAACCACAATTTTAACGGAAAGTGAGTTGCTTTAAGGTCCAGACCGAGTGGTCTCCCTCATAGTGTTGTCGGTAAAGAATTTGAGCCTTTAACAGGTTCAACAAGTCATTTCCAACTAGCTTGCATTTTATGTTGTGAGTTCTTTCAAAAGATTTATTAGGAAATTAATAGCTAATTTTCATTCCTAACACAAACAAATTGACATATTTCCTAGATAGGGATTTTCAATCCAATTATAATCAATCTTGTTAAAATATGTAGAGCCCTTTTTTGTTTTCTAAGACATAATAACATATATTATGTGGTCATACTGTGCTTAAAAGATGACTGTATTTTCTTCCAAATTGTTTATCCAACTTTCCATATCAGCAATATGCCTCTCAGTCTTGAACAATGAATATGACCAAGAGAAACTAACAATATTCGTAGCATGTCCCTGAGAAATTACTGTAATAACATACATCAAGGCGATTTATAGTACTCAAACAAAATTGTCTACTTCCTCCAAAAACATGCATTGTAACATCCACCGTCATCATTGACTCATATTATTTATCCATAGTTGTTCCTACCTAAACACACCATTCTACCAGTGCAAAGGATTTACCATAATGTTTTCTAAGTTTTAAATGTGTAACATTTGGATCACGTAGAAGCCCTACAAAATTGGGGAAATCAAATAATCTGGTGTAGCTTGCTACCAAGCATATTGTCCCTCACAAAATTAATGCTTTGGAGCCTTACATTTTCTCCCTTTGTGTCCCTTTGGACTCATTTGAACCTCTTAGTAATATTCACAAGTTTTCATTGTGTATTTCTTCGTAATTTCCCTTGCACAAGTGTCATCTCATTTTTTTGTCAAATCTCTTATACATTAGAAAACAGGGAACCCAAAACAATTTTTCAAAATGAGACAAAACGATCGAAAACAACACTCTCATCCCTACCCATAAAAAAGTCTTGGAGATATTTTAAACAAATTTCAAAATGAAGCTCTTCTACACCTATAATAATGTGCTCTCCATATTAATCAATTTTACATACTATGAAAATATCTGAATTAACAGCACGTTTCAGCCCCTCTTACAAGTTTTGGAAGGTCAAATGCCACCTTACACTACACAATAATACCTACTACAGGATACACAAAGAACTTCATTTCTCTGATCGGATGAGAATTAACTTTCTTCTTGTTTGTTAGTGTAGTGTTTTCAGTTATTAATTGGTTTAACCCAACCATAGCCACTGTATTTCCACACAATATCTTTGTGCCTTTTCTGGAGAAGGAAGACAAGAAATCAACATTTCAAGTAGAGCACTACTTGTTGGTAGCCAGGATTGCATGACATGCTTCATGAGTTTCTTTTAAAACAACTTCTTCTCTTTACCTTTCATCGACATTATTATCAGGCACAAATTATGATTGGGAGGAAGAGAAATTGTTTCTACGTTCTCTTTTTGCTTTGGCATGAACCACACCCCCAATATGAGAAATTGTATATACAAATCCACGATGTATTGAGGGTAGGCACATTGCTTTGAAATCAAGCTCAATGGCAATATTATATGAGTCATATTAGTAAATAAGTAGAGGATTTGTGCCATCTAGATATACCATACCTATTATATAAACAATGGAAATTGGCACTTATGTTACATTGGAATCTACAACCCATTTTTTATGAGTTTTAAATAGAGTAGATATAGCCTCTGTCATTTCAAATTCCTTCGTTATGGTGCACCCCAAGAGGACACGATATGTGCAATAACACATATCAAGCTTGATTTTTGTGATGTGTCACAAATAAGCATTTCTCCTTGACACTGTGTCGTAGACTCATTCACCTGTTTATTGCATATTCATCAAATTATTTGGCATTTTGCATCCTCATTTCATTATTCACGATGTCGTGCATAATTCATCAATTTCTTGCACCATGGCACATACTCTCTCGCTTCCTTTCAATATGGTAAATTTGTGCCAGATGACTCCATTCATGATGTGAATACTCAAATTCAATGTAAATTTAAAAAAAAACTCTTTATTTGTCATTGATAAAAGAACAGTATATTGATTGTTCCAGATATTTTCTCTTGGACCACTTGTTCATTACAGTGAGTATTTTGTCATGTTCTTACACACATAAAAAGAGTTCCCAAAACATTGCCTCTTATTGCAAATTTTCTATCCTATCTAAGACTAAAGATGTTATGATCTACTATTAATTGAAAAATGGATACGATTTCCTTATGAAGTACAACAAAAACTAGTCAAAAAATTACAACATTTTCATCAAGAATTTTTTTTGCAGATCCATAGTTGGTGTCAATTCACCCAACATTCGTGATTTTGTCCTATACGTATGTCGCGAAGTGATACTTACCTGTCTCTGATTTGATACCCCTTTTTTACAAGAGATCGTCAACTTGGTTTTGCTCTCTATATATTTACGTGTATGTAATGTTCTGGAAAGTGGCTGCCAGAAGTATGATGTGGCTCATTCAGTTGGACAAAATATGGGGTCATAAGAGAGTATGATATTTGACCCAATCAATGATACTCTTTGCATCTCCATGAATTTAAATGTTGTCAAAAACAAGCTTGTTTCTGAAGGTGAGGGATCCCCAAAGTGTAATGAACTCATCTCTATTGTTTGTCCCCCTACCACCCTGCCACTAGAAATGGAAAAAGCGCCGAGGTTCGAGAGTGTTGACCACTCCATAGCCACATCTCCTCCATTGACATGGTCCATCAAAGGATCCTCTGGGATAGTCTCCCTTAATATTTTTATGAGTAATCTTCCTTGATTTTGTTATTGTTTTCTTCAGACCAATCTCTGAAAAATAAGTGATGTCCTTCCTTATCACCTCCCAAACCATCGAGTTTTTATTTTCAAACAGACAGGAATTCCAACTACACCAAATGGCCCAGATGATATAGAAAGGGAGGGATTGATATTCAGGCATATCATTTTTCCAATAAGTGAAACAATGAATCAATGTGTTTCGGGTTCTTAGACAATCAAGCTTCAATAAATCAGTCACCCTAGACCACGCCTCCTTAGAAAATGAGTATTCGATGAGAAGGTAATCTATCTCCTCCTCCTGTAACTGACACATAGGGTAGATGTGCGGACCTTGAAAGCCTTTGCCTTGCAGTTTATCCCAGGTAAGAATCCTTTTATGAATTTTCAGCCACCCAAAATAAAGCAGTTTCTTATCAATCATCCACCCCCACACGGCCTTGAACCATGAATTGAAGCAAAAATTTATTTATGTCAAAGGAATATTGTTGTAAATATATTTTACTTTGTTAGTTCCATTCTTCATAGGGAATTCCCATAATAAACAATCCTCACCTTCACCAATGCAGACACCAATATTATATAAACTAGTGTTATATGACTCCCATTCAGTATCCAAATCATCGAATAATTCAATATCAGTGGATCTCTTCCATGAAGGGTGAGTTGTGAGTCAATGGCTTATGTTGATAATGCAAGAGAATTTGATGATACCCTTTTCTCAGAGGATGGTGATGAGGGCATCCGAGAGGGTGTGAATTTCGGTGAAACCCTTCAATGTGTCCACCCCAACCTCCGTTAGACTGCCATAACCAATAGAATATCTCATAAACCCCAGCATCCAATCACAATTTTTCGACATGCTCCTCCAAATATACGATGCACAAATTGTATTTTTATCCCCCATCCTTGACGAAGTCAAGAAGGTTTTCCCCTACATATTTTTATCCCTAATTATATTCCCCAAAATACCATTAATGTTTGTAGCCCTCCAAAGGCTTTTTATGTTCAGTGCACAATTGAATTTGTGTGGGCACAGAATGCCCCATCATCCCTCTGTAGTCGGTCTATCAATGGCCTTCCATCGGACTAGGTGTATCTTTCCCTTTAGCTCTGTACCCGACCAGATGAATCTTTCCATGAGCTCATCAACATTATGATATACCTCCATGGGAAATTGAAACAAGTGCACCTAGTACATCGAGATGTTCTGAAGGAAAGAAAGAAGCAATGACAGTCGACCCCCTATAGAAAGCCACTTATGAGCCCACCTAGTCAATTTTTGTTGTATTTGTCCAAAATCTAGTCCCAATCATGGGTGCAGTATTCATTTTCCTTTAAATGAAACCCCAGGTATTTGATGTGTTAGTCATCAGTAATTTTTTCTATTTTGTAGATGACTAAATACTTGTTCTATATTTCTAAAAACAAAATTCATGAATATTGTGAGTTTTATAAATCTCACTGCCTTCATTATCCTTAGGATAAATTTTTCACTATTTCACTACTCTATCATGTCATGGTCAACCTACCACTCCCATAAAACCCATCATGGGCTCATGCCACTCACCTTCATTATGTTTTGCCACCTATGACCACAACACTCTGTTTTTTTTTTGCCTCACCCCTCCACTTGCCACCTAAGATTGCCAAAAGCCTACCCTTTCCCATTCCATCAAATGCCTCAAGCATTGCTGATATTAAAGCTACCTCTAAAGGCTCTTTAGATAAATCAAGTACATTTGGTTTTGGATCCTCAATACATCTATATGTAAAAAACTATGTTTTTATACTTGAAAACTATAAGCCAATGCTTTCAGCCAAAGAGCTTCCCATTAGGCCATGTAGGGTTTCATAGGTTGTAGGATTGTCAAGGTAAGTGTTCCACTGCCTCAAAGGAAAAATGCAAAGAGTATCAATGTGAGGGAGATCAAGTTTTAAAGAACATTCAATTCCCCTCAAAATGGTCAAAGGAAAGAAAGCATAAGGTCAAGTTTCAAAGACAACAAATCAAGCTGATTATGAGTTTACTGTTGAGTAACTGAGGTTGTCAAAATCCAAGAATGACAAAGGAGACAAGAAAAAATTGTGTCATGGCACCTGCAACAAATCAGAAGTGGCCAAGAAGAGACATAGAAGACATGATCTATAATCTTTGTCGAAATGGATACATCACTATCAAAATTAGTAAGAATGTAAGAAAAACATTTTTTTGGGTTCACTAACATTCAGAGATGCCAAAAGGGATTTAAAAAAAAAAAATTGTTTCTCAGTTTCTCATGTGCAAACAAAGGAGGTTTGAGATGCCAAGAGCCTCAAGGTTAAAAGAGACCTTTTATTTCTCCAGCAAGCTATCACCAAAGGAGGAAGAATTATCTTGAAAAGTTTTCAAAGTCACCTGAAAAAAGGTCAAAAAAGTATATCAGTCAAATGACAAAATGACAAAAACTTAGCAAAGTGGGTTTTGATTTGAATTTATTTTTCAAAGGTATAAAGGCATTTCAGTTTTTAGTTCACTTGTCATTTTCAAGGAGAGAAAACCCTTCAGGAGAAAAATTCTGAGTTTTTTGAGAGAATCTGGGCCAAGTCATTGGTTCTATGCACAGACACTAGCGCTGCGCTCACAGACCCTGGCACTGTGCTAATAGAGGTCTCCATAGTGTAATTTTTACACTACGTTGTGCATACACTGGGTGGCACTGCGCGTATAGCCTGGCGCTACGCTCAGGCAAACCGGCAAGCACAGGAGGAGGGCGTTGCGCCCATGGGCCGACCTGACACCCAATTTCTCCACCAGACACTGCGTGCAGAGGTCAAACCTGACGCCTGACCGGCCCTACTCGCCCAAGAGTGCCAGCACTATGCCTAGGCAGAGGCCCGACCGGACCTTTCTCCTGCCCGACGCTATACCCAGAGGTCGGCAGGCCTACATGAGGAAGCATTTCTGCACACAGAGGCGCCCGAATTGCCCAGCGCTGCGCACAGAGGTCGACAGGCCTACACGAGGCGTGCACCGCTGCACGCAAAAGACCCAATTGGCCCAGGTTTCTACCTGGCGCTAAGCTAATGCCAAAATCGTCCAAATTGTAAAATATTTTCCAAAAGCTCAGGCAAAGCACCCTCGGTGATGATGATAAACAAAGTGGTGACTGTGGGGATGATAAAATTAGTAAGGATGAGGAGGAAAATGATGAGGCTACAACAAAAAATGATGAAGAGACAGAGGAAGATAATGAAGAAAGGGGCAGTGACCATGACAATGATAAAGACAATGACAGTGAAGACAATGCAAAAAATAAAGGTAGTAGTGACCAAAATGAAGCAAGCCTCAGTGATGAAAAGGATAGAAAAGAGGAAAATAGTCATGACAATCATAGCAATTTTCATGACAGTCATGGCAACAGTCAGCTAAAACAATGATAATGAGGATGATGACAGTGCAGAAGATAAAGAGGACAGCAGCTATGATGAAGAACAAAATAACAATGCAGAAAACTATGAAGAGGTTGAAAGTGGTGATGATGTTGAGGACAAAGAGTGCAATGCTAAAACAGGAAATCTAATGATTGATGATACTAATGATGAAAATAAAGAGGGTGATGACAGCAGCAAGGATCACAGCCATGATAAAAACACTAACAAGACCATGATCACACCTTTTTCATTGGCATATCAAAGAGGCCCTCATTGAAATTCAAAACACTAAAAAGAGGAAAAGACCAAGTAAACCTTGAAATTTTGCCTCAAGATTTTCTACAGGTGTCTCAGACCCCATGAGGGAGAGATCCACCAATTTTGAAGAAAATTTGACAAGTTTTTGTTTTTTTGTGAATTTGGAGGCCTATAAGCGCAGCGCCACTGGCACTACGCTTTTCCCTCAAGCATCCTTAGAAGTAAAACTTTAAATTTTTTGATTTCTCATGCCTATTACATTATGCTCACCAAATTTCTGAACAATTGGAGCATTTTTTACCCCTCAAAAGGTCAAAAAAACACCTCATTTTTCACCTTTCTGCCTCCTTTTCAGGCCTAGCATTGCGCTTAGAGCAGTCCTGGGGATTTGACTTTTTGAATATGTTACAGGTGCTCAATAAGAAAACCAAATTTATATATATATATAGTACTCATCAAGCTTTCCAATGGGCCATCACGGAGCAAAATCCAACATCGGGAAGGTCCCCAAAACTTGGCTGCAACAGATCCTGTTTTCTACCTAAGGTGGCGTTGCGCTTATGGACAGCACTGTGTGTTTTGGGCCAAAAGTCAACAAAACACACTCATTTATTGCAAAATCATATTTTAGTATTTTTTGAGATAAATCACTCTAGAATTAGGTGCTAGAAGTTATTTTTGCATTCATTTCATGGGATATTTTGTGCCTTGGGCCTTGCATGGTCTCTTGGGCATTAATGACATTTATGAGTGATTTTGACATTTTCGAACCCTATCTAGGGTTTTTTCCCTCCTTTGCTAGATAAATAGAGCATGAGGGCTTTCATTGTAAATGTTGGTATTTGATTAGTTTTGAGAGCAATACATGGTGTTTTTTCTTGAGTTTGAAAAAGAAATTGGTCTTGTGGAGATTCTGAATGGATTACTTTGATTGATGATGAAGGAGGATAGCTTGCAGGATCCCTGAGCTTGGTTATTGGTGAAGTGCTTCTCTTTCATGTTATTATTTTCTCATGTTTTCATTATGTATCCATCCTTCTATGTTGCAGTAGAATAAAAGAGTATAGGCTAAGAAATGTTGTTGGAGGCACCTTAGTCCTTCCTGTTGTCTATTATCTTGATGTTTTCCTCTGTTGGGTTTGTTTAAAGAATTATTAGTTGCTCCTTAGATCTACCTATGCTTTCTTATTCCACAAATGGTTCAATATAGTAGTTTTCAAATATGCTTTATGGTTAGCCTTGCCTATTTTATGCTATTTAAACTCTGTTTTGGAATCTCTCTTTGAAGTATTACTTATTAGGTTTTAGCCAAAGAGGCCATGTTTTTATCATGCCGTTTTTCCATGCTTGAGAAGTTGCCTTAAAGTTCTTTGTAGCTTGATCATTGATGTTTAGGAATTCCCTCTTCATTGATTAAAGTTATTTGTTATCTTGAATGTTTTCTAGCCTTGAAAGTGAAATCACTAGAAGTTAAATGAGTTTCTCACCTTCTATATTTCATTGGAATTGTTCATATTGAATGCTTGTTTGCTTAAAGTGTAATCTAAGAGCTATTGGTTCTCCCTGTCTTATGATTATGTTCTTATGTTAATCAGTTTTTGAGACTATCTTGTTTAAAGGTATTTGTTTAAGGATTCTTTACTGCCCTTATACACCTACTATGTTCACAAACTTATTGTTCATTTCACTTCACACATACCTTAAGGATCCATTTTACCATGCTAGATTTGCCATGTTATGCATCTTGTTTCATTGTTGAGATATCCATGACTTTCATAGACTCCATAGCCCAATGATTTGAATACCTCTCACTCCACCTATTCTACTGGACCATCTTACCCAACCAAACAAACAACAAACCCTACACTTAACAACTAGCCTAAAATCAAACCCTAAAATCAAACAAGTTCACATCCTTTGCATACAATAGAGAGAGCCCTCTCTGAGTCCAGGAAGGCTAGGTCTTAGGACTCCAAATACTGGTCTGATGTTATCATGTGCATTTGGTCTACCAATCTGCTAAATCACGAGACCCTAACATGATGCCTACATTTTGGCTTGTCATTGCAATCCCAAACCGGTTACTAATCTCCCTATTAGATAAATTAAGGAGGTGGCAGTTAATCAATTTCTCTTATTATGACATTATTTTGTGATGTTTTATTCTTATCATCTTTTCTTTCAATTTATATTTTCGTATCATCAAGAGTAATTTCAGTGAACAAATAGAATAAGCCACAAGATGTAGGCACACTTCCAAGGAAAAACCCCACTCTTTGGGGAAAGCCCGGTCAAAATTATTCCTTTAGTAGATTCAAGATGAGATGACCAAGACCCTTAAGCTATAGGCTTCCTCCTTCAAGTCATCCCTTCACTGTGTTAGCATTGAGATCTCATTTTCTTGCACCAAAAATTCATCCTCATTCGTGTAATAACATAGAGACATTATTTCTGAGATCTTACTCCTTAGGTAGCTCTGAGGTTCTTCCATCTTGATGACTCTGAAACATTCTCTTAATTAACTGTAGTAGCGCCGAGTTTTTGTAGCAACAAGGTATCATGAATGAGGTAGCATCATAACACCAAGTATCATAACTAAGATAGCATCATGGCATCAAGTATCATAACTAATATAGCATCATAGCATTGAATGTCATAACTGAGATAGCATCGAGTATCACGACTGAGATAGCACTGAGTTTCATGATTGAAATAACATCATGTATGAATTATATTGATATTTCCTCCTTGAAGATATCTGAACTTAATCTAAACCTTTTCTACAATATGATCCGAGATAAAATAAATTAAAAATAATAATAATAATTGAACTAATGTGAAGTCCTTTGCTCGGTATATATAGTGATCTCCCACAGTGAGTCGGCATGAATGTGTGAACAATTGTGATATTATTTTAGGCTAGCTTGAGTATGCTTATTGGGGTTGACATGTATCTTTTGAGAGAGGCCGACTTGAAGGTTATCTTTGAAGAAGATTTTGCTGAAGAGACCGAGGATGATGACCTTGAAGAAGATGACTTGATGGGGGATCCTTTTGATAAAATAACAAAAAACCTATATTACATGATTTAAAATCCTAGATTGGATCAATTTATATATGTAATGACTAACCTGGAAGTCCACAATGGGGACCTTAATCTAAATACGACCCAAGCATGAAACCCATGATTTATAATTCATGTAATAATAATAAATTATTTTTGACAAATATATTAATAATCAAGATTGAACCTAGTTACATTCCCACCCAGTCAATTTTATGTTGTATTTGTCCAAAATCCAATCCCAACCATGCGTGTAGTATTTTTTTTCCTTTAAATGAAACCTCAGGTATTGGGTGCCTACATTTAGGTTTGTCGTTGCAATCCCAAAAAAGGTTACCAATATCCTTGTTATAGAAAATAAGTAGGTGGTAGTTAATCAATTTCTGTTATTATGACATTATTTTGTGATGTTTTGTTATTATCATTTGTTCTTTCAATTTATCTTTTCTTATCATCAAGAGTATAGCCAATGAAAAAATATAAGAAGACACAAGATGTAGGCACACTGCTAGGGAAAAACCCCACTCTTTGCGGAAAACCCAGTCAAAATTCTTCCTTCAGTAGATTCAAGATGAGAAGACCAAGACCCTTAGACTATAGGCTTCCTCCATCAAGTCATCCATTCATTGTGTTAGCACCGAGATCTCATTTTCTTGCACCAAAACTTCATCCTCATTCATGTAATAACACCGAGACATTCTTTCTGAGATCTTACTCCTAAGGTATCTCTGAGGTTATTCCATCTTGATAACACCAAAATATTTTATGAACTAATTGTAGTATCACCGAGGTATCATGACTGAGGTAGCATCATAACACCGAGTATCATAACTGAGATAGCATGATGTCTTCAAGTATCATAACTGAGATAGCATCATAGCACCGAATGCCATAACTGAGATAGCACTGAATGTCATATAGTAAGATAGCACCGAGTATCACGACTGAGATTGCACTAAGTTTCATGATTGAAATATCATCATGTCTGAACTATATTGATACTCTCTCCTTGAATATATCCGAACTTAATCTGAACCTTGTCTACAATCTAATCCGAGATAATAAAAAAATTGAACTAATGTGAAGTCCTTTGCTTGGTATATATAGTGATTTCCCACAGTGAGCCGACATGACTGTGTGAACAATTGTGATATTATTTAAGGCTGACTTGAGTATGTTTATTAAGGCTGACATGTATCTTTTGAGAGAGGCTAACTTGAAGGCTATCTTTGAGGAATATTTTGTTGAAGATATTGAGGATGATGACCTTGAAGAAGATGAATTGATGGAGGAGTCCTTTGAAAAAATAATAAAAAACCTATATTACACAATTTAAAAGCCTAGATTGGATCAATTTAAATATGTAATGACTAGCCTAGAAGTCCACAATGGGGACCTTAATCTAAATATGACCCAAGCATGAAACTTGTGCTTTAATAAGTCATTTAATAATAATAAATTCTTTTTGAAAAATATATTAATAATCAAGACCGAACCTAGTTACATTCATCAACACTCCCTATTAACTAGGGAGGTATTCATATGTAATTAAAGAGGTACATGGAAAATCTTCACTTTATCTATGAAGAATTTTAGGCACCGCAATGCCATGGACTAGATTCCTAACTAGGGAAATCTATCTATTTGGTCTCTCAACAGTTTTAGGCACCACAATGACATGGGCTAGATTCCTGACCATGGATATCTATCTAAGTGGGACTAAAATGGACTAAAACTTTAAGCCTCTATAGGTACCATCAGGATTACTTACTAACCATCAACCCAAGGAACTAGGCACACATCCACCTAATGCCACCCTCCCTACCATACATCAAAACAAAGTGTTGGCCCAATGTCTTTCCAGGAAATGATTCACTCACAAAACCTTAACATTCCTTGATCCAACAGATCAATTATAACCAATGTCTCCCAATCAAAAAATTTGGTAACCAACATGCTATCAAAAGCCTTCAAGAGATTCACCTATATAACCACAACACCAATCAGCAATATACTTTCAAATACATAATCAAAGAAAACCTTTGGGGTTTCGATGTTGCCCTTCAACTAATCTAAGTAGGACTATCAGTTGAATCTTTGAGACAATATTCCTTTCCCTACTTCACATGTAGCAACATTTCTTCCAGTATATATTCTCCAATCAAAAACTATGTTGTGCCCTCCCTCTTAACCAGAGAGAGTTCTTCTATCCAAGCTCCCTCTTAATGTAGGTAGATTCAACTTCTTCTTTCGGTGTTGGAGAATATTTCATGGCTTCCATCCTTCTCATCATATCATCTTCTCTTATGAACTTCTTCACCAATATGATGTACCTACATAGCTTATGTAGCAAGTACAACCAATTCTATAGAAGCATGAATTTAGTCATAAAAAAAATTATAATAATGGAAGCATTTAGACTTTACACAACCAACAAGATACTATACTTCAATACTTCAACTTCCAGCCCAGGTTTGACAAAAAATCTAAATCATATCAACAATTCAATCAAGATGATAGAAGACTAGTTATGTCATATAGCGATCTCTAGAAATAAGTTAAAATAAAAATAAAGGTAACTAATAACTTTCAGAAGCCATATGATAGTCTATCCACTGGGGTTTTATGTAAACCCTAGATTTCACTCAATCAAAGAAAACACAACATGAATATATTCTATTAGGGTTTTATGTAAACCCTAGATTTTTCATCTATAAATTCTTAGCAAATAATATATACACATACTAGAGAATTTAACCACTACTAGGGATTAGTTGAAAAACCCTAGACTTCTCAATCATCATCCTAGAACTTCAATTTTTTTACTAGGGCTTGTTTCCAAACCCTAGGACTTATGACCATTAGAAATTTGGTCAACACATATATCTAGGAGATTACCATCATGCATAAGCATATCATATGTCAGAAAAATATAAATACAATAGACATATACTGGGATTAAACCAAATGAACATGTACCTAGGGTTTCATTCCTATGAATTTACATAACAAGGATCTAGCTTGTAGAACTAACCAAAACCTAGGGTTTCGGTTCATATCAAAGAAAACCCTTATTACATAAAAACTTCAATGGTTCGATATTCTGAACAACGTCTTTTCAACCCTAATAATTTATAGCTTCAATGATCATATCAAAATCCCAAACACAACATTATCACTATATTAACAAGAATAGAAATTTCTTCATTAACATCCCAAAGTAGGTTTAGGGTTTCACACATTATCAACATACCCTTAGGTTATGGTTTTTCATATAACCTTTTAGGGTTCCTTTTATGCAGAAAATTAGAGATGTTAAGGTGGGTAGATTCATCAGATGATTAATCATCCCAAACAAGAATATTTTAAGATTCAAGAGAGCTAAACACAACAAATGTTAGTAGTGTAGATTGGATTTGTTAAGAAGAATAAAAAATCTTTTTAATTTAGACATACCTTTATTTTAGACAAACCCTTTTAACTTCAAAGCTTTGTGATGCCTTCCTTCATACTCCTTGAGCATTTAGCAAGTCATTTCCTAGAAGTGTAAGTCATGGTCTTCTATACCTGTAATACATACTTTCAAGAAAAATTGTGATACTGAGAGCATAATTTAGTTTTCTCAAGTTAAATATTTTATGCAACCATGGAATATGGAATCCTATGATGTCTATGATAAATTAATTCACAATAGGACATTTATTTGACATCCTAGATTATTTGTAAACCTTAGAGAATAAATATTAAGGTTCTAACATGTATGCTAACTAAGGAACACAAATTTTATCTTAAACTAGATATAAGTAGAGTTATTAGATACATTACAAATCTAGAAATCCATGAACATACAAACCTTGTAGTTATATACCTTTGATTTGATAGCTTGTTGAACTTGTAATAATACTTACTTTGTACTTTAGATATTTAAGGAGCACTTTCTTCTAGTTGGTTCCTTTCACTGTCAACTTCATTTTTCATAGGAAAAACTTCAAATTCCTTTAGTGATGACATTTTTAAGAGTGTAATTGATAACTTGGTCACACAATTTCACATTGTAAGAACATCGAATTGAGCTCATTGTACTATGGCACTGAGACAGTGATTCTGTATTGGCATTGTGATAGTGGTGGCATGACATCGATTGCCTTGACTGTAATACCGAATCCTTTGCATTGAGGTATATCATTGAAAGTATGTGGTCATTGTACTATGGGTTCATTTCTGTAATATCCAAAACTTTTTTTGGTGACATCTATCCATATCACTGTAATTTCCGAATTGATTTTACTTTTGCAATTATTGTGAACTCCTGTGGAGGAATCGAGAATTTTTCCATGTTATATCATTGAGACCTTGTGGAAACACCAAAACATTAAAAATATGTTATTGTGGTAAATATCCATCACTAAAATATTTTCCATTGTAATATCATCAAACCACTTGGTATGATCTCCGAACTTGAGTACTGTAATATTTGATCTGTAGTGTGATTCCATTTTAAAGGGATGTGCGAGATTTCGTGATTGGTGGAATGCGAGGATATTAGAATTACATCTTGTAGCCTTCCTTTACTAAAGTTCTAGGGACCTATCTTGAAATGATCTGAAGTGTCTCCTATTGAAATGTATTGTTGTCATACTCGAATTGCTTGATCATATTTATACCGAACTTGTTTTCATTGAGACATTTAAACCTCTTCCTTCTAGGTGTCTTTAATATGTTCACTGTAATCCTAGTTCCATTAGCCCGGAATTTCCCTTCTTCAAACTGCCTTTGATCATTACCATATATCTGATACCATGTTAGAGAAATTAAGGAGGTGGCAGTTAATAATTTTTTATTATTATGACATTATCTTGTGATGTTTTGTTATTGTCATTTGTTCTTTCAATTTATCTTTTCTTATCATCAAGAGTAATGTCAATGAACAAATAGAAGAAGACACAATATGTAGGAACACTGCTAGGGAAAAACC
This sequence comes from Pinus albicaulis, assembly GCA_034641835.2. NCBI lineage: Eukaryota > Viridiplantae > Streptophyta > Pinopsida > Pinales > Pinaceae > Pinus > Pinus albicaulis. Next base: position 263,809,919 of record CM076584.1, read on the forward strand.
CCACTCTTTCAGGAAAACCTGGTCAAAATTATTCCTTTAGTAGATTCAAGATGAGACGAACAAGACCCTTAAACTATAGGCTTCCTCCATCAAGTCATCCCTTCACTATGTTAGCACCAAGATCTACTTACACCGATATATCCTTTGCTTGCACCAAAACTCCATCCTCATTCCTATAATAACACCAAGACATTCTTTCTGAGATCTTAATCCTAAGGTAGCTTTGAGGTTCTTCCAACTTGATGACACTGAAACATTCTTTGAATTAACTGTAGTAGCACCGAGTTTTTGTAGCATCGAAGTATCATGACTGAGGTAGCATCATAACACCAAGTAGCATAGATGAGGTAGCATCCTGGCATCAAGTATCATAATTGAGATATCATCATAGCACCGAATGTCATAACTGAGATAGCATCGAGTATCACAACTGAGATAGCACCGAGTTTCATCATTGAAATAACATAATATCCTAACTATATTGATATGTATCCTTGAATATATCCTAACTTAATCTGAACTTTGTCTGAAATCTTATCCGAGCTAAAAAATTGAACTAATGCCAGGTCCTTTTGCTTGGTATATATAGTGATCTCCCACAGTGAGATGACATGACTGTGTGAACAATTGTGATATTATTTCAGGTTGACTTGAGTATTCTTATTGAGGCTGACATGTATCTTTTGAGAGACGTTGACTTGAAGGTTGCCTTTGGGGAATATTTTACTGAAGAGACCAAGGATGATGACCTTGAAGGAGATGACTTGATGGAGAAGCCTTTTGAAAAAATAATAAAAAAAAGTATGTTACATGATTTAAAAGCCTAGATTGGATCAATTTAAATATGTAATGACTAACCTATAATTCCACAATAGGGATCTTAATCTAAATATGACCCAAGCATGAAACCCATGCTTTAATAAGTCATGTAATAATAATAAACTATTTTTGAAAAATATTTGAATAATGAAGACCAGACCTAGTTACATTCTTCAACACTCCCGACATCGTAGATCACCGAAATCATCCATGATCAAGACATATTTTTCATTTCTAATGTATAGGCCTCAAGCCTCAATAAAAGACTAGAGAATCAGGTGAATGTTCCTCCAATCATCATTGTCATTCATGCCACTGAAAATAAGGTCATCGACAAACATTAAATGTGTTACCCCTGTGTGTTATTTGTGACCTTCAGCCCCTGAATTATGCCCCTATCCTTTGCCTCTCTCAACTTGAAACTCAAAAATTCCATGACAAGAATTTAAAAGAAAAAAAAAAAAAAAAAGTGGCGATAAAGCACAGCCTTGAAGGAGGCCTCGATGGGATTTGAAAAAACCGGTCGGGAATCCATTGAAAATTATGGAAAATTTTATGGATTGTATGAATGCCACTACATAGTTAATTTTTCCCGAGGAGATGCCCACCTTATGTAATACCACCCTAAAAAATTCCTAATCGATGCAGTCGAAGGCCTTTATCAGATCCACCTTGATCAAACTAGCTCGTCTTTTCCTAACCTTCATAAAGTGAAGACATTCCTGAGAAATACCTATTGCATCCTATATATGTTTATCTTCTAAGAAGGAAAATTGTTTGGAGGAGATGAACTTCGAAAGAGTCTTCTTAATCCTCCTTGCAATAAGTTTGGAGATGATCTTATAAAGTGAATTGCAAAGGGAGATCAACCTGTAGTCCAAGAAAGATATCGAGAATTATCACAAAGAGGGTATGATAAGTAGTTGTTTCCAACATATGAAAGCCCTCCTCAAATAACCTTCAAATGGTCTCTTTATATCCATATGTTGAAAGTGCAAATATTTCATTGCATATTGCATCTGAGTATGTTACAACTTGGACTGCCCGTTTATACACCTCAAAAATGATCTGCATACTTCTTCTTATATCTATGGCATAAATGGAACTCTGCTAAGAAAGAATCATATACTTTGCATAATTTTGGAAAATATTTATCTATTGTCTTTTCAGTCTCTTGAATAATTTTATTCCATGCATCAAAATACGTTAAGTTTTATCTTAGTATTCTACATAACCTTTCTTTTTCAGTGGAAATGGAACAAGTATCTTTATATTGGTTCTATTCATGTTCCTTGTTCTCTTTAAACACAACACTACCATTCTCATCAGGATGATTTTCAACAAAAGAAAATTGGTTTGCATATGTCATGTCAATGGCTACTATAGATTCATAATCTAGATCTAGAGAGGATCGATCCATCGCAAGATCTAAATTTACCATGTACTTAGTTACTTTATAATCGCCACTAGCAACTACAACTTGGTAAGTTGTTGATGGAGGAGTCTGATTTTTTGTAGGCTCTTGTTCATTCAAGCCATATTTTCTTTCATCATTTTCCTCAAACCATAATTTTCCGCAATGCCATAAAAAAAAATTGTTGAAGATGTGTCCATTTTAGATTCTTGGTATCTACCATAATTGTCTCCATTAAACAAACATGTGAGGACTATATCAGCATAGGTCCTAACGAGAGGAATTTTCTCCATGACTACTTGATCTATATCTTCCATGACCTTTAATTACAACCACCTATTGGAAAGAACCTAAAAAATTCCCTTCTCAACATCAAGACAGTATACATAAACCATTGAGGTGCAACCATGCATGTATTGACTTATGGGACAAAATTAAACCTATTAGTGTTGTTGGAATACCATAGAGGATGAGAATAGTTTTGAATTCACATCTTTAGATAAGTTTTCTGGATTCAATGAACATGTCTATAATGTGATTACCTCTAAACATAGGCCTTCTAGCAATAGTTCTAATAGTATATTCCTCTGAGAGGAAAATTCCTCTAGTTTATGGCATGTGATGTCTTCCTTCCTTCTCACTCTGCATGGCTTCATACAATGCTTTTATTTTAACCAATAGCATTGGAATTTTATTGGCTCATTCTCATATTTACTCCTTCATATAAGTCTCTAATTTCAAGGAAAAAATTTTGGCATTCACTTGTATCCATCATCATTGAATCCAAGAACACAAGGAATGGATTTTGCCCATCATCTAGTGAAATATATTGTACATTCATCGGCTCTATACATTTGTGGCTACAACACCAAGAAGTGTCATCATTTTCATGTGAAATGCAATACCTTTGTCCCCAAAATGGATGGGATTTGTACTTAGTTAAGCAAGATCTATATTTTTTGGTATAATATGGTTACATACATCGCAGTTCGAATGGTATAGTGCCTTGTAATATGGCTTTTGGTATGGATTATTTTCTTATTATTGCACCAATACAAAATATTACTTGTATCATGTAGGATATCCATATGTCAAAGGATAACTAGGACTTTTATTTGAACATGGAGGGGAAATAATGTCCACACTTTCTTGTAGATATCTATTATGCTCTTCATCATCGTCCACTTGAGAACTTCCCTCTTTGGAAGAACATATTTCTCCCCACAGTTTCTCATCTTATGAATGATATGGTTTCCCTTTTGTAAGTAGACTGATTGATTTATAAAGGCAACTTTGTTGTCTCTGGTTTCTTTCTTAAATACCATATGCTGCTCAAAAAAATTATACAAACACTTGTTGCAGATCCACTGCCTTGCATTAATTCCATCAAATCTATTTGGGGAGTAGCATTTCACTACATCATGAGCAATCTACTAGTCAAATAACCAAAATCCTCAAAATTACAAGTTGCAACATGTTAATTTTTGGCATCTCAGTGACAAATTACAACATGGGGACTACATTCCTCTTTTTGAGAGCACCAATTTTGCCTATTGAAGTACTCAATTTGGAAAAGGGAAAGTGTATTTTGAATAAAATCCACATGTGCACAAAAGGACAGGTCGGCCCAAACGAGAAATTGAACACCCATGGATGGCTATAAATACAAGTCAAGTGGCCCTCATTTGGAAATCATCATGATCATTCTTATTTCTTTGGTTTGGATCACATAAGTCTTAGGTGGTGTTTGTTAGGTCCCCATAATTTCAGATTGGAAAGAAAAAATGAACAGGAATAACATCAAACCAATCTTTAGAGTCCTAGGACCTAGCCTTCCTGGACTCAGAGAGGGCTCTCTCTATGCTTATGTAAAGGATTTAACTTGTTTGATTTTAGAGTTTGATTTTAGGCTAGTTATAGGGATTAGGGTTTGATTTTTGTTTGTTTGGTTGGATAAGTTTTCAAGAAGAATAAGTAGAGAAAGAGAGGATCAATCCATTGGGATTTGGAGTCTGCAAAGATTTTGAAGAGTGCAAAAGTAGTTCAAGGGTATTTCATAGGGCAAGTAAACAGGGCCAAATGGATCTAAGTAGGTTTTGAGTGAGTGAAATGAACATGGAGGAGATAATATAGTAGGTTAAGGGGAAATAAAGGATCCTTTAACAAACTAATAATAAGGAAAAGCTTTCAGCATGATTAGCATAGTAAAAAATTGAAGAGCAATGAAGGATTCTTCAACCAATCAATACTAAGCAGAACTTAGAGAAACAGATGAGTAAACTTAGAGAGAAATTAAGTATTCTCTGAAAATTACTTGCAAACAATTAGATTTTTAACATAATATCTCAGAAAAACTAAAGAGCACTGAAAAATTGATTAGTTAAACATTCAAGGAAGAAAACATAAAGATCAAAGGATGCAGACAAAGCAAGGTGCCAAAAAGACATATCCTACTCTAAGATTTCTATCCCATGTTCAAAAAAACATAATGAGAACTGAAGAAAACATGTACAAAGGTGGAATACATCACCATTCAACAAATATTTATGAATCCTAAGAATGAGCTCAATCCACAACTGCTCAGTCCAAAGCCATCACAAAACATCAAAGCCAATTTCATAAATAAACTCAGTCTATATCATATTATGCGCAGAAACCAATCAAAAATTTACAATAAGGACTCAATGCTCTATTTAACCAGAAAATTAGGAGGTGGAAACCCTAAGAGGCTTCTAGAAACCATAAATACACCATAAATGTCATTTATGTCCAAAGAGGCCATGCAAGGCCCAAGGCACATAATAACTATTGCAATAAGTGAAAGATAACCTAAACATAAATCCTTAATCAACTCTGAAATGATTTGCCCAAAAATCTCGAAAATATCCTTTAGTGTGTTTTGTTGACTTTTTTCCAAGGGGGCAGTTTCATTGGTCTGAAAGCGCAACGCCTGCACAGGGAAATTGGGTCCACTTGCTGCCAAGTTTTGATGAACTTCCCGATGTCAGAATTGGCTCCGTGATGGCTCGTTAGAAAGCTTTTTGAGTCTACTTTCCAAAAATTCCTTTGATTTTCTGATTGGGCTTCATTAAACTGCTCAAAAGGTAAATCTCCCAAGGCTCCTCTAGGCACAGCACCAGCCCTGGAAACATGGCAGAAAGGTGAAAATTTGCATGTTTTTGGGACTTTTGAGGGACCAAAACTGCTCCAAATGACCTAAAAGTTGGTGAGCATGTTGTATTTGGGCCGAGGGTTCCAAAAATGTAAAGTTTTCCTACTGAGAATTCTTGTAGGAAAATCGTAGCGCCAAGGGTGTTGCGCTTTCAGGCCTTAAAAATCAACAAAAACCAAAAAATTTCAAAAAGTTCCCAGAATTTGTAGATATCTTCCTTATGGGGTTTGGGAGGCCTGTAGAGAAGCTTCAACAAGAATTCCAAGGTTTTCTTGGTCTTTTTCCTCCTTGAGTGATTGAATTTCAGCAAGGGATCTTTTAAGCTTGGCCCTTGCAAATTTTTTCTTCAAGGCGTAGTGCTTGGCCATCTTTTTCTGTAGGCCAAGGTCCCTTTGTACATTCTTCAGCTGCTTGTTTTCATTATTATACTACTCAATGTTATACATTGCCATGCGAAGTTTTCTTTGTAGGTCTCTGATCTCTATATCCTTGCTTTGGAGCAAGATTCTTGTAATCCTCTCCTCGTCTTTATTTTCACAGTTAAGGTCAATGAGTTGGTGCCTTTGTTTAGTTTGATGCTTGCCTCTCTTATCTCCAACAGTGACCTTTTTCTTGCCTTTATCAAGCTTTTTTGTTGATGCAAAAGGCATGGCCCCTTGCCTTTTAGAGGAAGAAAACACATGCCTTTCTCCTCTAGTAGGTCAAAGGAAGAGGTTTGATTGTGATCATTTTGGTGTCTTCATCATGGCTGCCATCATTTTTCTTCATGTCTTCCTCTTCATTACCTTGACTGTTTTGTTGAAATTTGGTTACCGGACGACAGGTGGTTCCCTAAGGCTTTGATCTTTGGCCTAGGGAAAAGTGTCCAAAAGATTTTAATTTTTCTCCTAAAGTTACTTTATAATTTTATAAAGTCAAATCTAATTTAAAAGTGACTTTAAGTGATAAAGTTACTAAAGTCTAATTTTAAAGTGACTTTAATAAATTCAATGTAAAATTAGAAAGGAAAAGTGACTTTGGAAATAAATGACTAAGTGGGTCTTTATTAAAGTGGGGTGAATTAAAAAATAGAAAGTGAGATTTAAATGAGCATTTAATCTCAGCCCTAGATCTCAATCTATTTCAGCGATTGGATTTAGGGATTCCCCAGAAGTCACTTAGGGTTAGGTTAAAGGAGGAAAAGGAGGGAAAAGGTCATTCATTCTTTCATGAGCAGATTGGGAGAAGGAGAGAAGGAGCGCTGGAGATTTTTCTGAGCAGTGAGAAGAAGGAGGGCAGCAGTGAAGAGATTTCAGCAAAGGTACAACAACATTTATTGGCACACATACCGAGGCAGAAAATCCGTACAGCAAAAGAGAGGCAGTGTTTCCAAGTGAGGAGGCACAGAAATCGAGGAAGAGGGTACAGCAGCAAGCACGCACTCCAAGGCACAAAAATCAGGCACGTTTTTCAAGGAAGAGGGTGGCTGTCATTTTCGGCACAAAAACCGAGGAAGAGGACAGCAGCTACAACTCTGTTTTTTGGCACGGATTTCGAGAGAGGGTGTTGTACGAAATCCGTACAGTCCGTACAGCAAAGTACTGCTATTCCGGCACACTTTCCGAGGTGGCTGTACAACATTTAATGTTGTCCTAAGGTGCTGTAAATTTTCTGTTTTCTGTTGTTGCTGATTTGGCACAATTTTCGAGGCGGTGTGCAAGCACGGAAATCGAGATAAGTCTGTAAATTGGTTGCTGGAATTTTTTCCGAGTTTTTCCTGTTTCACTGTAAAAAGCAATATTCAGAAAATAAAAGAGAAGCTTTCGAACTGGTTTTCCCCAAGAGTTGTAGGGGGTTTTTCCAGGGTCATGTTGACCAAAAATCTCTGTGTTAAAATGTGTTGAATGGCTATTTTGAGCTTGCTGATTTTTATTTCTACATTTTCCAGCATTCTGTAAATTTTCCAGAATTTGTGTTTTCAACAAAAAATTATTTTTCTGTTGTTGAATGTAAGGATATGGGAAAGGGCATTTAACTAAAAGGAGAAATAAGGTGAAACTGAAAACCGGGGTGGGAAACAAGAAATTTCTACATTTTTCTTACCTCATTATCTTCAATATCAGCGTCACTGTTTGCCTCTTCACTGGTTTCTTCATTATCATCATTACCATTGTGTGTTTCATTGTCTTCACTGTCCTCATGGCCATTGAGACTTTTGTCATGCTCCTTGTTGTCCTTTTCCTCACTGTTGCTATCATCCTCTTCATTTTCTTCACTGTTATCATCAACTTCACTGACATTTCTAACATCATCATTTCCCTCTGTTTCCATGTTTGATGTTTCATTGCTAACCTCTACCTCTTCATCACTAAGAGCCTTACAGTTTTCACTATTATCATGGCTCCTAGTCTCATTTCCACCATTATCACCCTCACTACCTTCAGTTTCCATGTCTTCTGCTTCATTTTGGATTGATTCATCATCACCCTCTTGCTCATTTTAATTTGACTGCCCATTGTCACTCCCTTCTTGATCTGAGGAATTAGGAGAGGGTGAGGAAATAAGGTTTTCTTGAGGTGAGGACACATGTGTGGATGATGAAGCATGACCAGTAGGAGGTGATGGAGGAGTATGGGGATGAGATGATGAGGGTAAATTTTTCTGAGGATGGGGCTGAGGGTTTGTGAACACTTCATGATCAATGAACACTTCCCATGGTATGCCTTTTTTCTCTAACTGATGTATCACAACCATCTTGATTAAAGAGTGATGAAACAAACTTTGTATTTTCTGGGAATAGTTCCTCCTTTGAATAATAGAATACATCTTCTTGATACTCCTATAGAGGTAGTAGGGTAAATGAATCATTTTAACCCTAGTGAAGTGCATGAGTAATCTGATATGATAGGAGTAAAGTATAGAGTACCTTCCCTCACATGTAAAGTATTTCATGATGAACCTCATCAAGGGTGCATACCTATCCAGCAAATGTGAAAAATGGAAGATAGTTTTGCAGCCTTCTTTATATCTGGGTTTGAGAAAAGGCTCATAGCAGCTTATATCTAAATTTTCTCTTTTGAACCATTTTTCACCAACATTGGGTATACCTGTAGCATTGACAATGGTATATGAAGAGAGTTCAAAGGTCACCCCTGCAAAGCTTGATTTTTTGTTATGTAGGTTAAGAAACAATAACCTTGTGAGCTCTAGGTGACTTTGTACTTGTTGGACTCTTTCATAAAACTGAAAACACCCTACATTTTGGCAAAAGGTGATAATCATAGGAGAGGCATTAAGATCCACATTGTCTTGCGGTTCAAACCTATTAACCTTCCCACCCCTGTGCTTCTGCCTCATAGGAAATTGGCCTTCTTCACTACTAATATTTCCTCCTTCTCCTGACATTTTGATTTATGTTGCCTTTAAACAAATCCTATCTCTGCTTGTGAAACTTTGATCTGAGGACTGATTTGGAATGAGGGTGAAAAAGTAGCCTTTGCAAGTGAGTGAGAGGAAGGTGTAGGTGTATGAATGAGCCCCTTAAGCTTTGATTAAGGGTTAATCTTCAACTCAATGTAATTACCCTACTTCATACCCTAATTGACTGATATATTCTTGCGTGAAGGTTTGAACAGGGTTTAGCATGAAGATGTAGAGTTTCTAATCCTTAGGGTTTGGTCAATTTCCTTTAATCATTAAGTCATCAAATTTACTAGAGGACAAGGCTAGACATCCACCTACCAACTTTTAATGCCTTTGAAAGTCCTTTGATGCAGCTTGGAAGAGTCTTTTATGTTGTTTTTTGGCATTTGCAGGTGGAGGAGGAGCTTCTGGAAAAGGCGCAGTGCTTGCACACACAGTTGGGTCCTCTCTGCCCAACGCATAGTGCCTACATGCGTTTATGGGTCTTCCTACCCAACATGTAGCGCCAGCACGCAGAGTCGGGTGTCGGGCTCCCCAATGCGTAGCGTCTTCACGTAGAGTCGGGTGTCGGCCTCTCCTAGGCGCAACGCTTGCATGTAGTTCGGGCCTGTCGGGCTCTCTTGGGCGGAGCGGTTGCACGTAGTTCGGGCCTGTTGGGCTCTTCTGGGCGCAAGCGTAGCGCCTGCATGAATGCGCAACGCGTGTCTCCGAACACGCAGCGCAGTCCAATTTTTCACTAGAAAACTCTCTGAACGCGCAGTTCTAGACATTGCATGCATAGCACCTGTCTAAACGCATAGCGCCGGGCAGACTTGCTCAGAGTTTGAACAAAAATCTCAAATTTATCTCTTGGATGCTCTGACTGTTGTTGCAAGTGCACAATGAGTTGGGTGAAGGATAAAATGGGTCCTTTATAGCTAAGGGAAATAAATTTAAATTAGAGAAGCCACTTTTCTAATGTTTTTGAGATTTTTCATTTGACTGATCTTCCCTTGACCCTTTTTTCTGAAGGTGGCTAAAAAATATTTAAATGGTCCTTTCCTTTCTAACCATTTTTCTATTTTTTCTCTGCAGGTTGCTGATACAGTGAACCTGACTTCCCTTTGACGTTTGAAACATGATAACTCTACCCTTTACAACATTAGGTTGTTTAAACACAAAGCAGCATCTTCAATATTCCTTTGTTCTTACCTTGGAGATCAAATTACCTTATGCTTGGTGGGTGACTGAAAAACTTGTTTTCAACCTTCTTACTGACCTTTAGGCATGGTAAATCCACCTTTGACAAGCACCATAGTCTTCACAATCATGTATGTTATCTCCTATTTTGGCCACTTCCAATTCGCAGGTGTCATGACATATTGACTTAGCCCTTTCTGATATTCTTGAAGTTTTACATATTTAGTCACATAGCAGCAACCTTATAATCATTTTGGCTTTCCATCTTGGAGCTCAACATTACGTTTTTATACCTTTGATCATTGAGTGTAAGTGACTTGAAAACATGGTTTCTTCCCTTCTCACTGATATTCTTTGCTTCTTTATCTTTTAAAACATTAAGGAATCTTACCTTGGCAAGCTCTAGGATGACATACACAGTAGCCCTTTAAAATCTTCTTTCTGTTGTCATGATTTAGGCTTAACAGCTTCATTTTTCCTCTTTTGATCATCTTTATTTTACCACTTTTGACCATCTTTATTTTACCTCTTTTGACCATCTTTGGCATAACAAACTCCCTGGGATGAGTTTGGAATCTTTGCAAACAATGATATCTTCAGGAATCCTTTACTGTCATTATGGAGTCCAAACTTACCCTTTTACCTTCTTTGATCACCTTACCAAAACCATAGGTCTCTGGGATGCTTTGAGAGAAATTATTAGTGTTGTCTTCTAAGTTCTCTATAGCCCTTTCAAGTTCATTCATTTTTGTCCAATTCACCTCACATTTTTCCCTTTTTCATTTATAATTTCTAAGAAATTTCTTCCATGTTTGGTTCACTTGGTGTACCTCCTCCATGTGTTTCGCTGCATTGGATCCTTTCTTGGCATACTGCTGGCCCAATCAGGCTTAGAAACCTTGATTTCTCCTTGGACATAAAATTCTCCCTGTCCTTTTGTTGTGAACGTCTTTAAATAGGAGCAAGCCTCTTACCTTACCAATTTTCTGCTGATAGTCACCTTGACACTCCTGCAGAAATGTCAAAATGAACAGCTGCCCTTTGCAAAACTTGAACTTGATAAGGTGGTCTTCATTGGAGATTTTTCTCATATATCTTGGAAAAATAGGTGTTGACCTTCTTTCACATTTGATTCAGCTTCTAGAACATGAAAAATAGTGCTTCAAGACACCAAGGATAACCCTACAACCTATGAAAACCTAATGACCTAGTGGGAGGCTCCTTTGACTTGATTTTCGACTGAAAGCTTGGCTTGGGGTCTTCAGTTGTAAAAACCTGAGTTTTTGACAAGTTGAAGTATTGAAGATCCAAAATCCAATATACTTGATTTATCTAAGGAACCTACAAAGATATTTTTTAGACCATCAATGCTTAGGGCACCTGGTGAACATGAGTAGGAGCATGCTGTTTGGCAATCCTAGATGGAAAGTGGAGGGGTTAAGTAAAGGAAAAACAGAATGTTGAGGTTATGGATGGGAAAAATAGGATAAATATGAGTGGTGGGGTCTTTTAGGAGTGGTATTTTAACCATGTAATGGTAGAGTGGTAAAATAGTGAAAAAAAAATTAAGGATAATGGAGGTAGTGAGATTTCTAAAACTCAGAATATTCATGAATCTTGTTTTTAGAAATCTAGAACTGATATTTAGTCATCCACATATAGTAAAAATTACGGATGACCAACAATGGCTCCACTTGGGGAGGACAGCTCCTTTTCAGGAGGTGTCCAGGACCTCAGAGCTCAAATCTCTGAGTTTTGAAGACCAGTGCCTTACTTGCACTTTGCAGATTTCTTTCCTTCATCTCTGATTTTTTCTCTTTGAAGCTATGATTTCAAAATCAGAAAGACATACTTGCTTCAGCGTCATTTCTACCTACACATCATACCTTGCCTAACATTTTTTCTTCTTTTGGGTGCACTTGGACTGGAAAACCCTTGACATTCTTTTTCTCTTGAAAGAAAAAAAAAACTATCTACTTGTACCCTTATCACTTCCAAGAGTTCAGATTATGCTTATGAACTCTTTCATTCTCTACCTAATCTATTTGTCTATCAAGATTAAGATGTTTTGACAGATTTTTATTCCCTAGCCTACTAACATGAAATTTAAAACATGATCATACCAGGATTAAGCAATCTGATTTGTCATGGGCTATGGAATTTTGGACAAGCTGCACACAGATATTTATTTTTGTACAATCAAAACTAGAAAACATGAGGGCTGTGATTTAGAATTTGTTTAGGCATCCCTCTCTTTCTCCTTGGTTCAGATTTGAGCATTGAGAACTAGAAATTTTCTTTTCCTAATCTATCCTACTCACAAGTCAAGTTTAAATAGTCTGACAAGTCTTCTTTCACTAATCTATCAACAGAAATTTAAACATGTCTAATCATGATTAGGTTGTATGATAAAACAAAACTTTTTTTTCTTAAAAAGTAGTGGCATTTAGCCTTGCACACTTTCAGCAATAATCTTTTTTGGGTATGGGACTGTACCTATTCTTTTCTTGTCCTATTTTACTTCTTTTTTATGTTTTTGTGTTTTTGTTTCTCTTATCTTTCATCAAGAAATTTTATGTACAATGAATAAAATTTTCAAATTAGGAAGTTTGACAAAAATAGTGCTTGAGCATCCTGCCATTGACGGGACCTCCAAATACCTCAGTTCCATCCAGATCTTACAAAAATAATGCATTGTTACCTCTAACTAAATGGATGATGTAGGGACCTTTCCATAAATTTCAAATTTTCTATGTTTTCCTTTGTCTTCTCTCCTTGAATCCCACTTCAGCACTTTGTCTCCAATTCGAAAATCACTAGTCTTGGTCCTTCTGTCAAAGATCTTCTTGATGTTTTCTTCCACTGCTTATTTCCTCTTATAAAATTCTTCTCTTAACTATTGTAAATGGATGGTTTGGTTCAGCTTCCTTTGCATTTCATTCTCTTCTGATTTCACCTCTTGGAGGAGCTTCATTACTGGAACTCCCAAGGATGTTGGGAAGACTGCATCCATGCCATACACTAGTTGATAGGGAGACATACTGATTGATTTCTTGGTGGTTAGTCTATCAGCCTGTTAGCCACCTATAAACTTTGTTATATCAAAAGGTGGCTAAGAGTTTTTGAGACTTCAAGGAACAAATTTTATTACTAAAAAATGGTTGGCTCTTGAAGACTCTTGAAGGCCTCATGCCTTTCCTCTGTCCAAATCTTCACTACTGTGCCTATTCCCCTTTTAGAATCATGTTGATTCCCAAGAAAGAATACTGTTGCAAGACCATTTTCCCCCTTTTCCCCTTTTCCAAAGCTAACCTTATTTTCTATCCCTCTATTTCCCATGAAAATCCCTCATTTTCATGTTTTTCCCATTCCCCCTTCATCAAAATCCCTTTTATAAGGTTTTAAGACTCCTTCTTTGCCTTATCGAAACCCCTCCAAACCTTTGAAAATCATAAAAAATCCATAAAAATCATATTTTTTATGTATTGTGAACTTAAGCCCCCTTGGCCTAAGTTTTTAACCCCCCCCCCTCCATAAGCCCTCGGTCGTACTACCCTTCATATAACCTTCGGCCCCGCATACGGGCGCCTATTCACTTCAAATAAAATATTTCCTGGCCAAAGTTTAAAACCTTGGTTATATATTAAAAACAGTCGGCTATATTATTTTATAACATTTCCGCCGGTTCCATTTTTAAATCGTTCCGCACCGTCGATCTAATCTGAAGATCGGACGGCGCGGAGTCCATCTCTCCGGTGGTCCCCGCCATCCACTAACCCATTCCAAAACCGCGTGGTATCTATCGCACCGCCTTTGGGGCGAGGCCAGTTTTTTCCCGATTAGTAGTCATTCCATTCAACGGTTGACACGCGTCCTGGGCACTGTTCATAAAACGGTCGTCCATCGCACGTTAACGTTCGGACGTGGACCCCGCGCGATATTGGCATCCACTTTCCGATATGGGGCGGGCCATCCAACGGCTATCGCTCACCGAAGATTCCCGACAGTTAACCGGGCTACAGTGCAGCATTCAATAGATCTCCATCGTCGATCTGATCTGCAGATCGACGACCCATATTCCATCGCCCACTTCCATCACCCAGTCAACATTTCTTGTTTTGACTTTCCATTTTCCGCTCCAGACCGTTGATCTCTGCGCGATCGAGGGCTCTGATTTAACAATTCTTCCACCTTCTCTATGACTTCTCCCAATCAATCCTGACCATTTGATGATGCCATCCAATGGCCACGCTTCCTCCACATTCCTTCTGCAGCAATAAACCTATATATGCAGGATTTTTAATATTTGTTTGTATTTTGCAGGGTTTAAATGGTTTTCTTGCCATTTTTGAAGAAAATTTGAAGGTAGAGGATGACGATCTTCCTGCCTTCGATTCACCAAAGAAAATCCTTCGCATGTGTTAAATCCACATTTTCATCAATCATTCATCAAGCATTGATGCCACATAACCCTGTGTAGCCCTGCATACCAGCAAAAACCATGAATCGGGCGCAGTCAAAGAGTATTAGTGACGAAGGCCAAAATTTATCAGAACAGAGGATTAAAGACAGATTTCGCGGGGATCACGGCTAAGAATGTTTATCAAAAGCCTAATCCTCGATTTAAAACACAGTTTAAAGAAAATTTGAAGTGTTTTATCGACAGGAAAACCTCCACCGCCACAATTGAGGCAAATTGATCCCTCTAGCTACCACGATGCCACCTATGCCTCAAAGTATTCAATCAAAGGCTGAATTTATTGATCAGGATCAGATATTTGTCTCAAAACGCAGCCAAAGAGGAAACTCTTCCAAGGAAATTATTGACAAACATCTGCAAAGTTACTTCGACGCCACACAGAGCCTCAAAGGTCAACAAAAGCTCCCACCGAGCTTAAATCTTTATGTAAATCATTTAATACAAAGGATATGTATGAAAGTTTCTTCATTGAGCCCCTCAAAGGCCAAGAAGCCATTAATTTTGTATTAATTGTAATTGGAGATCTTTTATCAGATCTCACCTCCTCATTCTTCTATATATACTACTGCAGAAGATGAGTGAGGTTTTGGTTGCAGAACTTTGATATACACTTGAGCTTAAATTTCTGATTGTAAATAGTGTTCACTAGCCCTTGGAGCTCTGCTTGTGATAGATTAGTTAGGCTGAATAGTGAAGATGATTGCTAAACTGAAACATTGGACCTGAGTACTGTAACTGGTTTGACATCAATAACAAGTTGTTTCCTGGGATCCTGGTCTATATCACTGGTGAAGTGCCTCTTTCTTTGTTATTTTTTTTCCTTCTATGTATGTCACATTGTTCACTATTCTCTGATAAAGAACAGCATTTATAGAGTTAGGACCTGCTGTATATCAGTAACCTTCTCTGACTGAAAAGCTTTATCTTAATGTTTTCCTCCAATTTGTTTGTTTAAGAATGATTTAATACAGTCTAAACAGTTAGGAATGCTGGAGTTCCCTCGTCCTACTGTTTGCTTTAAACATTTTTCTTGAAAGTTATTTTCCTTATTTTCTTATTAAAGTTAGACTAGAAAAGTGATGGTTTGCCCTGTTTCTAGCTTCTATTCTCCAAAAGCAGATTCTGAAAGTTTCCCTTGGTGTTGACTGAAAGCAGACTAGGTTTAAAAGTACTTTATCTGATCTTAAGTTTACACTCTGTCTTCTCTTATATGTTTTCATACTTTCTGAAGGTAATTATGTGGATTATTGGATTGTTTGTCAATTAAGCTGCTTTAATACAAACTTGCCCAAGAAGTCAATGGTTAGCCCTGCACTTGGTTGGTTTTAAACAGTTACTTAAGAGGCTTTTCTTGTTTGGACTGACTATAAATCCTTTGTGAAATTATTATCAATTTCCACCATCTCCAACACTTTATTGTTTCCATTCCATCATTATAATCTCAATAATCTTGTGATGTAGATGACTTGCCCCTTGGATCACTCTTGATGTTGTTGTTCAATTAAAGCCCTGTTATGACTCCATAGCCCAATGGACTAAAAACCAGCGTTATATCTATCTTTTTAGCCTAGCTGTTCTATTCACTTGCAACTTCTCACCTTTGAAACTTTTTTCACTTAGAACTTTCTCCTCAAAATAGTATTTATGCTCAACCATCCAAAAAACAAAACAAAACCCTTGGCCTTCATAGCTAGCCTAATATCATTACCCCAAACTTCAAAGACAAATCCATCTTTGCACTTATTGGAGAGATCCCTCTCCGGATTCAGGAGGGCTAGATCCTAGAATCCCAAAGTTGGTTGAAACGATGTTGTTTCTATAATTGGACTCTGCCAATCTTGCTAATAAATTACAGATCCCTAACATTTCTGGCGACTCCGCTGGGGACTATTTTTGAGTTCATAGTTGCTTGGCCAGCTTTTATAGACTCTTTAGTTTTCCATACAACCACAGAAACTCAGAAAAACCCAAAAATATTTCAGATTGGTATCTAATAAACATGGTGGTGGAACCATAAAACTTTTTACCTCCTTACGAGCTAAAAATTTTCCACCTGGCGACTCCACACTCTGAAACTCCCAGAAGACCAAATGACTCCACTGGTAGAAGACCCTGAACTGATTGACCAGACATAGTGACCTCTTTCTTGATTTACAAACATGATTCCAAGAATACAACGAAGATATGCCCCAATGAGTAGAGATCATATCCCTGGGTTTCCACATAAGATGCCCCAGGTGAATTGGGATGACAACCTCCCTGTTTTTCAAGGTGAAAATTTTGATGACCATCTATTACATCTCATCAAATTTCATATACAGGTATGGAGGTTGAAATTTGAATGGCATGAAGACTACCTAATGAAAATGTTCATGTTAACATTAGAAGGAAAAGCTAGGGATTGGTATGAATACTTGAGATCTAGTAGTTTGTTTTCTTTAAGGGACCTTGAATATGTGTTCTATGAGAACTATAAAGAAAACACTACATCATTATCATTGGGTGCGATATATTATGATCCATCACAAAACATCACCCAACACATTATAGATAATGAGGAAGCTTTGGAAGAGATGCATCCTGAAGATCTTTTAACAGCCATTCATGAGTTTAATCTCCTATTGAAAAATTTTAAGAACATAGATGAATCAATTGAGGAAGAGATGATCCAAGAAATAAACAACATCCCTCAATATATCCCTGGAAACTTAGATATTGATTCATCATCCCTTATAGCTAAGGCTCAAGAAGACATTCGGCCTAAAAATCAGTCTTCACAACAGACAGAGAACTGTTGTACTCCTATTCAAAGGGACATGGAAACATCTTCCCCTTTGACAGAGAAGAAAATAGATCAGACTATTTATAAACAGTCAACCTCTGAAACTTTCTGCAAAACAAAAACTCTTGCCCAGTCACATAGAGAAATTTGTTGTACAGATTTAGAAATTTCTTTTGTAGATTAGAATGAAGAAGGACCTACTGATATCCCAATATGTTTGGCTGATGAAAATGTTTATTCTAATAAATTTTCAAATTTCAATCAGTCTTATGATGATGATGATTTCCAAGTAGAAACTAATCATGCAAGGCAACCAGCATTTGATTGGTGTTATGAGTTTCACCATCATCAGCTTGAAAGCTGCAATCATCCTTTTCGATTCATCATAAAGCTTTCACTTAATTGGGAGTCAGCAGCCTTTCAACTCAGAAGGTGAAGAGAAGAGTAATGAAGAAATTTTTTAGAAAGAGGAAACCATTGAATACACCCCCACTCAAGAATATAATAATCTCTTCACATAGTTCAGCCCACTGAATCCAAGCATACCAGGGCTACAAGAGGACAACACTGCCAAATATGATGAGTCCTCCAGTTCAGATGATGAAGAAGAGGGAGAGAAACAAATAGAAGACTATCCTACTATGGATATACCATCTTCCCAAGAAGATACTTCTCCCTTCATTAATGTCAAATTGTCATCCAAAGAACCTGAATGTATATTAGAATCAAGCATATGTTTAGAGAAAGAAAATATTTCACTGTTTTCTATTGTGCAGGTTAAAGATGACGGTACTTCCAAGCTACATACTGAAGAGATAGTCCTCAAAGCTGATGTCTCGGAAGTAGATAATCTACCAATTGTGGAGGACCAAAAGGAAGAGAACCTTCATCTTTTCTTTGTTGATCCTATGGACGAGTGTGTGGAAATCCCAACTGGCTCAAATTATCAAGCAATGATCCTTTGCAAGAGCCAAAGACATGAAAATTTGTCACCTTCTGTGATAGCCTTGATATTGAAGGTTAATCTTCAATATGTTCTATGGATACCTCTGACAAGCAGCCAGAGTTTCTAGTTCTTCTTGACATTACTCAGCTGGCTGCATTGGCATTTTTGTATCATATGATAAATGTAAATACTCCATGTTTAGAATAGGTTAGATAGGAATGTCAATAAAGCTCAGTTCTGAGCATGTATATTAGTTGTTGTTTTTTGCTTTGAAGAAAAATCAAAAACTCAAAAATACAAAAACAAAGAAAAGAAAGAAAAGAGGGCAGATTGTCAAAACAAGAAAGGTATAGCCCCATACCAAAAAGAGAAACAAATCTGAAAGTGTGCAAGCTTAAATGCCACTCCTACAAAACACACTTCTAGTTAGTCAAACTGTCCAATCTTGACTAATTAGCTTTAAATTTTCTGCTGATAGGATAGTGAATTCGATTTGTCAAACTGTTTAATCTTGGCTTATCAGTAGATAGTTTAGGATAGAAATTAAAGGTTCAAACATGATCAAAATCTGAACCTAAGTTTCCAAAGAGAGATGACTCAAATCTGTTTCATTTTCTAAGTCAAAAAACATGTAAATCTGGTTCTAATTAACTCAAAATATGAACCAGAGAACAAAGAAGGAACAGCTCAAAGAAAAATTTAAGACAGACCTGTAAAAAAGGAAGGAAATGTTTTCAAATTTTCAGAACTTAAGCCTTCCATTTTTTGTTTTAAATATTCTGTAGAATAAATGTCTATGTGCAGCTTGTTTTTATGCCATAGATCATAGCAAGTCAAACATTTTAATCTTGACTTGACTGTTTTTGAATTTCTGTTGTAGAAATTAGAGAATAAAAATCTGTTGGACAGTTTAATCCCGACAGATAGTAGAATAGGTAGAGAAGCATCTGAACTCAACTATTTAATCTGAATTCAGGGAGAAATAAGGAGTAGAATTAGATTAGTTTTATTCTTTTAAAATAATAAATTTTTGTGAAAATATTTTGCCAATCCAAGTGCACTCTAATGAAGAAAAAATGTTAGATCAGTAGGATTGGGTAGGTAGAAAGTTTTTATTGATGAAGATCCATTGTTTTTGTGGCTATTAATATGTTTTCAGAACACATCATCCACAGAAAGAAAAGCAGCCCAATGGATGAGGCAACTGATCAGCCTCCCAGAGAACATAAATGGATCAGGCATAGGTCAGCCTCCCAGAGAACATAATGAATGTGGCACAGGTCAGCCTCCCAGAGAATGCAAGTTTGAAGTTCTTGATGCCTTCAAGAAGGCACCATCCCCAAGTGGAGCCACTATTAGCCACCTATAAACTTTGTTATATCAAAAGGTGGCTAAGAATTTTTGATCCTTCAAGGAACAAATTTTATTACTAAAAAATTGTTGGCTCTTGAAGACTCTTGAAGGCCTCATGCCTTTCCTCTGTCCAAATCTTCACTATTGTGCCTATTCCCCTTTCAGAATCTTGCTGATTCCCAAGAAAGAATATTGCTGCAAGACCCTTTTCCCCCTTTTCCCCTTTTCCAAAGCTAACCTCATTTTCTATCCCTCTATTTCCCATGAAAATCCCTCATTTTCATGTTTTTCCCATTCCCCCTTCATCAAAATCCCTTTTATAAGGTTTTAAGACTCCTTCTTTGTCTTATCGAAACCCCTCCAAACCTTTGAAAATCATCAAAAATCCATAAAAATCATATTTTTTATGTACTGTGAACTTAAGCCCCCTTGGGCTAAGTTTTTAACCCCCCCCTCCATAAGCCCTCGGTCGTACTACCCTTCATATAACCTTCGGCCCCGCAGACGGGCGCCTATCCGCTTCAAATAAAATATTTCCCGGCCAAAGTTTAAAACCTTGGTTATATATTAAAAATCGTCGACTATATTATTTTATAACATTTCTTCCGGTTCCATTTTTAAATCATTCCGCACCGTCGATCTAATCTGAAGATTCGACGGCACGGAGTCCATCTCTCCGGTGGTCCCCGCCATCCACTAACCCATTCCAAAACCGCGTGGTATCTATCGCACCGCCTTTGGGGCGAGGGCGGTTTTTTCCCGATTGGCAGCGATTTCATTCAACGGTTGACACGCGTCCTGGGCACTGTTCATAAAACCATCGTCCATCGCGCGTTAACGTTCAGACGTGGACCCCGCGCAATATTGGCATCCACCGTCCGATCTGGGGCGGGTCATCCAATGGCTATCGCTCACCGAAGATGCCCGACAGTTAACCGAGCTACGACGCAGCATTCAATAGATCTCCGCTGTCGATCTGATCTGCAGATCGACGGCCCATATTCTATCGCCCACTTCCGTCGCCCAGTCAACATTTCCCGTTTTGACTTTCCATTTTCCGCTCCCGACCGTCGATCTCTGCGCGATCGACGGCTCTGATTTAACAATTCTTCCGCCCTCTCTATGACTTCTCCCGATCAATCCTAACCATTGGATGATGGCATCCAACGGCCACGCTTCCTCCACATGCCTTCTACAGCAATAAACCTATATATGCAGGATTTTTTAATATTTGTTTGTATTTTGCAGGTTTTAAATGGTTTTCTCGCCATTTTTGAAGAAAATTCAAAGGTATAGGATGACGATCTTCTTGCCTTCGATTCACCAAAGAAAATCCTTCGCAAGTGTTAAATCCACATTTTCATCAATCACTCATCAAGCATTGATGTCGCATAACCCTGCGTAGCCCTGCATACTAGCAAAAACCATGAATCGGGCACAGTCAGAGAGTATCAGTGACGAAGGCCAAAATTTATCAGAACAGAGGATTAAAGACAGATTTCGTGGGGATCACGACTAAGAATGTTTATCAAAAGCCTAATCCCTGATTTAGAACACAGTTTAAATAAAATTTGAAGTGTTTTATCGACAGGAAAACCTCCACTGCCACAATTGAGGCAAATTGATCCCTCTAGATACCACGATGCCACCTGTGCCTCAAAGTATTCAATCAGAGGCTGAATTTATTGATCAGGATCAGATATTTGTCTCAAAACGCAGCCAAAGAGGAAACTCTGCCAAGGAAATTAATGACAAACATCTGCAGAGTTACTTCGACGCCACATAGAGCCTCAAAGGTCAACAAAAGCTCCCACCGAGCTTAAATCTTTATGTAAATCATTTAATACAGAGGATATGTATGAAATTTTCTTCATTGAGCCCCTCAAAGGCCAAGAAGCCATTAAGTCTGTATTAATTGTAATTGGAGATATTTTATCAGATCTCACCTCCTCATTCTTCTATGTATACTACTGCAGAAGATGAGTGAGGGTTTGGTTGCAGAACTTTGATATACACTTGAGCTTAAATTTCTGATTGTAAATAGTGTTCACTGGCCCTTGGAGCTCTGCTTGTGATAGATTAGTTAGGCTGAATAGTGAAGATGATTGCTAAACTGAAACATTGGACCTGAGTACTGTAACTGGTTTGACATCAATAACAAGTTGTTTCTTGGGATCCTGGTCTATATCGCTGGTGAAGTGCCCCTTTCTTTGTTATTGTTTTTCCTTCTAGGTATGTCATATTGTTCACTATTCTCTGATAAAGAACAACATTTATAGAGTTAGGACCTGTTGTATATCAGTAACCTTCTCTGACTAAAAAGCTTTATCTTAATGTTTTCCTCCAATTTGTTTGTTTAAGAATGATTTAATACAGTCTAAACAGTTACGAATGCTGGAGTTCCATCGTCCTACTGTTTGCTTTAAACATTGTTCTTGAAAGTTATTTTCCTTATTTGCTTATTAAAGTTAGACTATAAAAGTGATGGTTTGCCCTATTTCTAGCTTCTATTCTCCAAAAGCAGATTCTGAAAGTTTCCCTTGGTGTTGACTGAAAGCAGACTAGGTTTAAAAGTACTTTATCTGATCTTAAGTTTACACTCTATCTTCTATTATATGTTTTCATACTTTCTGAAGGTAATTATGTGGATTACTAGATTGTTTTTCAATTAAGCTGCTTTAATACAAACTTGCCCAAGAATTCAATGGTTAGCCCTGCACTTGGTTGGTTTTAAACAGTTACTTAAGAGGCTTTTCTTGTTTGGACTGACTATAAATCCTTTGTGAAATTATTATCAGTTTCCACCATCTCCAACACTTTATTGTTTCCATTCCATCATTATAAATCTCAATAATCTTGTGATGTAGATGAGTTTCCCCTTGGATCACTCTTGATGTTGTTGTTCAATTAAAGCCCTGTTATGACTCCATAGCCCAATGGACTAAAAACCAACGTTATATCTATCTCTTTAGCCAAAGTTGTTCTATTAACTTGCAACTTCTCACCTTTGAAACTTTTTGCACTTAGAACTTTTTCCTCAAAACAGTAATCATGCTCAACCATCCAAAAACAAAACAAACCCTTGGCCTTCATAACTAGCCTAATATCATTACCCCAAACTTCAAAGAAAAATCCATCTTTGCACTTATTGGAGAGATCCCTCTCCGGATTCAGGAGGGCTAGATCCTAGAATTCCAAAGTTGGTTGAAATAATGTTGCTTCTGCAGTTTTAGTCTCACCAATCTGCTAAAATTATAGATTCCTAACACAACCCATAGTGCATGCACTAGTTTTCTATGCCATGCTTTTTGGTTCTCTTCTAGCAGCTTCTTTGTTATGAACCTAATTCATAACTTATGTAATAAATATAGTCATTAATATAATAAATAGAATAAACATAATTATTAATTAATCAAATAGTAATTATGTAATTAGCGATTACGTTAGCTGAAAAGGCATGTCTAAAAGACATGCCCATTCGTGAAAAGGTACCTGCATAGGTATAAAAGCGGGACCTCATTGTAATCATTCATCATGTCTTATATCATATCAATAAAATATTATTATTATAAATACATCTTGTGTATTTTTATAATTAAAAGCTATTTCTGCTATCAAAGTCAACAAGCATACAAATCTTACTGCTACAGTATTCAAATCTACAACTTTCGCTGCTACAGTGGTATAATATATATATATATATATATATATATATATATATATATATATATATATATATATATATATATATATATATATATAATAGTAAAAGAAAAAAGACAACGAGATAACAGGAGACAAGCTACGAACAGCCCTGGCGAGATTTAACGTAAATGCAGATAAGAACTCTGCAAAATGGTTTAAAAGGTTGCTTGCGAAAAATACGAAAATCGCTAAGGAAGTTCTAGAAAAAACGGTTGGAGTAGATTTACATTAGTCTGGACAGTATACATAATCTAAAATAGCATAGTCCCAACGGGACAAGAGAAAAGATATGTCGTTCGAGCCACTGAACACACATTTTGTTTAAAGAGAAAAAAAAAACACAGATTTTATTAGAAAAATAATAATTAACGAACAAGTACGGAGAAGATAAGAGGATATAGTGTAACAACGAATACACATTTGTAAATGAAAACTTTTGTAAATGGGTAAATGATAATACACCATTTCCATTCATTATAAAATATAAGTGTAGTTTACTACTTCACAAAAAAAAAAAAAAAAAAAAAGCAAAAGTATCAATAAGGACTTCTAGCGGATAATCTGAAGTAAAGGAATTGTCGAAAAGTTAAGCTTTGAGGACAAAGCTTTTCGAGAAGGAGGCAATGTTATGAACCTAATTCATAACTTATGTAATAAATATAGTCATTAATATAATAAATAGAATAAACATAATTATTAATTAATCAAATAGTAATTATGTAATTAGTGATTAAGTTAGCTGAAAAGGCATGTCTAAAAGACATGCCCATTCGTGAAAAGGTACCTGCATAGGTATAAAAGTGGGACCTCATTGTAATCATTCATCATGTCTTATATCATATCAATAAAATATTATTATTATAAATACATCTTGTGTATTTTTATAATTAAAATCTATTTCTGCTTTCAAAGTCAACAAGCATACAAATCTTACTGCTACAGTATTCAAATCTACAACTTCCGCTGCTACATTCTTGATGATGTTCACTAAGCTTTTGTCAAAGGACTCAGCCAGCCCATTACCCTGAGGGTAATAAGTTGTTGAATTCCCTAGTGTGATGTGGTATTTGTAGAAAAAATCCACCATCTTCTTGGACTATGCAGCAGCATTATCAATGATGATCTTTCTTGGGCAGCCAAACTGGGATAAAATGTTGGTTTCAAGGAATTTGATGATGACTAAGTCAGTGGCATTCCTAGAAGGAATGGTCTCTATCCACTTGGTGAAATAGTCTGTAGTAGTTGGGATCCACTTGTGTTGGCCAGATGAGGTAGGGTGGATTTCTCCAATGGAGTCCAAACCCCATTGTTGAAAAGGAGCTTCAACATTGATAGGATGCAAAGGTAAACGTAGAAGTTTTCTCGTGCCATCAAAGATTTGGCACTTATGGCAAGTCATCACTAGATTGTGGGTATCAGGGAAAATGGTGGGCCAATAGTAGCCAGCTCTAAGGATCTTGTTGGCAGTGGTTTTCCAGTAGAGGTGACCTCCACACTCTCCCTCATGTAACTCATGCATGATTCTATCCATATCATCTTCAAGAAAACACTTAAGCAAGATACCAACAGAATTTTTCCAATACAAAACTTTATCTATGATGCAGAAATTTAAAGCCTTTGTTTCAAGAATCTAGCTTTTATTTTGGACAAGGTAGGAGGATTATTAAGATAAATAAGCACATATAAGATATCAGCATACTAAGATGAATTCAGAAATAATTCTTCAATGGGTGGAGATGTTAATTCTTCATGTTCCTCTAATGCATCAATCATATTCATGTCTAGTGCTTGAAAATTTGATTCAGCCATGAGTTTTTCGAGTCCTTGTCCTTTAATCAGTTTAGTGGGTCTGATTTCCAAATCATATTCTAAGATAATAGCAATCCATTTACCCCTTTTACCATCTGGGTCCTGATTTAGAATGTCTTTAATAATTGTATGTGGAACAAAAGCTATGATATGGGAATACAAAATGTAAACTCTAAAATCTTTCAAAGCTTTTACCAAGGCAAAGGCTTGTTTCTCCATGATGTTATATTTTAGAGGTTCATCCCTTAATGCTTTGCTAAATAAATCTATGGGTTGTTCTCGTCCCATTATGTTCTTTTGAAGCATTAATGCAGCAATAGTTGTTCTAATGCAAAGCAGAAAATGAAGAAATCTTTGGTAAAGTTAGGGTTGATTAGAACCGGTGTATGAGTGAGTGCGTGTTTTACCAATTGAAAGGATTGTTTGACTTCCATGGTCTACTTGACTCCTACTCCTCTTTTCAACATGTTCGTGATGTCTCTTAGGAGTTCAGCAAGGTTTGGTATGAACCTCCTTAGGAAGTTGATCTTTCCAATGAAAGATTGCAGGTCTTTAATGTTTCTTGGGTGGCTAATTTATAAGATACCCTCAATCCTTTTGGGGTCTATCTTTATTCCTTCTTCGGAAATGATGTGGCCTAAGATTTTTCCTTCTTAAAGACCAAACAATGTATCCTTATGATTTAAATATAGGCCATACTTCCTGCATTTTTCAAAGACTTTTCTCAAGTGGACTAGGTGTTCTTCATCAGTTTTAGAATAGGCAGTGATGTCATCAAGGTATATGACTATGAAGTGGCCTATGTCTTCAGAAAAGGCTGTTTCCATGGCTCTTTTAAAAGTAACCCCCGCATTCATTAACCCAAAAGGCATTTTGACATACATGAAGGTGTCCCAAGGTGTGGTGAAGGCAGTTTTGTGTTGATCACTTGGAAGTACTAGTACCTGATTGTAACCGGAAAAGCCATCAAGTAATGAGATCCTTTTAGAACCTACCACCCTTTGCAGTATATGATTCATCTTTGGTAAAGGGTAGTTGTCTTTCAGGGAGGCTTTGTTCAAGTTTCTAAATTCTATACATAGCCTAATCTCCCTATTTTTCTTCCTAACTGACACAAGGTTTGAAACCCATTTTGAATACCTGATTGGGACTATGATCCCAGCATCATACATCTTTTTTATTTCTTTCTCAACTAAAAGGACTAGGACGGGGTTTATTCTTCTCAATTTTTTCTTGAAAGGTTTCTGATTTTCTTTGAGAGGAATTTTATGTTGAATAATTCTTGTGTCATAGGACTTCAAGTCCTCATAACCCCATGCAAAAACATCTTTGAATTGTTTGAACAACTCAATGTATTGTTGTTTTATGTGAGGTGGTAGAGTTTTGGACATCTTGATCATTTTGGGATTTTCTATGTTTCCTATGTTGCATTCTTCTACATCAACCTCGGTGGTTTCCATTTTTGGCTTCCTAGCAACATCATTGAAGTCAAACATCTCTTCTAACGAGGCAAGACCTCTTGGTAATGAATTATCTTTGCATTGTAAAACCTCAAGGTATTTATGATCCAAATCTTCAAACAATTTAGCCTCAAGAGGATCTTTTAGCATGTTTATATCAGCAATACAAGGCAGCTCTATTTGATGGGCTTGTTCTTCAACAAAGAAATCGTCTTGATGGATTAAATCTAATTTTGAAAATTCAAACTTAGTTTTAGGCTGCAAGAATTATTCAATCTGTTTGTCATTTTCAAATACTTGCCAATAATTAATGTTATCTGGGGCTGCTGGTCTGCACTTGATTTCTATTGTGTATTATTCATTTGTATGAGGTGTTTGGAAAGTGCTGGAAACAAAGGAAATTTCATTAGCAAGGGTGTTTTGAGCTCTAGGAATGGAGGTAAGTTCATATTTCTCAAAAAAATTTAGGAGGTCTGAGGCAACATTTCTATATTCTCTTAGCCTAGGATTTTTGGCTGAATACTCTCATTTTATTTGTCTAATGATCAGCTCAGAATCTCGTAGAACAGCAATTTTCTTTGCTCCTATGTCTTTTAGCAAATGTAAACCAAGGAGAAGAGCCTCATACTCTGCAATATTGTTAGTGCATTGAAAATGTAGTTTGTAGGATTGACCCTCATTTGTGTTGTGTATCCAAACACTGGCTTCTGAACCAGCTTTGCCACAAGAGCCATCAAAGCTCATGTTCCAAAGTGTTTCAAGTTCAGATTCTCCATGGTGTTGTTGTTCAAGGCTGCTAGAGTTTTGGATGTCATTTTATTCATTCGATGATTTATTTTACTGTTCTGGTGGGCCTAGCTCTTTCTCATTTTCATTTACTTGTTCATTAATGTCATATTCATTGTACAAGATAAATGAGTCAAGGTTTGAGTGGATGGAATAAAGAGGGGTGTTGTTTGACCTATCTTGGTTGCTTACCAGGTATTTCATGTGATTTTACCATTACAATCTCCTTGTTTGGTTAAAAACTGGAATGGTAGCATATGACATATCCATTTGGAGATTCCCTTGAATTTTGGCTTCCCATGATCTAGATAAAAGCATGCCATACTTTGGGGGAATTTCAGCAACTACTATGTCCATGACTAGGCTCTTGGTTGGTATTTGTGCAAGAGTGACACATAGATCCTTGATTAGACCCAAACATTTGACTCTACTTGAATCAAAAGAGTACAAGTCTTTGTAAGGTTTGGTTATTTCGAGGCCCAACCTTTCCATCACTACCTTAGGCATAAGGTCGTGTGAAGCACCAGAGTCTAGCATAGCATTGTGCAAGGTTGTATGTTTAAGCTAACATAGAAGGGAGGTACAACTCCTTCTTGAAACTTTCCCTCCACCTCAAGTCCAAACAACAGCTCATGCTTGTCATTAGTCAAGTTTAGAGGGTCGGTGTCATTTTCTATGTTCAGAACTTTCAAAACTTGAGACCTATACACATCTTGAGTAACTAGTTTAGTAAGAGGTATGGTTTTCTTGATCCTGACAATCTCTCCCTAAAAACTGAAAGGTATTTGTGTTCTTGACATATTTACATCATTTTTATCAATTATGATATTTTTTGCAATTTTAATTTTTTTATTCTGATTTGAAACCTTAGTCAAAAGGGTTTTTTCAGAGCCACTAGTTGATGTACTAGGGCAGATTGGGGCACAATTTAGCTGGCTAGTTTTGTCCTTGTTTTGGTCAGGCTTCTTAGCCATGGTGTTTGTGTTTTCTGTTGTCTTCTTAGGAGTGTTTTCAGGGGTCTTCCTAATAGCAGTGTCTAATTTTTTTTTCTTGGAGGTATCTTGGTTTTTTTTTTACTCCTAATATCATACTGTGTATGAACCTCCATGATGGCATTCTCAAATCCTAATATATAGTCTTCAGAATCTTCATAGTTTGTTTCAGTTTGATTTCAGGAAAATAGACCTTGCTCTTCTTCGATGAGAAAAGTATTGTCCTCATCATCAGATCCTATCACATTTACATGGTTTTCTTTCGGCTCTTTAGCCTCTCTTTCCTCTTCATCTACATAATTTTCTTGGAAAGGAGGTCTAATTTGCTGGTCATTCTCTCTTTTTATTATTTGAGGGGGGTCCCTTCTGAATTTTTTATTCCTATTTTTGTTTTTAGTATTAGCTTGGTTTTCCCTAGGAGGTGTTCTTTCATTCAAGCTGATTTTCTCCATCATTCTTTCCATTATCCTAACTAGGTTGTCAATTTTACCATCAGAAGAAGAGGTTGAGGGCACAATGTCCTCTCTATATGTAACTCTCTTTTCTGACCTCATCCTAACCCTATTCTCAATTAGATTGGCTTCTACACTGATGCCTCCCTTCTGTATGTCTTCTAAGGTTAGGGGTTCTCTTTCTCTCAATTGGTAGGCCATGTCTGGATCAAATCCTTCTGGGAATTTTACTAAGGCTAGGCCCTGTGGGGGTTTCACGTGAGGTGGGAGGGAATTGTATACACTGTTGAACCTAGTGCAGTAACCTTGGACACTTTCCCCAACATTTCTTTTAAGGTTGTTATACTCTGAAAGGATCTGAAGAGGATTTTTCTTAATCTCCCACTTGTTTATGAATGTTTGATAAAGAGAAGAGAGGTCATGTATAATGTTAGGAGTTAAGTTTTTGAACCATTTCTTTGCTTCTCCTCCTAGACTTTGGGCAAAAATTCTCATTTGTATGGTTTCCTCTTCTATTTTCATGTAGTCAAAAGCATCTTTCATTTTGTCTACATGCTAATGGGCAGTGGTAGAGTCAGCTCCAGTGAAATGAGGGATTTTGGATTGTTATTCATTTTGCAAAGGTAGTAAAGGTTGTTGTAGTGCAGAGGGGCATACCATGTTGTCATTATGGGAGGTAATGGGACCCAAGGAGGATTTACAATGGGAGGGTTTGTGAGAGGATGTGGATGAAGTGGAGTGGTTTGCACAGTGGATGTATGAGTGGGTGTAGCAGAAGTACTTGGACCAGCAAATTGATTTTGAGAAAACTTGGAATGAAATGAACCAAAGTGATGGAGAAGTTGAAAATTAGGAGGAGTGGAAGGAGAGGCTTCTCTACTAAGACTTTGGTGAAAATCTATGAGCTCAAGGTCTTTCTGGCCTATCCCACCTTGAGACTTAGTTCTGAATAGATTCCTTTGATGATATAAATCAAATTGGGTATTTTGCAAGGCTATGAGATGTTTAGGGGTAGAACTTGCTCTATGGATTGTTCTAACACTAGTTGAATCTTCAGTCCTAGAATTTTGCCACAAAATCTGCTCTGGGTCATCAACTATGATAGGAGGGTTGGGTCAGGGTGAGATCTGGTGTTAATTCTTCATGAAGCCAGATTTCAGACCTACAATATGGAGAGGTTGAATTTTTTTTTAATGTTTTTAAAAGGAAAACCTCTCTAAATGTTTACTGATCTTACACAATGTGTGACTAGGCCTTTAAACCACTTAGGACTTATTTGACACAATCCTAGAGGAGTCTAGAAGAACTAGTGAAGTTAATAGGCCTACTGGGGCTAGTGGAGTCGCCAAGTGGATGTTTTTTGTTGTTTTAATGATGTGTATTTGTGGTCCACCACCAACTATTGATAAAAACCAATCTAGAGATGTTTTCAGGGGTTTTCTGAGTTTATCTATGTAAACCTAAGGTCTCTAATGAGTGTGGTCCAATTGAGTCATTATGTTGCTAGCATGGTGAATCAGTTTGGTACTACTCTTAACTAACACTTCAAGTTTCCTAAGTTTAACAGATATTTTCTGAGGTCTTAAGAAGTACTTAGGATGTTATTGACTCAGAGGTCCCACCGTGATCGCCACTATGTTAGGGCGATTAGGTGGCTATGAATTATTGGATACTATTTGACAAGGGTTTTTGAAGTCCTAACGAATACTTAGACTGTTACTAACTCATAACGTCCCACCGTGATCACACTATGTTAGGTCCCCGTAATTTTCAGATTGGCAAGAACAAATGAACAGGAGTAACATCAAACCAATCTTTGGAGTCCTAGGACCTAGCCTTCCTGGACTCAGAGAGGGCTCTCTCTATGCTTATGTAAAGAAACTTAAATTTTCTGATTTTACAGTTTGATTTTAGGCTAGTTATAGGGATTAGGGTTTGCTTTTTGTTTGTTTTGTTGGATAAGTTGTCAAGAAGAATAAGTAGAGTAAGAGAGGATCAATCCATTTGGATATGGAGTCTGCAAATATTTTGAAGAGTGCAAAAGTAGTTCAAGGGTATTTCATAGGGCAAGTAAACAGGGCCAAATGGATCTAAGTAGGTTTTGAGTGAGTGAAATGAACATGGAGGAAATAATATAGTAGGTTAATGGGCAATCAAGGATCCTTTAACAAACTAATAACAAGTAAAATCTTTCATCATGATTAGCATAGTAAAAACTTGAAGAGAAATGAAGGATTCTTCAACCAAAAAATACTAAGTAGACCTTAGAGTAACAGATGAGTAAACTTAGAGAGAAATTAAGTATTCTCTGAAAATTACTTGCAAGCAATTATATTTTTAACATAACATCTCAGTAAAACTAAAGAGCACTGAAGAATTCATTAGTTAAACATTCAAGGAAGAAAACATAAAGATCAAAGGATGCAAACAGAGCAGGGTTCCAAAAAGGCATATCCTACTCTAAGATTTCTATCCCATGATCAAAGAAACATAATGAACTAAAGAAAACATGTAAAAAGGTGGAATACATCACCATTCAGCAAAGCTTTATGAATCCTAAGAATAACCTCAATCCACAGCTGCTCAGTCCAAAGCCATCACAAAACATCAAAACCAATTTCACAAATAAACTCAGAGTCTATATCATATTATGCTCAACAACCAACCAATGATTTACAATAAGGACTCAATGTTATATTTAACCAGCAAATGAGGAGGTGGAAACCCTAAGAGGCTTCTAGAAACCATAAATACACCATAAATGTCATTTATGTCCAAAGAGGCCATGCAAGGCCCAAGGCACATAATAACTATTGCAATAAATGAAAGATAACCTAAACATAACTCCTTAATCAACTCTGAAATGATTTGCCCAAAATTCTCGAAAATATCCTTCAGTGTGTTTTGTTGATTTTTTTGCAAGGGGGTAGCTTCATTGGTCTGAAAGCATAGCACCTGCACAGGAAAACTGGGTCCACTTGTAGCCAAGTTTTGATGGACTTCCCGATGTCAGAATTGGCTCTGTGATGGCTCATTAGAAAGCCTGTTAAGTCTACTTTCCAAAAATTCCTCTGGTTTTCTAATTGGGATTCATTAAATTTCTCAAAAATTAAATCTCCCAAGGCTGCTCTAGGCACAGTGCCAGCCCTAAAAATGTTTTTGGGCCTTTTGAGGGACCAAAAATGCTCCAAATGACCTGAAACTTGGTGAGCATGTTGTACTTGGGCTGAGGATTCCAAAAATGTAAATTTTTCCTACTTATAATTCTTGTAGGAAAAGCGTAGCACCAAGGGTGTTGTGCTTTCAGGCCTTAAAAATCAACAAAAACTAAAAAATTTCAAAAAGTTCCCAAAATTTGTAGATATCTTCCTTATGGGGTTTGGGAGGCCTGTAGAGAAGCTTCAGCAAGAATTCCAAGGTTTTCGTCTTTTGCCTCCTTGAGTGATTGAATTTCAGCAAGGGCTCTTTTGAGCTTAGCCCTTGCAAATTTGTTCTTCAAAGCATAGTTCGTGGCCATCTTTTTCTGTAGGCCAAGGTCCCTTTGTACATTCTTCAACTACTTATTTTCATTCTTATAATACTCAATGTTATACATTTCCATGCCAAGTTTTCTTTGTAGGTCTCTGATGTCTGCATCCTTGCTTTGGAGCAAGATTCTTGTAATCCTCTCCTCATCTTCATTTTCACTATTAAGGTCAATGAGTTGGTGCTTTTGTTTAGTTTGATGCTTGCCTCTCTTATCTCCAACAGTGACCTTTTTCTTGCCTTTTTCAAGCTTTTTTGTTGATGCAGAAGGCATGGCCCCTTGCCTTTTAGAGGAAGCAAACACATTCCTTTCTCCTCTTTGGTAAATCAAAGGAAGAGATTTGATTGTGATCATTTTGGTGTCTTCATCATGGCTGCCATCATTTGTCTTCATGTCTTCCTCTTCATTACCTTGACTTATACTTACCTAATTATCTTCAATATCAGCCTCAATGTTTGCCTCTTCACTGATTTATGCATTATCATCATTACCATTGTGGGTTTCATTGTCTTCACTATCCTGATGGCCATTGAGACTGTTGTCATGCTCATTGTTGTCATTTTCCTCACTGCTGCTATCATCCTCTTCATTTTCTTCACTATTATCATCAGCGTCACTGACATTTCTAACATCATCATTTCCCTCTGTTTCCATGTTTTATGTTTCATTGCTAACCTCTACCTCTTCATCACTAAAATCCTTACTGTTTTCACTGTTATCATGGCTCCTAGTCTCATTTCCACCATTATCACCCTCACTATCTTCAGTTTCCATGTCTTCTGATTCATTTTGGCTTGATTCATCATCACCCTCTTCCTCATTTTAATTTGACTACCCATTGTCACTCCCTTCTTGATCTGAGGCATGGGGAGAGGGTGAGGAAAGAATATTTTCTTGAGGTGAGGACACATGTGTAGATGATGAAGCATGATCAATGGGAGGTGATGGAGGATTAGGGGGATGAGATGATGAGGGGAAATTTTTCTGAGGATGGGGCTGAGGATTTGTGAACACTTCATGAGCAATAACCACTTCCCATGGTATGCCTTTTTTCTCCAACTGATGTAGCACAACCATCGTGATTAAAGAATGATGAAACAAACTTTTCATTTGCTAGGAATAGTTCCTCCTTTGAACAACAGAAGACATCTTATCGATACTCCTATAGAGGTAGTAGGGTATGTTTGGTCAATTTAGTGTGTCCTAAATTGCTAACATAAATTATCAACCAGGGATTCGTAAGCTGACGAAGTGTGGCGCACCATATGTGCAAGATAACCTATCTCTTACTTTTTGTCGTTTTTGGATTTTTATGAAATTCTAAAAGACAAGTATGGTTATGGATATTCCAGGCAATGATGTCCTTTATAATGATTTGCAAACGAAAACTTTTGAAACAATGACAAAACTTGAAAGGAAAATGTGCTCTGCGAAATGAAAAAGGTCACGCTAATCTAATAAATCAACGTGATGGAATAGTGACATAGAGCTAAACTAATGCTTGTTTACTGTCTAAAAAGAAACTATGCAGAAAGAAATCCAAAGTTTATAAAGTAAATCTAAATCCAAATTACATCAACTCGTCTTCGAGTCCCTCATCATTAGTCCATTATGATTTTGGGAATGCAATAACAGTGGCGATATCTAACTTTGCGAAAGTAAGCTATATCAAACCACACATTCATAATCAATCCCTCACCATCGATCCAGCTCATTGACTTTCGAGAATGCTTGAAGATGTCATGCACAATTTAATATTTCTAACTTGCAGAAAGGAAACTAATATCAAACTACACACTCATACTTCAATCCCTCACCATCGGTCCAGCTGTGGCTTTCGGAGGTAACTGAAAATGACATGAGCAATTTAATATATCTAACTTGCAGAAAGTAAACTAATATCAAACTACACACTCATACTTCAATCCTTCACCATCAGTCCAGCTGTGGCTTTCGGAGGTAACTGAAAATGACATGAGCAATTTAATATATCTAACTTGCAGAAAGTAAACTAATATCAAACTACACACTCATACTTCAATCCCTCACCATCAGTCCAGCTGTGGCTTTCGGAGGTAACTGAAAATGACATGAACAATTTAATATATCTAACTTGCAGAAAGTAAACTAATATCAAACTACACATTCATACTTCAATCCCTCACCATCAGTCCAGCTGTGGCTTTCGGAGGTAACTGAAAATGAAATGAGCAATTTAATATATCTAAATCTAACTACTGAAACAAATGTGCAAGACTGAAATAAACAAAGCAGTGCTGGAATTAAACAAAAAGTAAATTAGCAGCAGAACAATATTGATTCCATGTCATTAGTCAAAAGATATGAAAATGCCCGGGCTGCCATGAAAAATTATGCTAAAAGCTATGATTTCAGAAAGCAATCTAAGTAAGGAAATATGACAAAACAGAATTGAAAGCAACTTATCTAGAAAACATGCAAAAGCCTCCTTGGATAGCAGGGGCCCTCTGCTACCAATTTGGTGAAGTCCTTCAGCTCCTTAAAATTGTAATCAAAACACCATCAACGAACTGAATTTCTCTATTAAAAAGAACTCACAAATCTACATCCCATTCCATCTTGAACTTAGTTACAAATCTACTTCTTCATTACTTTCTCATTACTTCCTCATTACTTATGATAGGAGAAAGCTTCTCCTATTTATACAAAATATGAGGAGACATCTCATTAATGGGAGTTCATGAATCTCTCCCTCCATCTCTAGAGTTACAATCAAAATAGGAAATGATAAGACACATGTCTTTCTAGAGTTTCAACACAACTTGAGGAATGAGACACATATCCTCTTAGAGTTTCAATACAACAAGGAAGTGAGACACATCCTCTTGATCCCATAATCTTCTCCAACCAAATTCGAATTTGGCCTTAGAGTGCCACATAAGGGTCTTCTAGAAGTCTCCTTTTGACCTACACATGTCACAAAACTCATAACACATATATAGATATATGAAACTATGTTAATTTTCTAGTTTCTAATCATAAATTCACATAAAATACATAAAATAAATAACTTTGGAAAACAAGGATCTTAACCCATATATTTATGAAAATGGTTACTTGATGTAGGGTTTTAGGTCAAATGGTTATGAAATAAGAGCTAAATGGTTATGACATAATGGAAATATGTATGAATATGGAGAACACTTTTGAGACTCAACAGGGTACATGAAGCATTTTAACCCTAGTGATGTGCATGAGTAATCTGATATGATAGGAGTAAAGTTTAGAGTACCTTCCCTCACATGTAAAGTATTCCATGATGACCCTCATCAAGGGTGCATACCTCTCTAGAAAATGTGAAAAAGGGAAGATATTTTTGCAGCCTTCTTTGTATCTGGGTTTGAGAAAAGTCTCATAGCAGCTTATATCTAAATTTTATCTTTTGAACCATTTTTCACCAACATTGGGTATACCTGTAGCATTGGCAATGGTATCTGAAGAGAGTTCAAAGGTCACCCCTGCAAAGCTTGATTTTTTGTTATGTGGGTTAAGAATGAATAACCTTGTGAGCTCTGCGTGAGTTTGTACTTGTTGGACTCTTTCACAAAACTGAAAACACCCAACATTTTGGAAACAAGTGATAATCATAGGAGAGGCATTAAGCTCCACAGTGTCTTGGGGTTCAAACCTATTAACGTTCCCACTCCTGTGCTTCTGTCTCATAGGCACTTGGCCTTCTTCACTACTAATATTTCCTCCTTCTCCTGACATTTTGATTTTTGCTGCCTTTAAAAAAATCCTACCTCTGCTTGTGAAACTTTGGTATGAGGACTGATTTGCAATGAGGGTGACAAGGCAACCTTTGAAAGTGAGTAAGAGGAAGGTGCAGGTGTATGACTGAGCCCCTTAAGCTTTTATGAAGGTTTAATCTTCAACTCACTGTAATTACCCTACTTCATACCCTACTTGATTGATATATTCTTGCTTGGAGGTTTAAATAGGGTTTAGCATGAACATGTAGGGTTTCTAATCCTTAGGGTTTGGTCAATTTCCTTTAATCATAAAATCATCATATTTACTAGAGGACAAAGTAAGACATCCACCTACCAACTTTTAATGCCTCTGAAAGTCCTTTGATGCAGCTTGGAAGAGTCTTTTTTGCTATTTTTGGCATTTGCAGGTGGAGGAGGAGTTTCTGGTGAAGATGCAGCACTTGCACGCACAGTCGGGTCCTCTCTACCCAATGCGTAGCGCCTGCATGCGTTTCTGGGTCTTCCTACCCAACGCGCAGCGCTTGCACGCAGAGTCGGGTGTCGGACTCCCCAATGCATAGCGTCTGCACGCAGAGTCGGGTGTTGGGCTCTCCTGGGCGCAACGCTTTCACATAGTTCGGGCCTGTCGAGCTCTCCTGGGTGCAGTGTTTGCACGTAGTTCGGGCCTATCAAGCTCTCCTAGGCACAAGCGTAGCACCTGCATGAACGCGCAGCGCATGTCTCCAAATGCACAGCGCAGTGCAATTTTTCACTGGAAAACCCTTTTAACATGCAACACCTGGCACTGAATGCATAGCGCCTATCTGAACGCGTAGCGCCAGGAAGACTTGCTAAGAATTTGAACAAAACTCTCAAATTTCTCTCTTGGATGCTCTAACTGTTGTTGCAACTACACAATGAGTTAGGTGAAGGACAAAATGGGTCCTTTATAACTGAGGGAAATAAATTTAAATTAGAGAACCCACTTTGCTAATGTTTTTGAGCTTTTTCATTTGACTGATCTTCCCTTGACCCTTTTTTGCTGAAGGTGGCTAAAAAATATTTAAATGGTCATTTCCTTTCTAACCATTTTTCTCTATTTTCTCTACAGGTAACTGATATAGTGCACCTGACTTCCCTTTGACGTTTGAAACATGATAACTCTACCCTTGGCAACATTAGGATTTTTAAACACAAATAAACATCTTCGAAATTCATTTGTTATTACCTTGGAGATCAAACTACCTTGTGCTTGGTGGGTGACTGAAAAACTTGTTTTCAAATTTCTTACCGACCCTTAGGCATGGTAAATCCACCTTTGACAAGCACCATAGTCTTCATAATCATGTATGATATCTCCTCTTTTGGCCACTTCTGATTCGTAGGTGTCATGACATACTGACGTAGCCCTTTCTGATATTCTTAAAGTTTTACATATTTAGTCACATAATAGCAGCCTTATAATCATTTTTCTTTCCATCTTGGAGCTCAACATTACGTTTTTGTACCTTTGATCATTGAGTGTAAGTGACTTGAAAACATGGTTTCTTCCCTTCTCACTGATATTATTTGCTTCTTTATCTTTTGAAAGAGTGAGGAATCTTACCTTGGCAAGCTCTGGGATGACATACACATTAGCCCTTTAAAATCTTCTTTTTGTTGTCATGATTTAGGCTTAACAGCTTCATTTTACCTCTTTTGATCATCTTTATTTTACCTCTTTTGACAATCTTTATTTTACCTCTTTTGACCACCTTTGGCATAACAAACTCCTTGGGATGAGTTTGGAATCTTTGCAAACATTGATATCTTCAAGAATCCTTTACTGTCATTATGGAGTCCAAACTTACCCTTTTACCTTCTTTGATCACCTTACCAAAACCCTAGGTCTCTGGGATGCTTTGAGAACAATTATTAGTGTTGTCTTCTAAGTTATATATAGCCCTTTAAATTTCATTCATTTTTTTCCAGTTCACCTCACCTTTTCCCCTTTTTCATTTATAATTTCTAAGAAATTTCTTCAATGTTTGGTTCACTTGGTGTACCTCCTCCATGTGTTTTGCAGCATTGCATCCTTGCTTCTCATACTGTTGGAACAATCAGGCTTAGAAACCCTAATTTCTCCTTGGACATAAAATGCTCCCTGTCCTTTTGTTGTGAATGTCTTTAAATAGGAGCAGGCCTCTTACCTTACCAATTTTTTGATGATAGTCACCTTGACACTCCTGCATAAATATCAAAATGAACAGTTTCCCTTTGCAAACTTGAACTTGATAAGGTGGTCTTCCTTGGAGATTTTTCTCATCTATCTTGGACAAACAGGTGCTGACCTTATTTCACATTTTATTAAGCTTATAGCACATGAAAAATAGTGCTTCAAGACACCAAGGATAACTCTAAAACCTATGAAAACCTAATGACCTAGTGGGAGGCTCCTTTGACTTGATTTTTGACTGAAAGCTTGGCTTGGGGTCTTCAGGTGTAAAAAACTGAGTTTTTGACAAGTTGATGTATTGAAGATCCAAAATACAATGTACTTGATTTATCTAAGGAGCCTACAGAGATAATTTTGAGACCATCAATTCTTGGGGCACCTGGTGAACATGAGTAGGAGCAGGCAGTTTGGAAATCCTAGATGGAAAGTGGAGAAATTAGGCAAAGGAAAAACAGAGTGTTGAGGTTATGGGTGGGAAAAATAGGATAAAGATGAGTGGCATGAACCCATAGGGGTCTTTTAGGAGTGGTAGTTTAACCATGCAATGGAAAAGTAGTAAAATAGTGAAAAAAAAAATTCAAGGATAATGAAGGTAGTGAGATTTCTAAAACTCACAATATTCATGAATCTTGTTTTTAGAAATCTAGAACTGATATTTAGTCATCCACAGATAGTAAAAATTACTGATGACCAACAGTGTTGACAAGAAAAATTATACTTCCGACAACAAGGGGGTCTCCCTGGTAAAAGTTCCCAATTAGACCTCACACCATTTGGAATAGGAGCCCCACCCGGTATGTGGACCTGGCTGCCGCCATAAGTTTTTCCACTCTTGGTTGTCGGATGAGAAGATGATGAAGCAGAGGAAAAAGTGAAATGATCAATTAGTGAAGAAAAATGATCCCAAGATTGACGAACCGCAACAAAGATACAAGCAAGTCTAAGTAGAAAAATAAAAGGGGGTATGGTGTGAGTGGGATTGGTGAGCCGAAAAAAACCAGTCAGACATACATGAAAGAAAACATGCCAGAAGTTAATTGCAAAGTAGTTCACAATAGATCACTGACATGGCAAGGAACAAATAAACCCTGATTCAA
Organism: Pinus albicaulis; assembly: GCA_034641835.2. Classification (NCBI taxonomy): domain Eukaryota; kingdom Viridiplantae; phylum Streptophyta; class Pinopsida; order Pinales; family Pinaceae; genus Pinus; species Pinus albicaulis. The sequence goes on from CM076584.1 coordinate 263,849,239, forward strand.
GAGCAAACGTACATGCAACCACTGTGAATTAGTTCATAACCAAGTGCATGCATGAAAGCACATGTACAACATAGTGAAATATTAGACAGCTAGTACTATCACCACAAGCAAGCACGTGAATCAGTGCCCAAAAAGAGAATATATTATTAATTTTGTTGCAACGTCATATACACATTTACAACTAGTCAAAACCCAATAGTGGAACATGGGCTATTCATCTCAAGGCATGATACCAAAACCCTAGCCTCGCTACCTCTCTCTCTACTCGATACCAAGATCTGAGTGCATTTAGATCTCAAGCACCAATTCCTCTATCGTCCTCACTTCAATTGCAGAGCTAAATGCCCTTCGCTTCATCTCTTGAAGTCATACATATAAGCTGACATGACTCTTGGGTTCCCTTGACTCTTCATCTTCCTGACTGTGGGCTGGCTTGCAACTTAGGCCACTTGCGACCTGCGAACCAGGGTCATTTGCGACCTGCGACCCAGGGTCATCTGCGACCTGCGACCTGGGGTCATCTACGACCTACGACCTGAGTTCATTTATAACCTGCGACCTGAGTCCATATGTGACCTACGACCTTGGGTCATCTTCGACCTGCGACTTGAGTCCATTTGCGACCTGCGACCTGGGGTTATCTGCAACCTGAGGTTATTTACAACCTAGGAGGTTGTGACCTAGGGCCATACCTTCTATTCTTCTCCTTCTGGGGAGCTCATCCCTTGCATAACATGATGTTTTTCCCTAGTACCAGTCCCTTGCAAATGGATCAGTTCTTTTGAGCTTTGAAAGGACCCCCCTTGCTTGTTGGGAAAACCCTAGCTCTTCGAGAAAACCAATAGCTTCTACTTGCAATCAAATAGCATAGGTCACATGTCTTTATGATTGAATAATAATGCTAGAGGTGTATTCAATTAATTTCAAGAGTGATTTAAACAAATGTTGTTAGTTGAGACCCCTGTGTAATCTTTTATCACATTGCAGCATTATTGGTGTATATGGTTTGCATATGATGACCTTGTGCCCTTTTACTGAAGACTTATTTCTTCTTTATGGCATAATGGTAAAGAGGATCTAATAAAGCTTATTTGCACCGAGCGCACTTTTTATGTGTTGCTTCCTTGGTCACTGCCTTGTATATTCTTTGCATATCTAAAACGCGGTGTGCCATTACGTCCTTGACAAAGCCACTATGTGTACACGCGCACATCTCCTTGGCACATCCTCGGTGTTTTCTCAACTATGCATGAAGGTGAGTCCTCTTCTTATTCTTATGGCACCTCGACCGTATGTGGTCAAGCAAGCATAATGATCAATGCCCTTTATCCTCATACAACTTCGCCTCCGATGATAATGCTCTTTTGTGCATAACACACAACTTTCCCTTTCTTTTCTTAAGGTGCCTACCACCTCCTGCAATCTAAGTGCATGCCCACCCTATGCGATTTGAATGTTTAAGAGTGTGAATTTGCATCTGGACGAGCATGGGTGCTGCCTTTGAGTGACATCGCACTCCTGGTGCATAGGTTGCACAGTCCAAGAGTCGAACCAATCGCGATCTCTCTTGGGCACACTTTTTTGCGACCTTGCAACCTCGGAGAGGTCGCATAGCCACGTTGGAGTTGGGTCGCATCTCCCGACCAGTGGAAAATGCTGCGACTTTGCAATATGGGCTCATGAAATTCCTTTCTGTGACTAAAAATACACTTTACTGCATGAGGCATACCTTCTCGTGAAATCTACCAATGCACGAGTTGCACCCTTTGGCAGCCATTGTGGTTGCAATACCCATGACTGTGCAACTATGGAGGGAAAGTGCAGTTATCCAGAGCACCTTTGGATCGTCATATCGAAGTTCAAAAGCCAAGTGCATCTCACCAATGTGGATTTCGCCAGACAGAAACATCAACAAAACAATGTGTTTGAAGAGATTTCAGATGTGAGCTGATAGTGGACACGTATACGGAACTTGATTTCATGCCACAACTCTAGAGAGGTTTTTGGGTGCCCACTGCGAATTTATGTCTGAATCTGATATGAAGGCGGACATTGACAAGGGGAGGCCGGGAAGAAATTGCATCGCTACCTTTCGAAAAGAAGATGACATGTCGTGTTTTCTTTATGATGGAAAAAATACAAGAAGGTGGTCTCATGCCTTGGCCGAGCGATCATACCACACGTTGCATGGATGGAGATTCCAGCAACACGACTCAACAGGTTCGTCGAGTCGCAATACCCATAAGTCACACCTCTATTCAATCTTTTGACGTATGAAACCTAGCGACTAGTGGGTCCAGTCGTTCTTCCCATCTTGATCTATCAGCAAATCGCCTTCAACAGACAAATGCATTCTTTCCTTTTGAGTAGCTCAGAGTCACGACAAAGTTGAATGTCGTAGACATCTCGTATAAGAACATTTCAGCATACGTAGTGGAGATATCAAACTCGTTAGCACGTAAATACCTTTGACCAAACTACTTTCTAATTAACAAGGTTTTACATGCATATGTGCTCACGTTGTGCGCAAGTTTTTAGGATTCCACGAAATATGACTCCTCGGGCATCCAATAAGGCGCACATTTTATGGAGCTGAATTTATGCCCATGTTGGCTCATGAATTTTATTTCATAACGCGCAAACATTAGAATCCTTCTTCGTCATTTACATCCTTGCACATTTCATTGAAGTGTGTTGGCCCTTTACAATGGTTACCATGCAAATTCTAAGGCTTTTGAATGTGCTAATATAGTCCAAAGTCGAAGGAACTAATCCTCTACCCATATTCGATACCAACTATGCCATATGTTGAAGAATCACCACGCCATGTTGGAGAGGGTATCATCATGCCATCTTCAAAACCCCTTTGAAGAGTTTGTGTAGCTCACATGGACAATTGGAACCTCATCATGCAGATTATTTTAATGGTTTCATGCCAATAGACTCTTAATGAAACAGTTATGTTGTTCAATGTATACTGATGGCATCTTCGAACAATTTCCCTGAAAGGAATAGTATGAGAATGAGTCAGCTCTCAGTAATAATGAGAAAAAACAAATGACTAGAAACAATAGCTCGTTCAAGGAGCAGCAACATTGAAATATCCAAACTAAGATATTGTAACTTAAGTCTATTGTTTGAGCATCTCTAAGTTAGGAAACTGGCTTAAAACTTATATTTTCATACGACCATCGACCAGTAGACCTTGAACTTCATGATTCCACAGGGTAGCGATTCATTCACATAGAAATCCTCCCTTAAATAATCGGGACCATGCTCTTGGAGGGTGGGGATTAAACCCAAAGTAGGGTTGGCTTACATGCATCTAGGGCTGTGAGGGCACAAAGGGGCATGCAGTTCATGCAAACCCTAATGTGCACGTTGAAGGGTAGGACCTATCAGGCACTTAGGGGAATAGGCTAGGCATTGATTCTCACTGTGATGTCGCTTGAAGCTAATGAGAGTGCAACCACAGGAAAGAAGATCGTCCTTTTGACAAACTAGGGTTTCTCCCAAACCCTACCATGATCAGGGTTTCATAATAAGATCCTGACTCAAGATCTCACCTACCCGAGCCCAGTGCCCCATTGATTGGTGATGCTTACTAGGGGAAAATATATTTGAATATGCGGAGGAACTCTCAATGCTTTTTGAAGCAGTAAACCCCAAACCCAAGCGCAGTTAAGAGACAGCAAGACAAGAGGGTGCGGTGACAGGGCTGGGTAGGAATAGGTCAAAGGGATATTACCGATTGAAGTCCGAGTTTAAAACTTAATTGGCTGAGCTACTAGAAGGGGACCCAAAATTTTGAATATACCCAAAATTTTCGGTGGTGTTGTAGCAGCTACAATAAATGGCGAACCACTGGTAGAATCCAACATCTTTGTCAACGTCCCAACAATAATATTAGTCTGGATAGTGATGCAAGGGAATATTGAACAGGTTCTACGGGTGCCCTTTTTATTACTTTGACCTTTACAGATATGCCCAATCCTTATGCCTCATCTAGGTCTTGTTAATCAGAAAACGTCAAAGTGAAAGTTCACGGATGCCAGTAGTTTGATGATGATGTAGAGAGCAAGGAAGTGGGCTTATTACATTCAAAATTTTAAAATAAGTCTCTGGTATTTCTCCGCTGCCAGTAGGCCTGGACAGTACCCCGACGAAGTTACTTCAAGAAATCACAAATGTTGCTCTGTTGCCAGCGAGCCTGGTCAGTACCCCGGTAGAGTCGTTGCGTTACCTCTCTGCGCAGGAAGCCTTTCTCAATCCTTTAACCTTATTTGTTCTTGTAGAAATTATATTCACTAAGCATTCATATTTCCTTGATTCACCTGATCTCACACTATTTAACTTTATGCAAGATACTGAATCAATTCCACTTGTTAATCTTTTGCGGAAAAATTAATTGCACACACATGTGAAGCATAAACAAAAATAATCAATCGCACATAACACAATTTTTAACCGGGAAAGCTTGAAATTGAAAACCCCAACTATATATTATGTATCATGGAATCCTATGACAATCCTCATACAAATCTTATCAAGCTCTCAGTACAGTACAATCATCATACACTAATCAGGAACAATCTTGCAAATCCATGCACTGATCTCTGCCTCCTGCTAGCCTGCTTCCACTGCACAATCCCTGCTGAAGAATAGCTCTGAATGAATTCAAATTACTCTTGCCATGACTGCGCAATCCTCATTGGCAACTTCAATGTGTGTGTGATGCAATCAATGCATCACTATAGTCACAACAGATAGTCTATCTTGCCCTTTCACTTATCTCTCCATTGGGTCTCCACTGAAACTGCCATGCACTGTAGTTAACTATTGTATTGTTCAATTGATTAATGAGTTATTATTTTTGAATTAATTAACTAACTAATTCACTCCACTCTCACTAGTGTATCATTCAGTTAGACTAGATACAACTAGCTCAATTGAGTCTAACTGAGTTAAACTAAATGCAACTCCATAACTACTTCTTCCAACTGTGTCATAACTCTGCCACTTGAGTTCTAACTGAGTCCTCCATGCATTAGCTCCAGTAAACCCTTGGGAATTGCGTAATTTCGTAAGTCCACTGATGTGCCACATCTGTGCACTGAACTGAAGTGCTCCAAGAGAATAAGTTGTTGTTTAGTGTCTGATTATTATTAAGAGCTAATAATAATTGACATTTATCTATTTTTAGATCATGGATCTATAAATAGAATTCACCCAATATTCTAAAAATATAATTTTATCTATTTTTCCAACTTGACCAACCATCCACAAATAGCATCCTACAACTTCTGAAATATGATCATCATGTCTAAAAATAGACTTGTGCCAAAAATAGCCTGCGGGCCCACTTAGTGAAGGCGACTCTTTTCACTAAGTTCATCATCTTGTTGAATATCAAGACTCCCTCTCAACAAGATAGGGATTATCCTTCACCCCGATCCTACATCTATGGTATTCGAATTTGCTCCTGGTGAGCGCCTTCGTCAAAATATCTGCATCCTGATCCTCCATAGCAATTTACTGAAGCAACATGATCTTTTGCTGCACACAATCTCTGATATGATGATATCGAATATCAATATGTTTAGATCTATCATGAAACACAGGATTAACTGAGAGTTTAATGCAAATCTGATTATCACAATGTATCACTGTGGGATCTAACTGTGAACCAAACAAACTAACCAGGATCTTCCTCATCCAGATAGCCTCACATGCAGCTTGACTTGCTACCATGTATTCTACTTCCGTTGAACTGAGTGCCACAGATCTTTGTTTCCTATTGTACCAAGAAACTGTCGTAGATCCGATACTGAAAATTCCTCCTGATGTGCTCTTTCTGTCTGTTGGGATTCCTACCCAATCTGCATCCGTGAAGCCATGCAACTTCACCTCATCTGTCTATCTGTACCATAAACCATACTCAGATGTGCCCCTGAGATATCTCAGGACGTACTTGCCTACCTTCTAAAAGAGCTTGGTAGGCTTAACCATCACTAGTGAAATTTGGTTCACCGCTTAGCATATGTCTGGTCTTGTACTGACTAAATACATGAGCGAACCCACAAACTTTCGATAAACAGTGGCATCCACTACCTCTGCCGATGTAGCATCCTCTTTCTTCCAATTTCCTGGAAGAGGAGTGTCGATAGGCTTGCAGCATTGCATGTGAAACTTCTCTAGTATCTCCCGGACATACTTGCCTTGAGACACAAATAGTTCACCTTCCCGCTGCCATATTTCTAATCCAAGGAAATAATGAAGGAGGCCCAAATCCTTCATCTCAAACTCCTTTACAAGATCTTCCTTGCATGAGTGTATCAACTGCTCATCCCCTGTTAGTATTAAATCATCAACATAAAGTACAATGATTAAAATCTTACCCTCAACCACAATCTGGTACAGGTTTGCATCTGCCTCACTCTTGGTGAAGCCAAGTCCAATGAAATAACTGTCAATCTGAGTGTACCAAGCACGTGGTGCTTGTTTCAACCCATATAGCGCTCTTTTTAGCCTACACACATGTGACTTGCTGCTGAAGCTCTCAAATCCTTCAGGCTGCTCAATGTACACCTCTTCCTCAATGATCCCATTAAGGAACGCGGTCTTCACATCCATCTGATGAATGTGCCAACCCATTTGTGTTGAGAGAGAAAGGATGGTCTATATGGAAGAATACTGTGTGACAAGTGCAAATTTTTCTTCATATTCAATCCCCTCGATCTGTGAGAAGCCCCGGGCAACAAATCTTTCCTTATACTTCTCGATGCTCCCATCAGCAGCTTACTTTACCTTGTAGATCCATCTTGATCCTACAACTGATTTTCCCACCGGCCTTGGAACAATATCCCAAGCACTGTTTCTGACAATGGAGTCATTCTCCTCCACCATGGCATCTACCCATGTGGGCTCCTGCATTGCTTCTTCAAAAGAATATGGCTCTGTCACGATACACTTGCTCATAAGAGCTATGTATCCAGTAAATCGGTCAGGTGATTATCTCTGTCTGCGCTGTGATGTAGGGACACCTACATTCTGTGTCGCATCAAGCTTCAGTCTCTCAGCTTCTGTGGTATGCTTTCTGCCTTGTCTAATATTTGGTTCTGCATGAGTGGACTCCTCCACTCCATGAATCTCCTCTTGTGGTTGATCCACATCCGGAGGCTCATCTTTCAGAATAAGAAGTTCCTTCATTGCATGCAAGTCTAGCTCCCTCTCAAGCATATCTTGTGCAGCACCCACAATCATTTTGTTCTTCCTCTCCACGACCCCATTCTGTTGTGGGTTATGAGGCACTATGAGTTCTCTTCGAATTCCTTCTTTGCTACAGAAGTCTTTGAATTCACCCAAGATGTATTCACCACCATTATCGCTCCGTAGAGCTTTCACTTGCTTCCCCGACTCCTCCACCAATGCTTTGAACTCACAGAACTTTGAGAACGTTTCACTCTTCTTCTGCATGAAGAAGATCCAGCATCTACGATAATATTCATCAACAAATATAACATAATACCTGTGTTTTGTTGTTGAATCAACTGAGAAAGGTCCACACATGTCTGTGTGAATTCTCTCCACGATCACCGAAGCACGGTTCTCCTTCTCATGAAAGGTGGTCTTCACAAACTTACCCATATTACATCCCTTGCACTGATCTAACTATGCAAGAGTACCCTTGGGAAGTCCAGTATAAATTTGCTGCAAAATCTTCAAAGTGCCATGGTGAAGATGGCCCAATCTCCTGTGCCATAATTCGCCCTCATCCCAGCTCACCACTTCTTCTGCTTTTCCCACCATTGCAGCGTAGTCATCTACCTCCAGCTTGTAGAGATTCTTAATTCGAACCCCTATCTTCTTGGTTTGACCCATTGTTTTATGTCGAAGGAAGGCTTTTCTCTCACTGAAAACAACATCATAACCTTTGTCTTCCAGCATTGCGACCGAGACCAAGTTCTTCTTCAGACCTGGAACATGCATAACATTCTTTAATAAGAATGGATTACCAGCCTCCCTCTCAAAGGTAATGGTCTCAATGCCAGTCGCATTGTACTGACCATCGTCTCCCATCTCTATATGCATCTAGAGGTCCTTCTCCTCCAAGTCACTAAACAACTCTTTGTCTCCCGTCATATGGAAAGACACACCACTATCAAGATACCACACCGATCCCATGCAGCTTCAAACCAAGCATGTGATCAAGGAGAAATAAAGCTCAAACTACGAGGCTAAGGCCTCTCCAGATGCAATTCCAATAGCCTTCTTTTTCTTCTTCTTATGTGGACAGTTAGTGGCAAAATTCCCATGTTCGTGACAGTGAAAACACTTCACTTTGGACAAATCCTGCTTCTTGCCTCTAGCTTCGGATTTTCAAGGATTTTTATTTCCCTTCCCTTTCCTTGCTTTGGTAGCCAAAGTGCAGTTCTCTTCATCTTCATTCTTCAATGAAGAGCCATCCCTAGTACCCCACCTTATCTCCTCCTGCACAAGATCCAACCAAAGTCGCTCCCATCCCGGTAGTTTCTCCCGTTCATTGACAGAGTCTTCATAGCTATGCCAACTCTTCGGAAGCCCAATGAGAGCCAAGCTCACCAAGTCTTATTCATCAACATTAACCCCCACACTTCCCAGTTCACCCTTGCAATGGAAAAACCTCCTGAGGTATTTTGGAATACTGTCGCCCTTCTCCATTTTTATTTTTCTGAGCTTGTCTTTAAGCGCCAACTTCCTCTGGTCACTTTTGCTTTGGAACAAGTTTGTCAAAGCCTTCCACATTAAGAATGAAGTGGATTTCCCGTGAACTCTGGACACAATATGGTCCTTCACACCTTCCAAAAAAATTATCCTCGTCTTTACTGTCTTTTTTTTCCATGTGTCAAGTAATGCAGCATCGCTAGATCCCGACTTAGGAACATTGCTATCGATGAACTCCTTCAGCCCATTATCCTCTAGCACCACCTCGATCGTTTCCTTCCAGACTATTTAATTCGAGCTCCCATCAAGGGCATACTCCAATCGTAACCCATTGAAATACATTTCAATGTATACTCAACTTCTGCACCAAGAATTTTCTGTAGCAAATTCGAATTTTCCACCAACACAAACTCACTTCACAATTGCAATCTTCAATCAACAATGCTTCGATACCATGTAGAAATTATATGCACTAAGCAAGCATATGTCCTTGATTCACCTGATCTCACACTATTTAACTTTATGCAAGATACTGAATCAATTCCACTTGTTAATCTTCTGCGGAAAAATTAATTGCACACACATGTGAAGCATAAACAAAAATAATCAATCGCACGTAACACAGTTTTTAATTGGTAAAGCCTGAAGATGAAAACCCCAACTATATATTATGTATCATGGAATCATATGACAATCCTCATACAAATCTTATCAAGCTCTCAGTACAGTACAATCGTCATACACTAATCAGGAATAATCTTGCAAATCCATGCACCGATCTCTGCCTCCTGCTAGCCTGCCTCCACTGCGCAATCCCTGCTGAAGAATAGCTCTGAATGAATTCAAATTACTCTTGCCTTGACTGTGCAATCCTCATTGGAAACTCCAATGTGTTTGTGATGCAATAAATGCATCACTATAGTCACAACAGATAGTCTATCTTGCCCCTTCACCTATCTCTGCACTGGGTCTCCACTAAAACTACCATGCACTGTAGTTAACTGTTGTATTGCTCAGTTGATTAATGAGTTATTATTTGTGAATTAATTAACTAATTAATTCACTCCACTCTCACTAGTGTATCATTTAGTTAGACTAGATACAACTAGCTCAACTGAGTCTAACTGAGTTAAACTAAATACAACCCCATAACTACTTCTTCCAACTGTGTCATAACTCTACCACTTGAGTTCTAACTGAGTCCTCCATGCATTAGCTCTAGTAAACCCTTGGGAATTGCGTAATTCCTTCAGCCCACTGATTTGACAAATCTATTCACTGAAATAAAGTGCTCCAAGAGAATAATTTGTTGTTTAGTATCTGATTATTATTAGGAGTTAATAATAATTGACATGCATCTATTTTTAAATCAACGATCTATAAATAGACTTTTCCCAATGTTCTAAAAATAGAATTTCATATATTTTTCCAACTTGACCAACCATCCACAGAGAGCATCCTGCAACTTTTAAAATATGATCATCATGTATAAAAATAGACTTGCACCAAAAATAGCCTGCGGGCCCACTTAGTGAAGGCGACTCTTTTCACTAAGCTCATCATCTTGTTGAATCTCAACAGTTTCATGTGCTTGTAGAACTTATTTTCATGTGCTCGTGGCACTTATTTTGCGTGGGCGAATGAGGGATCCCGATTTATTTTATGGGCAAGAGAGGTTGTTTCTTGTTTGACAGAAACTGAAAGATATTCTGATTTGGGTTTGCCATCATGCCAAGCCTTCACATCCCATCTACCAGCCGCAGGCGAAATTTTCAAAACAGATCATTAAGACATTCAAGACCATGTCAGGCACAAGGTTCACGTTATGGGCATAAACCATTAAAACTCATTAGGGTTCCCCATAAGCAACCTGCTCGTATCTCCACATCTAATGAATTAGACTCGCAAGAAAAATTCCGAGAACGTGACCTTGATGACTTGTTCTGAGAGAATTTTCCTCTTGGGGAAATCACCACAACCTCATGCAAACAATAGGTTTATGGTTTCTGTAGTTATGGCAAGGAAAGTGTGAAATATCATTAGGGTTTTGATGCGTGCAAAGAGGTGAAAGAAATCCATCCAGCTTCAACATGTAAAAGGAATAAAAAGGAGGCTAGTTCGGGCACCGAGGGTTTCAAGGCTCTAGGTTCAATGAGGGCTCATGCAGTGGTATGTAATGTACAGAAACTTTCAAAGCTAGGTCAACAACCAGTGCATATGATGCAAGGAAGAAAGTGTGCAATGCGATGCAACGAATGAGGCTTATGACGCAATGCGATGCCATGTGCGAGAAAAATCAACTAGTTGCAGGTGGAAAAACAAGGAAAAGCACATGCAATAATTATTTGAATATTATGCAGCAATAAGCAAACTAAAAAAGCATGAGTGCAAAACAAATAGAAAATTATAATGCATAGAGCTACTGATTGTAAGAAAAGACATCAAACATAATTTTAAACCATAAAGAAAAAACTTAGCAAGTAAACCTAATTAACAACTTGAACTAACAAACTTTTATTAACAGACCCTAGCTAGCTAAACCTAAAGCCCTAATTTAACCAGAGAGGTGGTCGAGTTATGTGAAATCAGCTTTCCAATGCAGCCACCGCATTAGTTCCTACCTTGCAAGAACAACAATGTTCATAATTAGAGCTAGCGTACAAAATTGTGCATCGACAACAAGACTTACCTGAAAAGTATGTGCAACAACAAGAAGGTCATGGCTACTTACCCGAGGACATGCCAGAATGGATTTTTCGAGCTGAATTGCACTTGTATCCTGATACATAGAAATATGTAGTTGAAACCTAAAATCATTTATAAATGACACACATCCATGCATGCACAACCATAGGTCCGATGGAAGTGAGGTAATACATTGCCTATTTGTAGGTATATTCATCGGATGGGATCCGTCAAACCAGCCGGGAATCTCATCATGATGTTGAGGATGATCAATTTTATGGAATGGAAAAAATAAGCATCCTCCAAGTTAATTTGAGGTGATTGTGAATCCAAGCACAGAAACCCAAATTTTGAAAACCCTAATTCGAAGTTGCCCCTGGGTTTCATCGAGGATGTGAGGATTCGAAGTAACCTTCATCGGAGGATGATATGCCTCACCGTCCTGGACAAACTCTGGACCTTCAAGAGGGGGGCTTCCAAACTTTGATGGTTTCGTGAGATCAATTGGCGAATGGATGTGATCATTATTTGTGGTGATTGGACAACCATTAGTGGGCTTATTATTAATTCGGCCAAATGTTTGTGAACTGACAGACTGACAATCCAATGTATCAGATTCTTTATATTTCCCAGGATGGGATGAATTCACCGGAAAATCTTCAGGAAATAGAGAGGTTTGTAAGACATCACACGCTTGTGCCTGAATGTAGCTGGTACTGGCTGGGAAACAACCAAAAATATTAGAACAATGTCCGGTGTTTTCCTTCCAGTGAATAAATTAGGGTATATCAATTGTTGCGTACAAGATTTTAGGAAATAGAAATATGTGCTCACAGAAACATCATTTGAATGGAAGGCTTGCCCAGATGAGCTGACATCCAGCGCGGTTATTCTAAGAGGAGTGTGATATGTGGGAACCATCATTTCAGAAACCCTAATTCGAGAAACCCTAGTTTGAATTGTTTCAAGGATCTTATCAAGATCATAAGAACTTGAGATAACTGCCAGCAGAAGTTGAATTGCTTCAATTTCCTGATGGGTCTCTGAATCATCACAAAGCAGATCATCAAATTTTGGTGGCTTCATATGGTCGACAAATAAATATGAATGACAGTTCTCAAAGGCGAGAGTGAATATGTTTTCAGATAAGTAGTGATCATTGGAAGCCTCAATTTGATCAGGTTGGGTCCCTAGCATGTTAGGATCCCCTAGGGTTAACAGTTGGGATGAATCAATAAAAGATACAGGTTGTCGAGACAGGCAGTCACTCTTTTGGCTTCTTAAATATTTTGGATGAAAAATATCAGACAAAGAGATTCATCAATTTTGTAATGTGATTGTGAAACACCACTCGCGTGTTCGTGATTGTTGTCAACACTATTATAAGACAACTTTGAATGACTTGAAGAAATTACTAGTGTGGCAGACTCACGAAATGAATCAAAAAATAATGGATGAAATGATTCAGATGTGGGAGTATCAACCGTACAAGGAACTTCATCTCGCACTTCAGTGTCATCCATAGAGGCCAATGATCCTGCATGCCCATCATGGTCCACTAATTTTGTAGGGAAATCAACTTTATCCGGAACAACACTCAATTTATTATCAGTATGTGAATGAGATTTAGAAATGTACCCAAGTAAACATTCAGTGGACTCAAGATAGGTTTCATTTACAGGGAGAGATGTTAGGCCAATATGGTTTTCAAGCTCTGATTTGACAGGGTGCGTGAAAGATTCAAGGGTGGTACAACAGGTTTTATTTTCTTGTACACGTCCATCATCACTCAAAACTTTTGCGACAAAAACTCCATTACATGGCAATACAGGAGGAGGAAAAGGGATGCCACAAACAGTAATACTCTTCTTGGGAGCCTGAATGTGTTCTGGACTCGGGGAGATAGACAAGGAAACATTAGGGACAGAGTTCGAACAACTGGAAACTTGAGGATCATCATAACAAACACTGGGATCAGGATTTGTTGCCAATTGAAAGTGTTCTAGGGAAACGAAAACCACCTGTCGAAATTGTTCAATTAAATATGCCCAATTGACATCCCTTTTAGGGAACCAAAAACAAAAATGAAAAAAAATGTGATAGAAAACTCCTCTAGAGATTCTTGAGGTTCCATTCTAATCTCATTTAAACTTATTAATACATTTTGAAAATCGCACCTGTGAAAATCTTGTTGTAATTCACCGGCGAGTTGCTCGAATGAAGGGGTGGAATTTTTCGGCAATGTGCGGCTCCATTGCTTAACGCTACCTTCAAGAGTGAGGGAGAAAATCACACACGCCAACTCCTCATCATCAATTTCGTAACACTCACAAAACTCAAATAAGTCTGAAAGGTGCTCGGTTATGGAAATTCCATTCTCACCATCAAATTTTAACTAGGACAAATGATATAGAGGTTCATCAGGGATTGAACATCGAGAACCAGATAAATACGATAAACATCTCAGGAGAATGATTTGGGGACGAGCCATTTACAGACATGAGACTAACTGCAAGCTCCAAGGGCTAAACTTGTCTTCAAGCCCTCCTTCTAGCGCCAATTTGTTGACGAGAAAAATTGTACTGCCAACAACAAGGGGGTCTCCCTGGTAAAAGGTCCCAATTACACCTCACACTGTTTGGGATAGGAGCCCCATCCAGTATGTGGGCTCGAATGTCGCTATAAGTGTTTCCACTCTTGGTTATCGAATGAGAAGATGATGAAGCGAAGGAAAAATTGAAATGATCAATCAGTGAAGCAAAATTAGCCCAATATTGATGAACCGCAACAAATATACAAGCAAGTCTAAGCAGCAAAATAAAAGGGGGTTTGTCGTGAGTGGGATCATTGAGCCGAAAAAAACCATTCAGACATGCATGAAAGAAAACATGCCAGAAGTTAATTGCAAAGTAGTTCACAATAGATCACTAACATGGAAAGGAATAAATAAACATTGATTCAAGAGCAAACATACATGCAACCACTGTGAATTAGTTCATAACCAAGTGCATGCATGAAAGCACATGTACAACATAGTGAAATATTAGACAGCTAGTACTATCACCACAAACAAGCACGTGATTCAATGCCCGAAAAAAGAAAATATTATTATGTTGTTGCAACGTCAAATACACATTTACAACTCGTCAAAACCCAATAATGGAACATGGGCTATTAATCTCAATGCGTGATACCAAAACCCTAGCCTCGCTACCTCTCTCTCTACTTGATACCAAGAGTTGAGTGCCTTTAGCTCTCAAGCACCAATTCCTTTATCGTCCTCACTTCAATTGCAAAGCTAAAATTCCTTCTCTTCATCTCCTGAAGTTTTACATATAAGCTGAGATGACTCTTGGTCCTCCCGAATGTTGGGCTGGCTTGCGACTTGGGCCATTCGCGACCTATGACCCAGGGTCATTTGCGACTTGTGACCCAGGGTCATCTGCGACTTGCAACCTAGGGTCATTTGTGACCTGCGACCTGAGATCATTTTCGACCTGCGACCTGAGGCCATCTGTGAACTGCGACCTGGGGTCATTTGCAACCTGAGGCCATCTGCAACCTACGACCTGGGGTCATCTACAACCTGCGACATGGGGTTGTTTGTGACCTGAGGTTAGTTACGACCTAGGTCCATTCCTTCTATTCTTCTCCTTTTAGGGAGCTCATCCCTTGTAAAGCACGATGCTTTTCCCTAGTACCAGTCTTGTGCGAATGGATCGGTTCTTTCGAGCTTTGAAAGGACCCCCCTTGCTTGCTGGGAAACCCCTAGCTCTTTGAGAAAACCAATAGCTTCTACCTGCAATCAAATAGCATAGGTCACATGTCTCTATGATCGAATAATAATGCTAGAGGTGTATTCAATTAATTTCAAGAGATTTAAACAAATTTTGCTAGTTTAGACCCCTGTATAGTCTTTTATC
Organism: Pinus albicaulis; assembly: GCA_034641835.2. NCBI lineage: Eukaryota > Viridiplantae > Streptophyta > Pinopsida > Pinales > Pinaceae > Pinus > Pinus albicaulis. The sequence goes on from CM076584.1 coordinate 263,864,550, forward strand.
ACGTCGCAGCATTATTGGTGCATGTGGCTTGCATATGATGACCCTGTGCCCTTTTACCCAAGACTTATTTCTTCTCTATGGTGTACTGGTAAAGAGGATCGAATAAAGCTTATTTGCACTGAGCGCACTTCTATTTACATGTTTCTTCCTTGGTCAATGCCTTGTATATTCTTTGCATGGCTAAAACGCGGTGTGCCATTACGTCCTTGACAAAGCCACTATGTGTACAGGTGCACATCTCCTTGGCGCATCCTTGGTGTTTGCTCAATTGTGCACAAAGGTGAGTCCTCTTCTTATTCTTATGGCACCTCGACCGTATGTGGTCAAGCAAGCACAATGACCAACGCCCTTTATCCTCATACAACTTCGCCTCCAATGATAATGCTCTTTTGTGCGTAACACACAATGTTCCCTTTATTTTATTAAGGTGCCTACCACCTCCTATAATCTAAGTGCATGCCCACCATATGTGATTTGAATGTTTAAGAGTGAAAATTTGTGTCTTGATGAGCATGGGTGTTTCCTTTGCGTGAGGTCGTACTCCAGGTGTGGAGGTCGCACAATTGGAGAGTCGCACCAGTCACGGTCTCTCTTGGGTGAAAATTTTTGCGACTTTGCGACCTCGGAGAGGTCACATAGTTGCATTGGACTTGGGTCGCATCTCTTAACCAGTGGAAAACACTGCAAATTTGCGATATGGGCTCGTGAAATGCTTTTTTGCGACCACACATACACTTTATTGCATGACACATACCTTCTTGTGAAATCTCCCAGCGTACGAGTTACACCCTTCGGCAGCCATTGTGGTTGCAATACCCACGACTGTACAACTGTGGAGGGAAAGTGCGGCTATCTAGAGCACCTTTGGATTGCCATATCTAAGTTCACAAACCAAGTGCATCTCCCCAAAGCAGATTTCACCACACAGAAACATCAACAAAACAATGTGTTTGAAGAGATTTTAGACGTGAGCTGACAGTGGAAACGTATACGAAACTTGATTTCATGCTACGACTCTAGAGAGGTTGTTGGGTGCCCACTACGAATTATATTTGAATCTGATATGGAGGTGGACATTGACAAGGGGAGGTCAGGACAAAATCGCATCGCCACCCTTCGAAAAGAAGATGACATGTTGTGTTTTCTTTATGATGGTGAAAGTACGGGAAGGCGGTCTCATGGCTTGGCCACGCGATCGGACCACACGTTGCATGGATGGAGATTCCAGCAACACGACTCAATGGGGTCGCTGAGTCGCAATGCCCATAAGTCACACCTCTGGTCAATCTTTTGACGTATACGACCTGACGACTAGTGGGTCCAATCGTGCTTCCCATCTTGATCTATTCACAAATCACCTTCAGTGGAAAAATGCATTCTTTCCTTTTGAGTGGCTCAGAGTCACGACAATGTTGAATTTCGCGAACGTCTTGTATAAGAACCTTCTAGCGTACGTAGTGGAGAACTCAAACTCATTAGCACACAAATACCTTTTACCAAACTACTTTCTAATTAACAAGGTTCTACATGCATATATGTTCATGTCGTGCGCAAGTTTTCAGGATTCCACGAAATATGACTCCTCGGGCAGCCAATAAGGCGTGCATTTTATGGAGCCAAATTTATGCCCATGCTGGCTCATGCCTTTTATTTCATAACGTGCAACCATTAGAATCCTTCTTCATCATTTACATCCTTACACATTTCTTTGAAGTGTGTTGGCCCTTTACAATGGTTACCATGTGAATTCTAAGGCTTTTGACTATGCTAATATAGTCCAAAGTCGAAGGAATCAATCCTCTACCCATATTGGATACCAACTATGCCATATGTTGAAGAATCACTGCGCCACGTTGGAGAGGGTATCATCATGCCATGTTCAAAACCCCTTTGAACAGTTTGTGTAGCTCACATGGACAATTGGAACCTCATCTTGTAGAGTATTTTAATGGTGCCGTGCCGATGGACTCTTAATGAAACAGTTACGTTTTTCAATGTATATTGATGCCATCTTCGACCAATTTCCTTGAAAGGAATAGTATGAGAATGAGTCAGCTCTCGGTAATAATGAGAAAAAACAAATGACTAGAAATAATAGCTTGTTCGAGGAGCAGGAGCATTGAAATATCCAAACTAAGATATTGTAACTTAAGTCAATTTTTTAAGCATCTCTAAGTTCGGAAACTGGCTTAAAACTTATATTTTCATACAACCATCGACCATAGTAGACCTTGACACTTCATGATTCCACAAGGTAACGATTCATTCACATAGAAGGCCTCCCTTAAATAACCGGGACCATGCTCTTGGAGGGTGGGGATTAAATGCAAAGCAGGGTTGGATTACATGCATATATGGCTACGAGGGCACAAAGGGGCATGTAATTCATGCAAACCCTAATGCACACATTGAAGGGTAGGACCTAGCAGGCGCTTGGGGGAATAGGCTAGGCATTTAATCTCACTGTGATCTTGTGTGAAGCTAATGAGAGTGCAACCACAGGAAAGAAGATCATCCTTTTGACAAACTAGGGTTTCTCCCAAACCCTACCATGATCATGGTTTCATAATAAGAGCCAGACTCGAGATCTCACCTACCCGAGCCCAGTGCCCCATTAATTGGTGATGCCTATTAGGGGAACATATCTTTGAATCTGTGGAGTAACTCTCAATTCTCTTTGAAGTATTAAACCCCAAACCCAAGCGCAGTTAAGAGACAGCAAGACAAGAGGGTGCGGTGACAGGGCTGGGCAGGAATAGGTCAAAGGGATATTGCCGATTGAAGGCCGAGTCGAAAACTTAATGGGCTGAGCAACCAGAGGGGGACCTAAAATTTTGAATATACCCAAAATTTTGGGTGGTGTTGTAGTAACTACAATAGGTGCTTTACGAAGATTGGTTAGTACAAGTACAAAATTGCAGGGTCTGAAGCTCACACATGAGATCTAGGGTTTTGGTTTCCAGGCACAGGGATGACATAGGAAATTTTTGGTTGCAACCGCAAGAACACAGGATCATGAGTGTGGTCGGAGGGTTTCAACCACATGCATGTACAGTTAAGCGCGCTTGAGCCAGAGGAGTTCTGGGATGGGTGACCTCCCGGGAAGTCCTGGTTACCGGGTGCAAGCCCCGGAAGTGATGATTGACGCTATGTGATTCTTTTCACTAGTTTCAATCCCACTTCTTCACCCCTATGAGCATCACCCGATGCAATGAGTGCTAAGTGGACTATTCAAAAATCATGAGAAATTAGTCAGTTGCGACTACCTCTCATGGAAATGGTCATACATGAATGACTTACTTAACGCAGTTGAATCCCAAAAATGATATCTAATATAATGCACTGCGGAAACCCCTCATACTTAAAAGACATTATTCTTGTTTTGACTTATTATTTTGATGATTGTTTATACTTCTTTCATATATATTTTTTTATATGTATGCTTCTAACCTCTAGATGAGATGTGAAAATCCAATCCTTTTGAGGATCATCTAAATTGTAGGAAAATAGAGCTAGTGCAGGAAGAAGTGCTATAGCTACCAATGGCAAATAAGTGTTGCAAGTGCAAAGGTATATGAATGTTATAAGGTATGTATAGTATATTGTTCCAGATGCAATAGTGGATGGCAAGGTAATCCCTAAGGTATGATGGAAATAACACCTTCATTAATGACTCATACAAGTGACATATGAAAGTAATTTTGATTCAAGGTACATATGATGCATTGGTGCAGTTAGTATTGGACAAGTATCTTGCATTCTTTATTTGGCATAGTAAAGCTATCTAGAAACGTTGATTTTGATATATGGTAACTTGATCCTATTGTTAAGCCTTGTGATAATCATGACGAAAGTGTGACAATAGGATTGATTCTCTTCTTGATATTGGTAAGGTTTTGTTAAGATTAGTAAATTTTACAAGTGGTAAAATTGGATGCCCTTACTTGATTGTGTGATTATAATCCTTGAATTATGGTGATACTCTTATATGACACTAATATTTGATGAAGATTTGATTCCATTTTCTTACGTGAAAATGAAGTAGCTAATAAGTGTTTGATATGATATATGTCTGAGAATCTAATATAATTTAATTTCATGATCTGACAGTTTTATGCATGATAGAATTATGATTAAAAAAATTGATGTCATGAATAAACAAGATCCCCATTGATAGGGAGAGACTCTTGATGAGATCCCAACACGTATCATTGTTTTAAATAAGACACTTGACTATTGAGGGAAGGATTATGGATATGAATAACCATCTTATGTTGTTGAAGAATTTTTTGAAAGTTCTTATTAGTGCAGAGAAGGTTTCTCCTAGTCCAAGCCACAACTGTTGGGAGAAAGGTTTAAGGGTGTGGTTATATGCCTCACAACCGCACGGAAGGAGGCCTATGGGTGTGGTTGAGCCTGTAGGAGACAAAAATCTAAATGAGTGCACCACGAATATGAAAAGCCTACAAGACATGGAGTAGACAATGAAGAGTTATATGAGCGGAAAGCATTGTATGGTTTGAAGAAAGCTCCCCAAGCATGTCATGTCTGTCTGCATAAATAGTTACTTGGTGAAGCCTGGAAGAAGTTCTGATCCAAACCTCTAATTTGGTCCAAGGTATGCCTTTTATTTTGATTTTATATATTGACAATCTATTCTTGACAGGTAGTGAGCCTCTGATGATCGAGCGTAAGAGGGAGATGGGCTCTAAGTTCGAGATGAAATATTATGAGATACACTTCTGGAGATATGAGTTTGCATGGATACTATGATGACTGGGCTAGAAACAGAAAGAACACATTTGAGTGTTTCTTGGGATCTACAATGATATCATGGATGAACAAGAAATAAAACTCCATATCTTTAAGCATGGCAAAGGTTGAGTACATTGTTGCTAGCATAACTATTTGAGTGCTAGTTTGGTTAAGGAAGCTCTTTGGAGAGTAGTTTGAGTAAGTTTTGGATATGGCAGTGATATATTGCAAATGATTTTTTTTTATGAGAGGGTGAATGAATAAGGTATCCTTTGTTATATATATTTTCTCTAGCATAATATTTGGTTTTGATGTTCTACATGAACAGGAAATCAGAGGATTATTTCTCTTGGTGATGTTTGAGGCAACTCTTTAGTGAGTTGGTTAAGTTGGTACCGGATGTGAGCATGTTGATATGCTTTTGATCTATAGAGAGCAACATGGATTGATGAATGTGACCCTCTGGAGTAAGGGTCTAAGATGATCGAGGACATTGAGTTGACTCTTCCTCTCTATCTGAGCTCCCAAGATGAGGAATTTAGATGTAGGGCTCATGGAGTTAAGGGATCTCTGGAAAATAGGGTATCACCCTTGTCTATTACCCATAGGGTGGAATATGTAGTTCCCCTATCTTGTTCTATGTAGAGTATATCCCAGTTGGCATCTGTCTTTCCCACCCATCTGGCCAATGGGTGTTGGCTACTTGAGTTAGGCACAATCCTTAATATTTATGGTAACTGGTATCCTTTTCAAGCTATAGATGCAAGTGTTCTACCACTTGACTCTTCAGGATCCTGTTGGGAAGATTAACAGACAATAGGATAGGTATGATCGTTACCATTTATGGTAAGTGGTATCCCCCCATTATCACCAAGCATTGGGATAGGTGTGAACCTTACCTCATAAGGTAAGTAGAATCCCTCCTATTGTTTGTGGTTTCCCAAGTCGTATCATTGGACTCCCCATTGGAAAGTCTCTTAGGTCATAGTATTGGGCTTTTCGCTGGCATAGTTTCATGAGTCGTAGCATTGGCTCCCCGTTGGCAGAGTTTCCTTTGGTCGTAGGATTGGCTTCCTAATGAAAGTGATTTTGGGTGGTAGAAGTGGCTTCTCGATTCATAAAGGGTGGTAGATTGAGCTCCCCTTCAATTTGAAATTATTTTTTTGTTAGATTTGAGAGTGTTCATATTATGAGCATATACATGCAAGAGATGAGCAAGGACAAGTAGAGATGAACCGATATTAGTAGTGATGACAGTTGATGATGATATACTTAAGATGGGACATGTAATGATGACATGATTATAATTTCTCCCTAGCTAAGAGGGAGTGTTGATTTTTGCAGCTTAGTGACAAATTCCAACAATGAGACTATATTCCTATTTTTGAGAGGACCAATTTTGACTATTGAAGTGCTCAATTTGGACAAGGGAAAGTGTATTTTTGAATAAAAGCCCACGTGTGCACAAAAGGATAGGTCAACCCAAAAGAGAAATTGGACACTCATGGATGGTTATAAAGACAAGTCAAGTGACCCTCATTTGGAAATCATCATGATCATTCTTATTTCTTTGGTTTGGCTTGCACAAGTATGAGGTGGTTTGTAGAGATTGGTTCATATAGGTCTGAAATTTCAAGGTCCAAAACTTGCACGTGAGATCTAGGGTTTTGGTTTCTAGCCATAGGGATGGCACATGCATTTTTTCGTTGCAACCGTAGGTACATAGGCTCATGAGTGTTGTTGGAGGTTTTCAGCTGCACGCACATACACTTTATGCATGCAGTTGGAAACTAGGCTTTTATTTTTCAATTGACCACAATTGACCACAAAATTCGGCAGTTGATCGCAAATAGTGACAAGTTGACCGCAGGCTTCTAAATCAGGGTTTGATTATTAGCATTGTTGGGTTTATCTCTTGGATTTAGTTTAGTTGAATTCTTTTGGATAGTTTTGTGGTTGAAGATATGGACCATTGTACTCTCTCTTTGCGTGAAACATTCAATGACAATCTAATAAGAAGAAGAATTTGAAAGGGTTTCCCCATATTTGGTTTTTCCCTGGTCTCCGACCAATCCTAATGTCTCTATATGTGAATTCTTTTCTTCTGTTGTTCCTTTATGTTCTATTGCATTGATGATGATATTGTTCTTTCTATATAATTTCATATGTTGTTGAATGATGTTGTAAATATGAATACTTTTATGATGTTGTGGGGTGAATTTAATATGTAAATGAAGAAATTCAGTTATCTAAATCAAAGAACAATATAGCCCTATGAAAAAATTAAAACAAAAAAAGGGACATGGAGCATCATTAGTAGAGATAAGATCTTGAACAAGCAAAATCCTACATTATACTTGATTACAATCTTTAACAAGGTCTTTATCATGCATATTTGGTTACGGTGATGGATTTAACAAGGGTTTATCCAAGGAACGCATTCAATGATGATTTATACATTACAAATAATATTCCTAAGAAAGGGAATGGAAACATCCATGGAAACTTGTAAAAGAAAGGGGGTCCCAAAATTTTAAGTGTAAAAAGCGAAAATTTTGGGGGGTGTTGTAACTGCACAACAATTAGCAAATTGTTGGTAGAATCCAACATATCTACCTTCCTCCCATTAAAATATAGATTCTAAATGACGATACAAGGAAATATTGAATGGAAACTATGGACATCGCTTTGAACTACCTGGGCATTAACAAATGTGTTGTTCATCTATCTCACATTAGGTCATGTTTTTCCTTACACAACAAACTGATAGTTCACACACATAAGTCTTTAACAATGACATAGATAAAATGACAGGAGAATTATTATTTTCATAAGTTAAAGTGAGTTTTTGATGGTGTTCCACTACCATTGAGTGTCCATAGCCTTGGTGAAGTCACTCATAAAATCACATGCATTGCTTCACTGCCAATGAGCATCCATGGATCTAGAAAAGTTGTTTGCATCATGCATTTGCATGGGAAGCCTTTCCCATGCCTTTACCCATTTTTAATTTTTAAATCTCTTTAGATGCACTTGGAATTATTTATTAGGGCATTCTTATCACTGGGGCGGATGAGGTATCTTGACCTATTTTATGGGCAACAAAGGTTGTTTCTTGTTTTACAGAAACTAAATATTTTATGACTTGGGTTTTCCCTCGTGCCATATCTCCATACCGTGCTTCTAACTAATAGGTGGACATTAAAACACAAAATCAATTATTAAGGACTATACCAAAAATAGAGCTCGGGTTATAGATGTAGGTCTTATGAAGTGATTATATTTCCGCATGAGTATCGACTTGTATTTTCCTCTTTAATAAGTTAGACTCATGGAAATATATTTAGGACATAGATCAATATCAAGGTCTACAAGTGATTTCATCTTGGAGTAACCATGACAACCACATGTTGAGATTCTAGTATTTAAGTAGGGTGGATAAATGAAGCTCTTTAGGGTTTTATTTATGTACATGCTTGAAAAGAAAGTGATTCAAGGAAGAAATGCTAAATGAAACACTAACTAATCAATGCAATGAAAGGAAAAAAAACTAAATACAATGAGAATGGAGGTGATACAAGAATTCAATGTTAAAAATAATGAAATGAGAAGTGAAATGTAGAGAAACAATGTTCATTGGAAAGCATATGATCATTTCAAATGAAACATAATATGAATGCAATGAAAAATAAAGGAAATTATAAATGAAAGATAAAGTCACAATTCAATGAATCAAACCAAAACTACATACAGTGAAAAAGAAAAGAAACACTGGAAAATAAAATTAAATGAAAATATAAATGAGTAGTCCAATGTAGCTATTTACAAGTTAAATATAATGGAAAGAAAATCAATATTGGGAAACAAAATTAAATGAAAACTAAAAGAGTAATGTATTTGAACTAACTAGATGCAAAAAAAATTGCAACTACATGCAAAAGAAAATAAATGCGAGTAAAACCAGTTATGTAAGAAAACTACCATGTATAGCTATTATAGTAATTAAATAAATTAAAAGTAAACATAAACCTAATCTAACTCAAAGGAAGATCAGGATCATGTGAAGTCGAACTTCCAGTGGAGCCATTCAAGTTTCTTTTGATCTACAAACATAAAGATGTCAACTATTAGTAATGATATAAAGCAATGTGCAAAAACAAAGATATTTACCTTTACACCATGCACATGAACAAGAAGATATCACCTTCTAGTAGAATAGTTTGCTAGAAAGGATTTCTCTAACCTGGCCGCAATCTTATCTTGAAACACAAAATTATTAGCTTGGAAACCTTGAACAACTTTCAAACATGAGAATTCATTCAATGAAACAAAATTGTGAATATATTCTTGCATGGAAACACTAAAATGATCTAGTTAAATGATCTCTTCAAGATCATGAGGTCCTGTCCTAACCATCAATGAGAGTTGAAGTGCCTCATCTTCCTAACAAATATCTAAACCTTCAAACGTTGGATGATCTAATTTTGAGGGATTGTTCAGATCAACAAATGTATGTGGAAAACCATCATTAATTGTATCAATAAGATCATTATTAACTATATGACAACTATTAGAACCATTTTTTTGATCAGATGTTTCAATATCACTTGACTAGTGGTTTTAAATACAATATTCTTCTTGGATCAAATATGGATATGAATAAATCAAAAGGATTCCATGAGTGTATGAACTGGATATTTATCTTTCTCCAATGCCAAATATTACGAATCACAAGAGAGATGGGAAATAATTCCATTCTTTTCCTCTTCCATATGTGAGACCTTACTTCCTTGTACCTTATCAAAATCCAATTTGTCAGAATGAGAGTTTAAAGGATTAAAAACGTTTTCAAGTGTATGAAATCCATCACACACATCAGGACATAAGGAGTGGTAAGTTGAGGAAGAAGCGTCAATTTCTATGAGAAATTATTCTATAATCAAATCTGATTCCAAATATAGATTTTACTCGTTCATATTCTTAAGTAATTAAAACTCATGTTATGTATTAGGGAACCATTCAAACACCCACTATTATCCATAACAACATTTTGGTAATAGAAAGGACGTAAAACACATATCACATCATGAGGAGTTTCAAGGATGGTACATGATGAAAAATTAATAGAATCAACTTGAATTTCATGAGCATGATGAGAAAGAAATGGTCTACAAATTTAAAAGTCACCTTGTCCCACTTCAAAATCATTTACTGTGGTTTTGTTGTAGTTGTTACAACCCCCTTGAAAATTTGGCCTATACCCAATTTCATAACCTTCCTTGGTCTCGTTCATTGTTGTCGCAAACTCTGAAACCCATTTCATTTGTTTTTTGAGAGTGTTGTGCTCCCTTTTTCAAGTTGGGAAAAGTGTCGTCTTTTGGAATATTGGATGTTGTATCATGTGTATAAGCCTCTTTTGGTGGTTTAAAGAGGACATACTTGTGCAAATGAGTTGATCTAACCTTAAAAGTATCTGACGCACTCATTCCAGACTTTTAAGAATTGTCACACAAGTGTCTTCACGGTCGTCGCAAAGTATATATTTAGTACCGTAATTTTCATAACTAGTCATAAAGATGTCGCACTAAGGTAAATTATTTGTCACATGGAAATTCTCTATAATTTTATACGCATGGGGTGTTTGGAAGGACATTGTAGATATATCCTGACTGGGTGTAGATGAATTCGAGCTGCTGAGATTTGCAAATGGTGTCCTCCTTAAAGGTAGGTTTCTGTGTCGCCGCGTCTTTTGATATCTCTGTTGTTTTCAAAAAAAAGTCCAGAAAAACTCTATCGTTGATTTTGGCTTTGCACTGTAATATCCCGGATCTGGAATAGCATAGAAAGCCTGCTGAAATAACGCACTCCTGGGAGATTGATGTACAGGAATGAGTTTACAGCCCTTGGATCCCTTATATCAGTAGATCTTGGGTATAGATCCAAAATGGGAGCAAAAACAAATCAAACTAGGTGTGGTAAACAGATCTCCCACCACCTAGTCTAGCTGGAAAACACCCTACAAGAGGTGTTGCAACTATGCACAACAAACTGCTTCAGAAATAACGTAGTCTTGGAAAATATGAGAAGGATGGCATCAAATATGATTAACTTATGAATGTACAGCATCAAATCAGAATTATAATGAAGCTCTTTCAATATACAATAGAATACATGAGGCAATAGAGCAAGAAATCCTCAGAAAAGAAAGCTGCAACACATATATAAATGCAAAAATGGCTCAACAATGTTATTTTAAGGAGTTGCAGTAGCTGAATATTACAACTAAGATCTAGGACAGATCTTTGGACAAAACATCAGATCTATTTCAGATCTAGAAACTAGATATTCTTCTCTACAATATCCCCTTGGGGTTTTGACCAAATCATGCATAAATAAGAGTAGATCTGAGTTCTAAGTTGCAGATATGTAAAATGCTGCAGTAATTTCCGAATATAACATCACATTACAAAAGATCAGATCTAAATAGAACATGGATCAGCAAGCTAATCCATGGATCACCAAAGTGGAAGGCAAAGCCCAGCACCAGAGATCTCTCATTGAAACTGTGATCAAAACAACATAAAGAACCTCATATCAAAATAATGCAGTCCCTCAATGGAAACAGTGTTGTAGCTCAAATGACATAGATGGCCCACTTCCAAGTTATAGATCTGAAGTGCAAACAGGAGAGGCACTCTTCCAGGAGGTTAAAAGACACACTCCATGAGAAGAGGCTCCCAAAACAAGCTAGATCTCTGCAGATCTAGAATCCCACTTGTTGCAGCTTGCAAAAGCAGACAAACCCTCATTGTATCTACGCTGCAATTGGAAGTAGATCTTGGCCTCAAGCCCGATAGTGGATCAAATCAGCAAATACTCCTCCAAGAGTCCTCAAAGGAAGAGGTGAAATCCCTGCATAGGAACTCCAAGTGCTAAGCAGCACAATTCTCTTCTAAACAACAAAGAATAGTATTTGTCTAATCAGACAAGATACTCAGAAATATAATCAATCAACAACCTTCTCTTGATTTCCTTCCCTTCCTTTTATAAGATGAAAGCCTTTGCAAACCCTAAACCACTTTGATGAGTTGGCTCCTTTCACATGAGGGGCCTCCTTCTAGAACTGCATTGTCCCTTTTGGAGATGCATTGAACCTAGACAACGTTGTATATTTGGTCAAGGTTGATCCAGTCTTACAGCTCAAACCCCTTTCACACCTGCAAGTGATTATTTACATGGCCCTGGTTTATCTTTGTTCACATGGGCATTGATTTATTCAGTCTTTTCAGGAGTTTTACATGTCCTCCTTTATTCATTTATTCATGCAACAGGAAATAAAACAAAAATGAATATTCCTCTTAGCTTAGGCTAAGTAGGAACATTACAGTCCCCCCCTCCAAAATGTTGCTTGTCCTCAAGAAACTAATAGGGTAAGAGCTGCAGTACTTCTCCTCCTTCATTGATGGCATCATCAAGGATCAAGTCCTCATCATAAGCCAAGTGCTCAACAAGCCAATACATCATGAATTTTTCCTCCAAGGAAAACATAATATGTGCATATTCCATCCCTTCAGGAGTGAAAAACTCAACAGAAATAAACATAGTTGGAGCTATGCTACATCTAAAACATGTATCATGAAGTACAGGTAGAAGTTCCAAACCATGTGGTACATACACACTGCCCATCCTCTGTCCATACAACCCCATAAACAATACAACTATATCATCAAGGTATGGAAGCAAGACTACATATATGCAAACTGAAATCTGAGCTTGAGGAGGTGGGTCAAAATCCCACATGTGATGCCAGCGCAGTGTACCTCTTGCCTTTATTAGAGCTAGGTGTGGAAAGTGGCATTCCCACCACACTTTTGTTGCATGAGTTACCTTAACATGGTTGAAGGTGTACATAAGTTTGGTGCCTTTGGGAAGCACCCATCATGAAAAGGAATCTCCCTTTGCACAACAAGGGAGTGGCCAAGTTCAGAATTTCTATTGGCCCCCAACAAGCTATGAGATCCACATGATCTCTCACTCCCTTTAGGAGTCATACCCTACAAAAACATGGCAAAGGAATGTAATAGATCAGAAAATACAACTTTCTTGGCATGATCAAATCCCTTACCATAATAGTCCTTCACACAAATGGAGTTGTGCATGAGCATTCCCCCCTCTCAAGCAAAGGAAGAGTTGGCTGAGATGACTCTTGCAAAGAGTCCATTGGTTGCCCCAATCCTCCATAACTATTTCACTCTTGAAAGTGCTGATGTAAGTCCTCCCTCATGCCTTCCTAATCAAAACTCTTCATGATCACGGTTTAGATCTTCATTGAATACATATGGATGAGGAAGAATTCTTCATATCCTCCTTGTAGGATCTTCTGCTTGAGCTTGGAATATCTAGCCAAGAAGACCTTACCATGATAATAGATGACTCCTCCTTGGAATAATTAGCCCTCTTCTTGATGCATGCCATTTAGTATCATACCTGTGTGGATATCTTTCGAATACTCTACAAGCAGTTGATATTTCCAATAAATATCCACACTGCTCAACAAAGACAGCGTTGCTGATACATCCATGGAAGTTCTTGTCTTGTTGTTGATTACCTCTTTGACATTACACATGCCAAAATTGTTTGTTGGAAGGTTGATCCTCCCCTTCTTCTCCTCCCACAGCGCAGATTCAGAAAAGTGAGAGGGTGATAGTGATGCAGGAAGAAGATCCCCCTTCCCCACAAGATCTGAATCCGATGGCATTCCAAGTGGCTTGCCATGAGATAATAATGTCCTTTGCAGCATCCTCATGAACATGAGAGAAGGAACTGTGAGATCCCTACTTCCACTGCGCAAATCCATCTCTGTTGTTTGTGTGGAAGTACTAGGTGAAGGATAAGTATGCATGCCTTGAATCATTTTTTATTTCCCACTCTTCAAGTCCACCCACTCCATTTGCAAACCTTTCCAATCAGTGGTAACCTTCCCCAAGGTAATCAACTATTGGACACCCAATATGATGTTGGTGTCTGGTATGTCAACTACAAAGAAGTGATCCACCAAAGTGTAGGATCACATAGTGACAGAGAGTGAGGGAACATATTGCATGCATTGCATGCTCCTATCTCCTGGGACCAAAATAGAAAATCCCTCAAAAACCTCAGTAGGGATTGCTCTCCTTTGCACAAGATGAGCATCATTAAAGTTGTGGGTTGCCCCACTGTCAGTCAAGACAGACACTCTTTGATTCATGACTGAACCTTGTACTCTTAGGGTCAAGTACTTGGGCACTCCTCTACAAATTGCAAGAGTCCCACTCATTGGAGCAAAGGCTCCCTTCCCATTACTGGATGGTGTTTGATCTTCCTCATCATCATCAGTGTTGTGACCCCTCCTAGGTTCATCACCTCATCTTCCTCCTCAAAATATGAGAATACTTCTATGTAATGTGCTTTTCCAGCAGCACATCTATGTCCTGGTGCCCATGACTCTTGGCAAGTGAAGCACAGTCTCTTCTTCCTCAATTCCCTCCTTAGATCAATATCAAGAGGTTTCTTCAAATAGCTCTCCTTGGGAGGAGCAGCTTTTCCTCCCTTCCCCTAAGAAAAGTGAGTGGTCTTGCTTTGGAAAGTTGCCTTTGCTTTTGGTAAGGCATCTTGGAGATCTCTAGCCCTCTCAATGGCATCGTGCAAAGTTATGGGCTTGGTATATTTAACCAACCCATGCAAAGGTTCCTCCAGGCCATCGATGAACATGTAGACTCTCCTTGCAACAGATAAATCAGGGACCATGACTGATAATCTAAAAAACTCAGAGATATAAGTCTCTGCATCTCCTGACTACTTCAGCTTTGCAAGGCTTATGAAGGGTGCTTCAGGATCCTTCATGTCAAACCTCTCCACTGGTCTTCTAGTAAATTCAAAATAGGTAGTCACATTGATGTGTCCCAATGTAGACAAACCATGGAACCACCAATTGTGTGTTTCACATTCAAAGTGCAGTGCTGCAATCTTGATGGCTTCAGTCTCAGGGACCTTATTCAACTGAAAATAAATATCTAGCTTTTCTACCCATTCCTTGGCAGAACTGGAGGATGATCCATCAAATTTGGGCAAAAATAATCTGCCCATAGAGTGGTGTCTATCCTGATGAAAGAACCCGCCATCTCTATATTGCTGCCTTGGTCTTCTTCTGTCCTTGAGGTGACAAAAATCTTGGAAACTCAAGTGGTCCTTGAATCTCTGACTCTGAGATTCATACTCCACAAAGTAACCTTCAAGGGAAGCTTTCTCTTGTGGTCCTTCATTCTCCACAGCCAAGAAGGTAGGCATGGTGGAGCGTTGTGAAGCTTGTGGGGCTTGTAGTTGGTTCACCGGTTGATCAGTCCAGTGATGAGACATGTCAGACCTTTCCCTCGGATGAAATCTCCCAGGAGATTCTCTCACTCTATCCATCCTCATCTCTTTGATCTCCTTGGTAATATCTTGCATGGCCACCAAAAGAGTTCTTGCAAACTCTTCTGCTTCTTTATCATTTACAGCTTTAGGGGCTTTACCCTTGTCTTGACCCTTGAAAGGATCATCAGTGGTGTAATCAAACTTCTTGCGACTTCTGTTCTGATACCTCTTCTCCTTTTGAATAATAGTATCATCTTCTTTTGAATTCAACATGGATGGTGCTCCAAGGCAAGCACAGGCTGTGCCAAGAAACGAGCTTTGATACCACTGTAATATCCCAGATCTGGAATAGCACAGCAAGCCTGCTGAAATAACACACTCCTGGGAGATTGATGTACAGAAATGATTTTATAGCCTTTTGATCCCTTAGATCAGCAGATTTAGGGTCTAGATCCAAAAGGGGAGAAAAAACATATCAAACTAGGTGTGGTAAACAGATCTCCCACCACCTAGTCTAGTTGGAAAACACCCTACAAGAGGGGCTACAGCTATGCACAACAAACTGCTTCAGAAATAATGCAATATTGGACAATATGATCAGGAGGGCATCAAATATGATTAACTTATGAATGTACAGTAGCAAATCATAATTATAATGAAGCTCTTTCATTATACAGTAGAATACATGAGGCAATAGAGCAAGAAATCCTCAGAAAAGAAAGCTGCAACACATATATAAATGCAGAAATGGCTCAACAGCGTTATTTTAAGGAGATGTAGCAGTTGAATATTACAACTTAGATCTAGGACAGATCTGTCAACAAAGCATCAGATTTATTTCAGATCTCGAAGCTAGATAGTCTTCTCTACAAGATCCCCTTTGGGTTTTGACCAAATCATGCATAAATAAGAGTAGATCTGAGTTCTAAGTTGCATATCTGTAAAATGCTACAGTAATTTATGAATATAAAATAACATTACAAAATATCATATCTAAATAGAACATGGATTAGCGAGCTAATCCATGGATCACCAAAGTGGAAGGCAAAGCCCAGCACCAGAGATCTCTCATCAAAATTGTGATCAAAACACCATAAAGAACCTCATATCAAAATAACACAGTCCCTCAATGGAAACAGCGTTGTAGCCCAAATGGCACAGATGACCCACTGCCAAGTTATAGATCTGAAGTGAAAACAGGAGAGGCACTCTTCCAGGAGGTTAAAAGACACACTCCAAGAGAAGAGGCTCCCAAAACAAGCTAGATCTCTGCAGATCTAGAATCCCACTTGCTGCAGCTTGCAAAAGTAGACAAACCCTCACTGGATCTGAGCTGCAATTGGAAGTAGAGCTTGGCCTCAAGCCTAATAGTGGATCAAATCAGCAAATACTCCTCCAAGAATCCTCAAAGGAAGAGGTGAAATCCCTGCATAGGAAATTCAAGTGCTAATCAATCAACAAGATACTCAGAAATATAATCAATCAACAACCTTCTCTTGCTACCCTTCCCTTCCTTTTAGAAGATGAAAGCCTTTGCAAACCCTAAACCACTTTGATGTGTTGGTTCCTTTCACATGAGGGGCCTCCTTCTAGAACTGCGTTGTCCCTTTTGGAGATGCATTGAACCTAGACAGCGTTATAGATTTGGTCAAGGTTGACCTAGTCTTACAGCTCAAACCCATTTCACACCTACAAGTGATTATTTACATGGCCCTGATTTATCTTTGTTCACATGGGCATTGATTTATTCAGTCTTTTCAGGAGTTTTACATGTCCTCCTTTATTCATTTATTCATGTAACAGAAAATAAAACAAAAATGAGTATTCCTCTTAGCTTAGGCTAAGTAGGAATATTACATGCACAAACTACGACGTTGCCACCATTCATGCAGATGGTCTGATATATGGATGGCTGACGTTTACCTAAAATGAGTCAGCAATTCCATCCTCAAATCATGGTGGATGGGTAGCTAAAAATAAGTGAGGAACATGGTAGCTAGGGCATTAAAGGTTCCAAGTGAAGCAGAAGGCTGCACAACATACCATTTCGTCGCAGGCCCTCTTAGGGTGCATTGAAATAATCTCAGTCAAATAGTATCATCACTGATACTATTGGACGAACACCATAGGTTGAAAGTCATAATATGATTTCCACGGTCTTCTACTTGCTTCCCTTCAAAAAATTTTATATCTAAGGGGAGCTTCGTGGGCATGGGAGGCCAATTAAGGCTATGTGCAATGGGGTCATTGGTTAACTTCGATATATCTTGAAGGTTTAGTGATGCTGAAAAGGAAAACTGAGTATTGACTGCCAATGTGTACTGTCGAAACACAGGTGTCTTAGTGTAATTGTTTATGGGAGGTGCCTGGGGAATATTACCCTATGGCGTACCCTTTTGAATGTTCTGTTGACTCCACGAAGGGGTAGTGCTCCTCTGCCCTCTAGGGGTTGTGGGAGGAGTTGAGTGTGGTGATCCTGCTAGGCTTTCCACTGGTGTGGTGTTGAGTGACCCTTGGGGGTTTCCAATCACAAATTCCCCGATAAATGATGAACTAATAATGGTGGCGGTGTTTTGTCTTTGACGCCTAAATGGTGAAAGACCTTACACTCATCCCTCTAATGGGGGGAGGTCCAAAAAATGCCTAGATTGACAAGGTCTCGTTCGGTCTGTTATGGTGTCGACTAGCTTAATCATGGAAATATTTTTGGTTTGTTGAGGGAAGGAATATTTTTATCAAAGAAAATACGATCACATGGATAAAACAAAGCGAAAAAATAAGAGGTAAGTTTTCCTTTAAATTAATTCTATGTGATCAAGCAAAAAAAAAAAATATGGTTTGGTTGTTTTGTGTATGATAGTCAAAAGCCTAAATAAACCTAATCGTCCTTACACTCTCAAATATAACTAGGCCTTGCTAATATTTCTTCTGATGGGTATTGGGGCTAACATCTCGAAATAACTGGTGACACCTTCCAGTAGTCGAAGTACCAACCAAGGTAATGGCAAGAGGATCTAGTGTTGACTACACCGTCACCTATAGGGAAGGATGCCCTAGTTTTTGCCACTAAAGTAACATCATCCCACATGAGCATTCGAGTATTGAGCTTCTTGGTATTTAGCTACCAGTACTGAGCACTAGATGGGTCAGGTAGCCCTAAAAAGTACCGCATGCATTGGACCTAAGCTTAACCCCCTCTGAAATGGGTCTCTAGTAATGCTCAAGTATTTGTTCTGTAGGCAGATAGAGGAATTTTAAGCTCCCTAAAGAGTCAACATATATGTTTCAAAAAGTAGAATGACCACAACATCTTATTGGATGCCTACCCCCAATGGTCCTAACCTGAACTATAATTTATTTTTTGGCCCCTGTGGGGAGAATTTAGTGAGTTCGATTAGTGATTATTTTTAGAGAGCCTCAATTTTCTTAGCGTGTGCCTTAGTGAAGTAACTGTAATAAGAGGACAAAAGGTCCCAACACACTGGGTGCCTTTTGGTCCAATGCTTACTGATGCTTTGTGTGTGCTTTGGAGTGTACAATCACAAGTGTTATGAGATGTGGATATGCACTGATCCTTTACAATAATTTTCTAATTACGTTATGTGTGATTGTTCCTTGCAAAAATAAATGATGTGTGGATTATGAGGCTCCCCACGAGGTGCAAGGGTGGAAAATATTACTTTCTTTATTTTCGACAGTTTGGTCCTGGTCTCGATTACTAATGCAAAAATTGAACTAATCTAATGCAAAAATTGAAAAACAAGAATTAGCTAAAGATGTGTGGATGTATGGTCCACTTAATTTTCTGCTAATTACTCTATGTGTTTTGTATTTTTTTACTAGCAAATCGTTTGTTCGGACAGCATATGTGCATTGAAGTCCACGTACTTTCCCCTACCTAAACTATGTGTTATTTGCAACAATACAAAACTAATATTAAAACAATTTAGTTGTTAGGATAAACTCTAGCAAATAAGGGTCCTAACCAGTCATGAAATACCATAGCACAGTGATGGAAAATTTCTTATGGGTTGACAACACCATACAACTGCAAAAAACTGAGAAAGGCTTACTACCTAACGTGCGGATTATCTTTCGATAGGCACAAAGATCTGAGCATCTGTCTAAACAGAATGCATGCGGTTGGCAGAAACTGGAAAAAAAAAAAAGTATGCCTTCTCTGAGAAAAATTTCTCACTGAGGGTGACTGAAAATGTTGAGAGGATGCAGGAGTGATTTTATAGCAAATCTGAGCAGGAAAAAGGACCTACATCAACAACTATTAACTCAAAAGAAAGAATTTAGTGGAGTCACCATTCCTGTGGTATTGTATCTGGCACATGGGTGGATGAAATACACTATGCTTAATAGTGAGGCTACTTTCCTACAAGAAAGTCATAGGTCAAAGTGGTTTGTAAAACATTAGTGGAACAAGTTCAACATGTAATAAGCTAAGTTAAATCGAAACATAGTGTGCTACATAAACAAAGAAGCCAAAACAAAAGAACATGCACAAGAAACACGCTCAATAGAGAAAACACACTAATAACTCAACAATGGAGAGCTTTCTCTCTTTATTAGGTGTTGGTGGTAGTAGAATATAGAATGTTAAATCTATTGTAGTGGATCCTTCGAGCTACCGAGCTCCAATATCCAAGACAAGGGGGTCTTCCCCTTAATTTTTCAGCAATCCTCTCTTCCCTCTCAAAGGATGGTAGATCAACGGACACATGGTGAACTCTTCTCTCGTGGATTGAGGTGTTGGATGGCCAAAAAATGAATCCTTCCATCCTCTTGCTGTTGGACAACACAAGCTGGCTTGCTGGGGAGAAATTTGGATAGAATAACAATGTGTCTCCCATTTCTCATCCCATGGCTAGCTTTTATAGACAAATTTCAAATTTTCCCTCCTTCTCTTGGTACAATATGGATGTTGACAGAAGAGTGGCGGCATGATTCCTTTGTGTGCTGCACTAAAGCCTCAAGGTGTCTCAAAGCCGATTGTACTTGGTTAGCTTGAGTGAGAATATTTTTCTCCAAGTGTGCCAAGTGGTCTTGAATGGTGACATTCCACATCCTCAGGACCACGCAACTATTACATGTTCTTCGTGGCTATTGAATAAAAAATTGCAATGATTGCCTAGGGCCAGTCCAAATTCCTTGGTGACCTTAGGAAAAGTTAAATTTTTCAGCTCCCTGAGTGTATTTCTTCCCTCTAAATCTTTATTTGTACCTTCTGCTTAACATTTTCTAATGTCTTTTACTTGTATGATTTTCTAGCGTTAACAATTTCCTCCTAATGTATGAGGTATAAGAATAATTGTATAGAAGAATACATTATATTTTATTTTTCTGTGTAGTCCTTTTGATAGAAAGAGAGAGTAACTTGCTTGAAAACTGGGTTTGGAGACCCCTTGCTGTGAGTAAAAAGAGACATCGTGCTCTGTTGGAACCCTGTAGGAGATAGAATGAATAAAATATTTCTACGAGGTGGACATGTCCCATGCTCGTGATTTTTTGACTAGTTAAGCTTATCTGACATATAGAGGTTTTGTTTATGTCACTTTTGTGGTAATGACTTGTTGTTGGGTAATGATGATGTTTTTTGAAGCCCTCATGGGAGTTTTTTTTTTTTTAAGAAGTTTGAATGTGGTGCCCACACGCATAACCTTGGTATGGCATGTTTTTGTTAGAACAAGTGCTCATTGTATGCATGGGTATTTGACTCTTGGGGACCTTCCTGTGTAAGCATTGCTGAAAGAGATGCATATCAAGTCACGAATCTTCGACGAATTCTGACAAAATGCAACGGTTATGAAATATGATACCATCTTGACATGAAAGTTTGTCTTGAAGCCGAATATCAAGAGGATAGATGACATCAATGGGCAAGATGATTCCCATAGTGCCATCCAAGGATGCCCCTATTGAGGTGGGGATTCATCCAAGGTAAGACCTCCTTCTTGGAATTTTTTTTTTTGTGGTTGACAATAAGGAAGCACCAACTAATCGAGATGAGTACTCATGCAAGGGACCAGGGTTTTTGATGTAGCAGGGTGTGGTGTGATAGGTTAATTTAAGCATGATGACGATAAATGGCTATAACTGATGATGGTAATTAAGTGGCTCGAGGTCGGAGCTTGTAAATGCAAGGGGCAGTTGTCATAAAAATTTATGGTGAGGAAATCCCTAGAGTCGGTAGGACATCCAGGGTGGGTCTGTGGTTGTTATGAGTATCATGGTGGGGTGTGATAAATAATGCATAGCTCTGACCAAATGTTATTAGGGACTGTTGCCAGGTGAGAAATGTAAATGGATGGGTGGTATTGCTCTCCTAAAAAAAAATTGTACACTTTCCAAAAGAATATATAATGGGTTTGGATGTACAAGCACAGAGATGGGTTCCCCTATAAACATGGAGATAATCTATCACTATGGTGTGAGGAAGGTGTTTTGTTGAGGGTGGGGGCCCATTGGTTGGTCTTGGTGTGGGGGTGATGAAGCGGATGAACAGTGTCACAAATGGGCTATGCTGGTGGGGGTATGATAGGCCAAGTGCGAGACGTGGAGGTGTGTATTCGATTTTATGATGAGAATGGTAGTCCGAGAAAGGGGTTTTAACATAACATGGGTGAAACTTGACTTGATGTATGACAGATGAGTGAACATGAAGTACTTCCCGGACTTGGATTTTACGGCCATGGCTCCAAACCTTTGGTGTATGGTCTACATGAGTGATGGATGCCATGGAGGATGAGGTTCTACCGACCTGCGAGAATGGTTACTATGTGCAAGGTGAGGGGATGATAAACATGGTCGGGTGATTGGAACCTATGGTTGATCTCTGTGGAGAAATGATGTCAGGATATGCAAAGCTTCTTTGGGGAGCCTATCATGTTAGGGATATAATGATACTACTCTTGTACCTTTAGTGGTTGGGGTAACTGGTGATTCAACATTTTTGTAATACCTGCAACCAATACCCCAAGTAAAATCATATTTTCTATTCAAACATATTGAAAATAACGTTGAATGGAAAGCAATAAGAGAGGGCATACCTGCTATGACTAAAAAAATGACTTTTCTAAAGCGTGGATGTATGGAGCCTATCTTGAACATAATGAAGTGTTGATGACGCTGTTTCTTGCAATTTGCAATTGGGCTTTCTAAGCTCCAGTTATGGTCTGTTGAATAATGAGAAAGGGCCGATATATTGGCCAATATGGGTCATTTCAATTCATTTGTGTCACTTGATAGTATGAGATCAGAGTTGAGCCTTTACTTCTGAGCCTTTCTTGCTGTTACGATCAGCCTAAGTACCCGGGATTCACGTCGTCAGTGTCAGGTAGGGCCCTGAACGTCCTGCTTTTCAATTTTGTCATTTTTGGCCTGGGAGGTCCATACAAATGTGATTTGTACGAATTTCCTATCTATTTTTTTCCTCAATTGTGCGAGCGATCGAGGTTGAGTTGCCTGGACCTCACAAAGAAGAAAGTCTTCCAGCGAGGTCATCATGCTTGGTGAAGCTTTTGTGCGATGATGCACACGTCTGTAGCTGATACAGACACGCGGTCATCGTGCTTGCTCTCTGCATAGGCACTTTGATGGTCAAAAATATTGAATTTTTGGTTTTTTTTTTTAATTTTAGTCACTGAGTTTTTGGTTTTTCTCTAGTAACAGGATGTTGTGGCATGAGCGAGATTGGATGGATATTTGCGCAGTTGTGGCGTAGGACCCCAATGCTCAGGGGATTTTGGCGCAGTTTGGGTTGCTCAAATTTATAGAGAACAACATATTGAGATCACAAGATAGTATCCTTCGTTTCCTGGTCCGTTGTTGGAACAGGAGATGGTGAGTGATGGTGTTACGGCATAGAGACGTCATCATCTGTCTGACAACATATTTTTACTTCGTGACTGGTTTAATGCCTCAGGAGGGGGGGGGGGGGGGGCTCTTCCACACCCACTCCCCCCTAACAGGGTAAACATCCAACGCTGGGATGAGGAGAATTATGGTCCCGAGCCGCTTACACAGGGATGTGTTCGCATTGACTCTGTGACCGATTTAGTTGAGAGGGGTGCCCTGGAAATGATAGTTCTCCTGACAGGGTCATAATCACCCAATAGGGCGTTGGGTCCTCATATTGGCATCTTACGCTGGCTATAGGCTGGTCACTTCTATGACTGGGCTCGCCATGTTTACGATGGCATGTTGTCACAACTAGGGAAGGTCTTGGGCGATTCTAAGGTCTTCACCTATGTAAGCATCTTATGTCATATTATGTTTGAGAGGGTGGTGATACTCAGACCTTTTCTGACAGTGCTCCTGGGTCCTCCTAGGGATCCTCAGATGCTGCGGTAAGCACTCGTGATGCCCCGCGGTGGAGGAGGGAAGGATGGTCGCTATTGTGATGCGACTGTTGAGGTGTGGTTCTAAGCGAACCCACAACTGTTTCTAGACTATCCATACTCGATGATGGACTTCCAAGGGGACTCGAATATGGGTCTTCCTTCTGGTTACACATGGGGTCAAGCAGGTACAACCTTTGATGTTTTTCTACATTTTTGAGGATTTTATGATGTGTAGATTTATATGTCTTTTATGGTGAAACTGACACTATTTTTGCTTCTCTTGCAGATGTGGGTTTGGAGGGACGTCCTCTTGCCCACTTGATGGGGCATCAGCCACTAAGGAGGGACCTAATTGGGGTCGATCAGGCCTAGGTTGGGAGCCAGGGAGGTGTTGGGGGTCGTTTAGGGGAGGCCAGTAGTGATGCGGTTACCGGAGGGGATGCTACCCTTCTTACTCGTGCTGAGGCGACTGAGGCTCGGGCTACGACAGTTGAGGAGCAGCTAGCTACTACTGAGGCTCGGGTCCAGGTTGCAAACACTCATGCAACAAATTTAGCAGATTCATGGAGTCGATTAGAGAGGTTGACCTGGGGTATGCTGACACGGGGTTTTGTTGATGACTTGGACGATACATGGCTCAGGACTCTGATGGCTCGATAGAGGGCGCATCACCCGACTTTGTGACATGTGGCACTTGCAGTTTTGGTTGTTGCACCTGTACTGGTACCAGGTGCAGCTATGGGTCTACAGGACCCACTTGGTAGGGCTCAGCCCTAGATATTTTTGTATGTTCAGGGAAAGTGCCCATTATGAGGATGCTTCCCTATTTTTGATGACATGTAGATATATTTTTTGACTGATGCTATGGTTAGGGACATGACTTTTACATTGTGACTCATATATTTTGTGGTATATATATGCGAGATGTGTATTTTTTCTGGCTCTTATGATGTGTTGATGGATATGGTTTGTGTTTATTGACGAATGTTATGTACCTATGATGGATATCTATGTTTTCATGTTTTGACTTTCTATGGATGATGGTTTATACGAGATGCATTCTAGTCCAGGATGTGATTAGCTATGTGATTAGTTGTCTGGTTTTGATTTCTTAGTATATGTGTGAATGTAATATGATAAAACTGATGACTTAATTGTCGTGCATGCAAATACTTCCTAAATAGTTTTGAATTCTATACTTCAAAATCTTGGTTTAACTGCGAAACCACTAGCTGGGAATCAAGGTAGACATGTAGATGGCGAATGCCTTGGTTGGAGGCATCGCTCAACAGCCCGATCACTACATCATATTCTGCATGATTATTGGTAGTTGATCTAATACATACTCTGTTTGTGAGGAATGGAGATCGGTCAGGATAGTATGTGGCCCAGGCAGCTGCTACTAGATTTTATGACCATCGTGAGGCTCCATTAGAAAATCCAAAATAGTGAATGGGGGGATGATCCATCTGTGACACCAGAGAATTTTTTTAGAACAAGTCCTCGATGATTGTGATAATCTCAAAAAAGTATGCTACATGCATCTTATCTCTAAGGCCGAGACTTCTTGCCCTTATGGGTGAAATGTTTTGAGGTAGATCCCATTGACGAGGTTAGCTAGGCATGTACCGCCGGGCTCTGACATGATGTATGATCCCTTGAGTAGGAAATTTTTTATGATGTAAGGACCTTTCCATAATGTTTCAAACTTCCTAGGCCCTAAGGCCTCTTTTGCAACATCGTAGCAGAGGACTAACTCTCCCTATGTAAATGAGTGAGGGGTGATGTTGCGGTCGAATGATGATTTTACTCATTTTTTATGTGCCTCATTATGTTGGAGTCACTCTCGTCGATTTTCATCAACGATTTCTAACTATACCAACCGTTTCTCTAAAGGCTAGGTATCATCGAGGAGTTCGATGGTTGCATGTAATTTGGGGATTTCACATTCAATGGGAATCACGATTTCTACTTCGTACATGAGTTGGAAAGGTGTGAACCCTGTTGAGGCTTTAACTATCATATGGTATTCCCATGAGGCTGAAAAAACCATATGGTGTCAATTTGTCTTATGTTTATTGATCATACGTTGTAACATTGTTTTAAGTACTTTGTTGACAGCTTCTACCTGTCCATTGGACTGGAGGTAGTATGGTGACATGAATTCATGTGTGGATCCTAGGTGATGAGACATATCCCGGAATATTTCGTTTTCGAAATGCTTTTCGTGAGCGGAGATTAACTCCTTAGGCACACTAAATCGTGCGATGACATGGTTGAAAACAAACTGTGCTACGATTTCTACAGTGTTGTCATATGTGGGTATAGCTTCCGCCCACTTGGTAAAATAATCGATGGCTACAATGATGTATTTGCGGTTGCCATATGACGCAGGGTTGCAAGTCATAAATTCATTTCCCCATTTGCAAAAGGGACCGGCTACGATGACTAGGTGTAAATGAGCGAGAGGTGCTTTTGCCTTATGGGCAAAGCATAGGCATTGCTCACACCTTTTGACTGCTTAAATGCAATCGCAGAATAAGGTGGGCCATAAATAACCTTCCTGTCGAAATTTTTGGGTGGTAGCCATCCCTAAGAGGTGGTCGCCGCAAGCCCCACTATGACAGTGATTTAGGTTTTGCTCATCTTGGTCATGCATGAGGCATCGATGTAGGATAGTATCAATGCCTCATCGATAAAGGACGTCCCCCATGAGGAGGTATCAAGGGGCCTGGTGGCGTATGCGCCTTCAGTCGTCATGTGTGAGATTTGGATTGAACTTTTGGGTTCGTAAAAATAAGAGGATATCATCGTACCAAGGATCATCAGTTGTCCCTAGAAATAGATGTTCGTTTGGTAGTGAGTCGTTAATTGGGGATCCTTTAGTCTAATTTGGGAGGTAAATGATGAACTCGGCTAAGATTAAAGATTTTTTCCTCTTAGGGAAGCTAAAATACAGGTCGAATTCCTGTAGTATGACTACCCATCGAGCATATTTTTGGTTCATCAGACGGCGGGTTAACAGGTATCTCATGGGGTTGATAGCTGCTACGACTATTGTAGTCCACAGGATGATGTAATGTGGAAGTTTTTGTACTGCATGTACAAGGGCTAGAGCAGTTTTTTCTTCAGGTTCATATCTTAAAGTGGGGACAACTAAGTTCTTACTGACGTAATAGATTACGTGTTCTTTACCATCTAGTCCATCTTGGACTACCACCCTAGCTATGGCGGTCTCTGATGCTGATAGGTATAGGGTGTAATATTTTTCATAATTTGGTGGGATGATCAAAGGGTTTGAAGAAAATGTGTCTTTTAGCACCTCAAATGATTTTTGAGCTTAATCATCCCATTTAAATGGGATATCCTGACGAAGTGGGCACAGGAATCCTTGCGTACAAGTGGCGTAGTCTAGGACAAAGAATCTCAAGAAGTTGGCTTTCCCTTGCAAGCTTTGAATTTACTTGAGGGTTCTTGGTGGTGGCGCCTCTTTGATTTCCAAGACCTTGAGGGGTCCACTCTGATCCCTTGTTGGGATATGATAAATCCTAATAGTCGGCTTGTGTTGACGCAGAAGACACACTTGATAGGGTTCAAGTGTAGGTTGTAATGTCGGCATCGTTGGAATACCAACCGTAAATCCTCAAGATGATCATTTTGTTTCTTATATCAAACAGTGAGGTCGTCCAAGTAGGCTAATATGAGGTGGGCTAGGTCATGGAATATATAATTCATGGCACGCTGGAGGGTGGCTCCAGCATTTTTAAGATCGAACAGCATAACCTGGTATGCGAATGTGCCCCAAGGGGTAGTGAATGTTGTCTTGTACCATTCCATGTGCCGGATTTGAATTTGATTGTACCTTAAGAATCCGTCCATGAAGGAAAAGGCCTCATGACCGGCACAAGAATCAATGACTTGGTCGATAAATGGGGTAGGATAGTTGTCCTTGGGACAAGATTTGTTCAAATCTCGGAAATCAGTGAAGACCCGAATGGTGTCCTGTTTTTTCATGACGAAAACAGGGTTGGAAACCCGTGATGTGTAAGAAATTGGGTATATGAATATGACTTTGTGAAGCTTGTCAATTTCTTGCTTGATCGCTTTTGCCTTAGATGGGTGCAATTGACGTTGTTTCTGACGTATTGGTGTTATGTCAAGATGTCCCTTTACTCTTATAACAATTTTTTGTATGCGACTACTTAGTTTGGGGAGCATGCTGCCCCCAGTAAGATTTATTTTATTTTTCCTGGTTTTCTCGAGATATTAACCTTAATGGTTGGCGAAATATTCAACATATTCCCTTCTTTAAATTCATCAAGTGTCTAGATGGGATTTTTGAACCAGTCTACCTTCCTAGATGGGAGGAAGTATTTAGATTCAATGGCATATATCTCTTGGGTTTCTGGGTTGTTAGGACCGAATGTTTTTTCTGGAAGAAAAAAATGAGTGGTGATGCATTGAGTCCCAGAAAAAATCTAGTCAGTCATAGCCTCTAGAATATCCTCTTTTGAATGGAACAAGACGTCTAAGGGGGAATTGGTTTGTGTGAGGCCATGAGGAATTGGTTCGGGCCTAACAGTGTTAGTTGACAGATACGAGTAGGATTCCATAGTTGATGGTGTGGAACCAGTTGAGGTCGATAGGGTGCAGACTCATTGAGTTTGCATCGTCGATGGTACAACTATTGTTGTATTTGTAGCAGTCTCAACACCAATGATGGATGAGCAGACAACACGAGTCATGGTTCCCATGCCATATGAGATGAAGCATATGTGATGTTGTGTGTCGTAGACGTTGAATGGTCGAGGAATTTTCACTGTGGTGGCTTGTGTGAGAGCAAGATTATGCTCTTCTCGTGGCGTACTAAGGGTACTCGCACTTCCCTGGATTTGGAAGTTGTGTTGAGTGGAGAGGTGTCTAAATGTTTCCATTAAGGGGTGCAACTCTATTTCCTGATTGTGACTTGTGAAAATGGTGCACTGTGTCAAGGTTCTTATCAAGTAGATGGTGTGAGAACCAACGCTACTCTTTGTGCCCAAAGTGGATGCTCGGAGATGATTGGGCATTGGGGCATGTTTTCACTTATTCCATCTCTGAGTATTTGGTTTTGGTTGGTCTGGATCTTTTAGGTAGTTCGGACTCAATGCTGCCCTTGCCGCTCGTAGCCTTGGGAGGCACTCACAATTCATAGTATGGTGGAATTGTGAGAAAATCCTGCAATAGCAGTGCATGATCTTCTCTTGATTGGAGAGCTTGAACTATGGGATGGTGGTGACCATGCGAAGACTATCAGTGAGTTTCTTGAGATCCTGACATTGATTGACTTTGTGGTCATTTCTATCACACAACCCACATGTCGTTCTTGGCTGGTTTTGGGACTTGCTAGGAAGATGGGTCGTCTTAGCCTTCCTAATGTTTTGGTA
Organism: Pinus albicaulis; assembly: GCA_034641835.2. NCBI lineage: Eukaryota > Viridiplantae > Streptophyta > Pinopsida > Pinales > Pinaceae > Pinus > Pinus albicaulis. The sequence continues at coordinate 263,893,474 of CM076584.1, forward strand.
ATGATGGGGGGTTGTTTGCCTTGTGGAAAGTTGCCTTATGTTAGGCTGTCATGGTTCTAGACTAGTTAAATCCGGGTATTGGGTAGCCAATGACAATATGGTGTCTAAAAAAGGTCGAAACTGGGAGATGTAAATATAGTGTCAATTCTGATGGTTATTAGGAAAAATCAGACAAGATTGTTTTTCCTTGGTTCTCCATTCGCTTTGGTTGGGTACCATGTGCGGAATGATCTTAAATCTGGGAATTTGGTGACCAAGTGGTTACGTGTGTCCCATAATTTTCAGGTTGACCTTATCTGTGGAAGGCAGTTGGGGGTGATGATGTGCCCCTTTGTTGGCTATTTTTCTGCTAACATGAAGAAAATGGACTTGGTTTCCACATTTTATTGAGTTGTCGAACTTTCCACGGATTTTGAATATGATTTGTCTGCTGTGGCGAGGCATGTTATGGCCAGGCGTAAACTATTTAACGTCGAATGGAATCGGGGTAGATAGGGACAACGATGAACCGGGTGATCATGTAAACACAATCTACATGAATACTAAACTGCTCATAAGCCATCATAGTATACAGGGTTGATTGGATACCATCTTTGAAATATCTCTAGAGTAGCACAATTAGTGATGAAGTGATCTCGTTCATCATAGAGTGCGCAGAGCTACATTGGAGATTGAGGGAGATAACAGGGGGGATGTGGTCGTTCAGGTGATTGTCTCTCCTCGGACACATATAATATGGTTATTGTTGCTTCCATCCCTTGTGTGGTAGTACTATTTGCAGATTCCATGTTTGAGCCAGCGAAGTTGGAGTTTTCAGCGGTGAAGTGTCGTATGAAATAAAACCTAGACCGGAACCAATGAATGTGGGGAAAACGACGCACATGGTGGTTGCTTCGATAAATATTACACGTATGTTTTCGATGCCAAACTAAGTTTCTTTTGGAAACGTGAGGGACCTAGTACTAATGGTTAAACACCCTTAATTCGGGACACTATGTGACTAAGTGGTCAGCCTCGTCGCATAATGCGCAAACTGGGGCCCGCCGAGTGGCCTCTATTTTTCATATTTGGTCCATTGGGGTGACTATGTATGAGCAAGATGTAGGCTCCTCTCGTAGGTACAGTAGAGTTCTAGGCTCTCCCTCATTCATTTGCATGGGTCGATCTAAGGGGTCATGTTGGTAAGATTTCTATAGGGTTTGCAGGGCATCCCTATATCGTGGCATCTTTGGGAAATAATGGGTATAATGCCCATAACGGTCGCATATGGCACATGCATGATTGGTGCACAATGCTTTCCCTTGGTTTTTCATGGCATGTTCCTTTTTATGGGAACTTGAGGCCGCGACATTTATTTCGGTGTTTAGAAGAGGTTTTAAGTCATCTAACTTCGAGAAAATATTGGTAGGATGGCCTACGATATCACACAATGCGCAAGGTTGTAATGCCCTAGGTATTTTTGGGTTTTCAATATTCTTCCCTTTTTTGTTGGTTTTCTTGGCTGCATTAGCTGGCACTGCTACGAGTGTTTCGTTAACTGTTGTGGCCTCTTGAGGGGTGATAGGGGTTATCCCTATATAAGTTATGCAAGGACTTCCTAGCATGGTTGGTGGGACCAAATACCACACAGGTATTGCGAAAGTCATGTTTGGCAATGTAATAGTTTCCAAGACTTGCTTTGACACAAAACCAAGTGGGGGGTATAAAAATAGGGTTTGTGCGATGGCGTAGGGTAGGAATGCCATGTCAGTGGCTTCGGTCTCCATACTACTAGTTTCCATATTCAGGCTAGTTTCAGTGTTTGATGATAACATCATGCACACTAGTGCCCCCGTGATTTCTAGGGTTCCCTCTGGTATGATAGGGGATCTCCTAGGAATGATCCTAGGATCGATGATGGTTTGAATTGGCCAGGGCCAAATTCTTAATACCGCGTAAGAAATTTTGTAGTTGTGTCTACGTAAGGTAAAACAACATTGAGATCCTTCATGGGCTTCTTATCATAGTATTTAAGCTGGTCAATGGTGATGATTCGATCTTCATGGGTGAACATTATCACCCGAAAGATAGAATATACTATTGTAGTCATGGCATACATATAACTCCACTCGAGGATTATATTGTAGTCTAGTTGTGCATCCAAGACTTCAATGTCTATAAGTACAATCTTTCTAGCCATCTTTACAAGGAAATTCTGATATAGACCAATCGACCATCGTATTCTCTCAGCATGATGTCAGATGGTTTCAATTTAGGTGATCCCAACTTATGCCAAACAGATTTGGGCATGATGCATATCGATGTTCCTTCATCAATGATGCATCGTTGTATGGTGATGTTATGGACTTACATTGGTATTTGGAAGGTGACCAAGAAGGAAGCCGAGGGCTTTCTTTGTCTAGTTCAAAATCCATTAGGTGCGAATCAGAAGGGTAGATTGCGCCTAATGTGGAAAGTAGGGCTTTCTATTTTTTTAGGCATGATTGTAGGACTTCTAAGGCTGACATGGAAGCGGGTGATTATGCTAAATCATCCACTATGATATAGTTATGGGCAACTTTTGAGCTGTGTCCTACGCGTCTGGTTGGCCCTTGACCGTTTTTGGAAGGGGCTCTATAGGTACTTTGGATATGGTTAACAGTGCAGTAGGTGCACTCGTGCTTGTACCTGATGGTTTGGGGTCCAAAGGGGTGTCATAGTTCCTATTCCTTGTTTGGAAGAACATTTCTTCGCCAGTCATGTAAATTTCGCAGTTGCCACTTCCAGTATCATTTTGGGGTGGTTGTTATTGTTGGGTGTTAACCACTCCTTAGGGGGGAAAGTCTCCTGCATTACAGTAGGTTGTTGGGTAGGTCGCCCTTGTCCGCAGTTACCTTGAATTTTTTTCAGTTTAGGAAGTTTGGGACAGTGGTGAGTGTAATGGTCGTACTCACCACATATGGCACAAGAATGGTTTTTCCTTAGACTGGACCTCTTTTTTTTTCCTTGGGAGTTGTTGTTTGGCTCTTGGTTTTGATTTCGGTTGGGGTTTCCCCTAGACTGAGATCGTTGGGGGCGTTTCTCGTTACTACACCCCTATCCAAAGTCTCCCTTTTTTTTATTCCTAAGATTCTTTCTCACAACGTTAGGAGGTTTATTGCGGTTCTTCTGGTCATAATCCTCGTGATGCTGAGCCTGGGAAGGTTGCACTAAGTTCACTGGCGCATTGTTTTGCAGTGGGGGATTTTCTACGGGGAAAGGGGAATATTGGTTTCCTTGTCCCTGGTTGGTATAAGATTGCTGGGGGGATATCCTCCATCAGCATTCCTAGGTGAGTATTGGGTCCCCTGCGAGGGAGGTTACAAGCCTCCTTGTTGTTGGTGATATGGCGACACCCTATTTGTCATATTTTGCAAAGGCGCAGATTGACTTTGGTGGTAGACAGGCTACCTTACGTTCTAGGTAGAATCGTATGAATAACCTGGGTACTGGATATTGCTGCCTAGGTGACCTTAGGTCAAAGACTTGATCAAGTCATCTGCGGTATTCGATGCACCTAGAAATTCTCTATAAGTTTGTAGGCATGGGGAATTTGGTAGGACATTGTAGATATATCTTGACTAGGTGTAGATAGGTTCGATTTGTTGGGATTTGCAAATGGCATCCTCCTCAAAGTAGGTTTTTGTGTCTTCACGTATTTTGAAATCTCTACTATGAGATTTTCCAAAAACAAGTCCAGAAAAAATCTATCGTTGAGTTTGGCCTTGCATAAAATACGACGTCGTCGCCATTCGTGGAGATGGTCCTATATATGGACAGCTAGCGTTTTCCTAAAATGAGTCAGCAATTCCATCCCCGAATCATGCTAGATGGGTAGCTGAAAATAAGTGAGAAACGTAGTAGCGAGGGCACTAAAGGTTCAATGTGAAGGAGAAGGCTACCCAACATATCATTTCTACGCAAGCCCTATTAGGGTGCATTGAAATAATCTCAGTCGAATAGTATCATCAATGATATTATTAGACAAACACCATAGGTGGGAAGTCATAATATGATTTCCAGGGTCTTCCGCTTGCTTCCCTTCGAATTTTGGTATATCTAAGGGGAGCTTCGTGGGCATGCAAGGCAAATTAAGGCAATGTACAATGGGGTCATTGGTTAACTTTGATAGATCTAGAAGGTTTAGTGGTGATAAAAAGGGTAACTAAGTATTCACTCCCAATGTGTACTATGGAAACACAAGTGTCTGAGTGTAATTTTTTATGGTGGGTGCTTGGGGAATATTACCCTATGGCATACCCTGTTGGATGTTCTGCTGACTCCCTGAAGGGGTAACGCTCCTCTGCCCTTTAGGGGTTGTGGGAGGATTTGAGTGTGGTGATCCTACTAGGGTTTCCACTGTTGTGGTGTTGGGTGACCCTTAGGGGTTTCCAATCATAGATGCCCCGATAAAGGATGAACTGATAATGGTGGTGGTGTGTTGTCTTTGACGCCTAAATGGCGAAAGACCTGGCACTACTCCCTCTAATGGGGGGAGGTCCAAAAAATGCCTAAACCGACAAGGTCTCGTTGGGTCTGTTATGGTGTCGACTAGCTTAATCTTGGAAATATTTTTGGTTTGCTGAGGGAAGGAATATTTTTATCAAAGAAAATACGATCACATGCATAAAAAAAAGAAAAAAAATAAGAGGTAATTTTTCCTTTAAATTAACGCTATGTGATCAAGCAAGCAAAAAATATGGTTTGGTTGTTTTGTGTATAATATTCAAAAGCATAAATAGACCTAAGTGTCCTTACACTCTCAAATGTAACTGGGCCTTGTGAAGATTTCTTTTGATGGGTATTGGGGCTAACATCCGAAAGAACTGGTGTCGCCCTCCAATAGCCGAAAAATCGACCAAGGTAATGGTAAGAGGATCTAGTGTTGCCTGCATTGTCACCTATAGGGAAGAATGTTGTAGTTTTGGCCACTAAAGTATTGTCGTCTCACGTGAGCATTCGAGTCTTGAGCTTCTTAGTATTTAGCTACTAGTACCAAGCACTAGATGGGTTAGGTAGCCCCAAAAAGTACCACATGCACTAGGCCTAAGCTTAACCCCCTCATAAATGGGTCTCTGGTAACGCTTGGGTATTTGTTCCATAGGTGGATAGACGAATTTTAAACTCCATAAAAAGTCAACATCTATGTTTCAAAATGTAGAATGACCAAGGCGGCTTATTGGATGCCTACCCCTGATGGTCCTAACCTGAAGTATAATTTCTTTTGTGGCCCTTGTGGGGGGAATTTAGCTAGTTCGATTAGTGATTATTTTTAGAGAGTCTCAATTTTCTTAGGGTGTGCCTTGGTGAAGTAACTGTAAGAAGAGGACAAATGGTCCCAACACATTAGGTGCATTTTGGTCCAATGCTTACCGATGCTTTGTATGTGCTTTGGAGTGTACAATCACAAGTGCTATGAGATATGGATATGCGATGATCCTTTACAATCATTTTCTAATTACACTATGTGTGATTGTTCCTTACAAAAATAAACGGTGTGTGGATTATGAGTCGCTTACACCTTGCCTAGTTAGACTAATTTTTCACTATAGGGAGATGGAAAATTGTTTTAGGAAAGCGTTCATATGCCTACCCAGGCTCACCATAAGGTGCAAGGGTGGAAAATATTACTTGCTTTCTTTTTGACAGTTTGGTCCTGGTCCCGATTCCTAATGTAAAAATTGAAAAACAAGAATTAGCTAAAGATGTGTGGATGTATGGGCCACTTACTTTTCTGCTAATTACTCTATGTGTTTTGTATATTTCACTAGCAAATCGTTTGTTCAAACAACATATGTGGATTGAAGGCCACTTACTTTCCCCTACTTAAACTATGTGTGATTTGCAACAATACAAAACTGAAATTAAAACAACTTAGTTGTTAGGCTAAACTCTAGCAAATAAGTGTCCTAACCAGTCATGAAATACCAGAGCACAATGACGGAAAATTCTTATGGGTTTCCAACACCATACAACTGCAAAGATTTGAGAAAAATAAGTGAAAATGGGCTTACTGCCTACCGTGTGACTTATCTTCCCACAGGCACGAAGATCCACATGTTTGTCTAAATAGAATGCACGCGGTTGGCAGAAAAATAAATAAATAATATATATATATATATATATATATATATATATATGTGTATATGTATATGTATATGTATATGTATATGTATATGTATATGTATATGTATATGTATATGTATATGTATATGTATATGTATATGTATATGTATATGTATATGTATATGTATATGTATATGTATATGTATATGTAATAAAAATAATAAATAATAAATAAAAACCACCTTCTCTGAGCAAAATTTCTCACTGAGGGTGACTGAAGGTGTTGAGAGGATGCAAGAGTGATTTTGCAGAATTTTTGAGCAAGAAAAAGGACCTGCATCAACAACCATTAACTCAAAAGAAAGAATCTAGTGGAATCGCCATTCCTGTGGTAGTGTATTTGGCGCATGGGTGGACGAAATACACTGTGCTTAATAGGGAGGTTGCTTTCCTACAAGCAAGTCACATGTCAAAGTGGTTTGTAAAACGTTAGTGGAACAAGTTCAACATGTAATAAGCTAAGTTAAATGGAAACATAACATACTACATAAACAAAGATATAAAAACAAAACAACATGCACAAGAAACACGCTCAATAGAGCAAACACACTAATAACTCAACAATGGAGAGTTTTCTCCCTTTATTAGGTGCTAGTGGTAGTAGAATATAGAATGCTAAATCTCTTGTAGTGGATCCTTCAAGCTACCGAGCTCCAATATCCACGAAAAGGGGGTCTCTTCCCCTCAATTTTTCAACAAGCCTATCTTCCCTCTCAAAGGACTGTAGATTGACGGACATGTGGTGAACTCTTCTCTCTTGGATTGAGGTGTTGGATGGCCAGCAACTGAATCCTTCCAATCCTCTTGTTGTTGGACAACACAAGTTGGTTTGTTGAGGAGAAATTTGGCCAGTATCATAATGTGTGTCCCATTTCTCTTCTCATGGCTAGCTTTTATAGACAAATTTCAAATTTTCCCTCCTTATCTCGGCACAAGATGGATTTTGACACAAGAGTGGGGGTATGATTCCTTTGTGTGCTACACTAAATCCTCATGGTGGATCAAAGGCGACTGTACTTGGTTATCTTGAGTGAGAATATTTTTCTCCAAGTGTGCCAAGTGGTCCCAGATAGTGACATTTCGCATCCTCAGGACTGCGTGGCTATTAGAGGGATAGTCGCCATGTTCTTCACGGCTATCGACGAAAAATCCGAAATGATCGCCCAGGACCGGTGCTTCCTGTGCGCGGTCCAAAAAAATTTCCTGCTGACCTTAGGAAAAGTTAAAATTTTCAGCTCCTGTAATGTATTTCTTCCTTGTAAATATTTACTTGTACCTTGTTCTTGACATTTTCTAATGTCTTTTGCTTGTACGATTTTCCAATGTTAACACACATCATCAATCATTCCATGTCAGCATTGTCATGTCATGTCATGTCATGAGTGGTCATATGCCACATCATTATTATGGATTATGTATATTGTATTCAAAATATATTGTAAAGTGGAAGTCCAAAGGACACACATGGGATATGAAGAGTCACGTAAGTTGAAAATTCATAGGAAGTCGAATTGTCATGAGGGTAGTCAAAGATTCATAAGGAGAAGGCATCACCGCTAGGTTATATATACTCCCTCATTGTATGAGAAAAATACTTTTCACCTTGACTCCACCAACAAAGCATTAGAGAGATAAGCCAATTCTTTTGTGGAGCAAGGAGTGGCTCCAACGCTCCATTATTGGAGCTAGTGGTTTTCATTGTACATATGTGTCTTGGAACTTTTACTTAATAACAAAAGCCTTCAAGGGCAACACGTTCTTCATGCATGGATTATGAATGTTTGTTAGACTATTCTACGGATGTTTTCATTTCATGTTTACTTTCACATGTGCTAAGATATTTGAACTATTTCAGTTATTTTAGTACTTATCTTATTGAGAATCTATTGTAATGGTTTATATTGTTGTCCCGCCCTTGTGGACTATTTCACAAGACATTAGAAAAACCTTTCTTATTTGTTGGTTGCAATGACCGCCGCATCCCTTATGGATAGATGGACCCTTTTGGTTCGAGTGTGTCTCTTTTTGGGTGGTATTATTACATCTCTCTTAGAGGCACACTTTTTGTCTCCCCCTGTAGTAGAATAACCTTGACACACTTACAATTGAACACTCACTAGGCACACTCCCCTTGCTTTGTAAAAGTACATTTTCACTCCTCTCTCTGTTAATCTAGATTGTTATTGATGGAAATATGGCAATAGGATGCTATATGGATGATGGAAGACTACTTGAAGACATGATGCTTCATATGATTAATGACATATCACTATGGCATGGTGAATTGGTGACATTATAACCCTATGTTGGAGAAGGCAAAAATCAAACCATAAAGAAGCCCAACTCTCAAAGGCATTCTACCCTACCTCCATTTCCGCACCAATAAACGACCAATCACATTAAAAAATATTTTTTCACTACCTTAGAGGAAGAATTTCTGTATGAGACCTTCACCATCCTCTAGAGCATATTTTTAGCTTTCTAGTGAGCTATCACCTAGCCCGAAACCTCAAGTATTCTAACAAATATGAATTTTTCAAGTTCAACAAATTTGTCTGGTTACTAAGCCGACCTAAGCTCTCTTCCATGTCGGCCTGCCCTTAAGGGACATGTCCTTTCAGTTTGTTGAACGAGTTTATGTATATATAAGAACTTAAATCATCTAATTTAGATCATCTACTCACTCAACAAAATTACAGAAGTTCGGTGAAGAAAGGTGGGTTCATATCTCATGAACCAAAGCATTTCTGAAAGGGCTATTCTTTGAGAAAGTTTTCAGTGAAAATTTCTGTGCAATTTTGGAGTAACTCTGGATCTGTGGAACCAGTACAGTTCAAGGGTTGCAGTGAACTGTGGTAGATAAGTCTTACATTTCTGTGGTTTTTACACCTCATCATCGGTGTTGTTCAAGGGTTGCATTGAACTGTGGTAGATCTGTGCTATATCATTTCAGTCTTGAAACTGTGCTGTAACTTCGGTATTATTATAGAATTTTAAGACGTGGTTGTTGAGGGTTGTCTTCACTGTTCTAGATTCAGGACTGTATTACAAGCATAAAAAAATTTGGATCTGTTATCTCTTACTTCGGTGCTGCTATAGGCTACTAAGGATTGTTGAAGAACAGTCTGTCCATAAGAAGTCCTAGTGCAAAATTGTGCTAGAATTTTAGTAAACGGTGAATTTTTAACTCCTTAATGCAGTTGGTGAAGTGCTGGTACAAAAGTATAAGTACAGTGTGTTGCAAGAACAGTGGGACAAAATTAATGGAGAAGTGTGGTGTTGAATAAATGGTGCAGTATGGTGCAGAATTGATGATGTAGACTTCTGCATTGAAGCACCTTTGAACTAATAATCCAATGAAGAAGCAAAGAAGGATTGGTGTCCTTGGGGTAGGTGCCCCTAAACTCAAGGTTGGTGCCTTGGTGAAGATAGGGTCGAAGCCCTAGAGGTTGGAGCCTCATCAAAGTCCAAGTTGGTGCTTGGAAACAGGTTGGTGCTTGATTCATTGAAGGGTTGGTTCCCTCACACATCTATTGTACTCAATTATCTTGAAAAGGGACTGAAGTTCTTATTAATCCTTAATAATATCATTATTATACACCTCTCTATTTTTTAATTGTGAAGAATCTAACTGGAAAAAATTAACAATTGAAAATAAATACAAATTCACCCCCCTCTTAGTATTTCCAACAATTGGTATCAAAGCCAGCTTCTTCAAGATCAGCTTAACAGCTAGAAGAAGGATTCTTAGGCACAATTAAGAACATGGAAGCAACAGGGAAACTACCTATATTTGATGGAACAAATTTTGGTTTTTGGAAAAAGAGGATGTCCTACTATCTAATGTCTTTGGTCCTGATGTATGGCACTATGTTCTGGATGGGTACAAAGCTCCTGCCAATCTTCCAACTGATCAAGATGAAATAAGAGCCTACATTGCTAATGCCAAAGCTTTAAATTCCATCACTAGTGGAATTACCGATTCCGAATTTACGAAAGTCATGAACTATGACTCGGCCAAAGAAGTATGGGATAATTTGGTTTCCCTATATGATAGGGACTCCAAAGTCAATAAGGAAAATATTCAAACCTATAGAAGACAATTCGAGAGTCTGAAAAATGAATGATGAAGAAGATATTGCATCATATTTCCTCCAAGTAGTTGAAGTGGTTAACTCTCTTAGAGGACTAGGAGAAAATATTGAAGAAAGCACCATTGTTCAAAAAATCCTGAGATCGCTTCCTAACAGATTTGACTCCAAAGTAAGTGCCATAGAAGAAATGAAGGATCTAGATACTCTCAAGATGGATGAACTCCATGGAATTCTCATTTCCTGTGAGATGAGGAAAGGGAGTCCAAGTTTCAAAGAAGCAGCCTTCAAAGCCTCAAGATCTACAAACGAAGGAAAAGGATGGAATTGCAACAGCGATGAATCTGATACTAAAAATGAATTAGCTCAATTTGTAAGAAGACTAAAAAGGGGATCTAAGCTAAAAGTTAAGTACCCTCTTATTTGTTTAATTGTGGAAGAATAGGTCATTACGCTGCAAAATGTCCCCATAAACATGATAGTGATGATGAAAAGGACTCTAAAAGGATGATGTACAAAAAGAAAGGGTTTAATAAGAAGAAATTCTTCTCCAAACAAGATGAGCTCGATGAAGATGAATTTGTAGTCATCAAAAAGAAATCAACCAGAAATATGCACCATCACAAAGAAAGAGATGATGAATCAGATGAGGAAAGTAATTATGTTGGAAGCAAAGAAACATTATTCATGGAATTTACAAATGATGATGACTCAGAATTGGAAGATGAAAGAAACACAGATAGTTTTCTGTTGAATGCCATTGAAGAAAATGAGAATATACAAAAGAAGATAATTTCCCTCAAAATAGAAAGAGAGGAAGCAAAAATAAGGGAAAACTTCTTGAACATTAAGCTAAAAGAGAAGGATGATATCTGTGAAAAACGTGAAGTTGAAATAGTATCTCTAAGAAAGGAATTAGAGAAATTCAAAAAGAGTTGGAAAAGCTCTCTAGCTCTTGACAACATTCTTAATACTCAAAAACCTCAACACGACAATTCTGGAATTGGTTTCAAAGGAGAATCATCAAGTACAAAGAATAATACCAGAAGTTATGTTGATGTACTCTCTTGCCATCAAAAAGAAGAAAAGTCATCTCGTCAGGAAAAAATTCCCATCTCAAAACCAAGAATTGAAGAAAGAGCAACTCTAAGGAAGAATGTTGGTTCAAACTATGGATACTACAATAGGTATCAAACTATTTTTCTTGGGCACTGTTACAATTGTAAAAACTTTGGGCATCAAGCCAAACATTGCAAGGCTCATAAGAATGAAGCACCAAGATTGAAAAATCAAGCAAACCAACTACATGGTCCTAAAGAGCAAGGACAAAACAAAACTTACAATTCCTTTGATCCCTTGGCTAAGTTTGATCTGTCTTGCTCATTATGTGATAATTATGATCATAATGAACAAAATTGTCCTCTCAAAAGGGAGAAAGCTAAAATCATAAATCTCAAAACTGATAAATGTGGCCTAGCTCTATGTGATCATAGTGAAGAAAATCATTGGTTTGTGGATAGTGGATGCTCAAGACATATGACAAGTGACCAAAATAAGTTTATCTCATTGAAAAAGAAAAATGGAAATGTATCTTTTGGAAGTGGATCCGCTAAAATCAATGGAAAAGGAACTGCTACCCTTGTCAATGGACTAGGAAAGGCTTAAAATACCTTGCTGGTAGAAGGGCTCAAACACAATCTTTTAAGTGTTAGCCAGATTTGTGACCAAGGACATAATGTTGTCTTTAGTACAAAAAACTATGAAATAAGAGACTCATCCTCGAGAGAACTTTGGCGAAAGGAGTAAGAACACCAAATAATTTTTTATATACTCAGTAGAATCCAAAAAGATAAATGTTACTTAAGTAAAACAGATGAAAGTTGGTTATGGCACAAGCGATTGGGGCATACAAGTTTTGATAACCTAGTCAACATTAGCAAAATTAATGCAGTAAGGGATATTCCAAAAATGTGCAAACCAAATAAAGTTGTATGTGGCCCATGCCAACCTGGAAAGCAAACCAGAACCAGCCACAAAACTAAGGAGTTCTCAACAACAAAACCTTTGGAAATCATTCATGCAAATTTGTGTGGGCCAACTAGAACTCCAGCTCTTCAAGATGAAAGGTACTTTTCTCTATTTTTTGATGACTATACTAGAATGATGTGGATATATTTCATAAAATATAAATCCGAAGCATTTGAATGTTTTAAAAATCTTAAGGCTCTCATTGAGAATGAGAAAAATTCTAAGATTAAATGTCTTAGAATGGCTAGAGGAGGAGAATTCACCTCAAAAGAGTTTGATGAATTATGTAAAGAGCATGGAATCGAAAGAGAACTCTCTACTACTAGGACACCCCAACAAAATGGAGTAGTTGAAAGAAGGAATCGAACCATTCAAAAAATGGCAAGGACAATGCTACTAGCTTCCGATTTGCAACCAAAATTTTGAAAAGAAGCAGTTGGCACCGCAATTTATACCTTAAATCGAACTCAACTAAGACCAAATAATTAAAAGACTCCTTATCAATTATGGAAAGGAAGACTTGCTTCAGTAAAATATTTCAGGGTTTTTGGAAGCAAATGTTTCATAAAAATAAATGATGACACACCAAGTAAATTTGATTCTAGAGTTCACGAAGGAATATTTCTTGGATACTCCACTAGGAGCAAAGCTTACAAATGTTACAACTATCATCTACGAAGAATAGTGGAAAGCATTGATGTGAAGATTGATGAAGGCCTCCCAGAAAAAGGAATTGAAGATCATGAAGTTGAGCCCTTCTTTGAACAAAGTGAAGAAGAAGAACCTGAAAAAGAAGAGGAGAATGAAAAGCCTCAAAGTGAACCTCAAAATGAATCTTCACAAACTCCCTCCAAGATCAAGTTTTTTCAAAGATATCATCCGGAAGAACAGGTCATCAGAAATATAGATGAAGGAATCCAAACTCGAAGAAGGATGATAAGCACCCCTAGAAAAGATGATGTGGCTCTATTATCTTTAATAGAACCTGAAATTTTTTCTCAAGCAAGCAGAGATCCTCATTGGATAAAGGCCATGGAAGAAGAAATGTCTCAAATCGAAAAAAATGAGACTTGGGAACTGGTACCTCGCCCAAAAGATAAAAATATAATTGGAACAAAATGGGTATTCAAAAACAAGATGAATGAAGATGGACAAATCATCAGAAATAAAGCCAGACTTGTCTGCAAAGGATACTTGCAAATCGAAGGAATTGACTTCGAAGAAACCTTTGCACCAGTAGCTTGAATGGAAGCCATAAGAATGTTTTTAGCATTTACTTGCTCAAAAGGATTCAAGGTTTATCAAATGGATGTAAAATCAGCATTCCTGAATGGAGATCTCAAGGAAGAAGTTTACATGGAGCAACCAGAAGGATTTGATCTTGCTGAAGGAAAATACTTTGTATGCAAACTAAAAAAGGCCTTGTATGGATTAAAACAAGCCCCTAGAGCATGGTATGCAAAGTTGGATCACTATTTGCAACAAGAGGGTTTCAAAAAGGGAGTGGCAGGTAGCAATCTCTACATGAAGATGGACAAGGAAAAACTTTTGATCACTCTTGTTTACGTTGATGATCTAATCTTTGCTAGCAATAATGAAGAAATGAGTCATGAATTTTCTCTAAATATGTCCAAAAAATTTGAGATGTCAATGATTGGTGAGTTGTATTACTTTCTTGGGCTACATATATCTCAAACCTCTACAGGCATGTTTATATCTCAAGAAAAATATCTTAAAGACATGCTTAAAATATATGGGATGGAAGATTGTGCACCTATGAGCACACCAATGACCACAGATTGTAAATTAAGCAAAGATGATGATACCCCTCAAATAGATGCAACTCTTTACAGGTCAATAATTGGAGCTCTCCTATACTTAATTGCTACAAGACCAGATACTATGCAAGTAGTAGGAATGGTAGCAAGATTTCAGTCTAGTCCTAAACAATCCCATCTAGCAGCTGTGAAAAGAATTCTCAGATATCTAAAAGGAACGACTGATTTCGGTCTTTGGTATCCTAAGAGTTCAACTCTTATTGTGACAGCTTATTCTGATGCTGATTGGGCCAAAAGCATGGATGACCGAAAAAGCACCAGTGGAAATGCATTCTTTATGGGAGATTGTCTTGTATCTTGACTCAGCAAAAATAAATCATCTATATCCCTTTTTACACCTGAAGCCGAATATATAGCTGTTGCTGATTGTTGTACACAAATTCTATGGATGAAGGAAGCCTTGAAGGATGTCAAAATAGAAACTAAGCAACCAATTACTATTTTTTTGTGACAATACTAGCACCATCAGTCTTTCAAAGAATCCGATGATGCACTCAAGAACCAAACATATTCCAATCAAATACCACTTTCTCTGTGAACAAGTTGTTTAACGCAATATCAGGTTGGAATACGTCAATACAAAAGAGCAAATTGCAGATATATTTACAAAACCCTTTCCACGAGAAGCATTTGAGTATCTTTGCCAAAATATGGAGGTCATTGCTCTTGCATCACATTAAAAAGAAACCAAGCAAAGGAGCAACATGACAGGGGGAGTACGTTGGCACCCCATTTGCCTTTGATGTCAAATGGGGAGAAAAAGGTGGAATATTTCCATCAATGACAAAGGGGGAGATTGTTATTGATGGAAATATGGCAAAGGATGCTAGATGGATGATGGAAGACTACTTGAAGACATGATGCTTCATATTATTAATGACATATCACTATGGCATGGTGAATTGATGAAATTCTAACCCTATGTTGGAGAAGGTAAAAATTAAACCATAAAGAAGTCCAACTCTTGAAGGCATTCTACCCTACCTCCATTTCCGCACCAATAAATGACCAGTCACATTAAAAAATATTTTTCACTACCTTAGAGGAATAATTTCTCTATGAGACCTTCACCATCCTCTAGAGCATATTTTTAGCTTTCTAATGAGCTATCACTTGGCCTAAAACCCCAAGTATTCTAAGAAATATGAATTTTTCAAGTTCAACAAATTTGTCTGGTCATTAAGCCGACCTAAACTCTCTTCCATGTCAGCGTGCCCTTAAGGGACATGTCCTTTCAGTTTGCTAAATGATTTTATGTATATATAAGAACTTAAATCATCTAATTCAGATCATCTACTCACTCAACAATATTATAGAATTTTGGTGAAGAAAGGAGGGTTCATATCTCATGACCCAAAGAATTTTTGAAAGGACTATTCTTTGAGAAAGTTTTCAGTGAAAATTTCTGTGCACTTTTGGAGTAACTCTGGATCTGTGGAACCGGTACAGTTCAAGGGTTGCAGTGAACTGTGGTAGAGCAGTCTTACATTTCTATGGTTTTTACACCTCATCATCGGTGTTGTTCAATGGTTGCAGTGAACTGTGGTAGATCTGTGCTATATCATTTCAATATTGAACCTGTGTTGTAACTCCAGTCTTATTATAGAAGTTTAAGACGTGGTTGTTGAGGGTTGTCTTCACTATTCTAGATTCAGGATTGTATTACAAGCATCAAAAAATTCAGATCTGTTATCTCTTACTTCAGTGCTGCTATAGGCTACTAAGGATTGTTGAAGACTAGTCTGTCCATAAGAATTCCTAGTGCAGCACAGTGCTATAAGTTTAGTAAACAATGAATTTTTAACTCCTTAATGTAGTTGGTGAAGTATTGGTGCGGTACAAAAGTATAAGTACAGTGTGTTGCAAGAACAGTGGGACAAAATTAATGGAGAAGTATGGTGTTGAATAAACGGTGCAATATGGTGGAGAATTGATAATGTAGACTTCTGCATTGAAGCACCTTTGAACTAATAATCCAATGAAGAAGCAAAGAAGGATTGGTGTCCTTGGGTTAGGTGCCCCTAAACTCAAGGTAGGTGCCTTGGTTAAGATAGGGTCGAAGCCCTAGAGGTCGAAGCCTCATCAAAGTCCAAGTTGGTGCTTGGCAACAGGTTGGTGCCTAATTCATTGAAGGGTTGGTGCCCTCACACATCTATTGTACTCAATTATTTTAAAAAGGGACTGAAGTTATTATTAATCCTTAATAATATCATTATTATACACCTCTCTATTTTTTAATTGTGAAGAATCTAACTGGAAAAAATTAACAATTGAAAATAAATATTGATTCACCCCCCTCTCAGTATTTCCAACACTCTCCTGATGACAACTAGATCCAAAGCAGATCTCTAATAATTCGGCAACCAGACCTTTATTATAGATTGGAATTCTACACCAACTGGTGTGAGGTCTAATTGGGAATTCATATTGGGGAGATCCTCTGAATGTTGACGGGTCCAGTACGATCAAAATTTATGGCGCTAGAAGGAGGGCAGCCAATTTTGTATGCCTGATAACCCCATCAACTGCAACATCACATCTTCTAGTCAAGGAAACAACATGATTTGCACCTCCCATACTCGTGTTCCTCAAGTTGGCAACTCTTCTTATCCCAAGCTCGAATGAACTTGTGAAATCCCATACGATTGGATTCGGGCCATCCATCATATAACCCGTTATTCGCAAAATCTATTGGATTGATCCTAGGAGTACTCAGTCTTCCATATTCTATGAAGAATAACATATCCACCCCTATAGGGATAGTGGTTTCTACCCTTGAAGATTTGGTTTTTTCCACCCTTGAATAATTAGCAGACTTTGTGGAGAAAGCAAAAGAGCCTCCACTTTTTCACGATGGCGACGGAGATAACGTTGTACTCTTACATACAACTTTCCACGTGTTAGGCAATGAGGAGGAAGAAGAAGGAGAGTCATCAGGTTCTGACAAAGAAGAGGAGGAAAGAGAAAATGAAAACATGGCAGATCAAGATCTATATTGGATGACTCTAGGCCCACTTTCACTTCCGGGTGTTTTACACAAAATGAAAAAGCATTTGGAAAAGCTCTTAATGAAGTTTGACCCTGATAAAATAGTGAAGGAAGAATACCACTTGGATAAATGTTACCTACATTTGCAAACACTTGAGGTACGCCATGATGACATTGCATGTAGTATTTTTCCATGTACCTTGGATGGTAGAGCAGTTGTATGGTATCACAACCTTCCTCAGAACTCTATCCAGAATTGGAAGGGGTTTAAGAAAATATTCCTTGACAAATTTGTTGATGATAGGACCCCTCCATGTTATTGAAAGAACTGAGTAATATTAAGATGGAGAAAAAGGAGAAAGTGAAATATTTCAATCAAAGGTTCAAATGTATCTTGAATAAATTTCTAGAAAACATGAAACCTCGTGACGCCATCACAATAGATTACTATACTTCTGCCTTGCCGCCAAGCATTGTGCAGTTTGTGATGTGAAATATGAAACAAACACTAATGGAAAATTATGAAGAGGCTATCATGGTTGAGAAGTACTTGTACGAAATTGGATTCATCATAGACGATGAACCAACAAAATACTCCAAAGTCATGGGTAAAAGGTCTCAGGCCTCCGTAAGCAAGGCCAAAGAGAAATAACCTTTAGATCCTGAAAGCTTGACCCATATTGTCAATAATCTGTCAAATGAGATGGCATAGCTCAAAATAAGGTCAAGTGAGACCACCATGATTAGCAAGCCTTCTAGATTCAACCTTCTTAGAATGGCCACAAATGTGGGTAGCAGCAGTATCCAACCAACAAATTATGCATAAATCTTGAATGTTGTGTTGAATTACAATGGTTTGGGAATGGATACATATTGCACATATCATCAAGCATACCATTCCGAGAAAACATGCCCACATTGGAATCACATGATGATAATTCTTGCTACGCATATTTGCGATGCGGTGCTTACTGATGAGCAGACCAGGCCTGAAGAAGAAAAGGAAGTATTGAGAATTTGGTAAGGCAATGATTAATTAAAATTCTCTACTTGATAATTACTTGTGAGATTAATTATTTCACTTATGTATTTTCTTATTAGCTTATTATATCTTTTATCATGTCAATTATCAAAACACAAGAGACACAAATTTAAGCACTTCAAGCCAGGGCCAAAACCTCTCCCTCTTGGAGAGGAAAAAACCCACAAGAAATTCTTCTTATAGATTTTCAGATGATAAGTACCATGACCATGACATAGACCCTTGAACTTTATATGCCTCCAAGACCTTGTCAGTGGTTCTTTAATAACTCCTTATTTCTTTCACCTTCCTGCACTAATCTACACCATTCAGCACCAGCCTTAGGGAGCTTTTCACCAACACTACGAAAGCTCGGTTCCTAGCCCTAAACAGTGAGCTCCTTCTTCTGACCTTACTTGATATAGCCTCAGCCTTCTAGAGACTTCTCCTTGGCCTTCTTTTCAGTACCATTGATGCCCAGGACCAAGATCTTCTCTTTCTGAGATGCCTCTTCTTCACGCTATGTATAACTTCTATGAAGACAGAGTCTCCTTTACACACCTTGCAATCTTCCCCTCTTTGTTTCCTAGACACCTTCTTCTGCATTGTATAGTCATCCTCTTCTATATTGTATAAGAAACATGTTTCTCACTTAGGATGCCCTTCGACTTTCCAATTACATCCCTTTACTTCGCACTCTTTCACATAACTTAACTGAGATACTTACACCAAAAAAAACTTCTCTATATTTGTTGAACAGGTTCCCTTCTTTGTACCAAACCGCAGACCTATACTCACATATCTTCTTCAGACTTGTTTGAATTCTGTCTCCTCAAATGAGCCGCAGAAAATCCTTTATATAGTGTTCTCCTTTCAGGATTTAAGCCAACCTTACTGACTGAGGGTAGGCCAATATGATCACAGCTCATAGGCCCACTTGAAGGGCTTATCTTCCAACGTTAAAGAGGTTGTCTTGAGGGTTGTTTTGAGCATCATACTTGAGCCATTTTATTCATGGTTATATGAAAAATTCTTGATGCATATTCCTTTGACTAGACTCTCCATATACATGACTCTTAATTAGTACATTTATGACAAGATGACAAATCCCTAAAAGACATCAAGAAGAAGTCTTTTTATCTATAATAAAAACCTTTCTCATGAAACCCATGAAGCAAGCATAACAAAAAATAAATTTATTATATTTGTCTTCTTCTTTTCATAAATACATAATTACATAGTCAATGTGAAGACCGATCCTAGTTACACTTTCCAACACTCCCTCTTAACTAGGGAGGTATTCATACAAGTCCATGGTCACTTTCAATCCGAGGAATCTCATAAGAAGAATCGGATTGGTAATCACATATGTATAGCATCATATCAACCAGCATTGTCTTGGTGCAAGGCCTTGACTAACAACCCCATCTCTCAATGAGACAATGGGCTACAATGGTGGTGAGACACATGACTTATAGACACCATATTCATTGTCTCTCCAAGGTACATACTCCACCTAGGTGTTCCCAGAGTATGACCATCTTGGAATATTATTCTCTTGGTTGGCCAACCCTCAAAGAATATCGATCCCCGACTACTCTTATCTTGAATTCCCTATCACATTCTCAAAGAGTATCGAATCCCAGATGATTACCCAATCCTCCATTTTGTCTTCTAGGTGAAGACTAGAATGATGTTTTTATTTGTTCTCTCTACATGGCCTTCACTAAGACTTATGGTTGTTAGTCCTGGTCTAGTGCATGACACATGAATTAAATAATAATATACGTCACTCCCTCTTAGCTCAAGAAAGACATACTTCAAGTTTATTCGAAGTAATAAACTTACCACCAGGCTCCCTCTCAACTAAGGACCTGTAGCAACAATGGTGAGACACCCATCTACTCATGAAGAATTCCTCCCCTCGATTTTATGGATTTCGATATTGAGGAATCTTGAAATTTTGGCTTCATAGGGCACAGATCATCAATCACTTTCATTCACGAGTCATGTCAACCATAAGAAAGTGATTCATCAGTCTTTCTCATCTAGTCCACCTTTATGCCATGTTTCTTTTCTTTGAACCTGTTAGTGTCAGTCCAGTCATACTGCCATCAGTAATCAAAACTGCTCTTTTGCATTTGCATATTAGGTGTCTCATACCGAATAAAATTTTACCATTCCGCTAGGTCATGGATTCATTGACGGTAGTAATTTTTATCAATTTTCCCTCATGAGGTACTCGCTGATTTTCCTCCCTATGGTCTTCAGTCATTAGTCTCTTTCATTCTCAAAATCATATCAGCAGGTCATAGGATGGGTCTCATTAGTCTCTAAGGTTTCACCACGGTCAAATTAATGAGTCAAGTGTCAATAAAGATCAGCAAGGTCATGAGGAAGTCAATAAATACAAAGGCACAACACCAGGAAGACCAAAGATATCATTTATTCTGTTTGGTGCAATTTTCACCTCAAAACCATGTTTTGAGGTGAAAATATAATACTTTGCTTTTCAGTCACAATTCAAAAGTTGTTATCTCCACAAAGTGATGTCCCTGCCTTCAGAGAAGTTTTTCACAGCATGTTCGGTACCAGATCATCTTCTAAGCAGATCCATCAGAAAGAACTCGGAAAAAGCTTTCCAACGGTATACTACTCTCTCAAAACTGACTTCTGGATTGAATTTTATGCTTAAGTGAAGTAAAAGCCCTCTATTCCCTAAGCTCCCCCCTATGTCCCATTTTCCCTTTTAACTTTATGTTCATTTCCCTTTAAAAACCCCTTTTTTCCCTTTCCGATCATAAAAATCGCATTACAAAACTTGGAATACATATGCGATCTGATTAAAACCACTTCCCCTTTTCCACACCCATAGACCTTATAAGAAAAGTTATATCATATATAACCCCCCCCCTCCATATAAACCACTTCCCCACCACGCATATAGTCAAAAATTTATAATATAAAGTTTAAATTTTTATTTATAAATTGCAATCGCAAAACTCTTTCGATCGCAACATCTATATGAAGAGCTCCGATCAGTCCATCGCAAACACTTGCAATACGATTAATCGCACAGAACTCCGATCATCGCAATCGCAAGGCCTGCCCCGACTCTTCCGATCGCAACATCCCCCTATTGATCCAGCACCGTCGATCTTCCCCGCCGATCGGACGACTCTCATCTAATCGCACCATCACAATCGGCGCTTCCATAAGTCCCTCTCCGATTGACATCCTCCGATTGACATACCCCCGATTAACCCACAACCGTCGATCTTCCCCCCCGATCCAATGGTCCTCCGCCAATTGGACATTCCAATCGCAATGTTCTCCGATCTCGACATCCTCCGATTGCGACTCTCGATTCCCATCCGACCATTGATTACCCCCGCCGATCGGACGGCCCACAATGAATCGCATCTCCTTCGATCGCATCGCATCGCAAACCCCTTATGTTCCGTTGCGATTGCGATCACTCCCCGCTCCCAATCTCCGATTGCGATTGGCCCTTGGGTCCCACCATCAATACTTCCGCCCATACATATAATAAAGGCCTTTTTCCTTTGTTAAACCCGAAATTTGGTTTTAAATTATATGCAAAAGGTTTCCCCCCAATCGCATCGCAAATATTATATGCACCATCCTGCTCCTCCTCCCATTCCAATTGCGATTTGCGATGGCGCTATTATATTTCATTATATGTCATATATCCCTCCGCCCTTCTCCGAAACTCCGACTGCGATTATACTATTGTTTCAGATTCATGTCTCTGCCCCGCTCCCGATTCCGATTGCGATTTTTATATGACTCCTGCCTCTTTTCCCTTCCCTTTTCCCATTTAAAAATGAATTTTTCCCTTCACAAAAGCATAAATTCAATTCAATTTATTTCAAACGGCAGATTAATAAAAATTCGGTTTGCTTCAAAGGGGCTAAAGGGAAGCAAAACGTCAGAGGCCGAGAAACAAAATGTAACAGTCACATCTTCAGTTACGATTCCTCCTCCTCCCATCGATCTATATTCCCACAAATTATGTCTATTTATTGTAAATTCCAATCATTTGTAAAGGATCAGAGTTCTGGGAAAAGTGTGGAAGAAAAACTCTGCTCTCCATTGTACAGTATTGGCACGGAATTAATAAAATGATGCAGCTCTGATTTGTGGGATTCATGTGGTATGAGTTTTAGCATATGTTTCTCTTCTGTGTTTCATACGTACATTGTTATGTTTCATCATTCATTTATATACATTTCCAGTTGAATTTTTCGAAGTTCGAAAGGTAGAATCCATCTTATATGCTCTGCCTTGGGGACTCATTCATACTCAGTGTGTTTTCTTCTGTTTGAAAAGGATCCATGTATTATGCCCTTTTCAGCTCCTCAGCAGTCTTCCCATTTCGCCTTATTTCAATTTGATTGTTAAACCTCTTGCCTGCCTTTCCCCATGAAATATCCTGTGTCCTTGATTTAATTCCTCAGCTCATGCTGTCCTTTTGTCCCATACATCCCTGAAAATTCAGTCATTTATCAAAACCCTTTTCATAGTCATATATCTAGCCTAAAATCAGTTTATTATCGTGTTATTGAATATCGATTCTACGGAGAGAGCCCTCTCCTGTCCTTGTAGGACTAGCTACAAGGCTGAGCGTGGTTTAGTTGTTACCCTGATTTGCCTTTTTTCAGCCTGAGGTTCAGATTGGGTGCTAACAGAACCATCTCCAAGGATTTTACATCCTTCCACATGATTGGCAGCCCTACATAAACTTATCCAGATAAACATATACATAAGAAATTTTAAATCAAAAGTTACCTTAGTGATGATGTTTCACCATGACATCTTCCTATAGGCATCAACATCCTCTATTCAGATTGACACATCTCCTAAAGATATGTCATTTCAAGGGTCTTCTTTTTTACCATACTTCTATTAGATTCCACATATCTTCCCAGGATATCTCCTAGTCACATCTTCTTGGCTTTCGGATGATAACCGCCTCTTTACATGGTTGAAATTCATGATCTCTTCAATTATTTCTACACACAGCTTCACAGCCAGGAACTTCCAGTATTCAGTCCCTTGTTTGTATACAACTACCTCATACTCCATATGAGGACATATTTAATTTCATCTGTTAGTGGGAACATGTGCACCGTAAGAGATCCTCCTTCATAGATCATACTTCTAAAGATACAATTCCATTACCTGCAACCATATGACATCACTTCACATCATCCAATGTTAGCATATAAATATATGTACCTCATACCTTTTCCCTTTGATTCATCCTATAGAAATTTTACTAGAATCAAGAACTTCATTCCCTTGACCTACTTCATCAATATGTCATCATATCCTAATCCCATAATTTTGTAGCATAGAATTCTCGATGAAACCTTTTTTCTTTCTTTATAACCATTGAATCCATAGCGAACTCCATTAGAAAATGTAAGCACCTATTTTCATATTGATTATTGAATGTTGACCCTTGATCTTGATGACTGCCCTCCATCAATGTTTTTTATTAGTGAGGTTTTTTTAGGTCTTTTTAATGGTGAGCTTAATGAGCTCCCTATAATCCGGACACATTCGCCATTATCCATCCTTCTTGTGTACCAATACTATAGGAGCAGAGAAAGAACTTTGACTAGGTTGAATTATACCCGCCTCTAACATTTATGCAATCATATGTTCAATTTCGCTCTTTTGGAAGTAAGGATATCTATAAGGCCTGAATCCATGTAATTTCGCTCAAAATATTGCTCCATCTGTAGTATCCATGTTACAGGATCCTTCCCATCAAACTTCCTCATATCCATTTTTGAAATATGGTGGTTCTTCCCGCCAACATTAGAGTTTATGAAATCACGATTAACATTTATTTTGTTCTCATCATGAGGTTATTCTACTATCTTTTCACCATTAGGAAACATTTCTTGTATCAACTTGGTCAAACCTTCGATGTCTGCTTTTAGATCATTCTTCATGTTTTTCATGTTGTTTTCCATGTTGTCTTTCATGTCATCCATATTAGCTTCCATGCCAGCTTCCATGCCATCCATCTTAGCTTCCACGCCTTTCTTCAAACCATCCATCTTCTCTTCCATGCCTTTCTTCAAAACTTCCATTTCATTTTTTGTTTCTCTTTGTGAGAGTGAAATTTGTTGCACTTGCTCTTGTAATTTTGATAGATCATGTTGCAATTCTTCATCTTCATGAGTCATAGTAGACCCTTCTAAAGGCTTAATGGGTGTTGAATTATTTTTACGGGGCATCTTTTAGAACCCAATACTGATATCTATTCTACAATATGCCCTTGGAATCAATTCAAATTGACTCTTCAAACATGACTTATGCAATTCGGAAAAAAAATACACACCTTTTTCTTGCTTTTGAGGAGCTCGATATTGAAATTGGATTATCTATGTGATTGCAACACTTCAATATTTGAATTTTAGTACTGACGTAGCCCTATGAATTATCTTTTGAATGCCACAGGTCTAACCTGATTTGGATTCTCCAAGACAAAGTTGTGTCCAATCTCCCACAATGACCTAATTATGGACTAGTTCAGTAGAGCGAACTTGTACAACTTGCCACGTGTCACTGTTTCATCCTTTGTCTCTGAAATTGATAGCCAAGAAACTGCAGTCCGTGTACTTGTGACCATTTTTTACGGCACCCCAATCCGATGCCCAGAGAGAGAGTTATTGAACTTTTCCCACGATCACCTCTTTGAGATGAAATTTAGGAGCCTGAAAAAGCACTACCTTCCACAGATCATATCTCCAAAAATATTGTGAACCAAGCTCTAAAATTTTTTGAAGAATTTCCTCAATATTTCAGCTTCGCACCATACGAATTTCAGATTCTGAATCTTTGTAGAAAAAAATTTATAGCGCAAATTCCACGATGACCTGTTTAGGAGCCTGAAAAAAGACCTAACTTCCACAGACCCTATCTCCAAAAATATTGTGAACCAAGCTCTGTAATTTTTAGACAATATTCCTCAGGATTCGGCTTCGCACCCTAAAAATTTCAGCTTTTTAAACTTCGTAGAAAAGAAATTATAGCGAAAATGCCACGATGACCTGTTTGGAGCAGCGAAACCCTAGAATCCAAAGCTCTGATACCAAATGTTGTGTAACCAGCTCCAAAAATAGAAGAAAAGAGATATCAACGCCTTCGAAATCAGCCACTTCGAGGGGAAACATCCAATACATTACATAAATGAACAATTCTTGGATGATTCAATTTACAAAACCTCCTTTCTATATATAGGAGTCCATGGGGCCATAATGTAATCCTAGTGGGCCACAATGTAATCCTAGCCGACCTAATAATAATAATTTAAGGGAACAATAATAACAAAATGGGGGTTACAAGGGTACAATAATAACAATAAGGGGGTTACACTAACAACAATAAGGGACTATACTAGTAATATAGGTACCTAACAAAAACTATCAGTATTGGGTTCTAAAATGCCCCCTAAAAATAATTCAACACCCAGTAAGGCCTCAGAATACTCTACTATGACTCATGAAGAGGAAGAATTGTAGTATGAGATATCCAAATTATGGTACCAAGTGCAGCAAATTTCGATCATACAAAGAGAAATCAAAGATGACATCGATGGTTTAAAAGCAAAAATGGGTCACAAAGATGTTGGGTTTGTTGAAAATTGTAACTAGGTTGGTCTTCATGTTGACTATGTAATTGTGTATTTATGTAAAGAAGAAGACAAACATAATAAAATGTATTTTTTTGTACTTGATTCATGGGTTTCATGAGCAAGATTTACTATGACTTCTTCTTGATATCATTAGGATTTATAAGAGTCATTGTCATGTTAATAGAGTCATGTTACACGTGAAAGAAGACCTCCAAAAGACAATACACAGTCATCCTGAAAGTCGGCCTCATTAAATATATATTTGACATGTCAGCTTACATAAATAGGATGAATCCATTCAAGAACTCATTTCGGCTTATTTATGAAGCCTAACCACTATAAATATCAACCTCGGCTCAGTCTAAAAACATAGATTTTCAGATATCTACTATGAGATTTTTAGTGACCTATCTCTGAGGTTTTTCGATGACAAGACAGAAGTACGGTTCGGTGCATCTCTGATTTTGGATGGGTATAACAATGATGGAACTCAGTTAATATACAGCAAGAATTTTCAGATGATGACTCAGGAAAAACACAGTGATTACGGTTCGGATTGTAGCACAGACTTTGGGAAACATTATAGTGACACTTTTTTCACTATCTCGGCGTAATATATCAGTATATTTCGGTGACATCTTCCAGTGCTTCCTCATTTAAGGAGTCAGTGCTGTCTCAAGTAGAATTTTGGTGCTCGGTGTCACTTGCTGCTACTGCAACAATGATTGATGACATGTTCTGAAGATATGATCTCAGTTTGTGGAAGATCAAAGAAGTAGAAGAGCCTCAGTCCTAGCCTAGGATATATACAACGTGAAGGAAGGCCAGCACAACCATGATATAGTCATTGTGTTGTTCAGTTCAAAGATGATGTTCAGTAATAGGTTTCAGTATCACAGTGCTGCATGGTGCAATCAAAAAGGATGACTATGTATGATTGTGTATTGGTCTAAGAGAGGCAGTTTAGGTCAAGGTTTTGGTCATGGTATTTGTTCTCATCAAGTGAAGAATCTATATGAAGATATTTGCAGGTTTTCCCCTCAAGAGGAGGGGTTTTATCCCTGGCTTGGAGCCTAACTAAAGTGTTGTTGATATTATTGTTTTGATGGTTGTTTGATGTATTGAACATAATCATAATGATGAAAAAATATAATAAGGAAATAAGTAAGAGAAACAGTTATCATATAAGAGAATTTTTATTAACGTTTTCCCTACCTAATTCTCAACATGGTTTCAGAGCTTTAGTTACAAGAAAGGGCTACATTGATGCTTCAGTTTGGATGCATGGGTTAAACAAGCGCAGATCTCATTCAAGGAGTATTACCCATACACAAATACTTACATGCACACAGTCACGGTATCTCCACAGTCTTGGCATACATGTATTTGAAGTGATGTTGCATAGGTATCCTCAATACAGTCTAGGCCTACATAAATCTCCACAGCTCAGACTCATTCTGAAAATTTTGGTGATATACTATAGTTCGGAGGGTAATCACATATCACAGTGGTATTCTCGGCATGACTAAATAGACAAGACTCCATTCATTAGTACTACCACATTGATAGAACTTTGATACTATCATAATTTGGTATGATCAATGCTACCATAGTAAGAGCTTGCAGTACATCATAAAATCCCACCAATCTCAGTACTAAAACTCAGATCAGTCAAGGGCACTTACAATATTGATTCAATTCTATATATATGATTTGGTGCTTCCTCCAGTAAAGATAATTCTTATATATCATTGAACTCAATGACATGATCTCAACTAACCAGTGGTGGTCACAACATCGGAAGAATACAATCTTAAAGTTCAACTACACAAATGGAAGTCATACCACATAGTTTGGAGCATCTTAAGAAGAAGATCATTCAGGGAAGCATCAAGGTGAAGATATTCTCTTCACTTTCCAAGTAAGTATATTTCATTTTCATTATCAATTTTGGTTAAATGACTTCGTTGTGCATGGAGATATATAAGATGTTTGTATTACCAAAGGTCCTTGAAAGAAATAAGGAGGATAGTCATAGTCCTCATAAATAAAGTCATAGATAAGAGTCTCCTTTGAATTCATGGAAAGAAACTCTTAAGGCTCTCTCACATGAACAATATTGGAGACACAAAAAGAGATAGAAGAAGAATTATGAACAGTACAAGAAAAGATTGTCCTCAAAGGATAATGTCAAATACAGGAAAGAAATTTCATGAAACCTAAAAGGATGGAAGAAATAATTTCATAGAAAGAGGGAGTAAGAGATCATTAAATATTGGTCTCTCTCACAATAAGTCTCTTTATGGCTCTTAGATCCTGCATAAGATATGTCTACAATAAATAATAGGATGCGGTGTGACATCATTTGAAACAAGAACTCATGTGATCAAGAGGGTAACAAAATTTATGGATAAGTAAGTTACCTCATTCAACAACTTAGTGTTTTTATGGAAGAAGACAACTTGAGGGCAATAGTTTTTGCAGAACTCAAAATTTTGAAGAAAAAGAAGTCATCTAGAGCAAGTCGCATCCTACATAAAAATGGAAACATCTGTCAGATAGGCATCTTTAAGATCCTCAATATTCTCTAATGGAATCTTCATTAGAAGATTCACCAATACAGAGAAGAAGCAAGTGTTTCAACAAAACTCCAACTTATGATATTCATGAACGATGATATGATGACACAAGAATAGATCAAGGGATTGAAGATCTTTCAATCTAGGAAGTTGCTGAAAGGAACATAGATGACATGAAGGAAAAATGAGGTATGTATACTTGTATTTAATATTATATTGACATGTCGAATGGTTGCAGGTAATATAGATCACTAGAAATATGGTCAAGGAAAAATGATCTCCTCCTCTGTAAGGATGCAGGAAAGCATAAAGTCACACTAGATGAAATGAACATAATATGTTCTCATATGGAATATGAGGTGGCCAACTATAATCAAGGAACTCTGATTGAAATTTGCTAATAAAGATATGTGTGATTAAAGGAAGAGATCACGAAGATATGCAACCATGGAGAAGCAATCAACATCTAAGAAGACCAAGAAGATTTTACTAGAAAGATCTCCCAGGAAAAATATGAAGTCTCTAATGGAAGAGATAGAAACCTTGATAATAAATAACCTAGGGAGATCTGTCAACATGAATGAAGGATGTTGATGCCCACAGTAATATTTCATGGTGAAAGATCATCACTAAGGTAACTTTTGTTTCAAAATTTCATATGTATATGTTTATATGGATGAATTTGTGCAGGGCTGCTAATCATGAGTAAGGATGTATGATCCTTGAAGATGATTCGAAGGAAAGCAGCATGGCATAATGGTGGACGAGATGATAAAGACTAATGAATCACTTTCTTATAGTGGACATTACTCGTGAATGAAAGTGATGGATGATTTGTGCCCTATGAAGCCAAAATTTGAAGATTCCTCAATATTGAAATCCATGACATCGAGGAGAGGAATTATTCATGAGTAGATGGATTGTTGTTGCATGACCCTGGTTGAGAGGGAGCCTGGTGGTAAGTTTCTTGCCTGGAAGAAACTTGAAGTGTGTCCTTCCTGTGTTGAGAGGGAGTGACGTATGTGATTCTTTATTACATGTGTCATGCACTAGACCAGGACTAACAGCCATAAGTCTTAGTGAAGGCCATGTGAAGAGAATGGATAGACACGTCATTATGGTCTTCACCTGGAAGACAGAATGGAGGATTGGGTAATCATCTGGCATTAGATACTCTTTGAGGATGAGATAGGGCATTCAAGATAAGAGTAGTCATGGGTCGATATTCTTTGAGGGTTGGCTACCCAAGAGAAGAATAGTCCAAGAAGGTGATACTCTGGGAACACCTAGGTGGGGTATGTACTTTGGAAATACAATGACTATGGTGTCTATTAGTCATGTGTCTCGCCAACATTGTAGCTCATTGTCTCGTTGAGAGATGGGGCTATTAGTCAAGGCCTTGCACTAGGAAAATGTTGGTTGATATAATTTTATACAAATATGATTACCAATCCGATTCTTCTTATGAGATTCTTCAGTTTGAAAGTGACCATGTACCTATATGAATACCTCCCTAGTTAAGAGGGAGTGTTGAAAAGTGTAACTAGGTCGGTCTTCATGTTGACCATGTAATTGTGTATTTATGTAAAGAAGAAGACAAAGATAATAAAATGTATTTTGTTGTACTTGCTTCATGGGTTTCATGAGAAATATTTACTATGACTTCTTTTTCATGTCATTAGGGTTTATAAGAGTCATTGTCATGTTAAGAGATTCATGTTACACTTGAAAGAAGACCTCCAAAATACAAGACACAGTCATCTCGAAAGTTGGCCTCATTAAATATATATTTGACATGTCGGCTTACATAAATAGGATGCATCCATTCAAGAACTCATGTCAGCTTATTTATGAAAACTAACCACTATAAATAGCAACCTCGGCTCATTCTACAAATAGAGATTTTCGAATATCTACTCTGAGATTTTTGGTGACCTATCTCTAAGGTTTTTCGGTAACAAGACAGAAGTATAGTTCGGTGCATCTCTGATTTCAGATGGGTATATCAGTGATGGAACTCGGTTAATATATAGCAAGAAGTTTCAAATGATGACTCAAGAAAAACACAGTGATTACAGTTCGGATTGTAGCACAAACTTTGGACAACATTACAGTGACACTTTCTTCACTGTCTCGGCGTAATATATCAGTACATTTCAGTGACATCTTCCAGTGCTTCCTCAGTTAAGGAGTTAGCACCATCTCAAGTAGAATTTTGGTGCTTGGTGTCACTTGGTGCTACTGTAACAATGATTGATGACATGTTTCGAAGATATGATCTCAACTTGTGGAAGATCAAAGAAGTAGAAGAGGCTTAGTCCTAGCCTAGGATATCTACAGCGTGAAGGAAGGCCATCACAACCATGATATAGTCATTGTGTTGTTCAGTGCAAAGATGATGTTCAGTAACAGGCTTCGGTATCACAGTGTTGCATGGTGCAATCAAGGAGGCTGACTGTGTCTTGGTCTAAGAGAGGTAGTTTAGGTCAAGGTTTTGGTCATGGTCTTTGTTCTCATCAAGTGAAGAATCTATAAGAAGGGATTTGTGGGTTTTCCCCTCAAGAGGAGGGGTTTTAGCCCTGGCTTGGAGCCTAACCAAAGTGTCGTTGATATTATTGTTTTGATGGTTTTTTGATGTATTGAATGTAATCATAATGATTTTTGTGGTGGATTCGACACATGGGTGTATGAAATCACATGAGCTTAGAGAGTGTGGTCTACTCTCTAAACTATTGGTAACAGGCGTATGTGGGAAGAGCTCAAAAGCATAAAACTTAAATGAAATAATATGCTGAAGTATGCTCTGGTTAAAAAACTAAAACTAAAAACACAAAAGAAGCTATATAGAGAGTTCCAAACAGTAAAATGCAAACTATGGCTCGATGGCCTCTTCTTATTAAATGTTTGGAATAAAAGAAAATCTTACCCACTTGCCAAAGGGCCCCTAGACAATGGCTCTAGGTCCCGATGCAAGGATTTTTGTCTTTCAAGTTCTGCCTCTGATGCAGTCTAACTCTCTCTCACTGCTGTGGTGGACTAAGATGTTGGGTGGCCAACTATCGAGTCCTCTTTAGCTCTAGCTCCGAGTCACACACAATGTTGGTGTTGCTTGGGCAATTTTGGCCAGCATAACCTTGTGATCACCATTTTTTCATCTCTTGGTGGGTTTATATAGGTGAGCTTCAAATTATCCTTCCCTCCCTTGGTACATGATGGATGGTGACCCAAGGGAGAGGTGTGATTCCATTGTGTGCTCAAATATTATTTTGTGTGCTCACATATTGTCTAAGGAGGCACTGATGGCTATCCTTAGGCGGCTTTCACATAAGGAGTAACTGTCCTTTGCTTGTTGTGGTCCCAGAAAATGACTTTTTTCCATTTCCAGGAATGTGCGCTTATCGGGCAAAAGGGCGCGCAGAAGGCGCTCTTCTCGAAGGAAAAAGTGCGCATTTGAGCATTTATGACTAGTTCAACTCTGATTTTCTCAAAACCTTAGATATTTTAAATACTTCTTGATTCCATAATGTATTCCTAACCTGTAAATCCTTAGGCTCGACATTAATTGATGTCGTCTTTTGCTGTATGATTTTCTAGTGTTAACAATGATGAACAAAGGTAATAAGGAAAGAAGTAACACAAACAGTTATCATATAAGATAACTTGTATTAACGTTTGCCCTACGTAATTCTCAACGGGGTTATGACTTTGAAATCATCTACAAAAAAGGGAAGCTAAATGTTGTTACAGATGCACTCTCAAGAAAGAATCAAGAGGTGGAAGAATTTCTTGGTGCCATTTCTATTATCCAACCAGATTGGATAATCGAAGTAAGGGATGAATGGAAGGAGGACGAAGAAGTGTGGACCCTCATTCAAAATTTGCAGCAAGGTCCTAGTACATACGATACATTTAGTTGGAAAAATTATTCCTTATGGTACAAATATCGCTTATATCTTTGTAATAATTCCCAACTAAAACAAAAAATTCTTTGGGAATTGCACACTTCTCCTTTAGGAGGACACTCAGGATTTTTAAAAACTTACCATAGGGTGAAGAAAGATTTTTTTTGGGATGGACTTAAATATGATATTCAAAATTTTGCGGTAGAATGTTTGTTTTGCCAGCAAAATAAAGCTAAGGCAATTAAGACGTCGAGTCTTCTACAGCCTTTATCCATTCCAAGTCAACATTGGGAGGAGATTTCAATGGATTTTATCACAGATTTACCTAAGTCCAAAGGAAAGAGTTTCATCATGGTGGTAATTGATAGATGTACCAAGTATGCACACTTTTATGCATTATCTCATCCATTTAAAGCAAGTACAGTTGATACTGAATTTATGGAAACAATTCAAAAGTTACATGGAAACTCAAAGATTATTGTAAGCGACAGAGATCCCATTTTTACTGGAAATTTCTAGACGGAATTATTTTCTTGTTTGGGTACTCAACTAGCTCATAGCTCATCTTATCATCCTCAATCCAATGGTCAAACTAAGATAGTGAAGAAATTTTTGCAAGGATAGCTTCGTTGTTTTGTATCTGATAAATAAACATAATGGGTCAAGTGGTTACCTTTGGTTGAATGGTGGTATAACACTTCCTTCCATACTACAGCAAAAATGACCCCATTTATGGCACTTTATGGATATCATCCACCATCCATCACATCATATTTAAGATAAAATTCTAAGGTTAAAGCAATTGAAGATCACATCGAGCATCAACAACAAGTTCTCCAACTCTTAAAGGATAACCTAAATTTGGCACAACATCGAATGAAACAACAGGAAGATCAACATCGTAGCGAGAGAAGTTTTGATGTAGGAGACTGAGTATATTTATGGCTACAACCATACAAACAAATGTCACTCAAGAAAGCTAAGAAGGATAATAAATTGTCTCCAAAGTATTGTGGTCCTTACAAGGTGTTGCAAAATATTGGTACTATGGCATACAAATTGGAGCTTCCTACTTCTTCACAAGTGCATCCAGTTTTCTATGTTTCATGCTTAAATAAGGTCATAGGTGTCAAACTTCCAGTTCAAACAATATTTCCAAAACTTGATGAGGAAGGACAAATCTTAATGGAACCTGAAGCAGTCACGGAGACAAGAACTCGACAGCTACGAAATCGATCAATTTCGGAGTATCTCATCAAGTGGAAGAACTTACCCACTGAAGATTCTGCATGGGAGGATGAGAATTTTATACGAAAGCATCCAGAGCTACTCAAGTGTTGATGACAACATTTTTTTGAAGGAGAGGGGCATGTTAGGTCCCTATATTACTAGTGTAGTCCCTTATTTTTGTTAGTGTAGCACCCTTATTGTTATTATTGTACCCCTGTAAACCCCATATTGTTGTTATTGTGCCCTTACTTTAAAATTGTTAGGTCGGCTAGGATTATATTGTGACCCCATGGACTCCTATATATAGAAGGAGGTTTTTCATTTGTATCATCCAAGAATTTTTCATTTATGTAATGTAAAGGAGGTTCTTATCACTGTAAAATCAGACAAGCAAAGATGACATTATTTAATGTCAAGCAGAAGGATTTACAGGGCTGAGGCACATTAGAGAATCTGAAGTATTTAAAAATCTCTAAGGTATACGAGGAAAATCAAATTGTGCACTGAAGGAACCAGCAAAATGGGCCTTTGCGTGCACTTTTCTTCGATAAACGTGCCTTTGCTCGACTTTTCCTCAAAAAGCCGCATGGACCTGAGAGTGGCGGAATTCACTTTTCGGGACTGCAAGGCACACTCCAGGGCATTGATACCACACTTGAGACCACCTAAATATAGTCGTCCAAGCCTCCTTAGGACCTCAAGGGATCACACAGGATTGGCAACTTCACTACTTTTATTTCCAAGTTTATGTGTTTGTGCCTTTTTGCATAGACCTCTTTCTTTGTTGTGGAGTTGGGCTAGAATTGCCCCCTTACTCTCCTTCACTGCCTGATTCACCCTCAGTGAGAGGTTGAAGCTGAAGAGCTCCCAAAAATTTCTTTGTAGGAAAATCGCGCAACTTTTTCACAGACGGATGTGCTCGACCGCGCGCGTTCAGTAGCGACCTGCTTGCAGTCTTCGCACATGTCTTAGTCTTTTGCACGCGGAAACCAAAAGTAGTAATTTGCTACTATTTCCATTCTTGCTTGTAAAGTGACTGACAACCCATAATAAATCTGCCAGCACTAGTTGAGGTGTCCCACAACTTGTTAAAGCTCACTTTTAGTTGTGTTTTAGTAGTTTAGGTGTTAGTTTTATTTCAAGTTGATTTTCGCAAAGTTAACACATAGTTTAAGTAGGGGGGAAATTAATTTGCATTCTGAAATAATTTATGTTTTGCGAATTCAGGCACCAAAAAACACCTAGTTAATTAGCCAAAGTAAGTGGCCCCAGTCCACGCATGCTTAGCTAAATATTTTTCATTTTTCTAGTGTAAAATTCATTAGTTTAGTTCAATTTTTTGCACTAGGATTCGAGACCAGGATCGAATTATTTGTAGAGAGAAATTAATCTATGTTTCCTTTGCACCTTTGGCTGATCCTAGGCAAGCATATGAACACTCTCTATTGATAACTCACCATATCCATATACTTGATCATTTAGATTAACTAGGAAACATTGGAAGCGGCCCATATCTGCACATGTTTTTATTTTGAGCAAGGAACAACCAAACATAGTTTAAATAGGGGATTTTGAAAAGGATCAATGCATATCCACATGTTCAAACTATGCGCTTGTGCACATTCTGTTCACACACATTCACAGCCTAAGTAAATTAAAGACACCTAAAACTAACTTAACCAAACTCACTAAAATCTCCCCACAGGAGGTAGGCATCCAATAAGCCGCCTTGGTCAGTCTACATCTTGAAACATAGAAGTTGACTATTTAGGGAACTTTCAAATCCATCTATCCACCCACGGAAAAGAAAACCCGAGCACATCAAAGACCCGATTCAGAGGGGGTTAATTTTAGGCTCAGTGCGTGCGGTATTATTCAAGGCTACCTAACCCGTCTAATACTCGGTACTTGTCACCGAATTACCAAGAAGCTCAAGACTCGAACGCTCACGTGGGATGACGGTACTTAGTGGCCAAACCTAGGGCATCCTTACATATAAGTGACAGTGTATGCAACACTAGATCCTTTACCCTTACCTTGGTGTATTTTCTTCGGTTGACCGGGGGTGTCGCTAGTTATTTCGGGACGTTGTGCCAGCATTCGCAAGATGTCTTCTCAAGGCCCAGTTGCATTTTAGTGTGTGAGGACGAGTAGGTCTTCTATAATTTGTGTATCATACACAAACAACAAAAAACCTTATTTTTCTATTGACTAGTCACATAGGATTAATTTAAAGGGAAATTTTATCTTTTATTTTCACTTTGTTTTATGTATGTGATCGGATTTTTTTCTTTTATTGTAATCTCTATCCTCTCAATTTTTTCCAAAACCATACCTAGTCGATGCCAAAACGGACCCAACGGGACCTCGTTGATCTAGACATTGTTTGGACCTCCCCCCATTACCGAGAGGGGTTCCAAGTCTTTCGCCATTTAGGCGTCAAAGACGGAACACTGCCACACTTAGTGGTTCATCCTTTATTGGGGCAGCATTAGTTGGGGACCCTAGTCGGTCACCCAATGCCACACCGATGAACACCCCCATAGGGTCACCACACACCACTCCTCCCACAACCCCTAGCAAGCAAAGGAGTGCAACCCATTCGGGAATCTAGGTGAATGCACAAGAGGGTACGTCGCAGACAAACCCTATTCCTAACCAAAACATTGTGTTTTCGCAAGTTGCAATGACTACAAACTCGCAGTCACCTTTCCTAGCTTCGTTAAATCTACTAGATTTAACCAAGTTGAAAAATGACCCCATTGCACACAACCCAACATCACCTCCCATGCCCACGAAGCTCCCTTCGGACATTCCAAAGTTCGAAGGGAAGCAAGCGAAAGACCTCGGAAATCACGTGATGACTTTCCACCTATGGTGTTCGTCGAACAACATCGTTGATGATACTATTCGATTAAAACTATTTCAACGCACCCTAACTGGAATAGTCGCGAAATGGTATGTGGAGTAGCCCTCGGCTACATAAGGAACCTTTAGCACCCTCGCTATTGCGTTCTTGACCTATGTTCAGTTACCCATCCACCACGATTCCGAAATGGAATTACTGAATCACTTAAGGCAAACACACATTGTCCATATCTCGGACCATCTCCATGAATGGTGGTAGTGTCGTAGTTTGTGCAAAGCCAAACTCGACAATCGAGTTCTTTTAGACCTGTTCCTAAAAACTCTCACCGCATAGATTTCAAAGGATGTGGCACAACAAAAGCCCATATCCGAAGAGGATGCCATCAATAAGGCCCAACATCTCAAGCTAATCTATACGCAGTGAAGGTATATTTACAAGATCCTGCCTAACGCCCCACGCCTGCAAACTTACAAATAATTTCCAAGCGCGTCGAACTCCGCAGACGGTTTAATTGGGTCATTGACCCAAAATCACCTAAGAAACAACGTTCCATACCCCGTTACGCATATGATTCTACCCAAAACATGCCGCAACCCAGTTACCAAAGTCATCCTGCACCTCCACAAAATTTTACCAGTATGGCATCATCGTACCACCATCAGCATGGAGGAACCTATCCTCCGGCCTAGGGGCCCAGTACGCAACTAGACATGCTGACGGAAGAGCTTCCCCCCAACAACCATTTATAAACTAGGGACAAGGACCACAATATGCCAAGTCACCAGCACAAAACCCACCCATGCAGAATAATTCACAGGTGAACTTTGTGCAACCTTCCC
Source organism: Pinus albicaulis (assembly GCA_034641835.2). Classification (NCBI taxonomy): domain Eukaryota; kingdom Viridiplantae; phylum Streptophyta; class Pinopsida; order Pinales; family Pinaceae; genus Pinus; species Pinus albicaulis. The sequence continues at coordinate 263,930,678 of CM076584.1, forward strand.
AAGACCAACCGCGCCAACCATACAATCAGGAGAATCCAAATTTTCCTCCCAACGTGGCTAAGAAAAAAGGAAAAAACAAGCCTAAAGGAAATCCTAGACAGAGGGGGCAACAATCAACAACACCCTCCACAATCTTAGAATGGAGGCAACTCCAACCGAAATCATAACTAGGAGCCAAACAACCCCCAAAGGTAGAACAAGAGGGTGAATCTATGGATGGACCATTATTGTTCAACCTATGGTGAGTACGGCTATTACACTCATCACTGTCCCGACCTCCCTGAGCTGAAGAAGTTGTAGAGTAACCGTGGACAAGGGGGATCCTCACAGCAGACAACAGTCATGCAAGAGCCTTTCCCCCATGTTACACAGCAATTTGTCACCGTCCCTGCAATCCCCATCCCACACATTGGAGGGCTCATTCCGTGACCTGTGAGCAGAGACAAGGCTTGAAAATACTTTCATCGCATCCCTCTGAAGATGAGCTTTAATTGCCCTGAAAATATCTCCCTGCAAAAAACCCTAAAAATAACTCTTTTTCAATTGGCGCGGTTCCACAGTTTAGCCCTCGCGCCAAGGGGGCAATCCTCCAAAGAGGGCACGCCAATTGGCACTCTGTCATAGAGCCACACCCGCGCCAACCATATTAAGAGGTGTTTTTTAAAAATAAATGGCGGAAGTTTCGTCCTAACAAATTCCTGGACTGATATCTATCTTGAGTTGGGAGGTTTGCCTACGGATTTCCATAGAGAGGAAGTGGTTTTCCACCTCTCATGGAAGCTTCCTTGATGATAGGGCCAATCCCATGATTATAGGGATCCCAACTCCCCTTCCTCCATCTATAAAAGCTTGCCCATCTCCATGGCAAGCTAGTCTTCAGAGTCTTCAAATCTCCAAGTTCCCAAGAGCTTTCACATCCTTATGCTGCAAGAGCCTTCTTGATTCCCTTAAGGAAAAATCCAAGCAAGGAGACTATTTCCAAGTATCCGGAGAGAGAGGCTTGTCCCATCCTTGACAAGGTTTATCGAGACATGTTTTGCTGACGACCCGCCAAAGGAGAGTGTTGCGTCAAAGCTATGGTTGTATTCTTCTTTTGACTCTTTAATGATAAGCGACTATTGGTTATGGTTCCACTCTTGTTCTTGATTATGTTCATGAGTTATGTCCTCTACGACTGACATATAGTTGTATATACTGGATTTTATGCTTGTGTTTGTGTTGTTTCTTGCATGTGCAGGTGTCCGATCACGAAGATCGTGAGGATTCTGATCTGCCAGGGCAAAGGAACGGGAGCACCACCTCTTCTACAAACAACAGCGTTGGATTCCAGGTAAGCCTTCCTCGCAAGTCGGTTTATTTACGATTAGGAACCTACACTGTAGCATGTTTGATTTTTTCTAGACCCGATCTGGGCTAGTAGGGATCGCCTCTGTCCGCAGAGGGGATTTACCTCCTCAAAAATTTGGCGACTCCGCTGGGGACTCAGCTTGTTGTTTGATTTGTAAGCTATAGACGGAGCCTGAAGCTCAGCCAGATAGCCTTCGAAACGCTATTGCTCTGCATTAGCGAAGTAGATCAACGCTGCTTCAGTCAATCTCTGGTTTAGTTTACGGACTTAACAACTTGGAGTGTTGTCTTGTCTTTTCTATTGATTCTTGATCCTCCTTGCTTGATCAGCTCTTTTGGGCTGGTTCTTTCTGTGAATTTGGTTTTTTTGATAGCTTGATTGTCACTGGTCTGCTTGTTGGATTGCTCTTTTCTATTTTTGACTAGTAAACTCGACTGGCGCGCTTTTCAGCTTGACAGTCGCGCCCATTGGCGCAGGTTGCTAGTGTATAACCCGCGCCAATTCTATTATGGCGCTAGTTTCAGCCTTACAGTCGCGCCAATCCTGTAAGGTACTAGGGTTTACTCTGTTTTGAGCTTTCTGAGCTTGATCTGTGTCTATCTCGCTTTGAGCCTAGATCACATGGTTCATTTGAGTCTTGGAGATTCTGCTTGAAGTGGTGAAGTCTGGTCTTGGTTGGGAGAAATTCTTTGTTTTTTCATTTTCAGGCGTTGGCGCTTGTTGTCAGTTAGCAACCCACGCCAATTGGCCATTGGCGCTAGTTGTCAATGTGCAAGTCGCGCCAGTTGGCGCTAGTTGTCAATGTACAAGTCGAGCCAATTTCAGGGTGTGTGAAAATTAAGATTTTTTCCCTAAATCCTTCACCAGTGTGTCTTTCCCTTCCGGTATTTTCCTCGTATGAGCATAGATTACATTGCTCATTGTTTGGGATGTCTTCTTGCTATGATTGCTTGATGTAAAAGGGAATGAATGCCTTGTTTTGATCTCATGCTTTGGAAGTCCTCTTTGTGTTTGACCTCATATGTCTTGTCGCCTTTTGAGGGATTTCGTTACAAAGTGTTTAAAACAACGATTGCATTCTTAGTGTTTGTTTACATCTCTTTTGCATTCATCCTTCATTAAGAAGATTTGCGTTTATTTAGTTTTCATCTCAAAGTGTTCTTTTTGTTAAAATGCATTAGATCACATTGCATTGAAGAGTATTTTGAGATTTATCATTGAACTTAGATCACATTGTTTAATGATTGAAAACTAAAAATCGCTTTGAGTGCATTCTCTTTCATTGAAAGCATGAATTAAGTAGATTCTCACTTCATCGAAAAATGCATTGAGTGCATTCCTATTATTTGAAAAGGAAAAAGGAAATTGTGCATAGATTACAATTGCATAGTTTTTGAAAAAGAGGATTTTGCATAGCTTACATTGCATTATTCGCATCGTTGAGTGTTTGAAATTACTTTTGGATAGTGAAAGTCATCTGGTTTGGAAAAACTTTTGTTTTCAGTTTTGTTGTTTGTTGCATCATTGTTTGAAGCTCTTCCCTTAACTAGATAGCATTCATCGAATTGAAAATTTCTCTTTTCTCATATAGCTGCATATAGGAGATTGTCAGATGACATATGGTAGGGCCTTGAAACTGGAACATAATTGAAGATCAACCATAAAATTTACTCAATTTACCTAAGGAAGCATTGAAACATTAACGAAACATTTAGAGGTCTAGGTTAGAGACATGTTTCGGCGTCGTTAAACCTAGTAGCTGCCGTTCGCCTCTTTGCTTTATACAGCACTAGTACAGACTTGTGCTCCCCGTACCGTCGAGTATATAAAGGGAGACCCCACTAGGTTTCTATCGTTTATCCATAGGAAGCCGAGTCTGCCGCCCTATACCCATGATACACCAGACACAGCATTCGAGGAGACTGCCTGCACGTACGTTAAGTAGTTGGTTGATTTCTCTTTCATTTTGAAACCAAGGTGTATATTGCAGTTCACGGTTATTTGGTACGCCCTTTGCCTAGTATTCCTAAGTAGTCATTTTGATCTTTTCTGACTCTTTAAATTTGAAAGGATCATTAAGTGCTTGTTCTTTCACGCTTGTTTCAAAACTGAAAGAGATGGAGTCACCTTTTGCCTGTTTCTCGACTCTTAAAAGATGAAACAGTAGAGTTTTGTTTCAATGTTTTAAAAATTAACTGCCCACGAAATATTCCTGGTTAAAGTTAGTTTCCTTAGGGTGTTGTTCTGAAGATCATTTCTGATGGCAACTTTTCCAGAGTTCACCAACCAAGGAATCCCCTCCGATGGGAATCCTGGTCCTTTTCCTCCTTTTGGAAATGTTGGCGCTCCTTATATGGCAACGTTGTCCCTTCCTGGGTTAACTGTTGGGTTGCCTGTTTGGTTGTTTTCAACCTCTGTGGTCCCAAATGTCTCGGCTACTGTTCAATCAGTTCCTCCGCCTGAACAACATCATGTTGATTCCAAGGTGGACCTCTCCCCTTCTTCGCCTGTTTCTGCGTCCTCCTCTTCTACTTCGCCTAGTGAAAGTTTGGATTCGAGTAACCAGGTGGCTAAGAAGAAGAAGAAGAAGACAAAGAAGAAGAAGTTAGATAAAGGAGAGGCTAGCTCTGCGGCTATTGCGCCTAAGAAGCCTTCCATTGATAAACCTCCCAACCCTCCACGGAAAGTCAAGTTCCCTTGCATGTTGTGCACGGGAGACCATCTTCTTCGAGACTGCCCTGGCATTCCCAAGGTGCTTGAAGCATGGTCCAACGGTCGCCCACTGTTGCCTTTGGCTTCCGGGAGTCAAGTTGGGGGCATGTCTTCAGCTGGTGCTGGTAAGGCTCCTAAGAAGCAGGGTAAGATTACCAATCCCTGCAAGTTGTGTGAAGGGCACCATGCCATTCACCTTTGTTCGTATATGGATGAAGCCAAGCGAGTTTTGGACAACCCAACCGGTTCTACACCATCCCTTCCAGCTGGTTATAATCGGCTTTCTTTGAGTCCTCGACCAGCTGATCCTACGATGGGTCAAGAGTCATCCTTGGTCGATCCTGCTCCCTCGGAAATTCAGATTCAGGAATCCATTCCCGACCAACCATTGGTCGTGGGATCAGTTGAGTTGGCCCCGTCTGCGGTACACCAGGTCTTTTCCGTTGAGAGTGGATCTCACACCCCTCATGTCCTAGTTTCTTTAGATTCTTCAGACTTGGAGAAAGATTCTTCTGTCCCTATACCTCAAGAAGCGGCTCCTCCGCTTCCCGTAATGGGGGTCCCAGAGGATTCCCCTCCCACCTTCGAGATGGAGGTCATGGAGGATGCTTCTTCTTCTTCCGTAACACCAGGGGAAGACCATCTCGGTTCGATGGTAACCCCTCCAAGTAGTTTGGTCGCTTCCTTTGATTGGAGTCGATTTGCAGGATACCGCCCTCCGTCTTATGTGCCTTTCGAGATCACAGTACAGGCTTTTGGTCTGGTCATACCCAGCACCATTATAGATGAATTCGTGTTTGTTAGTGTTCTATCCTCGACTACTTGGCAAGCTTTTGGCTCACCGTCGCTTGCGCCTGTTACGCAGAATCTATTGGCATTTAATAGAAGAACGAGTCAACCGTTAGGGATCCTTCCGAGGTTACCTGTTACTTTGGGAGGTAAAACCGTCCATATGGACGTGATGGTTGTTCCAGGACCTTTGGATTTCAATCTTCTCTTGGGGCGTGATTACACCTATGCCATGGGAGCACTTGTCTCCTCCCTTTTTCGTGTGGTCTGTTTTCCGCATGAAGGACGGATCGCGACCGTTGATCAACTTTTGTTCTTTGGTCCTGATGTGGCAGCTGGCCCGCCATCATCCCTTCCTGGTTTGTATCCACCCGTTGTAACTGCCCCAATGCAGGTCAACTATGTGGCTACCTACCCTGTGCCTGTGCTTAGTGATGATGCCATCGTGCATCAGGTGCTGGGTGCATTGGGTCCTGACTTCTGGGATGTTTTCCTTCCATCAGGAGTGGAACTCTTGGAAGCGATGACTTCTTGTTCATTATGATGAGGTCTGTCAGAGCATGGTTCTTTTCCTGTGTCAAGCTCTTTAAAAAATGAAACAAGGTTGTTGGAGCAGAGTTCCTTGTCTTGTGTCAAGCTCCTTCAAAAATGAACCAAGGTTTCCTGAGGATAGTTCTTTTAATGTGTCAACCTCGTTAAAACAATGAAACACGTTCCCGTTCAATTCGAGTCTTTGATAAGATCTCGTAAAATCCCAGTCGAGTCTGTCTCTTGATCTCATAACTTGAACCTTCACTCCATCTGCCTTTCATATGGATTGAAGCTTGGGGGGCATGTACCTCGAATTGAGTCACCATGCTGGGGGCATGCTTAATTTTTCAAGCATAGTTTTTTTCCGTTTCAAGCTTGTGTAAAAAAGAAACCGGTTTCAAGCATAGTTTATCTTTGTTTCAAGCTTGTGTAAAAATGAAACCAACTTCAAGCAGAGTTTTCTGATTTCAAGCTTGTGTAAAAATGAAACCTTTCCCATTTTACCTCTTGTGATTGTCATTTTATCAGCCTGTTTTTGCCAGATGAGCCTTGGTTTTCTCATTCCATCGTCACTATCTGCTTGGCCGATCATATGCCTTCACTTGGTTGTTTCACCCGTTCCTGAGGAACCGTTGCGATGAGTGGTCTTGTTAACCAGCCTCTCAACCTTTACTTGTTTTGAGAAGTTCCACCATTGCCGAAACCAATTGCTACCCTTTATACCACTCGTTCCTCCAGGAGGAGTCATCTTTCAGCTCTTTTCTGACTCTCTAAACATGAAAAGATTGTCGAGGCCCTTGTCATTTCGATCTCGTTAAAGTGGACACGAAACGACATCTACCCAGTATACGTTTACCCCTTTTTCGGGCTGGGATAGATTATTTACGAAAAAGGAATACCCTAGCCTATTGCGACTAGGAGGTTTTCTCGGATATTGTTTTCTACCTTTTCGGGTCCGAGGAACTATCTACGAAAAGGGACCGCTGGAGTTTACTTTTCTGCTGTCTTTTCAAACTCTCTAAATATGAAAAGATGCCGAGTTCTTCCTTTGTCAGACTCGTTAAACCCTGATGACATTGGATTCAGTCGAAATGACGTTTTCCGAGTTTCTCCTTCCTAGGGCTCGTTAAATGTACTAGGATGGATTCGTCCGAAGGACGGATTTATATGACAAGCATATGGTATCCTCTTCAAGCTTGTGTAAAAATAAAGAGGTACTCACCGAAATGGTGGGGAAAATGGAACCAACATCATTGTCGTGTCGGTAGTATGTCGCTCTTGAACATGGCACTTGTCTGCATTCGTGTCGGGTTGGGGACATCTCATCTCGTTCTTCACTTGCCTCCGTGGGTTTGGATAATCCCTTTTGACCTCTCATCTTCTCATTGCCTCGTCACCATGACCTCTGATCCGTTGATGTCAAATACTGCCAAAACCACTATTTGTGCCGTTATATGTTCAAGAGAAGTTGACCTCTGCAAATATCAACCTTCCTCTGATTCTCATATGATCCTGATTCACAAGAAAACATCATGTTCCTCTGTCTCGTGTCGATGATGTGGGAAACATTATGGCCCACCTTCGATCAAGGTCACTTCCTGTCGACTTCAGCTCATTATCCAGGAAGCCGATCTAGAGACTCCCTTCTGGTACCTTGGAGCCTGCATGCCTCAATGGCAGGTTCGTCGCATTCGACGTGAGGTTTTCATCATTGGCCTCCGATCGAGTGATTCTACGGGTGTTCGACGCCAGCTCATTGATTCACATGCCGTAGATTGTACTTATAGTACCTTGAGGGCCATTGTCATTATTGGTGGTTCCTCTCGCGTCTATTAACAGCTTCCATCATTGGCTGGTAATTAGACGATGTTCTTGCATGTTCGACTTCAGCTTACATATTCGCATGCTTGAACTTGTACTTTGTTTGGGTCGAGATGGAGCGCAAGACCCTGGATTTTGTCTGTTGGAATCCAGGCTGCGATTTTGTGGACTATTATTACATGACTCACTGATTGGATGGCTGCGACCATACCTGAGTCTATTTATCGATCCTCTCTGGATGGCTGCGTCCATGCCTTGGATCTCGATTATTGTATACTATGTTATGGATGGCTGCGCCCATACCACGCATATATATCATGTATCTGAGACATCAGTTGTACTTCGTTCTGTAGGTTTTCTGATGGCAGTGTTTTCAGTTGGCATGTTCTCGTAAAGCATTTCACCCCTCTCTCTCTCTCGGGCCTCATGCTTTAGGGGGAATCTGTTACACAGCAATTTGTCACCGTCCCCGCCATTCCCCATCCCGCACATTGGAGGGCTCATTCTATGACCTGTGAGCAAAGATAAGACTTGAAAATACTTTCATTGCCCTGAAGACATCTCCCTACAAAAAACCCTAAAAATAGCTCTTTTTCCATTGGCGCAGTTCCACAGTTCAGCCCTCGTGCCAAGGGGGTAAATCCTCCAAAGAGGGCATGCCAATTGGCGCTCTGTCATAGAGCCGCACCCGCACCAACCATATTAAGAGGTGTTTTTTAAAAATAAATGGCGAAAGTTTCGTCTTAACAAATTCCTGGACTGATATCTATCTTGAGTTGGGAGGTTTGGCTACAGATTTCCATAGAGAGGAAGTGGTTTTCCACCTCTCATGGAAGCTTCCTTGATGATAGGGCCAATCCCATAATTATAGGGATCCCAACTCCCCTTCCTCCATCTATAAAAGCTTTCCCATCTCCTTTGCAAGCTAGTTCCCAAGAGCTTTCACATCCTTATGCTGCAAGAGCCTTCTTGATTCCTTTAAGGCCAAATCCAAGCAAGGAGACTATTGTCAAGTATCCGGAGAGAGAGGCTTGTCCCATCCTTGACAGGCTTTATCGAGACATGTTTTGCTGACGACCCGCCAAAGGAGAGTGTTGCGTCGAAGCTATGGTTGTATTCTTCTTTTGACTCATTAATGATAAGCGACTATTGGTTATGGTTCCACTCTTGTTCTTGATTATGTTCATGAGTTATGTCCTCTTCGACTGACATATAGTTGTATATACTGGATTTTATGCTTGCATTTGTGTTGTTTCTTGCATGTGCAGGTGTCCGATCATGGAGATCGTGAGGATTCTGATCTGCCAGGGCAAAGGAACGGGAGCACCACGTCTTCTACAAAAAACAGCGTTGGATTCCAGGTAAGCCTTCCTCACAAGTCGGTTTATTTACGATTAGGAACCTGGATTGTAGCGTGTTGGATTGTTGCTAGACCCGATCTGGGCTAGTAGGGATCGCCTCTGACCGCAGAGGGGATTTACCTCCTCAACACCCCATAAAGGGACAGTTAGCACCCAGCAAAAACAAAACATTCCCTACGATTCCTGAAAGAACAACCATGAAATATATATAACTGGCGAAGAAATGTTCTTTCAGACACGGAATTGAAATTATCATACCCCACCAAACACCAATTCGTCAGGGGTTATTACAAGTGCACCAACAACACCTTTGACCATATCAAATATGCCTATTGAACCTTTGCCAAAAATGGCTAAGGGACCAACTAGGTGGGTAGGAAACCATTCCAAAGCAGCCCATAACTATAACATCGTGGATGATCTAGCTCAATCTCTCATTATTCTGTCAGCTTTGGAGGTATTACAATCATGTCCAAAGCAAAGGAAAGCCTTACTTTCTGCATTAGGCGCCATCAACCCTGCCTATTCACTCCTAATGGCTTTTGATTTAGACAAAGCCACCCCTAGGCTTTCCTCAAGGGTCACCTTTCAGATATTGGTGTCAATTCAAAACATCACCATCCACCGATGTATCATTGACGAGGGTGCATCCACATGCATCATGTCAAATAATGTCTGGAAGAAGTTAGGGTCTCCCGAACTAAAGAAATTAGACATCACGCTTAGAGCATACGATGGTCGCCCTTCAGCCCCCGTCGACCTCTACCAAAACGTCCCGGTCTACTTAGCCGACAAGACGGTCCTTATAGAAATTGAAGTCTTGGACGCCCAACTAGATTACAACATACTCCTTGGTTGGAGTTATATGTATGCCATGTCATCCATAGCCTCCTCCGTCTTCTGAACTATGATGGTCCCCCATGAGGACTGCATCATTACTATCGACCAGTTGACACACAGCGAAAAGCGACCCCTAAAAAATATCGATGTCATTCTACCCTACCTAGACACATCCGCAGAGACGCTTACAAGGTACCAAGAATATGGCCCTGGCCAATTCAAAAAGTCGTCCATCCTTGGGTCATTTCTAGGAGATCCCCCTGTTATCCCAGAGCTATCATCTAGCATCACAGGGGCTCCAGTATGCATGATGTCCACATCTAGCACCAAAGTCAACCAAGACATGGAGACGAGCAGTAATGACACTGGTTCCTCGGCCACAACAACCTCTCTAGCCTACGTCGCCTCCCAAACTCCTTTCCTCTTCGCCCCAACTAGTTTTGTGTCACAACAGGTCATGGCCACGATGGTCCTACAAAACTTATCATTTGCAATACCATTTTGGTACCTATCCCCACCTACCACAATGGGAGTCGCACACATCACCTCTACAGGGTTAATCCCTCTCAATCCTGAGTAGGCCCAAACCATTCAGGATATTGTCGCAAACATCCCTTCAAAGGAAATTCCCATCGCAAAGTCGATGGTTACGACTAAGAAAACCAATAGAAGAGGAAAGAAGGTGGAGAATCCCACCACGCCTTGGGAATCACCACGCTGTGCCATATGTGACGTAGTAGGCCACCCTACCCACATCTACCCAGAGCTGGACGAATTAAAATCGCTCTTTAGCTCTGTGGTAGACATTGTGCAACACATTCCCATAAAAAGGAACCTGCCCCCAAAAGTCAAGGCAAAGCATTACGTACAAATCACGCATGCGCTATCTACAACAATTATGGACACTATACCCATCATTTCCCAGAGATCCTGCGATATAGGGACGTTTTACACACCATTGACCTATCCTATCAAGAGGATCCCTCCATCTAGTCAGCTGGAGATAAGCCTCAGGCCATATTATACCTTCAAGGGGAACAAAATTCACCAGAAAGACAGCCATTTGTCCATCCTCCCCCCAACCCACCATACACCGACCAGGAATAGGGGAACTTGGTTTCCTCCTCCTCTTGAGTTACCACGCGCACCAATTACTATAGACAGTTTGATCGAGTCTTTAGCCCAAGGTCACCTAGGCAGCAGTAATATGTAACATTGTGATCAGCACTTCATACACGCCCAAAGGAGGTACCACACATTCACACCTCTGAAAAAAATATTTTTTCAGTGCCGACAGGTATGCCCTCTCTCATCTTATTTTTTAGCACATGTCTTTCAATAATATTTGAATAAAGAATATGCTTTCACTTGGGGTATTTTTTGCAAGTATCATGTAAACCATTCATCGCTCCATCCACCGAAAGTTCTAGAGTAGGTATTATTCGACCCTCAACATGATAGAGTCCCAAAAAGAACTCAGCATATCCTGACATCATTTCTCCATAAGAAATTAACCATAGGTTCCAAACACCCGACCATGTTTATCATCACCCCACTTTGCACATGATAAACATCCTCGTTGGTCAGTAGAGCCTCCCCTCCATGGCGCCAGTCACCCAAAATAGACCATATATCCAAAAATAATGACGCCATGACCATACCACTTTAGTCTGGGAAGCACCTCATGCCCATTCACTGGCCATGCATCATGTCAAGTTTTACCATGTCAAAATAAAACCCCTTTCCCAGACTACCAAGTTTTGCAAGCAGATCGAAAGCACATTATCATGCCTCGCATTTGCCCTACCATCCCTCCATCAACATAGCCCATCTGCAACATTTTCCATCCGCTTCATCAAACCCACACATGAGACCAGCCAATGGGGCCCCCACCCTCAACAAAAACACCTTCCTCACATCATCAGTGAGCGAACACTTTCATGTTTTGGGGTACCCGTCTCTATGTTTTGTACAAACCAAACCCCATTATTTAACTCTTTTGGTAAGTGTACAAAGACCACAAACGGTGCACTATGTCCCCCACCCACCCATCCATTTTTTCTCCCATGGTAGCAGTCCCTGGTCACCCTTGGTCGGAGTATAGCACCCTCACGCATAAGCCACCATGACATTCATAACCAATATATAACCACCCTGGATGTCCTACAGAATCCAGCGATTTCCCCGTCAGAAATAGTTATGACTGCCGCCAAGCTGCTTTTTATACTCCAACCTTGAGCCACTGAATCCCCATCATCATTTTTCAATCACCCCTCGCCATAATGCATATGTGAAAGCTATCACATCCAGGATCCTGATTCCTTGCATCAGCGACTCTCTCATTCATTGAGGCTTCCTTTTTGTCGACATCAACACCTATTTTACAAAAAGGAAGTGATACCTTGGATCACCCCTCTCCACAAAAGGGACATCTTCAGGTGGCACTGTGGGAGGCATCATTTTCCTCATTGATCCTCCTGACATTCGACTACAACACAAACTTCCATGTTAAGATGGTATCGTAGCTTACAACCATTTCACTTTAATCAAATTCGTCGAAAACCCATGCCTTTATAAGCATCTCTTTCAGCAATGCTTACGCGATAAGGTCCCATCCATACACCTATGCATACAATGAAAATTTATATGGCATGCCAATTTTACGCTTATGGGTACCACATTCCACCTATTTTCAAAGAAAAAACACCCCTAAGGGCATCAACAGTCGTACTCATCAACCAATAGATCGCTAGCATACTAGTGACACGGGCATAATTTATATCTGTCAAATAGATTTGTTTAGCTAGCAAAAGCATTACGAGCATGGGACATACCCGCCTCATAGAAAAATTGTATTTATTGTAGTATACCATTGCTTGCAGGGTTCCCATAGGACATGGTCGCTCTTCGAACCAGTGTAGGGTGTCTCCAACTCCGTACTACATGCAGGCATCTCTCTCTCTCCTCACAGTACACAGAAAAGAAACTATAATGTATTTCGGCTATACAATTCTTCCTAGACCTCGCACATTAGGGGGCAACTGTTATCACTAGAAAATCAGACAAGAAAAGATGACATTATTTAATGTCAGGCGGAAGGATTTATAGGGCTGAGGCACATTAGAGAATTTGAAGTATTTAAAAATCTCTAAGGTCTAAGAGGAAAATCAAATTGTGCACTGAAGGAACCAGCAAAATGCGCCTTTGCATGCACTTTTCTTTGATAAGCGTGTCTTTTCCTCAAAAAGTCGCACGGACCTGAGAGTGGTGGAAATCACTTTCTGGGACCACAAGGCACACTCCAGAACATTTATCCCACACTTGAGGCCGCCTAAGGATAGCTGCCCAAGCCTCCTTAGGACCTCAAGGGAGCACACAATGGAATAAATTTGGCACACAATGGAATCACCCTCCTCTCTTGGGTCACCATCCATTAATGTAACAAAAGAAGGAAGGAGTGTTTCGGGGAATTAACACCCTAGAGGTTGGTTGGGATTCAACCTCCACAGAGCAGGGGCGTACTACTTAACAGAGACTCACTCAATCATGCACGTTCATAAAAACCAAATAGAGCAGAATGAGAGGTTTACCCGTTGGTCCTACGTTTGCAGTAGATCCACGTGGAGTCCAAACTCCCTGCAACCGTCCTTCCTCCTTAACCTGAAATACAAGAAGAAACCAGCACAAAGGACAAGTTGTACAGCATATTTGTACTCTATATGTTAGTGAGATTCATATAAAACATTAAATAAATCATAATGAACGCTTGTATAACAAATATTCTTCATACATTAAAGCATACACTAACACGTTTATTTCGGGAACAGCATGATACTTCTATATTATAAATAGTACGTACAAAAGTAATCAAGAGGAGAGATCACCTGATCCTTCCAAGGCCTTCGCAGACCGTCGTCCGAATCCGTCCAGCCCTTGCCTCGCTAAGACTCCTTCCAAACTGGTGCATACGAGATAACATATAAAGGGATGTGTATCTCAAGGAAACAAGGGTTTCCTACAATGAACTAGGAAAGTGCAGGAGGCACGGGGAATCAGACTTGGATAGGGAATACCAACAGAGTATAATATCAATAATTCTCTCTCTCCCTTAGGCCATACACATGAGGGCTTTTTATAGTCCCTCCAAGTAGTTTCAGCAGTTGGAAACAGTTGGCCACGGGCTGGGGTGGTTGAACTACCTGAGTAACCATCAACCCAGCGCGAAATTAGGGATTTTTTATATATTTTTTAATCATTTTAATGGCATACGCGGAAAATTCTAGCTGTACTCGCGTATACACGCGGAAAAGTATGGGCATAGTCGCGTATGAGGGATTTTACACTGTTTTTAAGTGAATTTGTCCAAGTCTGTAGGAATGGGTGCCCAAAAAGCCATAAAGCAATCATGAATCATGTCAAAGTGAGAAATGATGCTATAACAAGGAGAGTTTGAATTCTGACAGCAAAAAATTGAATCCGAGCCCTAGGGAGAGCTGGCCTCTAAATTAACTATGTCAACAATTTCAATCAATGCGGCTTCTACTCGAGCTAAGGGAGTCTCCTTTATTTCTTTCTCAAATTTATTTATCAATTTCATAGAAATTTATAAATAATTACTTTAGTCAACCCTTAATGTAACTCGAACGTGTATTGCCCTTTGGTATTCTTATTCCAGCACGCACAAAGCACATATATATATATATATATATATACTTTATATTATAAAGTCAGTCCTTTTTATAGAGCGCTCGAATTATAATATAAATTTTCTCTTTATATACTATGTAAAATGCAAATATCCCGACGCACAATCTTTTTAAACCACGCTCTAAGGTTTTAATATGATATAATGAACCACAGCTATACTCCTGACCTTCTCAACCCGATGCCTTATCTGATGGGGTCCATATCCGATATTTAATTAAATAAATGAAAACCACCACAAAACAACAGGCCCATACCTTCTCTTATCACTCAGGCATGTCACTGCACGACGACTGTGGGATCTCCCCCTCTCGAAATCAGATGATGCATATGAAAATCATGTTTTTTCAAAGGCTGAGGATTAACACTCAAAAATTACGTGATGGGGGTGACTTTGCCTGGGCGACGTGGAAAAATCACACTAGATCATGTTTTTTTTAGTTGTTTTGGCTCTGGCCAAAAGCGGCACGATGAGAGCGGTTTTGGTTTCACAAACCTGCTCCAGTATTTGCACAGTAATTTACCCAAGTCTGACCAAACTTCAATGCTTTTCTTCATCGTAACCCTTCAGGTTAACTCCAGGGTTAAGTCTCGACATTATTGCTCCTTTATAACAAAACTATGTTATATGTTCAAATGGACAGAGATTTCTCTTCGACAGGGCTTCGCTTTTCTTTGGGAAAATAGAGGATAATATTGGGTTCGCTCGGAATCCTACTCAACCTCTCACAAAATTCTATACAACTATAACATATTCCAACTCAGCACTGAGGCATGAGCTCCAAACAGACATAGATAACAAGAAGGAGATTAACACAGTGTTATGCACAAAACCATAATTCGTAAGAATAAGTTCTCCAAGGAATTCCGATACTCACAGACAGACAATTGCAACAAAGAATTGTTCAACAGAGAATAATGCCTTTTTTTTCCAATGATTCACTACAAAAATTCCCCCCCTCTTCACTCTGTTATGGGTTACAATATATAATTCACTATATGACTCTTCGGTTCCTCTATGAGGACCATTTTTATTCTAACCATCAAAGGCCTAATTACATAACATTCGAACAACAGAAATTGAACAGGTGGACACAAACCAACCCATTTGACTCCTACAATTATTTAATTAATCCTATCAACTGAAATCAACAGATTGGCATGGAGAAACTATCCATCTTATTTTGTTATTAACTAATCTATCTTCCCTAAGCATAACAGACATCCAAGGTGTTGACACCTTGCTGGTACATCTCTGAAAATTTAGAACTCTTCTAGCCACAACATGTGGAAAATCCTCCTACATTGTTGGCTAGTGTCTAATGCCCCTGCATCAGACTCCTGAGGGCAATTTTCTTCATGGACTCCTGTCCATGAGCTCTTTCATCGAACTGCCTATTTTCTGCAACATCACTTCATTCATCCAGGTGGCATCTTCATCTGGCTGGTCCTTCCACTTGATTAATTACTAGAAGTACTCTTGTCCTCTAGTCTTCTTGAACACTCTCTTATCCAATATCTTCTCCGGCTGCAATGGCTGTGCTGGAGGTAGCTGCTTTTCCCATTCAATCTGATCTTTGTCTGCTGGTCCTTCTTCTTCACCATCATCTTCATACCTGTACAAGTCTGCAACATTAAATATGGGTGATATTCCAAGATCAGGAGGACATTCAATCTCATAAGCATTAGCAGAAAATTTTCTAAGTATCTTGCATGGCCTAATATTTTTAAACTTTAGTTTGTTATACTGCTTCTTTGGGAATCTTTCCTTTCTCAAGTGTGCCAAACCCAAATCTACAACTTCAAAATGGACTTCTCTTCTACTCAAGTCTGCTCTGCCTTTGTATTTGATGCCGCTGCCTTGTAGCTATTGTTTCGCTTGTTCATGTATGGCTTGGATCTCTGAAGCAAATTCTTCACCATTTGCACTCCTCAACTCTGTCCTTCCCAAATTTCTCAGTTCAGATATTCCTCTAGGGTGCATTCCATAAAAAATATGGAATGGGCTCTGCCCTGTGCTTCTGTTTGGTGAATCATTGTATGCATATTCTTCCTAGGGCAAAATATGGTCCCACTTCTTGGGATGCTCTCCTGCAAGACTTCTCAATAGATTTCCTAGACTCCTATTTACTACCTCAGTTTTTCCATCAGTCTAAGGATGATAAGCTGAGCTGAAACTCAGTTTGGTACCAAGTTTCTTCCACAGTGTCCTCCAAAAATGGCCTACAAATCTAGTATCTCTATCTGAAACAATACTCTTGGGCAACCCATGCAATCTAACAATTTCTTTGAAAAAAAAATTAGTAACATGGGTGGCATCACTTGTTTTATAACATGGAATAAAATGTGCCATCTTGGAAAATCTGTCAACTACAACGAAGATTGCATCATTCCCTCTCCGAGTCTTGGGCAATACTAGAACAAAATCCATACTCACCATGTCCCAAGGCCTGTCTGGAATAGGCAATGGAATGTACAATCCTGTGTTCTGACTCCTCTCTTTGGCATATTGACAGATTTTGCAATTATTCACAAATTTTTCCACTTCTATTCTCATCTTGGGCCAATAATAAAAGTGACTCAGCTGCTCATAAGTTTTATCAGTACCAAAGTGTCCAGCAAGTCCACCACTATGCTTCTCTTTGATCAAATTCTCCCTCATGGAACATTTTTGTACACACAATTGGTTCCTCCTGAATAATAAGTCCCCCTGCAAGAAATAATCCAGCCACTGGCTTGTATCTGTTAGAACAGGGTTACAGCATGCTTCAAATGCTTCCTTAAAATCTGAATCTGTTTTATACAGTTTTTTGAGAAAATCAAATCCTACAACTTCAAATTTGTTTTCTTGAACAAGCATGTTTCTCCTACTCAAAGCATCAGCTACTTTATTTGCTTGGCCACTTATATGCTTCAAAACAAAATTAAAACTCTGGAGATATTCAACCCACTTGGCATGCTTATGATTTAATTTAGGTTGTTTTACAATGTATTGTAATGCATGATTATCAGATTATAATACAAATTCCTTAGACATTAAGTAATGCCTCCACTTCTTCAATGCCTGCACAATTGCATAAAATTCCTTCTCATAAGAGGAATACTTTCTTCTTGTATCATTTAGCTTCTCACTGAAGTATGCTACATGCCTATCATCTTGACTCAGCACAGCTCCAATGGCTTCTCCACTGGCATCACACTTCACTTGAAATGGTTTAGTAAAATCAGGCAAAATTAAAACAGGCTTTTCAGTTATCTTTTGCTTCAAAAGCTTAAAATTTCTTTCTGCTTCAGCAGTCCATTTAAATGGTTGTTTGTTCTTCTTTATTGTCTCAATGATGGGTGCATTAATCTTGCTGAAATTTCTTATGAATTTTCTATAAAAACTGGCAAGTCCATGGAAACTTCTTACCTCGAAAACATTCCTTGGTTAAGGCCACTCCACAATTGCCTTAACCTTTTCTGGTTCCATCTTCAATCCTTCAGCAGAAACAACAAAACCCAAATACACCAACTCTTCTTTCATGAATGAGCATTTCTTTAAGTTTATCAGCAGTTTCTCTTGGTGTAACTTCTTCAAGACATAATTAAGATGCCTTAAATGCTCTTCTTTTGTTTTTCTGAAGACTAATATGTCATCCATATACACTATCACAAATTTACCAATAAATTCTCTTAACACTTCATTCATAAGTCTCATAAAAGTACTAGGTGCATTTGAAAACCCAAAAGGCATCACCAACAATTCATACAGTCCTTCATTTGTTTTAAAGGCAGTTTTCCATTCATAACCCTCTTTTATTCTGATCTGATGATATCCACTTTTTAAATCTAATTTTGAAAAATATTTTGCACCACTCAAAAATTCCATTAAATCTTCAACTCTAGCCAAAGGGAATTTGTACCTGATTGATATCTCGTTGATGGCTCTGGAATCAGTACGCATCCTCCAGCCTCCATCTTTCTTTGGGCTCAACACTGCTGGTACTACACATGGATTAAAACTTTCTCTGATCAGACCTTTGTCCACTAATTCCTGCACTTGCTTCCTGATTTCCTCATTCTCTGTGGGAGTCATTCTGTAGGCTGCCTTATTTGGCAGATTTGAACCTGGGATAAAATCTGTCTGATGGCTAATCTTTCTCATACGTGGCATCTCATTAGGTAAATAATCCACAGCAATTTCACAATAATTGTCCAGCATCTCTTGAATTTCTATTGGCAAATCAGCAATCTTTGTAGAAGTAAGCACTACTTTAGGTTTGCAGACTAAAGCAAAACTCACCTCTTCTTCTTCAATATGTTGTAGATACTCCTTCCCGCTCGGCAACAAGGTCTTTGGATCAGCTTTTCTGTTAGATGGTTCTCCTTCCTCCATGGGTATCAATGTGTGATGCACTCCATCCTTGAAGAACTTGTAAGTGTTATTCTTACCATCATGCACTGCTGCTCTGTCATACTGCCCAGGCCTGCCCAGCGGTATGTGACACACATCCATGGGCATCACATCACATATGACCTTGTCTTTGTAGTTTCCCATCGTCAACTCTACCTCACACTGCTCCTTCACAATCAGCCGGTGTCCTTTATGCAACCAGGACACCTACTAGGGAGTTGGATGCTCCCTTGTCTCCAGCTTCAATTTCTCTATCACTTTTGTGGAGACCAGATTGTCTATGCTGCCACTATCAATGACCAACTAACAGCATTTTCCTTGGACTTTGCATACACTCCTAAAAAAATTCTTCCTCTGTGTTGGCTCAATAACCTCTTTTGCTTGCTTCAACAGGACTTTATTGACCACCAGGGATTCTCCCTTCTCTGGCAGAATTGCCTCTTCAATTTCAGACAGCCTTGCTGCCCCTTCTCCAGCCTGAACAACAATAGCATTTCTTGGACCAGCATCCATGTTCTATGGGCACTCAT
Organism: Pinus albicaulis; assembly: GCA_034641835.2. NCBI lineage: Eukaryota > Viridiplantae > Streptophyta > Pinopsida > Pinales > Pinaceae > Pinus > Pinus albicaulis. The sequence goes on from CM076584.1 coordinate 263,949,710, forward strand.
AGTGTTTTTGTCCCACTTGGTGACATCTATAACACCTCACTTCTCTACCTCTGCCTCTGCCTCCTCTTCCTCTATAGGAACCCCTTCTGCCTCTTGCATCACCCTCTGTGGATGAATTCTGAGGTGAGCTACTGCTAGCTCCATCTCTAGGTGTTGTAGATTTTCCTCTACCACCCTGACTTCCCTTTCCTCGGAAAGTACCTCTTCCTTTGGTAGACTGATTTCTCAGGAGTTTCTCTTTTGCTTTTAAGGCCATCTGATAGGCCTCTTCAACTGTCTTGGGAGACAGAAGACCAATCTCATCTTGGATCTCCAACTTGAGACCATTCACATATCTGGAAACCTTCTCTGGTGTGTCCTGGAATTGTCCAGCTCTTATACTTACTCTATAAAATTCTTCTGTGTATTCCTTCACTGTCAGCAATCTGTGTCTCAGGTTCTGCATTTGTCTAAACAATGTTAGCTGATAATCACTAGGCAAGAACTTACCTTTCAATTTTGCCACCATCCTGGTCCAGCTTTTGATAGGTTGTTTACCAGCTCTTCTTCTTTCTGCTTGCACTCCATCCCACCAAAGTGCAGCATGTCCTTTCAGCTTTGTTACTGCAAACTTGACCATTTTGTCTTCACTCATTTCTTCATAATCAAAGCACTTGTTCATTTCATTAATCCAGTCCACCAGATCTTCTGGATTCAATCCTCTTGCAAAACTTGACACTTCAAGTTTGGGCTTGACTGCAGACCCCAGAACAATTCTAAGGAGCCTCATATCAGGAGGAATCTCAACATTTTCTCCTACTTCTTCTTCTATTTTAGGTTCACTGATGTCTTCAGGATCTCTTGGGTGTCCCAACTCCATTGCCTCCAGTCTGGCTTGGACCCTCTGCAATTTCTCCAACACTTCTGCATTGGCAACAGGCATGCCTCTTCTTCGACCAGCACCTCTGGCAACTCTGACAGCCATCTTAGAACTCTCTGCAAAAAAAAATCTCCAAAAACAACTCTAATACCACAATTGACAGCAACAAATTGAATCTGGGCCCTAAGGAGAGTTGGCCTCTAAATTAACTCTGTCAACAATTTCACTCAATGCAGCTTCTACTCAAGCTAAGAGAGTCTCCTTTATTTCTTTCTCAAATTTATTTATCAATTTCATAGAAATTGATAAATAATTACTTTAGTCAACCCTTAATGTAACCCGAACATGTATTGCCCTTTGGTATTCTTATTCCAGCACACACAAAGCACATATATATATATATACTTTATATTATAAAGTCGGGCCTTTTTATAGAGCACTCGAATTATAACATAAATCTTCTCTTTATATACTATATAAAATGCAAATATTCCGACGCACAATATTTTTAAACCACGCTCTAAGGTTTTAATATGATATAATGAACTACAGCTATACTCCCGACCTTCTCAACCCGACGCCTTATCTGATGGGGTCCACATCTGATATTTAATTAAATAAATGAAAACCACCACAAAACAACAGGCCCATACCTTCTCTTATCACTCGGGCATGTCACTACGCGACGACCGTGGGATCTCCCCCTCTCCAAATCGAACGATGCATATGAAAATTGTTTTTTTTCAAAGGCTGAGGATTAACACTTAGAAATTACGTGATGGGGGTGGTTTTGCTTGGGAAACGTGGCGAAATCACACTGGATCACATTTTTTTTTAGTTTTTTTGGCTCCGGCCAAAAGCGGCACGATGAGAATTTTTGGTTTCACAAACCTGCTCCGGTATTTGCACAGTAATTTACCCAGGTCTGACCGAACTTCAATGCTTTTCTTCGTCGTAACCCTTCAGGTTAACTCCGGGGTTAAGTCTCGGCACTATTTCTCCTTTATAACAAAACTATGTTATATGTTCAAATGGACATAGATTTCTCTTCGACAGGGCTTCGCTTTTCTTTGGGAAAACAGAGGATAATATTGGGTTCGCTCAGAATCCTACTCAACCTCTCGCAAAATTCTATACAACTATAACATATTCCAACTCAACGCTGAGGGATGAGCTCCAAACAAACAGATATAACAAGAAGGAGATTAACACAGTGTTATGCACAGAACCATAATTCGTAAGAATAAGATCTCCAAGGAATTCCGATACACATAGACAAACAATTGCAACCAAGAATTGTTCAACAGAGAATAATGCCTCTTTGATTCAATGATTCACTATGAAAATCAACCCTCTTCACTGTTCCAAGGGTTACAATATATAATTCACTATATGACTCTTCGGTTCCTCTCTGAGGAATGTTTTTATTCTAACCATCAAAGGCCTAATTACATAACATTCGAACAACAAAAACTGAACAGGTGGACAAAAACCAACCCATTCGACTCCTACAGTTATTTAATTAATCCTATCAACTGAAATCAACAGATTGACACAGAGAAACTATCCAGCTTCTTTGGTTATTAACTAATCTATCTTCCCTAAGCATAACAGACAGCCAAGGTGTTGACACCTTGCTGGTACATCTCTGAAAATTTAGAACTCTTCTAGCCACAACATGTGGAAAATCCTCCTACATTGTTGGCTAGTGTCTAATGCCCCTACATCAAATTCTCCTGTAAAAGGCCACCAAGAGATGAACAATATGAGAACACATTGTAACGTTGGCCAAAATTGCCCCAAGCAATCCAGCAGTGTGTGATTCGAAGCAGAGATAGAGGGGACATAGTTGTTGGCCATCCAACAACTCCATCCCACCGGAGTAGAGAGAGGGAGACTTTGCGTAAAGGTAGCTCAGAAGTAAAGACATCCTTGCATCAGGTCTTAGACCTCCCTAGTTCTAAGGGCCCCTTGGCAAGTGAGTAAACATTTCATCATTTATTCCTACCATCACTCAATAAGAGGGAACGTAAGCGCCACCGTTTGGATTATTGAAGTTGTTTGACTCTATTTAGAGCTTTTGTATTATTTGTTTTAGTTTAGTTTTTATGTTTGAATATGCATGCCATTTCACTATTTAGTATGATTATGTCTTAGCATGTTCCCTAATTTGCTTGACTCCCTTTATTTTCTGCATGTGACCAAGAACTTAAGAGGGAAAAACCACTCCTCTTAAGTAGGTGTGATTTGGTACATTCGTGTGCCAAACACACACACACACAGGTTTCCCCCTCGAAGTGGCTTATTTCTAAGGCATTGATCTCTCTTTTATTCAATTTTTGGAGCTAGTTTCATAACAGGTTTCCAAGAGCTCCTTCTTCAAGTGCTCCTCCCATGCTTCTATCATGATGCTTTTAATATGCATTGCTTCCTATCATACTATTTTATTGTCAATGGAAATCACTTAAAGAGAAAGATGATCTCAATCATAATAGAGATATTTCGCTTCTTCTTTCTTAGATTTCTTTGTATCGGGTTCTTCCCTTACATCTATGACATGGGCTTCTTCATTTTTTTTTCTTTCTTTTTCCCCTTGTCCTTCCCATATTTAGGATGATCCCTTTCGTAATGCCAAATTTCATTACATCCAAAGCATCGTAATTTGTCCATATTTCTTCTTGTATTCTGAGGACCAAATTTTTTTAATCTTCCTTTCTTCGTAGACATGGATGCAAAGGCTTGATTCCCTTCATTTTATCTTGTATCAGCTTTGAATTTTAATCTTATTTCTTCTATTTTACGTAGAGACCATAGATCGTGGAATGGTGTTGCTTCTTTCTTCCCATATAAGCTTGAAGTGAAGTTTCCCCATTCTTCCAGTAGAGCATTCAGCACCACTGTAGTCATTTCATTATCAGACATTAATTCTCCCAATTCTTGTATTTGGTCTCTTATTTCAGAAATCCTCATAATATATGAAGTGATTCCTTCCTCTCTCGACAATTTCATCTTGTATAGTTCTTGTCTTAGAGAGATTGCTTCTCCTGCAGTACTCACAGAGAATAGCTCCACCAGTTTCTCATATATTTCTTTTGCAGTTTTCAGTTTTGATACATAGGGTATGAGCGAGTCCTTAATGGATTCTATGAGAATCGTATGGGCTCTAATTTCTCCTTTCATGTACTTTCCATGAGATGGAGCATCTTCTTTTGAGGGTTGAATTGTAGATTCTTAGATGTAGCCCATAGCTTCATCTTCAATTAGATTCAAATATGTCCTCTTCTTCCATGCACTAAAGTTTGAAGACCCAACCAATTTCTTGTTATCTTTGCAATAAGTCCATTTTGACAGATTTAGATAAGGTCATAGATACTTACTTGAGTAGGGTGACTTCCTCCTTCTAGAAGCTTCCTTGATGATGATGAAGATGAAGTTAGGAACTTCATCTTAGATTGAATTCTATAATGTAGGTGTTCTTGGATCCTTGATGATAAAGGATGTCTCCAAAAAGATGATGTCTTTTCCAACAATGTCTTGAATATAAATCTTTGATGGAAAATATTTTTTTCTTGATGAGTGGATCCTTTGAGTGAGATTGAAGATGTTTCTTGAATTGGCTTGAGAATATTCCTTGCAAACTGATTTGACTAACTCAAACATTGACCTTGACTTTGATTCTTGCTTCCTTGAGTGTCTTCTTGCTAAGTAGCCCTTGTCTTTAGCACCTTAGCTTTGATACCATGTTGATAATTTGGTAGGGCGATGATTAATTCAAATGCTCTAGTTGATAATTACTTGTGAGCTTACTTCTTTCACTTATGTATTTTCTTCTTAGCTTATTATATCTTTCATCAAGTCAATTATCAAAACACAAGAGACACAAATTTAAGCTCTTCAAGCCAGGGCCAAAACCTCTCCCTCTTGGAGAGGAAAAAACCCACAAGCAATTATTCTTATAGATTTTCATATGAAAAGTACCATGACCATGACACATACCCTTGACATTTATATTCCTCCAAGACCTTGTCAATGCTCCTTTAATAACTCCTTCTTTCCTGCACTGATCTGCAGCGTTCAGCACCAGCCTTAGGGAGCTTTGCACCATCACTAGGAAAGCTCGGTTCCCGTCCCTAAAAAATTAGCTCCTTCTTCTATCCTTCCTTGATATAGCCTCATCATTCTATAGACTTCTCCTCGACCTTCTTTGCAGTACCCTTTATGCCCAAGACCGATATCTTCTCTTTCTGATATGCCTCTTCTTCACGCTTTGTATATCTTCTATGAAGACCGAGTTTCCTTTGCACACCTTGAAATCTTCCCTTATTCGTTTCCTAGTCACCTTCTTCCACACTGAATAGTCGTCCTCTTCTACATTGTATAGGAGACTTGTTTCTCACTTAGTATGCCCTTAAACCTACCAATTATATTCCTTTACTTCACACTCTTTCACGAAACTTAACTGAGATACTTACACCAAAAACAACTTCTCTATCTTCGTTGAACAAGTTCCCTTTTTCTTACCAAACTGCAGACCTATACTCGCATATCTTCTTCATACTTGTTTGAATTCTATCTCTTCAAATAAGCCGCATATATTCCTTTATATAGTGTGCTTCTTTAAGGATTTAGGCCGACCTTACTAACTGAGGGTAGGCCGACATGATCACATCTCATAGGCTGACTTGAAGGGCTTATCTTCCAGCGTTAAAGAGGTTGTCTTGAGGGATGTTTTGAGCATCATACTCGAGCCATTTTCTTCACGGTTATATGACAATTTATTGAGGCATATTCCTTTGACTAGAATCTCCATATACATGACTCTTAATTAGTACATTTATGAAAAGATGAAAAATCCTTAAAAGACATCAAGAATAAGTCTTTTAACATATAATAAAAACCTTGCTCATTAAACCCATGAAGAAAGCATAACAAAAATATACATTTTATTACCTTTGTCTTCTTCTTTTCATAAATACATAATTACATAGTCAATATGAAGACTGATACTAGTTATGCTTTCCAATAAGAAGAAGTTGTTGCCACCGAAGAAACTCCAAGTGTGGGGCATGCGGTAAACATGTTCAATTGCATGCTCACAACCCAAAAGAGTATGGATAAGGAACAACCACCAAGTGGTCCTCCAACCCAGAAGTAGACCAACCGGTACAATTTGAGAAGCCAAGGATCGACCACTACAATAGAGATGATGAAGAAGAAACTTAAAGAAAACTTGTTAAGAAAAATTAGTCCACCCGTCAGCTCAGCGCAAAACACTTAGAGCAAGTCTCAGAAAGTGGTCTCAATGAAAAGTACTTCTGCAAGCAGTAAGGATATAACCATCACTTCGGAATTCAGAAATCAAGTCACGCCCCCAGACACTTTGGTTATTATTCCCGTTATGGACTACAATATAGTTGAGGACATGAAGAAGGTTTGTGTGAATATTCCAATGTTTGATTTAACAAAGTTCACAAGCAAGTGGGACATTCTCTCACGTGAACTTGGGAATTCCTCCGTAGACAATGGTGCCCCTTCAGACAAAGGATCATGTATGTCTTCTAGTTCCCTCGAGTCAGTACTTAACACTTCAACATTGGAAGAAAATACATTCTGCCCTTTGATTTGTTTATACTCAAAAATTTTAATTTCAATGTACACAATTGTTTAGTTCATTATGGTGCATCAGTAAATGTAATTCCATTAAATATTGCAAAGAAAATAAATTCAAAATGGAATAAAACAGATGCACAAATTATTCAGTTGGACAGGACTCTTGTCTATGCAGTTGGTGAACTCAAAGATGTGACTATCCATTTATCATCCAACAATTGAGTTCACCAATGTATAGACATAGTGATTGTGGACATACCAGAGGCATACAGAGTATTGTTGACCAGAGACTGGTTAAGCAAGTTACAAGGATATTTTGCTACGGACTGGTCACACTTATGGCTTCTGTATAAGGGCAGAAGCTACCAGATTCAAGTGAACTCAGTGAGATACATGAATCATAATTTCACTCCCTTGAATGAACATAATGAACAAGTGGCATTCACAGATCTTATTTTCAGAAATTTCTTCATGAAAACTCAACTGGGGTGTTATATTAGATAGTCATCCCCAGTCCCACCAAAAACACAGTTGGAGATCCTTCCTAGTCCAACTAGTGGAAATGACCTTTGTACAGTTAGTAGTAGTAATAGTACTAGTGTAGTTTATAGCCCTTGTACATATGATATGTGGAATTTGTACTTTGATGGTCCCAAAATGCAGGAGGGCTCTGGAGCTGGTCACGTTTTAATAGACCGACTCCAGATAAAACATTTGATCTATAGGTGCTTGGAATTTGAGTGCACGAACAACACTATTGAATACGAGGCACTCATTTTGGGCTTGCAAGGAGACATTGACCTCAACGTTGCGTTCCTAAAAGCAGTAGGTGACTCGGAAATTGTGGTATGGCATGTACATGATACCATACATTGTGTGTCACCTCATCTTAAGATTTATCAACAAGAGGCATGGCATTTGATTTCACATTTCCAATCTTTCAATATTTGTTTTGTTCCAAGAATGTGTAACGCAATGGTGGATGCATTAGAAAATGTTGCTGCTAGGTTGTCGTCGTTGAGGGACATTTTTTAGTATAAATTATTTATAAACCATCCATCCCGATATTATTACTAATTTATGCATTTTTAATTATGACCAACATATATTGTGTTTCATGGAGAATGTTGATGTGTTCAAAGATGCAATGATTGAGGAAGGCGAGCATGAGAAGGCATTACAGGATACATCCAGTGAAAGTAAAAGAAATCTCATGCCAAAGGGTGTGGTGTCTTTGGAAAAGTTGTATGACCTACATAATCTTTTTTAGGGACTTGTCAATGCTAAAACCCACAGTTCCATGTTGTCGCACGAACAGATTAATTTGGGAGTAGATTAAGTATGTCACTCTTGGTACTTGTTGTACACCATACGACTGACAAGCCTTTATCTTCCTATTCAAGAAGTATTAAGATGTGTTTGCGTGGACATAAGATGAGCTCAAGACCTATGACACGTGAATCATCCAACATGTGATACTGATAATAAAAAAAGGGCTAAGCCATTTCAACAAAAATTGAGAAAAGTACATCCGACTCTTGAGCCCCTTATTCAGAAATAATTAAGAAAGTTTTTGGATGCTCGGATCATATATAGAGTGCGACATTCAACTCGAGAATCAAATTTGGTCCCAGTAAGAAAGGAGTCCAGGGATATCTATTTATGTGTTGATTTCTGAAATCTGAATCATGCCTTGGAGAAAGACAATTACCTCGTGCTGTCTATGGAACATATACTATAGGAAATATCAGGGTCAGAAATTTTTTCTTTGTTAGACAAATACTCAGGATACAACCAAGTTCTAGTTACAGAGCTTGACAGGCCTAAAACCACTTTCCATGTGAAGTGGGGCACATTCTCATTTAGGCGAATGCCATTTGGGTTAATCAACGTTGGTGCAACATTCCAACGAGCTATGGACATCACATTCTGTGGGCTAATTGGGAAGAGCATGGTGGTCTATCTTTATGACGTAACAATGTTTTCAAAACAGAGGTCTGTTAAGCGGATAAATCCCTCTTGCGGACAAGAGCGATCTCCCTAGTATCCTACGGATAGCTAGAAACAAACATCCATTTGTAAATCGTTTTCTCTAGATGATTTGCGATTCAGAATTATTATACACAAAGAAAGAGGACATGCCCCTACCTTGAAATCCAACGTCCAGCTTCTTCAATAAGTAGAACATGAAATCAAAGATAGACAAAAGAATTAAAAGCACCTGCAACATATAATAATTGAGAACAACTAATCTAACTTAGTGATCAACGAATCTAAGTATTGAATTATTCAAATAAACATAAGAACAACTCAATGAGAAAAGGAGATCCATATGTAGTATCTCGAATGAAAAGAGTAACTTTACAACCTGATGCCTTGATGTCGTACAAGTTCCTCCTGGGGTCTTGAACAATCGTTCCTCCTTCAGATTGACAAGCCTTCCTCTCTTTGAACTAGCATGAAGTTATGGACATGAGTGTGTGATCATTCTCATACTAATAATAACTAGTATAGAGAGTATGCTCTCTTGAAAATTTCTTCAGCAACTAATATTTATGTCTACCATCTACCCTTGAGACTGAAACATGAGCTCAATTTATAGGGAAATGGAGGTAGTTTCAATTCCATGAAGAGGGGGATGGATTCCTCTCATGAAGGGATTTGAGCTCCATAGACCAAGGGATAAGCTCCATGAGTGGAGGGATAAAGCTCGAACTGATCGTGCATCTAGAAGCTTCTAGTTGGGAGAATATTCGTCCAATTGGGCTTATAGAACTTACTTTTTCCTTTATTTTACTGTTTATGGGGGTCCACAGGTTTTATAAGGAAAACGTGCGGGATGTGCCGCAGGCTATAGAAAAAATATCTACGGATCCGCAAGAAAGAGCTAGGAAAAGTGCGAAGTTAGACTTTTAAAGGTTTTAATGAGCTTTTCTCCAATTGCAAAACTTGGTTTAGGAACATTAGGGTTTTTGACCTCTAAGGGAGCACAATATAGGTGGTGATTAACCTATATAGACAGTAAAATGTCATGGTGACAAAATAACGTGTAACAGATTGCCCCCTAAAGTGCAAATTCTGAGGTAGTTCTGAAGAGTGAAGTGCTTTATCATTCCAAACATTGGATTGCGGACACACCAATCAAAAACCTGTAAAAACATTCAACGCAAGCATATATATATATATATATATATATATATATATATATATATATATATATATATATATATATATATATATATATATATATATATATATCAAGTTGTTCTCCTTACCTCCAATACTCAGATCAAAACTAACTAAATGTTCTGGTACATAAATGATTTTAAAATTACATCAATAGTAGACACAGTATGGGCGCAACCATATGTCATAAGTAGTCTACTGTATCATGAATAATAAAACTCCTCGCAACTTGGATAGTGGAAACTAGATCCAGGGTCTTGATTTTTCGCTTCCTGAACTAGTACAATTCTATCCATGCGATTGATTATGTGGAAGTCGAACATTGTAGAAACCACTTGATTAACAGTCAATGATGTGAACTATTAACAAGTGTGAGAAAAAACACCAATAATGACAATGGTTCTAAAAGTACTCAGTACAATCCACGAAGTGTGAATGAATGATTTGCAGTTGAACACTTTGTAGAATCATTCGATCGAAGGTCAATGATGCAACCTATTGTTGAAGGAAAGAAACCTGCCATTAGGGCCTGCAGATTCCAAGGTACTGATAGGATTCTAAATCAACTTTCTAGATGATAAGCTATCGTCGATAGAAAGTGACCCATCGTAGGAAAGCCCACGACACGAAACCATTAGATCAAGTTTTGAAGAAATATTTGTAAGGACTAACTCAGGGATGGTCAACGCGAATGGAGATAAATGTTTGCAATGAGTGGTTTATTTGAACTGTCTCTTGAACACATAACGACACTGCATATGGCTTGGTAACAATTGACCTAAAGCTAATACCCAGAAACCGGCTGAAGACTTTCAATGTGGTTTGATTAACTATTAGACAAAGGATTTTCCCTACCCAGGTACAAGTGTGACAAAAAGTGTCGTGTTCAAGAGTGGTATACCGCTTTTAAAACAAGGGTTACAACTGGATTCATTTTCTCTTTTTTCCCCCACCATTACTGGCAAGTACCTCTTTATTTTTGACAAGCTTGAGGAGGATAAAATTTGCTTGTTGTGTAAGCTAATCCTTTGGATGATTCCATCTCAATATTAAAATCAAACCCTAAGGAGTGGTTCATTCCTGTTTGTAATCGATAGGTCCTTTACTGTTAAATTTTAACGAGTCCAGTATAGGAGAAACTTGGTGTTTTTCAGTTTTAGGGATTCAGAATAAAAACATAAGTAAACTTTGTGGCTGTACTTTTTCGTAAATTTAGTCTCTCAAGCCTGAAAAAGGATAAAATAATCCAGGAGAGAACTATATTGACCATGAGTAGTCAACGTATACCTTTTTCGTAAATAGTCCATTTCAGTCCAGAAAAGGGGTAAACTTATACTGAAGGGATGACTATTCATTTACTTTAACGAGTTCGAATAGTCAAGTACTCGACGATCTTTTCATATTTAGAGAATCTGAAAAGGGCTTAAAAGAGAACTCCATGGTTTTTCTTTTCGTAAGTTTTAATGAGTTCGAAAAAGTGATAAAAGTATACTAAGTTGGCCGACTTTCAATTTAATTTACAAGCAGGATCCCTAAAGGTTCACTAATGGTTCTGTTAAAAGCTGACAAATTATGTGTAACAGGCACAAGCTGAGGGGAACCCAAAGCTTGCCAAGAAGTTGAGGATAAAATACTAACAGAAACACCTTCATCTACATTCATGTAGTGAACATTATTACCACAAGCCTTCACAATGATTTTGAAAGGGATGGAGGAAGGAAGACGAGGTTTTGTAAGTCTATTCCAATCAAAGGAAAAGACCTCAGTACTTGGAGGGGGTTCTGTAGAAACAGTTGAAATTCCCCCTGGCGTAGAAGAATCTGATGTGACAAGAAGAACCTGAGCGGTATGAATTTCACTCTCTATAGGGAGGGTGGGATCGACCGTATGTGAAATTCAGTCGACCACTTGATCAACTAAAGGATCATGAACCTGAGAGATATGAGTTGCACTCTCCAATGGAAGAGTGGGATTGTCTGTACTTGGAATTAGATCAATCACTTCGTCAACTGACGATAGGTTGGGAGAAAGTTTACGATAACCAGTTGGAAGTTGTTGCTGTGGAACAGTAAGGTTTTCCAACAATTTTGAGGCTTCATCCATGTGAGGGCAAATGTGAGTTTGATTACTCCCTTTGCAGAACCTACAAGGAAACCTAACTTTACCCTTTTTCCCAGGAACTTGACAATCATTGGTTGATGCATCGACAATAATTTGATAGGATTTTTCTGATCATACTTCCAAGACCTTAAGAATACCAGGACAATTGATAAGGAAGTGGTTGCCCTTACAAAGCTTGCAAGGGTATTTGGGTTTGCGATGCATGTTGGAGGTTTCCTCAACATTACCAACACTCACATCCATGGTTGGTTGGTTGACTTCTTTCTTATCTTGCTTCTTCTTCTTCTTCTTCCCTTTCTTCTTCTTCTTATTAGTCACTTGGTTACTAGCATCAAGGCTTTTACCAAGCGAAGAAGAAGAAAAAGAGGAAGACATGTTAGATGAAGAAGGTAAAGGGTCAACATGAGGTTGGTGATGTTGAGATGGTGAACTCTGTTGAGGTGAAGCATCTGGTTGAGGTGGAACAATTTGAGTATTAGAGGCCAATGAAGTTGAAAATAACCATACCGGTAAACCTATGGTAAATCCAGGTAATGACAATGTAGCCATATAAGGAGGACCAACATTTCCAAAGCAAGGAAAAGTACTAGGACTCTCATTAAGAGGGGTTCCTTGGTTGGTAAATTCCAGAGCAGTTGCTATTAGATTCAACTTCAGTGAATTTTATTAACAATTCAAAAATATTAACAATTCAAATTCACAATTCACACCTAAGGTCTCTAAAAAGTAAAAACAAACAAATAAACACGTGCTATCAAATCTAGGAGTTAAACCACACACGAACAATATGTTTCCACAATAAAACCACTAGTTGGTGATGAAATTCAACGTCCCAGAAATTAATGTGGAAAACTAGCTGTTGGAACAATTACACTGACAACCTGCTTAATGAAACAATCTGGTGCAAGTAACTTCACTATGCCATCTCGAAGTGAAGAGTACCCTCTGGAAAGTCCAAGTGAGTCTATCCAATGTATGTTCCATGTATAGTGGGACCTGCCCTCCACCATCACCTTGGGAAAAATCCTAAAGATTATGGCCACTAAGGTCACCAACTGAGACAAATGTACCTGGGGGGACAGTCTACGATCCGATATACACGCAAGGGCAGAGTATCAAGCTCAATCCCCTTGAAAGCTCCTTGATATAATCCAAGGTTTACCAACAAGTGACCCTAGGCTCCTCAACAATGGTCTATCTAAGGTTTACCATTTTTAGTACGTGCACATCTGCTATCTTTCCCAATGAGATAGGTACGATTACCTCACTGGTTCCGACATGATCTCATGCTTGACTTTTTTAAGAAGAGCTTCCCAGAGCACAATTGCAACAATTGGAATTTTTCGTTACCGCAAGATTACTATTGTTTGTTTTAACTGCTTTGGAACGTTAACTACAACCTATTCCAAAGCACTAGTCCTGAACTAGATTGGTGGAAAGAGCCCTAGAAAATGTAAAAATTACGATTAAGCGCTGTGTTATTTGGTTGTTTTTACTCAAAGGGTAAATGGATATGAAACCAATGGTGTTATGACTTGACCTAAAACTGAATGCAATTGAATATGATAATGTAATCTTTTCAATTTTATGAATCCTAACTAAATTAAGGAAAGAGTTTCCATTCACTTCCAACAATGAAAAAATTGATAAATAAGAGAAAATATAACAAATTCTCTAATGCACTAATTTCAGCAAGAAAAACTAATGCTAATCAATTCCAATTTTTATTTTTATGTTTTTAAAACAAGCATAAAAACATGTAAATTCAAATCAAAGAAATTGATCTAAATCTACGATTGATTTTTCTAGAATGTAAACTATGCAGTTGTAATATATGCAATATTCACTTGAAAAGTATGCATATGTAATCTATGCACATTTTTCATTCATATTCTGAAAATGAGAATTCTAATTATGAAAATGTGATCTATGCAAGAGAATTCTCAGACACAAGATGATTCTAATGTAATCTAAAGAACCAATCAAGTGTAAGTAAAGAAAATTGGGTGAGAATTCCAAAGTTCAAAAAAAATAAAAACACTCAAAGGCGATTAACACTCAGACACAATTAGTAACCCCCTCCCCCGACGAATGAGGGGGAAATTTTGTTTTGCAAAAACAAAAGAAAAAAGATGCAAAATTGTTAAGATACTAAGACACACCACGAAGTAATGACCAAAGGAAATCAAATTAAGAATTTCTAAAAAAAGAAACTCAAAACACCCAATTAACTTAACAGAGGCTAACGCAAAAGTTGTTGAAAATAAATTCACACATAAGATTTGACAGCTAAGATAGACTAGGGAAAACACAGAGAATCATGTGATATGGTTCCTAAAAAGAGAATTTTCATTTTTTCAAAAATTTTCCACAAGTCCACAGGTTCTAATGGAGAACAGAGCGGTACTTTATTATTCTGAACTAAAAGCTGCAGAGGCTACCGCACTATTTTTAAATGAAAACTGCGAAGGCAAGGAAAAGTACAAAAAAAAAATAGTCAACTTTTCTTTTCAGGGATTCTTAAAATTTATCTACCCAACCCAGTCTCAGATAAGTCAAAATCAGAAAACTCTAAAATTCAAACTGAAAAATAAAAATAAAAAAGGAAAACTAAGTTCTATTCGCCAGCGAAGTCGCCATTTTGTTATGCAGATTAATCCCTCTTGCGGACAAGAGTGATCTCCCTAGTATCCTACGGATAGCTAGAAACAAACATCTGTTTTTAAATCATTTTCTCTAGATTATTTGTGATTCGGAATTATTATAAACAAAGAAAGAGGACATGCCCCTACCTTGAAATCCGACGTTCGGTGCAATCTTTTATCCAGTCGCTCCAAAGAGGCTTCTTCAATAAGTAGAACCTGCAATCAAAGACAGACAAAAGAATTAAAAGCACCTACAACATATAATAATTGAGAATAACTAATCTAACTTACTGATCAAGGAATCTAAGTATTGAATTATTCAAATAAACACAAGAACAACTCAATGAGAAAAGGAGATCTATATGTATTATCTTGAATGAAAAGAGTAACTTTACAACTTGATGCCTTGATGTCGTACAAGTTCCTCTCGGGGTCCTGAACAATCGTTCCTCCTTTAGATTGACAAGCCTTCCTCTCTTTGAACTAGCATGAAGTTATGGACATGAGTGTGTGATCATTCTCATAAGAATAATAACTAGTATAGAGAGTATGCTCTCTTGAGAATTTCTTCAGCAACTAATATGTATGTCTACCATCTACCCTTGAGACTGAAACATGAGCTCAATTTATAGGGAAATTGAGGTAGTTTCAATTCCATGAAGAGGGGTATGGATTCCTCACATGAAGGGATTTGAGCTCCATAGACCAAGGGATAAGCTCCATGAGTGGAGGGATAAAGCTTGAGTTGATCGCGCATCTAGAAGCTTCCAGTTGGGAGAATATTCGTCCAGCTGGGCTTCTAGAACTTACTTTTTCCTTTATTTGACTGTTTATGGGGGTCCGTAGGTTTTATAAATGTGCAAGATGTGCCACAGGCTATAGAACAAATATTTGTGGATCCGCAGGAAAGAGCTAGGAAAAGTGCGGAGTTAGACTTTTAAGGGTTTTAATGAGCTTTTCTCCAATTCCAAAACTTGGTTTAGGAACATTAGGGTTTTTTACCTCTAAGGGAGCACAATATAGGTGGTGATGAACCTATATAGATAGTCAAATGTCATGGTGACAAAATAACGTGTAACAAGGTCAGACCACATACGTCACTTAAAGAAAATTTTAGAGTGATGTCGCAAGTACGAGATATCCCTCAATCCAAAGAAGAGTATCTTTGCAATGTCCAAGGGTAATCTCTTGGGCCACATCATTTCCAAAAGTGGGATTAAGGTAGACCTAGATAGGGTCATAAAAATCACGCAAATTCCCTTCCTAGTAAACAAGAAGGGTCACAAAGAGGCAAAAAGTTGAACTACGGTGAGAATTAAAGAAAAATAAACCTCCAATGTTTGTTGGGGAATTAGAGGAGGCTATCGAGACTTTGTTAATCAATATGGACAAATATTTCCAAATCTACGAATATGATGATAACTTGAAGGCCAAATTTTCGATCTATCAACTACAAGGTAAAGCCACTTTATGGTAGGAGGAAATTAAAACAGTACAACACATTGACGAGTAAGAGGTGACTAGGGAAAGTTTCGAGAAGCACTTCAAAGATAAATATTTAACAAAATGTTTTTACCGTGAGAAGGTGATGAAATTCCATGATTTAAGATGGGGACAACAGTCTATGGATGATTTCGTAACCAAATTTACATCCTTGTTAAGATATGTACCCTATATTCGAGAGGAAAAAGCCAAGATACAACAATTTATCAGCAGATTACCAACCTTCATGAAGGAGAGCTTGGAATTTGATAATCCAAAAACAATGGACAAGGCCATTCGAAAAGCCCGAATCTACTATAAGTAGATGAAGCAGAAAGGGGAAGGGGGCAAGGGATGACTAAGTAAAAAGGGGCAGAATAACTTCCAAAATAATAGGAGTGTTAAACCTGCAGGAGTCAAGGTTTCACATAGGAAACATTCAAATGGACCTCTGGGACAGAATCAATCAAAGCCCAGAGTATAAAATGGAACCCGACAAGTTGAAGCATCAAGTAAACCAAATATTGACCAGTCTTAGAATCTACCCTTGAAATGTTGGGGTTGTGTGGAACCCCACTATTATAAAAAATGTTCTCACTGTACTAGAAATGAGTCAGCTGGCAATGTTCAAGAAGCATCTACGGTAGGAGATGTAGAAAGGGGCATGCCGAGGATTAATGTTGCTTTAGAAGATCATTAGGCCAAATATCAACCTGAAATGGTAGAATTCAAAGGTACTTTGGCTAACCATTTTGTCTTTATTTTAATAGACCCATGTATGAGTCTAAGTTATGTTAGTTCAAAGATAGTTGAATTATGTCATTTACAAAGTGCTAAGTTTAAACATTTGTGTCTAGTCAAAGTAGCCACTGGAGCAAAAAGTAAGGTGACTGCTAAGGTGGAAGGCTATCCTATTGAGATAGGAGGGCAGAAGATTAAGGTAAAATTAAATATATTGCCTCTAGGATCCTATGATTTTCTCATAGGTATGGATTAGTCATAAGGACAATGGTCCTTAGTGAATTGTAAGCACAAGACCATTAGTTTCATCATTAACGAAGGTGTGACACAAGAGATCCAAGATATTATGAGGGCCATTAAGTTCCAACCTATAACAACTAATTAACTAAGTAAATGCATCCAGAAGGGATGCAAAATATATGTTGTGCAGGTAGGTTACACCAATTCTAAATATAAGATAGCTAACTTGGAGAAGATACCAGTTATTCAAGACTTTGTGGATGTTTTCCCAGAATATATTCTAGGGCTACCTCTAAAAAGAGAATTTGACTTTACCATAGAGCTAATTATAGGAGCAACCAAAGTATCCAAAGCCCCTTACTGAATGATTATCTCGGGATTAACCGAGCTTAAGATCCAATTGCAAGAGCCGCTTGATAAGGGGTACATTCACCCAAGTGTGTTACCTTGGGGATCCCTAGAGTTGTTCGTGAGGAAGAAGGACGACACCCTGCGGTTGTGCATCAATTATAAGAAACTGAATAAAATAAATATAAAAAATAAGTACCCCTTGCCAAGAATCGATGATTTGTTTGATCAAGTTAAGGGTAATACAATATTCTCTAAAATCAACCTACGGTCAGGTTATCACCAAATCAAAATAAAATAGTAAGACATATGTAAGACAACATTCAGGACTCGCTACATTCATTATGAAATTGTTGTGTTGCCATTCAGGATCACTAATGCCACAACAACTTTTATGAGTCTAATGAATGGTATTTTCCATACTTATTTGGATAAATTTGTTCTGATTTTTATTGACGAAATTCATATATATTCAAAGAGCTTGGAGGAACATCAGGAACATCTTCAGATAGTATTACAAACTTTTAGAGAAAATCAACTTTATGCTTAATTCAACAAATGTGATTTTTATCAGGATCAAATTCAATACTTGGGACATGTAATCTCACCTGAAGGTATAGCTATGGATCCAAAGAAAATTAAAACCATCATGGAATGGCATGTCCCCAAAAATGCAGCAGACATTCGATCCTTTATGGGGTGTGCTGGGTATTATCGTCATTTTATAGAGGGGTTTTTAAGAGTTTCTTACCCTATGACTTTGTTACAAAAAAAAGGAAGAGAATTTAAGTGGACAACATAGTGTCAACACAGTTTTGAACGGATGAAACATTTAATAAAAATCCCCGTGCTGAAAATAGTAGATCCAAAAAAAGAATTCATTGTCTACTCATATGCTTGTAAGGAAGGTGTCGGGGGAGTTTTAATGCAAGAAGATAAAGTTGTAGCTTACGAATCCCGTAAACTAAAGGAACATGAGCATAAATATTTTGCTTAAGATTTGGAACTAAAACCAATTGTTCATGCGTTGAAAGTGTGGTGACATTATTTGTTGGGAAAAAAATTCCTCTTATTGGCAGATCACAATAGTATAACTAGTTTCTTTATACAACCTAATTTGAATTCCCACCAAGCTAAGTGGACTGCATTCCTAAGCGAATTTGACTTCGAAATTAGACATTTAAAGGGAAAATAAAACTGTTTTGCAGATGCGTTAAGCAGGAAATTTCACCATGTATACGAAATTTCCTATAGTCAAGTGGAAATTGATCTTTCTAATGAGATTAAAAAAACTTATCTCAAGGATCCAGAGTATGAATTCATGTTGCAACAAGCTAAACAAGCACAAGATTCTAGAAAACCCTCAGAGTACGATGTAAATCGTAATAATTTTCTGACTTTCAAAGGAATAATATATGTTCCTAATTAGTTAACAATTAAACAATTATTATTGGATGGGTTTCACTGGAATCCTCACTGCTCGTACTGGATATCAAAAACTATTTTCTGCAATTAAGAAATACTATTTATGGCCAAGTATGAGGAAGGACAATGCTCAGGACCTAGCCAAATGTTTGGAGCGTCAGCAGGTTAAGGATGAGCACTATCACCCTACTGGTCTCCTCCATCTGCTCCCTATTCCTCAGTGGAAATGGGAGATGAATACCTTATATTTTATCACCGGATTTCCTAAATCCAGAAAACAAAATGATTCCAACATGGTAGTGGTGGAAAAGTTAAGAAAAAAAAACCCATTTCATTCCTGTTAAATCCACTTACAAAACTATATAAATTTCATATATATTTATGAAAGATATCTTCCGGTTACATGGTATGTTGAAGGTAGTGATCTCTAACAGAGATGTCAAATTCACCTTTGCATTTTGGAAGGCACTCTTTGCTGGGTTGGGTACACAAATTCAGTTTAGTACTGCATACCATCCTCAAATGGATGGGCAAACTTAACAAGTGAACCAGGTCCTGGAAGACATGTTAAGAATGTATTTAATGCAACGACCAACTAAGTGGGAGGAATACCTTCACTTAGTGGAATTCACCTATAATAATAGTTATCATGAATCCTTGAAAATGAGTCCTTATGAAGTGTTGTATGGAAAAATGTGTAGAACACCTACAAACTGGAGCAACCCAGAGGATAAATTAATCCTAGGACCCGACACATTAGCAGAAATGGAGCAGACAACGAAAAGAGTTTGACAAAATTTAAAAGCTGCCCAAGATCGAAAAAAACGTATGCAGATAAGAAAATGACTTACAAAGAATTTTAGGTAGGAAATCATGTCTATGTACAAATAAAACCCAAGAGAAACACTTTAAGTTGGGGTGGCTAAGCCAAACTAGCACCTCGATACTGTGGACCCTTCCAAATTCTGGAAAGAGTGGGACCCGTAGCATACCAACTTGCATTACCAAGCCATATACAGGTTCACAATGCGTTTCACGTTTCCTTATTAAAGAAATATGTGTATGATTCCAGACATGTGATTAATGGGCAATATGTACAAGTAATATAGGAAATTAATTTTTTTGTAAATATGTATGTTTAAATCAGTCATGAAAAAAAAACTAACAACATAATTTTCACTGTGCGACAAGTCGAACGAGACAGAGAATTCCTGGTAGAGCCTTTGTGTATTCTTGATCAGAGAGAAATAATGTTACGAAGACGAGTTATCACCTAGGTTAAAGTGCAATGGAGACACTTTAGCCCGGGGGAGGCCAATTGGGAGGATGAAGGCTAAATGCAACAAACATACCTTGACTTGTTCCAAAGGGAAAGGATGAACACTGGAGACGATGTTTCACACAAGGGGGGAGAGATGTAACACCCCCAATGTTGTAAATATTTTTGTTACTATCGGTTAATTGTTTTTAATGAATGAGACTTTGGTAAGGAAGACTTGGTGGAAAGTGTGCAAGAAAAACACCATCTCTTAAGAAAAAATAAACTCTTAAAAGGCTCACACTTCTTCCTAGATGAATATTTAACTAGGAAACAACAAGAAGAGAGAAGAGAAGAAGTGAAGAAAGTTAGAGAAGTAAGAAATGAAGGGAAAAGAGCATGGTTGTACAATGGTAAAGAGATTATTGCAGTGTTTGGGCCTCATGGAAAAATAGGACAACAAGTTGACAATGAAGAAAAAATAGGTAATTCTATAATAGGGAGGAAAACAACAGGATCAACATGGATGAACAGGGGTGAAGACTAAAATTTGATTATTGTATGCCAAACTGCGTAGCAATCAAATCCTACCTAGGTCTGCCTAAGTCTAGTTTGTTGGAATTATAGAGGTTACCGTTAGAGGAGGGGACCTAGGATAAGGCCTATTGCAGAAGGTAGAGACATGATTTGTCTCACAGAAACTCATGAACACGATGATTGCAAAGCTCCTATGTTTGACGGTTATTTGAAGTTAGTAGTTTGGAATGAGGCAACAAAAAATGGCAAAGGGTACGAAGGAATACTGGTTTTAGTGAAAGAAAGATATTGTCTCATATTCTCAACAGGGAGAAGTTCATTTAGTGGGATATTTCAATGCTAGAACAACAAATCAACAAGCTAGTATTCTTTGTTGAAAGGAGGATCACAATCGTATTTGGCTCATTGAAGAGGAGAATTTTCGATGGTTGAGATGTTCAGAAGATGAAAAAGTTAGTAATAATTTTGGAGAGGATTTGCTTACGTTGTATGGTGCTTTCAACTTAATTATCTGCAATGGTCTAGATAGATGGAAAAAGTCTGGGAACTTCACTTGCAACACATACAATGGGGCAAGTGTCGTTGACTATGTTATTTGTTCAAAAAAATTAATAAAAAGGATAGATGAAGTTAAGATTGGAGAGCATATTTGGGACTTAAAATAAGATCATAACCCAATTTATATAAAGTTATCTTGGTTAGAAGAAAGACATAATAGGAGGAAAACACAATGTTTTGAACAATCGACATCAAGGGGTGAAATTCTTCTAACACAATAAAATTGCACTATCTTCAAAACAATGTTGGAGAGATCAATTTAGAAGGATAAAATTGCTCCCCAAAGCCTCAACAACCATGAGTTAACAAATATAATCCAGGGTGCACTTGAGAAGTGCAAAAGAGAAAAAAATAGGAAATCAGAATCAAATTGTTTTCTTGTGAATGTGTGGTTTGATGAGGATTGCAATATGGCAAGGAGAAACTTGAAAAAGGAAGGCGGGGAGAAGATGAATGCAAAGTTATATAAGCATATTTTAAAAAGGGAAAAATATAAGTTCATGCAAACAAGGCGAGAAGAGTTCACATATCTAGGCAAGAATAACCCAAAAAAAATTGGCAGGAACTTCAACCAAGGAAGAAGCAAATTGAAAATAGTATTACAACCAATCAGTGGTTTGACTATTCAAGACAACTCTACGAAAAATAATTAGAGGTTAAGCCTCCTCCCAGGATCAACACAACTACAAAGTTGTTCACAGTACAAGAGGTGGAGACAGGAATTGAAAAGTTGAAAACAAGGAAGAAAAAGGAATTAGTTTAACTTCAAGCAGAATATCTAAAGTGGGGAATGAACATTCTAGCACCACACATCATGGAAATATTCAACAATGTCATTCGGCAAGGATTCCCAAGGGATTGAACAACTAGTCTAGCAATACCCCTTTTTAAAAGTGGAGACATTAATAATTCTGCCAACTATAGAACCATTATGATCAATCCCTTGTTTACAAAGCTTTTAAGCGGCATGGTAAAAAATAGAATCAGTAAGTGGGCAAAAGTAAAATAAAAGAGGGCAAAAGGGAAAGTGGGTTTTAGGTTGTAACATTCTATAATAGATCATGGTATCACGCTAAGTCACATTGTTGAAAAGGTTTGGCAGGACAAAGAATAAGTATTTTTCTACTTTGTTGACTTCAAAAAGGCATTTGACATGGTCCCTCAAGATAAGTTGTGGCGTAGAATGGAAGAACTTGAAATTCCTTTGCAATATAGAGTTGTTGTCCATAGGCTTTATGAAGAAGTGAAAGTCAAAATTAAAACTTCAGCAAGGAATTTCAGAAAGTTTTATAAGTGACATCGGAGTCAAGCAAGGTTTCCCTTTATCCCCTACCCTTTTTGGTTTATATATTGACAAATTGGAAGAATGGCTAAATCTGCAAGGTGGGGATGGTGTTCGGTTGGGGGTGTTTGTGATAAATCTTCTTCTATATGTTGATGAACTTGTATTGGTTGCTAAATCGGCCCATGGATTGCAGATGCACTTATATGCCCTTGAGAATTTTTGTAAAGCAGTGGGGATGCAAGTCAATACCAGGACCAATATAATGATTTTCTCAAAT
The DNA here is from genome assembly GCA_034641835.2 of Pinus albicaulis. Taxonomy (NCBI): domain Eukaryota; kingdom Viridiplantae; phylum Streptophyta; class Pinopsida; order Pinales; family Pinaceae; genus Pinus; species Pinus albicaulis. The sequence goes on from CM076584.1 coordinate 263,972,282, forward strand.
AAAAAGAAGCAAAACTAGCATACATTCTTCTTTGAAGGCAACATTCTTGAAGAAGTAAATGAATACAAGTACATCGGGATCGATTTCAACAACAAGCTTAATTGGGAGGATTGCAGAAAGAACAAAATTTTAGGAGGGTGGAAAGCATTATATGCACTTCAAAACAGATGTAGAGAGGCAAAGTTATGGGATTGGAACACGATTAAAGTGCTTTTTGGACTCCTAGTTTGTCCAGTGATATTATATGGGTGTGAACTATGGGCTAGCAGCATCCTTGTTTCAAAATGGAAGCAAATTGAGAAAATCCAAAAACGCTTGATCATGAGTAAGTTCAAAATAAAAAGTTCGATTCCTTATGAGATAATGTTGAGTGAAACAGGAGCAATTCCCATCGAATCAATTGCTATGGTGCATCTTATAAGGTATCTAAAAAGAATTGAGCAAATGGGAGGAGGTAGATGGTTGAAAGTTATCTTCAATGAAGGCATGAGTGAAAGAAAGAAATATGGATGACACAAAACAACAAATGGATGCAAAAATGGAATATTTACCTCAATGCATGTCCCACAGATAACAAGGAGTGACATAAATTGTTATGGAGAAGTTCTGTATGCGTATATGGGGAAAAGAGTTGGGCAAAAATAATAAGTACTACGTTCAAGAGTTCAACCCCACTTGTGATCTCCAACAAAAAGAGTACATTGGAGTTAGCATTCCGTGGAGAGAAAAGATTCTTATTACTCAATTAAGAACTAACTCACATCAACTTCGGTGTGAAATGGGACGATGGAAGAGACCTAAAGAAGCTTGGGAAGAACGAGTGTGTACTTTTTTCACTTATGGGTTAGTGGAATCAGAGAAGCATTTCATTTTGGAATGTGATGCTTTCAGAGACATCAGGGACAGTTATGGAAGTCTGTTAGCATCAATTCTGTGGCATTTTATTTTCAATGAGGGGACTCTTAGAAGGTTGGGTCAACTCATCATCAATTTGAGTAAGAAAAGGATTGAATTGCAGAAGGCAAAAAACAAGGAGGCTAGTAGTCCCATTGATTATTTTTAGTCTCGTGGACGTTAAAATATCATTCATATATTTATTTATTTCAATAAAATTTTAAATAGGATTTAATTCTTACTAATAACTTTAATAATTCTTAATAATAATATTATTATTAATATTAATATTTAATTGAAATTAAAAAATGCTTTATTATAATAATAATAATAATTAATTTTAACAGAAAGAATTAAATACTTTTAAAATTTAATTAAAATATTATTAAATTTTAATTTTATAATTATAATTATTTTTAATTATTTTTAAATTTAATTTAATTGAAATTAAAAAAAAAAAAAAATCTTTAAATACTGTTTATTATTATTATTATTTTGTCAGCTAGAGGAATCGACAATGGCAGAAGACTTTCACTCACGAGACGTGAGGTCGAAGCCCCTGACTACCACTATAAACTCTAGGGGAAACCACCCAGGCTGCAAGAACGACCCCTGGGCAAGATGAGGCTCGAACTCGTGACCTGCTTAACAGCATGAATGCCTTAACAGAACGTTTGCTGGCCACTAGACCATGGCCCTGCGGGCATTTATTATTATTATTATTATTACTAAGAAGTAAATTCTATTTCATTTTATATATTTTAATAAAATATTATTATTATTATTATTATTATTAAAAATAACAATAATAATATAAATAATAACAACTAACGCCTATATGTGAATTTCAACCACATTTACTAATGTGGTTGTCTATGTGATTTATTCATAAATCTCTGCGTATACTAAGCACATTTATTTAAACCAACATAGATCCATCTTAAATATAGATCTAATATGAGTCTAGAAGAATCAAATTTCTTCACGTGCAAACGTTTTTAGATAGAGTGCAAAATATAATGTGTTATTTTTCATTGTTTAAATTGTCTTTTTGAACGCTATTGATTAGAGTATATATAGGACCAAAAAAAAAATTTAACTATTTTTTTTCTATATAGATATATATGAAGTTGATACTTTTTTAGAGTGCAAAATACAATGTGTTATTTTTCATTATTTAAATTGCATTTTTGAATGTTAATTAGAGTATATATAAGACCAAATAAAAAATTTAACCATATATATATATATATATTGTAAACTTAGCAGATCATTTCTGTTTTCTATTTATAAACAAAAGCAGGTCAGAAAAATACAACTTTAGGCCTCAACTTGCCCATCGAAACCAGGTCTGTTGGCCGTCTTAACGAGTTATAGGCCATCCAAAACAAAAACATCTTAAGTCTGTTTCTAACTGTCTTCAAGTAACTAATATCAGTATTTGCAGGCATAGACATAATATTAAAGTAAAAGCTAACTACTAACATTTTCAAAAACTAAAACTAGGATGATCATTTCTTAATTCAACACAAAAAATAGGTTCCATCAATCATCATCTGACTCCACAAGAACCGGGTCTTTCACACTGGAGCCAGGCATATCAACTTGGTGCATAGATTGCAACTCCTTCTCAATTCTTCCTAAGCGAACATATTGATGGTGCTGCCGAAGGTTCATTTCTTGAATGGACCTGTTGATCTCAGCTAAACATGTTGCAGCTTTAGGGTCACCCCCGACCTCTTGAACATACATTATTGCCTTAACCAGAAGGCATTTCAACAACCAATATGTTCGAACTGAATGATGGAATAACGAAATTCCGCCTCGAGTGTGACTAGGGTCAATGATGATGTGATTGATTTCTTCCTTAGTAGTTTCTTCTTCTTCCTCTTGCTTGGCTCTTGCATGGCCCTCCCATCCATGAATCAGAGATTTGATATAACATGGTGTCTCCTTAGAATATGCTTGAAGCAAAATATCCATAACTTCTTTGCCAGACTTCCTACCACGCTTGGCTAGAGGTGGCTTTGAAACTCTGGCCTTTCCTTTTTCCTTTGTTTCCTTTTTTGATGAGTTTCCTTTGACCATTGTTTTTATAGTGTGGTATTCCAACAATTTTATCGGCTGGAAGGATTTGCTTGGAAGACCTGTAATAGTGCATAGTAGGAAAAATTTTAAACATCCCGAATGAATATAAAACCGATAGATAAACCATGCCAGACTCATTCCATCAACAATTGGAGAATGCAACTTTGAGAGACTCAAAAAATTCACCGCAATGACAGAATTCCTGTCTCAACCCAGAGTAAACCCGTGCACCTGAGTAATCCCATAAGCCAGGGTAAACCCAAAAGGCAGAGAAAACACCCAAACTATAACATTACCACCCTTATTCTGATTTCCCACTTTAGCTCTGACCTAGGCACCCCTTCCAAAAGTACTGACATAATGACACTTAAAGAAAGTAGTTAAAAAGTAACAGGTGACCTCGGCTACATAACCGACCCACTGACAACACAAACTCATATTCCCACCCTCAACTGACGCACCCCTAGCGTTAACGTCATTAGAAACCATACATGCATCTTCCCACATCTAGTGATGCAAATCTAAAATAAAACAGGGCCAAGCCATATATATATATATATATATATATATATATATATATATATATATATATATATATATATATATATATATATATATATATATATATATATATATATTTTATTTTATTTTATTTTTTCTATATATATAGATATATATGAAGTTGATATGGACAAAAATTAGTTAATATAGATCTTCAAATAGTTTATTTAAATCTCTTGTTGAAATATTTTTTTTAAATATAACATTTAAACATCTATCACACATTTTTTTTACTTCTAATTACTTTACATCATATTCATTTTTTTTTATTATAAACGACATTATTTTTCTATTTAAATTTTATTTTTATTTTAAAGGGGCAGACGAACACACATCCCCTCATACTGAGCGATAGAGGTTGTGCTAGTAAAGGTAAAAAGAGAATACTCATATTTTACATTTGTATTTGTTAAAATTTATACAAAAACAATTGTATATTTATGTAAAGAAAAAATATTCATATTTTATAAAAAAAACATTTATATAGCAATAGTTTTATATTGATATTATTTATTAAATAAAAAATTATTCTTAGAAATCAAATACTTTTTATTATAAAAGGTTATATATTTATATTTATATTTATGTGGATAAGTGTCTCTCTTTCATAATAAGTTTTTAAATTTTTAATTTAGTTATCAATAATTATTAAGTGGATTATAAATATTTATTTTTATGAAATATCCATAAAATATTTTTAGTAATAGTTAAGAATAAAAGAATGATTTTTTATTTTTTTTTGAAGTTAGACACTTTGCAATACATCAAATGAGGATTACATAGACTAAATTCTTTATGTTATTAATTTGCGAGAAGAAAAACTTGATCAACCACATAAATTCGGAGTCTTGAGGTTCCTAAGAGCTCATTTAACACATAAATTTAGAGTCTTGAGGTTCCTAAGAGCTCATCTAACTAGAGCATCTTGTAAATAGAAATTTATAAAAATAGGTTGGTTGTGTGAGAACTTCACATACATTGACATGAGAAGACAAAAGACTACTAGTGTTGCAATAAAAAAAATGAGTGAATCATAACAACTATTGGACACAATTGACATGAGTACACAAAAGACTACTAGTGTTGCAATAAAAAAACCAGTGAATCATAATAACTATTGGACACAATCTCCAGGCATCTGCACTTGCTGGCCACCACCCTCATCCTAGGATAAGGAGATGTTGGCTAATCTCCTGGCTAGAAAAGTCTACTTGTGGTCTACATTGTCAAAATTTCCTCCAACTATGCTAATCTAATATAAATCTCTGGTTAAGTCCTCCTACACTTCATTATGTTACTTGCAATATTCAAATGACATTTAACCTTATGTTGGACTCGTGCCATGATTAATGAAGTGACAAGAGAACATGCAATGCACCAAGTATAATGAGAGCCAAAACTCCATTTCGTGTGAGTTGACATCATATCAAGGTTAAGGAAATTTTTAAGAATGAAATTTTTTCTTAAGTTTAGAAACTTTGGTGAATCGTACTAGTTCCTATTATGCAAATTGTAAAATGTTTAACAATATTTTTTGTATAAGTACTCAAATTTTTAATGAACTTATATAGTCACTATAAAATTCTAGTGATTTTTGAGGTTAAATAATTTTATACTATAGAATTTGCACGAATCATTTTTAGAAAAAAATGGAAAATAACAAGTCTTTTTTTTTGGAAAAGCCAAGGAGAATTAACCTGATCGTGGGCACCCTCCTCGGGAGGAAAATTTAACTCTCAGCCCAAAGGCTAGAGTGAGGTTGCTAGTACCAAGCGAACTTGCAAGTATACTAACTTAAGAGTTCACAAGACACAAAATCATTACAACAATATACACATGCATAAAGTCATTACAGCAAAATTTATCAAGGCGTTATACCTCATCATGTCACTAGCCAGGAATTAAACCTTGATGAGGAAGATAACCCACCTAGATCCATTTTAACTTCAAATCTACCAAGGGTCTAAAGGGATGAAATATTTTTGCATGTCTTAAGATATTTGCATATTAAGAGACTTGATCCTGTTGAGATTGCAACAAGATGATGAGCTTAGTGGAAAGAAGTCACCTTCACTAAGTGGGCCCGCAGGCTATTTTTGGCGCAAAATCTATTTTTAGACATATGGATCATGTTCTATGAGTTGCAGGATGCTATTTGTGGATGGTTGGTCAAGTTGGAAAAATAGATGGACTTCTATTTTTATGGATATTGGCGAATCTATTTTTAGGAAACCGGTCTAAAAATAGATATGTCGAATATTATTAGCTCTTAATAATATTTGGACTATAAACATTATCTTATTCTCTTGGAGCACTTCAGTTAAGTGCACAGATGTGGCACAGGAGCTGACATAAGGAATTACGCTATTCCTGAGGGTTAAGTGGAGCTATTGCATGGATACTTCAGTTAGAACTCATGCAAGAGAGTTTGGTGGACTTGATTGAGGAAGTTAATGGAGTTGTGTTCAGTTTAACTAATATAAGCATAGTTGAGCTAGTTGTATCTAGTCTAACTGATTGATACACTAGTGAAGAGTGGTGTGAATTAATTATTAATTAATTCACTAATTATAAACTCATTAATCAACTAAAGAATACATCAGTTAACTTCAGTGCATGGACAGTTTCAGTGGAGACCAGTGAAGAGATAGGTGAAAGAGCAGTGTGACTATCAATTGTAACTATACTGTTGCATGATTTGCAACAACCAGTGATTGGAGAAGCCAATGAGGATTGCGCAGTACAAGCTAGGTGGTTCGAAGTTATTTATGAGCCATTCTACAACATTGATTACGCAATAGAGGCAGGCTATCATGTGGCAGAGATTGGAGCATGTGTTTTGCTAGATCTAGCTTGATTAGTGTGTAGCAATTGGAGATTATACTGAGAACTTGTGAGGAGCTTTGTATGATGATTGTTAAATGATCTCTATGACATATAATATACAGATAGTTGGGGTTTTCAGCTTTAAGCTTTCCCATGAAATACTGTGTTCATATGTGTGATTGTTTATGGTTTTAAAGTGCGCATGCAATTGATTTTATTTTCGCATGTAATGATCAATGGTAGAAGAGATTTTGTATTGTGCATGAAGCTAAAATAGTGTGTGATTAGGAGAATATCAGTGAATAATATATCAGTTATTCAAATTTCTGCATGGTATCAGAGTGATATTGATCATTGGAGCAATTGCAAAACATTGAAGCAGTTGAGTTTTGTGCTGGTGGAATTCGAATATGCATTAGTGTTTTATTGGTGTCAAAGTTGAGATGTCTTTCAACGAACTGCGATTGGAGTATGCCCTTGAGGGCAGCTCGAATTATATTTCATGGAAGGACAGGATGGAGGCGATGTTGGATGACAATGGGTTGAAGGAGTTCATAGATGCAGAAATTCCAAAACCTACTTCTAGTGATGCTGCTGTACTTGACACATGGCAAAAGAAGACAACAAAGTGTCAAAGAATTCTATTGGAAGGTGTGAAGGATCACATAGTGTCCAGCCTTCATGGTAAGACTTCTCCATTCTTGATGTGGAAAGCTTTGACAGATTTATTTCAAAGCAAGAGCGACCATAGGAAGTTGGCGCTCAAGGATAAACTCAGGAACATAAAAATGGAGAAAGGCGGCAGGTATGCCCAAGTACCTCTGAAGTTCATCCGTGCGAGGATGAGGTAGGAGTGTGGGGTTACGCATTGATTGATGAATTGGTGGCTTGGCTCTCCTTGGGCTTCGAAGAGTTGGCATTCCTATCGGGACTTTGTCGAGGATCGGGATAAGTGCCAGGATGTCAACGACTTTGGTCGGATCTTGTGCAAAGAGGAGATAAGGCGAAGTACCAGGGATGGATCTTCATCAAAGAACTCTGATGAAGAAAATTGCGCTTTGGCTGCCAAAGCAAAAAAGGGGAAGAGAAAGAAGCATGCTTCTCAATCCGGTGCGAAAGGCAAGAAGCAGTACATGTCCAAGGTGAAGTGCTTTCACTGTCACCAACACGGACATTATGCCACTAGTTGTCCACAAAAGAAGAAAAATAAACGGTGTTGTCTACTAACGATTGGAGAGGCCTTAGCCTCGTAGTTTGAGCTGGATTTTTCGTTGATCGCATGCTTGGTCTCAAGTGTGATGGGTTCAGTGTGGTTTCTTGACAGTGGTGCATCTTTTCACATGACAGGAGATCGAAATTTGTTTACTGATCTCGATGAGAAAGATCTTGGAGTGCACATCGAGATGAGTGATGATGGTAGATACAGTGCGACCGTTATCGGTACCAATTCCTTTGAGAGGGAGTCTGGTAAACCCTTCGTATTGAAGGAAGTGATGCATGTTCCAGGATTGAAGAAGAATTTGATCTCTGTGGCGATGTTAGAAGACAAGAGATATGATGTTGTCTTTAACGAGGGATAGGCTTTCCTGCGTAGTAAGGCAACTGGTGAGACCTGGAGGATAGGGGTTCGAGTTAAGAACCTTTATCAATTGTAGGTAGATGGCTACGCAGCAATGGCATGCAAGGCAGAAGGAGTGGTGAGCCAGGATGATGGCGAGTTGTGGCACCAGAGATTGGGCCACCTTCACCATGGAGCTTTGAAGATACTGCAACAGATTTCTACTGGGATTCCTAAAGAATTGCTCTTGCGCGGTCGGATCGGTGCAAGGGATGTGCTATGGGAAAATTTCGTAAGCACCTTTCACGGAGAGGATAGTCGCGCCACGACGATCCTTCGGGAGAATTCACACGAGGTTGTTGAAGGACCTTTCTCGGTAGCTTCGGCAATATAAGCACGAATGTATGTGATATTTTTTGATGATTTTTCTCGTAAGTGCTGGATCTTCTTCATGCGGAAGAAGAGCGAGACATACTCAAAGTTCTGTGAGTTCAAGGCACTGGTTGAGAAAGAATCGGGGAAGCAGGTGAAGGCTCTTAGGAGCGACAATGGTGGTGAATTCATCTCTGGCGAGTTCAAGGACTTTTGCAGCGCAAAAGGAATTTGAAGAGAGCTCATAGCACCTCATAACCCACAGCAGAATGGGGTTGCTGAGCGGAAGAACGGAACGATCGTGGGTGCTTCATGGGCGATGTTGCATGATCAGGGCCTTCCCATACACTTGTGGGCTGAGGCATGCAATACTGCAGTATATGTGCAGAACCATTGTCCTCACAGGATACTTGGCATGAGTACACCCGAGGAGGCGTTTTCTGGTAAGAAGCTTGATATTTCCCATTTGAGGATTTTTGGTTCACCTGTTTACATTCATGTGACGAAGGATGCCAGGAAGAAGCTGGAGCCGACTGCAGAGGTTGGGATATTTGTGGGGTACACTGATACGCCCCACAACTATCGTGTGTATTTGCCAGACAGTCGCAAGACTGTTGTGCGACAGGATATCAAATTTCATGAGGAGAAAGCCATGAAGTGTTCGCTTGAGAGGGAGCCAAACTTGCATGCAGATGAGGAGCTATTAGTTCCTAAGGATGAGCCTCGGGATGTGGATCAGCCACAAGAGGAGGGTCATGGAGTTGAAGAAACCACTCATGCAGCGCCAACCATCAGACGGTGGAAGCGCACTACAAGAGCTAAGCGGATAAATCTTGATGCAGAGAAGATTGTAGGAGCACCTACATCACAGCGTAGATAGAGACAATCACCTGACTGATATACTGGATACATGGCTTTGATGAGAAAGTGTATCGTGATAGAACCATACTATTTCGAGGAAGTTGTGGAGGGAGATCCCGCATGGAAGTGGTCACCATGGTGGAAGGTATGATTCGATTGTTAAAACGAGTGCATGGGGGTGTCCCAGAGCCGAAAGAGAGCGTCGGTGGTGGGTTCGAGATGGATGCAAAGTGAAACGGGCGGTGGCGGGAGTGTGGAGAAGTACGAGGCAAGATTTGTTTGGCAGGGCTTCTCCGCAGTTGAAGAGGATCGATTATGAGGAAACCTTTACACCTGTCGCAAGGTATTCTTCCATACGGACGATTCTTGCTCTCTCAGCGCAGATGGGGTGGCACATTCATCGGATGGATGTGAAGAATGTTTTCCTCAATGGAGTGATTGAGGAAGAGGTGTACATAGAGCAGCCCAAAGGTTTTGAGATCTTCAGCAACGAGTCACATGTGTGCAGGCTCAAGAGAGTGTTGTATGGGTTGAAACAAGCACCTTGTGCTTGGTACACACGGATAGACAGTTATTTCACCGGACTTGGATTCTCCAAGAGTGAGGCGGATAGAACCTATACCGAGAAGGTAATTGGAGGGTAGGTTGTTGATCATTGTACTTTATGCTTGAATGATTTGATTTTGACGGGTGATGAGCTGGTGATACACTCATGCAAGGAGCTAATCTTACCGAGAGTTTGAGATGAAGGACTTGGGCCTCCTTCATTATTTCCTAGGATTGGAAATTTGGCAGCGCAGTGATGGACTGTTTGTTTCTCAAGGCAAGTATGCCCGGGAGATACTGGAGAAGTTCAACATGCATGGCTGCAAGCCTATTGATACTCCTCTTCTTGGTGGTTGGAGGAAGGAGGATGATACTTCGGCAGAGGTAGTGGATGCCACTGTTTATCGACAGTTGGTGGGGTCGCTTATGTATCTGGTCAATACACGACCCGACATATGCTATGCTGTTAACCGGCTTTCACAAGCTATGGTTAAGCCTACCAAGCTCTTCTGGAAGGTAGGCAAGCATGTATTGAGATATCTCAGAGGCACATCGGGATATGGATTATGGTACAGACAGTCGGATAAGGTGAAGCTATGTGGCTTCACGGATGCAGATTGGGCAGGGGGCCCAACGGACAGAAAGAGCACATATGGAGGGATTTTCAGTATCGGGTCGACAACAGTTTCTTGGTACAGCAGGAAGCAAAGATCCGTGGCACTCAGTTGAGCAGAGGCCGAGTATATGGCAGCGAGTTTGGCTGCATGCAAGGCTATATGGATGAGGAAGATCCTGGTCGGGTTGTTCGGTTCACACTTAGATCCTACTATGATTTATTGCAATAATCAGAGTTGCATTAAACTCTCGGTTAATCCAGTATTTCATGATAGATCTAAACACATTGACATCCGGTATCATCATATCAGAGATTGTGTGCAGCGGAAGATCATGTTACTTTCATATATTCCCACGGAGGATCAGGATGTCGATATCTTGACAAAGGCTCTCACCAGGAGAAAATTCGAATACCACAGAGGCAGGATAGGGGTGGCAGATAATCCTTATCTTGTTGAGAGGGAGTGTTGAGATTGCAACAAGATGATGAGCTGAGTGGAAAGAAGTCGCCTTCACTAAGTGGGCCCGCAGGCTATTTTTGGCGCAAAGTCTATTTTTAGACTATGTCTATTTTTAGACATATGGATCATGTTCTATGAGTTGCGGGATGCTATTTGTGGATGGTTGGTCAAGTCGGAAAAAATAGATGGACTTCTATTTTTAGACATATTGGGCGGAATCTATTTTTAGATTGCGAGTCTAAAAATAGATATGTCGAATATTATTAGCTCTTAATAATATTTGGACTATAAACATTATCTTATTCTCTTGGAGCACTTCAGTTAAGTGCACAGATGTGGCACAGGAGCTGACAGGAGGAATTATGCTATTCCTAAGGGTTAAGTGGAGCTATTGCATGGATACTTCAGTTAGAACTCATGTGAGAGAGTTTGGTGGAGTTGATTGAGAAGTTAATGGAGTTGTGTTCAGTTTAACTAATCTAAACATAGTTGAGCTAGTTGTATCTAGTCTAACTGATTGATACACTAGTGAGAGTGGTGTGAATTAATTATTAATTAATTCACTAATTATTAAATCATTAATCAACTAAATAATACATCAGTTAACTACAGTGCATGGACAGTTTCAGTGGAGACCAGTGAAGAGGTAGGTGAAAGAGCAGTGTGACTATCAGTTGTGACTATATTGTTGCATGATTTGCAACAACCAGTGATTGGAGATGCCAATGAGGATTGCGTGAGAAAGGCTGGACCAATTCGAGTTCATTCAGAGCCATTCTTCAGCAGTGATTGCGCAGTAGAGGCAGGCTATTAGGTGGCAGAGATTGGAGCATGTGATTTGCTAGATCGGGCTTGATTAGTGTGTAGCAATTGGAGATTGTACTGAGAGCTTGTGAGGAGCTTTGTATGATGATTGTTACATGATCTCTATGACATATAATATACATATAGTTGGGGTTTTCAGCTTTAAGCTTTCCCATGAAATATTGTGTTCATATGTGTGATTGTTTATGGTTTTAATGTGCGCATGTAATTGATTTTATTTTCGCATGTAATGATCAATGGTAGAAGAGATTCTGTATTGTGCATGAAGCTAAAATAGTGTGTGATCAGGAGAATCTCGGTGAATAATGTATCAGTTATTCAAATTTCTACAGATCCCTCTCACACTTCTAGATCCGAAGCTAAGATGGATCTAGGCTGGTTTAAATCCCCCTTTAATAGGATATATTCTACATGAATACCATGGACAATACTATGGGTTCTCATAAAACTTGAGCTAAAAAACCACCCATAACTTGACAAAGTCAAGTTAACGTTAACTACCCAAAAAAAAATAACAATGTAATTTTTTTATTTTAACATAGGTTTATTTTTACGCCGTAAGACGTTCTTATTTGAAAACAACTTCCCTAACTGCCAATGTGTCCATGTCGGAGCCATTGGATCAAATGTTTTTGAAAACAACTTCCCTAACTACCAATGTGTCCATGTCTGAGCCATTGGATCAAATGTTAGACGATTGAAATGTTTTGGGCCATTAGATCACAAGTAAATAGTTTTATATATATTTTTATAATGTTATTATTATTTTTTTATTTTTTTAATAAGTTAGATTGATTTTAGATGTATAATAGAAATGTTGTAATGTCATGTTTAACATTTTGACTAATAAAAATAATAAAATAAAATAATAATAAACTATAAAAACAAAAACAACCCATGGTATTCATGTGGAGTATAGTTTATTTAAAGGAAAATAAAAGTAAATTAAATAATAAGATTGACATAATGTAATGAACATTTTAACTAGGTCAAGATACAATAAAAAAATAAAAATAATAAAATAAAATAATAATAAACTATACAACGGTATTGACCCATGGTATTCATGTGGAATATAGTTTATTTAAAGGGCTAAATTAAGATGGCCTAGATCAATCTTGACTTTGGATCTACCAAGAGCCAAGATGGATCAAATGTCTTCATATGCAAACCTCTTTTAGAGTGGAAAGAGAATTGATCCCTCTCATAAATAATATAGATCTAAACTAACTACTTAATAAAATTATTTTTAATTCTTTATAACCATTATTCTTTTAAAATTTTATTAATAAAATGTATCTAAATTTTCATATATCCAAATATACATAGTTGTTACGATTGTTTTATTATTCATGAGTAGTATTTCTTAATATATAAAAAATTAAATTAATAATGAAAAATTTTAAAATATGTGAAATTATTTCACAGGACATGATTTATCTTGACCAATAATGATGGATATTCATTATTCTCATTTTTTAAATAACACTAAATTTACCTTTAATTACTTAATTGTAATAGTTTGTAACTACATACATACTCTTTTGATTTTTTTTTTGGTTAATGAATATCAAATTTATTTTATTAAAAAAAAAAACTATATACATATCTTTAATTATTTAATTGTAGCTAAAAGACATTATATGTTTTTACTTTATAGTCATAAAAAATTTCACATTATTTGATGTCAAACTTACTCAACTTTTTATTACAAAGTTTTTTACTACATAATTTTAACTTTTATAATTTTTTGATTTTTCAATTCAAACAAAACTTACAAAAGAAAAAACCCACTCAATCCTTATTATAGATGATAGTTTTACAAAATTGACATTATGTCATTAGCAATAGAGTCAGTTGAGATAACCCTAAGGGGTTCTTTTACAAGTTTTATCATAAACTTTCCATCCATCCAATATATATTGTAGAGTCTTCTGAAAAGAAAGTGTATTCTAGTTTATAACCTGAGCCACAATCAAAGAAAATGGCTAGGGATTTCACAAAGTATTAGTTTGTAACCTGATCCACAGTAAAATAAAAGGGCCAGGGATGTCACAAGTTTCATTCACACATTTATCTATTGATGTTCTCAGTTGAAATAGATCTTATTAGATGCATGGTGGCCGGAGACACTAAAAATTAAAATAGATATCTATTATGGCATCCATATTCTCTACAAACCATCCAAATTTCCCATCTTATACAACAATTTCTAACAATAACTGCTCAATTTACTCTCCAATTTTTGAAACCCCCACCCATGCTGGGGAGATCAGAGTGTAAAATCAAATGTTCCTGTGGTTTTTTTAAAGGGTTCATAAACAAAACAGACAATGATATAGTCAATATTATGGTATAATAACTGATTTTTGAATCATTGTGACAAACAAAACATCACATTAGCTCACACAACCAAAAATAAGTTTTAGCCACAAGAAAAAAAATCACAGCAACTCACAGAATATATCCAAGGTTGTAATGAACCCCATACATAGTGATGGACATCATAATCTCTCTCTGTGCTAGAGTTGTTTTCTCAATGAACTTAAGTTTTACTGCTCTTGAACCGATGAAATTCATCATTGTTTCATATAGGAGCATTTAGTTCTGATATTGTGATAGTGTCTATTATCCCTTTTAAGCTCTTTAATGATTCAATTAAGATTAACATTTGTATGTTGTCGTGAGGAGATTTTCTATTTTTCATGTCAATTACCTTTTATAACTCTAGGAGGTTCTTAATATTGCTTTTGTTTTTAATAAATGAAACTCAATTATATATTTAAAAAGATGATTAGGTAAGAGAATTTTAGGATTATAAATTTTTTTTCCAAGTTGACAATGTGAATGTTTATTTACCTAAAGTTGGCTCCCATGTTCCATACCTCCCCATTGGGTTTGAAGATAATAGGTAATGGAAGTTCAACGACATATAAAACAAATAATTTATACATCAAAAAATCAATTCTATATATTATAGTAGTTCTCATTGAATAATCTTTCAATTTGGCATTGAATTCTTTATTAATCAAGTTATTTTACTTAGTAGGGAGTACAATAATTTTGTAATCAAATAATAGGAGAAAACATATTCACAATAAAATTTATTTGAATAAATAGATGTGTGTAAAATAGTTTAATAAGAAACTAGATTTGTAATTATAAAATATAAAACTATAACTTAAAATTGTGAAATTACTTTGTATTTTTTGTTTCTTATGTATATAGAGAAAGAATAAACCAAGTTTGGAGTTAAGAAAATAAACCATAACATAAAAAGAACAATATCTCCTTCCAAAAATGTCTCCATGTTAAAATGACATTCACTTCCTTGTATACCAAGACTATTGTTATTCATATACAACAGACAATTTGTGACAAACATGCAATTAAAGCTCAGATATGTAGATGAACTTGGAGTAAACTCTATTTCTTTTAATAAAAAATATCTTTATTTACATCTATGCTAGATAGATTGAACTTAAATGTATTTAAAATATCTTATTTGATTTACATGCTTGTTTTGAGAGGATTATTAATCACCAAAGGATTTTTACCTCCAATTTCCTATATTAATATCTATAACAATTTTTTTATATATGTGAACAGATTATCTTGGTTTACATATATGTTTTCACTAGAAATTGTCTATTTCAATATCTATAACAAAAATTTATGGTTGATAACTCTTATCATCAATATCTTTGAAACCTATCTTTCATTCCTTCACGATGGCTCCTTTTCTGCAACAACTTATTTCTTCTAGGATACTCTTTCCTATGCTATTGCCTTAGGACATTTCTTTTGCAACATGTGGTGCAATTGCTAGTTATTTTTATTTCAAATTTACTTTAACTACCTAACACAATTTTAGTTACCCAACAAAAATTGATTAAAAAATAATAAATAGAATTTTTGTTTTAACATAGGGTTATTTTTATTTTATTCTGACCCAATAAAAAATGTTTACAACTTCTCTTGCATATTAGACCTAAGCCCAACAACCATTCTACCCAACAAATTTTTTTTTTTAAACTAATTAAATTGTTTTAATTTAATTTAAAAATGTCGCATTCATAAGTCTTAAAGTTATAATAATAATAATAATTATAATAATGAAGAAATTATATATATATATTTAATATTTAATATAACAAATTGATATTTATTGTTTACGGGGTCTTAGATAGATGTGATCGGGTGCTCTGTTAAGACATTCCTTGAAAGAAGGAAAGAAGGAAAGCTTTATTAAGGCAATTCTTGAAAGAAAGAAAAAAGGAAGTTATTTTAACGTCCACACGGCTAAAAATAGCCTTTGGGACAGATTGCTTCTCCATCTAGTTCTTATATTCGACCCTTTTCGTGTAGAGTCTTACAATAAACACTCCCAACTTCTCGGCAAACTCTTAAGCTGAATGTAGAAATTTGCTGAATAATGAAGATTTATCCACTGAGATTATCCTGGTCACACACTAATTCGAATTCATGCATAACACATAACCTCTTCTACAATTGATCATCAATTTGCGGAAATAGAAACAGTCGCATGCGCACATAAACACAATATGTAATGAGGAAAGCTTATAGCTGAAAACCCCCAACTATTTTGTATATTATAATAGAAGAGAACATGTAACAATCTCAGTACAATACTCCTCACAAGTACTCAGTACTGTCTCCAAAAGTTACACACAAACTAGCTCAGTTTTGAACAAGTCACAAGTTCAAAACTCATCCACTATTTGCCTGCCTCTATTGCGCAATCCAAGTTGGTGTAATGAGAGATCCAAGTTCGAATCTCCTTGGCTTCAACTGCGCAATCCTCATGGGCAATCTCCTCCAATGCTTGTGCAAGTCCCATGCACAACTGATGTCGCAACTAATAGCAAACTCACCCTTTCATCTACCTCTTCCACTGGTCTTCACTGAACTGTCCATGCACTGCAGTCAACTGATGTGTTCTTGAGTTGAATGATGAGTTAATAATTAGTGAATTAAATAATATTTAATTCACTCCACTCATCTCTAGTGTATTAGCTAGTTAAACTAAATACAACTAGTTCAACTAAGTTAAACAGAACACAACTCCACCAACTGTCTCATCAACTCCACCAAACTCCGCCACTTGAGTTCTAATTGAAGTCAACCATGCATGAGCTCACCAAACCCCAAGGAATAGCGTAATTCCTTCTGTCAGGTGCATGGGCCACATCTGTAGCTCCAACTGAAGTGCTGCAAGAGGATAAACTGAAGTTTATAGTCCAAATATTATTAAGGGATAATAATATTTGACTGACCTATTTTTAGACAGGCAGTCTAAAAATAGACTTCGACTTGTATGTCTAAAAATAGAGGTCCATATATTTTTACCAACTCGACCAATCATCCAAGAATAGCATACTGCAACTCCTAGACCATGCTCCATATGTCTAAAAATAGACATAGTCTAAAAATAGACTTTGCGCCAAAAATAGCCTGCGGGCCCACTTAGTGAAGGCGACTTCATTTCACTAAGCTCCATCATCTTGTTGCATTTTCAACACTCTCTCTCAACAAGATATGGATTATCTGCAACCCCTATCCTGCCTCTGTGGTATTCGAATTTTCTCCTGGTGAGCGCCTTCGTCAAGATGTCAGCGTCCTGATCCTCCGTGGGAATATATGAAAGTAACATGATTCTCCGCTGCACACAATCTCTGATATGATGGTACCTGATGTCGATGTGTTTGGATCTATCATGAAATACCGGATTAGCCGAGAGTTTAATGCAACTCTGGTTATCACAGTAAATCACTGTAGGCTCCAAATGCAACCCGAACAATCCAACGAGGATCTTCCTCATCCAAATAGCCTCGCATGCAACCAAGCTTGCTGCCATGTACTCGGCCTCTGCTGAACTGAGTGCCACGGATCTCTGCTTCCTGCTGTACCAGGAAACTGCTATCGAACCAATGCTGAAAACTCCTCCAGATGTGCTCTTCCGGTCTGTTGGGCTCCCTGCCCAATCTACATCAGTGAAGCCAGAAAGCTTCGCTCCATCCTCCTATCTGTACCATAGACCATATCCCAATGTGCCACTAAGATAACGCAATAGATGCTTGCCTGCTTTCCAAAAGAGCTTGGTAGGCTTAACCATAGCTTGCGAAAGTTGGTTAACAGCATAGCATATATCAGGTCGTGTATTGACCAGATACATAAGCGACCCCACCAACTGTCGATAGACAGTGGCATCCACTACCTCTGCTGAAGTAGCATCCTCCTTCCTCCAACCACCAGGAAGAGGAGTATCAACAGGCTTGCAGCCATGCATGTTGAACCTCTCTAGTATCTCCCGGGCATACTTACCCTGAGAAACAAACAGTCCACCACTGCGCTGCCAAATCTCCAATCCCAGGAAATAATGAAGGAGGCCCAAGTCCTTCATCTCAAACTCTCTAGCAAGATCCTCCTTGAATGAAAGTATCAACAGCTCATCACCCGTCAAAATCAGATCATCTACATACAGTACAATGATCAACAACTTCCCCTCCACCACAATCTGGTACAGGTTAGGATCCGCCTCACTCTTGGAGAATCCAAGTCCGGTGAAATAAATGTCTATCCGTGTGTACCAAGCACGAGGTGCTTGCTTCAACCCGTACAATGCTCTCTTGAGTCGGCACACATGCGACTCACTGCTCTATGTACACCTCCTCCTCAATGACTCCGTTGAGGAACGCAATCTTCACATCCATCTGATGGATGTGCCATCCCATCTGCACTAAGAGAGCTAGGATCGTCGTATGGAAGAGTACCTTGCGACAGGTACAAAGGTCTCCTCATAATCGATCCCCTCGATCTTTGAGAAGCCACGTTCAACAAATATTGCCTTGTACTTCTCTACACTTCCGTCAGCTGCCTGCTTCACTTTGTAGATCCATCGCGAACCCACCACTGATTTCCCCTCCGGTCGCAGGACAATCTCCCATGCATTGTTTCTGACAATCGAATCATACTCTTCCACCATGGCACCTACCCATGCGGGTTCCTCCATAGCTTCCTCGAAAGATGATGGTTCTGTCACGACACATTTGCTCACAAGAGCCATGTATCCAGTGTACCGGTCCGGTGACTGTCTCTGTCTGCGCTGTGCTGTAGGTGGTCCTACAACCCTCTCTGCATCTTGAGCCAGTCGCTCAGCTTCTGTAGTGCGCTTGCGCCCTCTGATGGTTGGCGCTGCATGAGTGGTTCTTCCACTCCATGAACTTCCTCTTATGGCTGATCCACATCCGGAAGCTCCTCCTTAGGAACTAATAGCTCCTCATCTGCATGCAAGTGTGGCTCCCTCTCGAACACTTCGTGGCTTTCTCCTCCTGAAACTTGATATCCCGTCGCACAACAGTCTTGCGACTGTCTGGCAAATACACCCGATAGTTGTGAGGTGTATCAGTGTACCCCACAAATATTCCAACCTCTGCGGTCGGATCCAGCTTCTTTCTGGCAGCCTTCGTCACATGCATGTAGACAGGTGAGCCAAAAATCCTCAAATGAGAAATCAATTTGCAGATGAAACGCTCCTCCTGGGTGGCATATCAACCCCAAGTATCTCAGAGGACAACGGTTCTGCACATACATTGTTGTATTGCATGCCTCAGCCCACAAGTGAAGGGGTAGGCCTTGATCATGCAACATCGCCCGTGCAGCACCCACGATCGTTCTGTTCTTCCGCTCAGCCACCCCGTTCTGCTGTGGGTTATGGGGTGCGATGAGCTCTCTCCGAATCCCTTCTGCGCTGCAAAAGTCTTTGAATTCAATAGAGATGAATTCACCACCATTGTCGCTCCTGAGAGCCTTCACATGCTTCCCCGATTCCTTCTCAACCATCGCCTTGAATTCACAGAACTTTGAAAATGTCTCGCTCTTCTTCTGCATGAAGAAGATCCAGCACTTCCGAGAGAAATCATCAACAAAGATCACATAGTACTTGTGCTTTGTTGTCGAAGCTACAGAGAAAGGACCACACACGTCTGTGTGAACTCTCTCAAGGATCATCGTGGCGCGACTATCCTTCTCGTGAAAGGTGGCTTTCACATATTTTCCCAAGGTACACCCCTTGCACTGATCTGACTGTGCAAGAGTGCCCTTAGGAAGCCCAATAGAAATCTGCTGCAGTATCTTCAAAGCTCCATGGTGAAGGTGGCCCAATCTCTGGTGCCACAGCTCGCCATCATCCTGTCTCACCACTCCTTCCGCCTTGTATGCCATTGCTGCGCAGCCATCTACTTGCAGCTGATAAAGGTTCTCGACTCGAACCCCTATCTTCCAGGTTTCTCCAGTTTTCTTACTGCTCAGGAAAGCCTTTCCTTCGCTGAAGACAACATCGTACCCCTTGTCTTCTAACATCGCCACAGAGATCAAATTCTTCTTCAATCCTGGAACATGCATCACTTCCTTCAATACAAAGGGTTTACCAGACTCCCTCTCAAAGGAAATGGCATCTGACACAGTAAAGACTGTAGATCTACTTTTTATCATCGCCATCTTTGATGTGCACTCCAAGATTTCCTCTGCATCCTGCAAACGCATTCATCTCCATTGCTGTGAAATGACGCACCACCGTCCAAGAACCATACCGATCCCATCATACTAGGAAATGAGACCACATGCGATCAAGTGGATCGTCAAATTGGGAGGCTACTATTTCTCCCGTGTCACAGAGATTCAAAGAAATTTTCTTATTTTTCTCTTCTTCTCGCGACAATTTCAGGCATAGTGTACATTCTACAAGAAAACACTTCAATTCCTCGGGATATCTCATTTCTTGCTCTCGCACCGATCGAGAAGCTTTACTCTTCCCCTTTCGCGTTTGCGCCCAAGCGTTAACGTTTCTTCATCAGATACCTTTGATGAAGATCCGTCCCTGGTAGTCTGCCTTATCTCCTCTTGCATGAGATCTGCCCAAAGTCGCTCCCATCCCGACAACTTCTCCCGACCATTGACAGAGTCCTGATAGGAATGCCAACTCTTCGGAAGACCAAGGAGAGCCAGGTCCACCAATTCCTCATCATCGACAGTCACCCCCACACTTTCCAGCTCATCTCTGCATTGAGTGAACTTCGAGAGGTACTTGGCGATACTATCGCCTTTCTCCATCTTAATGTTTCTGAGTTTATCCTTGAGCGCCAGCTTCCTTTGGTCACTCTTTCTCTGGAATAGATCTGTCAATGCTTTCCACATCAAATATGGAGAAGCTTTTCCATGCAGGCTGGATACAATGTGATCCTTTACGCCCTCCAACAGAATCCTTCGACATTTCGCCATCTTCTTTTGCCAAGCCTCAACTTCAGCAGGATCAGTAGGCTTTTGGACATCCATATCTACGAACTCCTTCAGCCCATTATCTTCTAAAACCGCCTCCATCCGATCTTTCCATGCAACATAATTCGAACTGCCTTCAAGAGCATATTCGAGTCGCAAACCGTTGAAAGACATTTCAACTCCGGCACCAAGAAAACAAGCTGCTGCAAAAATTCGAATTCCAAACTCAAAAACTCAATTGCTTCTGGATCTGTGAGAACAAATTATTTCTAGCACAGAGATCGACTGTAAGGGCATTTACTGGGTATATCACCTTTCAGAGAAAGGATGGATCCAGAGGCTACCTGGCCCGTTACAGACTCTGTCTACCGAAATAAAATTGTAATCACTATAATAGATCCCGATGATCAAATCGCTCCGATACCATGTAGAAATTTGCTGAATAATGAAGATTTATCCACTGAGATTATCTTGGTCACACACTAATTCGAATTCATGCATAACACACAACCTCTTCTACAATTGATCATCAATTTGCGGAAATAGAAACAGTCGCATGCGCACATAAACACAATATGTAATGGGGAAAGCTTATAGCTGAAAACCCCCAGCTATTTTGTATATTATAATGGAAGAGAACATGTAACAATACATAACATAATACTCCTCACAAGTACTCAGTACTATCTCCAAAAGTTACACACAAACTAGCTCAGTTTTGAACAAGTCACGGGTTCAAAACTCATCCACTATTTGCCTGCCTCTACTGCGCAATCCAAGTTGGTGTAATGAGAGATCCAAGTTCGAATCTCCTTGGCTTCAACTGCGCAATCCTCATGGGCAATCTCCTCCAATGCTTGTGCAAATCTCATGCACAACTGATGTCGCAACTAATAGCAAACTCACCCTTTCATCTACCTCTTCCACTGGTCTTCACTAAACTGTCCATGCACTGCAGTCAACTGATGTGTTCTTGAGTTGAATGATGAATAAATAATTAGTGAATTAAATATTATTTAATTCACTCCACTCATCTCTAGTGTATTAGCTAGTTAAACTAAATACAACTAGTTCAACTAAGTTAAACAGAACACAACTCCACCAACTGTCTCATCAACTCCACCAAACTCCGCCACTTGAGTTCGAACTGAAGTCAACCATGCATGAGCTCACCAAACCCCAAGGAATAGCTTAATTCCTTCTGTTAGGTGCATGGGCCACATCTGTAGCTCCAACTAAAGTGCTGCAAGAGGGTAAATTGAAGTTTATAGTCCAAATATTATTAAGGGCTAATATATTTGACTGACCTATTTTTAGACAGGCAGTCTAAAAATAGACTTCGACCTGTATGTCTAAAAATAGAGGTCCATCTATTTTTACCAACTCGACCAATCATCCAAGAATAGCATACTGCAACTCCTAGACCACGCTCCATATGTCTAAAAATAGACATAGTCTAAAAATAGACATAATCTAAAAATAGACTTTGCGCCAAAAATAGCCTGCGGGCCCACTTAGTGAAGGCGACCTCATTTCACTAAGCTCCATCATCTTGTTGCATTTTCAACACTGAATAGATTATCCCAAGAGCTAGCTGCCAGAATATTTGCATAATTTTCCCTGCTCTTTGAAGACCTCACATTCTAAAATGAAATGTTTTTCTGTTTCCAGTTTTCCAGAAGAGCAAAAATACATACTTTTTTCTCCCACATTTCTTTTGGCCTTTTCCAGCGCCTTCTTTCACAATGGATGTGAAGTCACTGGTTCAATTCCCCATTATAATTAGGGTGATATATTGGACATGAAGATGTAGTCCTACCAAGCTTAGAAAAAAAATATAATAAATTGATATTTATTATTATTTTGTAAACATGGGCAACTTATTATAATTCAATTGTCAAATGAGTAGTGAAGACAACTATTATTAGTTGTTATGGGGTAATGTAAATTCACTCATCACTCTTATTTACAGAAAACCATGCCACATGGAATAACTCTTTGGTAGGGTCATTAACCTAAAAGAAACAAATTTTTAGCCATACATTAACATTTTTAAGATTATGTTTATTTAAAATAATGTTTATTATAAATAAATGCCTAGTGAATAAAAAAATTATTTAGATATAATTTTTTGAGAATCAATTTTGTTAAAGTAAATCATTCATCTATAACCATTTTCCATTGTATTGGGGGAAGTGGAATTGAAACTAGTGAAATGAATCATATAGCGTCAAGCATCACTTCTAGGGCTTGCACCCAGTGATTAGGACTTCCTAGGAGGTCACCCATCCCAAATCACATCTCGCTCAAGTGCTCTTAACTATGGAGTTTTCTCTACAATCAAGCCCACTTAACTTGCTACCCCACTTGCAAAACCTTAGCAAGTATTATGCGTCATAAACCATTCAAATAGAGCTCCCTTCACTCTTTTTATTCAAGTATTTAGGGATTTTTCGCAGTGCATTATATTAGATATAATTTTTTGAGATTCAACTGGGTAAATTAAGCCATTCATCTATGACAATTTTCCATGAGAAGTAGTCGTAACTAACTAATTTCTCATGATTTTTGAATAGTCCACTTAACATTCATTGCATCGAGTGATGCTCACATGAGTGAAAAAGTGAAATTGAAACTAATGAAATGAATCAAATAGAGTCAATCATCACTTCTGGGCTTGCACCCGATAACCGGTGCTTCCTAAGAGGTCACCCATCCTAGATCACCTCTAATTCAAATGCGTTTAATTGTGAAATTTTCCCCACAATCAAACCCCTTAACTTGCTACCCCATTTACAAAACCTTAACGATAAAAACTTGAAAAAAATAATTTTTAAAAATAAAACGTATACACTTATATCCATATTACGGCTATGCCACCCGTGAACCAAAACGTCAGCCAAGTTGCAAGAGACATAAAGAGTTTTTTCAAATCAAAGGAGGTCAAAATGTCTTTGCTCCATACTCCAAATTGGCAATACCAAGGCGGAGAGACAATCTGCTAGTCTCACAAATATTAAAGGACAAACTGGCACCAAAGGGCGAGAGACAATCCAAAGGCTAGTGGTCGCAGTTTTCAAATCTGGAAGGGATTAATTTTCATCGTGGCTATCAAATATTCGGTGTTCTGTAGCAACTATCCATCACTCGATATATTTAAGCCGGGTGAGTTCATTTCCAGCTTTAGCCAATCTTCAAAAGCATGAGACCACCATTCTGGTACAGATTAGGGTTTGCTTTATCCCGTAAGAACCATCCCACTCTTGCGTGCAGGCATGAAATCACTGAGAAATGCCAGAGATCGCCATTGCACACTCCATTGGGAGTCAAAATCGACCCGCTTCGCTACTTTTCTATGGAAACACAACCCCGGAAACTGAAATTGCCTTCTCACTACGATCCATACGGGCCGAGGCCTCCCGCCAACGATAAAATCCTGAAGCTCGCTGAAGCCATTGCTGGCCTCCCCACGGATGAGATGAAGCTAATCGGGCCCTGCCTGAAGGATAAGCTGCGGGCGCCCCGCATTGAGATGCTTTCGGCGGAGGCCGCCGCAGCGGACCCACAGGCGTGTACGGCCTCCGCTGCAGCGAGAGCCGAGGAAAAGAAGGCAGAGAAGACCGCGTTTGATGTCAAGTTGGAGAGGTTCGACAGCGCGGCGAAGATCAAGGTCATCAAGGAAGTGAGGACATTCACCGATTTGGGGCTCAAGGAGGCGAAGGAGCTCGTGGAGAAGACCCCTATTATTCTGAAGCAGGGTGTTACTATGGAAGAGGCAAATACGATCATAGAAAAGGTCAAGGCTGCCGGAGGAGTTGCTGTCATGGAATGAACGGATGAATTGCATCATTATCATTAGCAAATCACAAATATCACATCGCCTAGAGGTGCTTGAGTGCTTTCTGGGTAGCCTTCCTTGACATTGTTGCCTGTCTGATGCTTTCTTAATTACAAGCTCACTAAAAAAATCTCGAAACCCCATATCACGTGAAAGTTTTTGGTATATGTTTCAATTGTTGGTCTGGCATTGGCAAATCACGAATATCAGATCATCTAGAGGTGCCTTTGTGTTTTATTGGTCACCTTCCTTGTGATTATTGTCTTTGTGATGTATTTTTAATTGCAAGCTTACCCCAAAAAATCAAAGTCACATATACCTTGGTTTCAATTGTTTGTTTGACATAGTGCATCATGGAGAAGATTCACAGTTTAAACATCATGGGAACTTTGCAAGAGCACTTGAATTGCAACAATCTTTTCTTGACTATTATTTTGTTTGTTTTAATGTGCTTCGAAGTTGACAGTAAGATACATTCGTAACTCATCACTTTGAAACTGAAAAAGTGCAACAGTGGATTCGGAGGCATGCACTAAATGGCCTCTTCCCATTTTTTAAAAAGGACTAGAAAAGAGAGAGTGTCTCATGGTGCCTTCCTTGTATCCTGCCTCTTTGTAGATGCTTTCATTCGAATAATAAAAGGTTGTTTTAGTTTCTTTCTAAAATGCTATTTTATTGCTGTTTGTATTTCACTTGCTGTCACTCGCTCATTTGATAATATGGGCTATTTGACGCTTTGTGCAGAGTGCTCTTGCTTTAAAAACTAATATAATTCTTTAATGCAATGATTTTTGAGTGAAATAATTTTGGATCTGTTTCAGAATAGTTTGAGATTGGAGATTTAATAACTTTCATCGGAAGCTAGTCTTAAATTATATGTTTCCCAGACTTATTTTATTTTTTGGGTAGTTGAAGCCTTGTGGCAATGTCATATGGCCTTCTAGAGTGCAGTGTGTCATGCGAAGATGTAGTATCCCAAAATAGGGAAAATCAGCACTATTGGGAATATCTTAAGATATTCTAAAAGTGGAGCTACAGCAATCCATGAACATAATAATGGAAGAGCAGTGTTACATCAACTCAGAAAATGTAAGAAGAACATCTAGCCATCTTATTAGTCTTATAGCAGCAAATAGATACAAGAACTTGAGGAAAGAGTTACTTAAGATAGGCAAAATCAGCCTCAAGAAACATGTACATAAAATACAAGCCCACTGCTACACAGAAAAGTATCCAAGGCTAGGACAATGTAGTTTTATTAGAGGAACTGCTCCTGGGAACTGTCAATACACAAATAAACAAATATAGGGCCCAAACAATGTTGGGCGTGAAGATATAGACTCCCAAACTGAATTTCAAGACAATCCGGAAAGGATTTCTTGAAATGTACAAAATGGCAAAAATGCCGGAGTTGCAGTCTCAAGACTGAGTAGCAGCTGCAACTCAAGAACTTGATGGAGATGGCTGTGGATGATGTATAAGCTGAATAAACCTCCTCCAATGGATCTTCCAACTGAAAGGCTGATCCTAACACTGAAGATCTCTCCCTCCAAAGAATCAGTGCAACCCACACTGCAAATACACTCTGAAAATAATGCAGTCACTGAGGGATACTGCGCTATGGATGATGGAAGATGGTTGGCCTGGTGCCAAAGATGGTGAAATCAACCCAGATGCTTCCTCACTGATCCTCCAAAGGAAATAAGGTTTCCTCCTTTGAAAAGTAAGCACAGGAAGTGGTGTTCAGTAACCTCCATTGCAACACTCTGCAACACAACCCAGCTCTAAACAAAAACTGCGCTGTAGCTGAAGGAGGATGCTTGGCCTCAAGCTTGAATGTGGAGAAAATGAAGAGCAAGCTCCTTGAAGAGGCCTCTCTTGAAAGGAGAAGGAATTCCTAAATAGGAATGCCTTGTGCTAAGCAACACAACAACTCTGCTAAACAACAAGAGAATGCACAAAGTGTAAATAGACCATAAAATCAATAATCCATAACATGAATAACAATGGCTGCCTTGCCCTCCTTTTAAACAAGTGAAAGCCCTCTAACCATGGGTCCCACTCATTAGGGTTTCCTTCACCAAAGAACCCTCCTCCCATTCATATTGCGCTGTCTCTCAGAGTGTTCTCCACCTCCTATCCCAACACTGTTGACTTGGTCAAACTTGACCTTGTCTCCATTCAAATGTCTTCTTTCACACATAAGGGTGTGAAATCCAACTCTTATGACTATCCCCTTTCACATTATGAGGGGTTTTATTCATATTTTTAATATGCATGGGCTTCCTTACCCATTTATTCAACTGCTAGGTGATAAAAACAAAAATCAATATTCCAATTAGCTGCATGCTAAATTTGGAATATTACAGAAGATACCAACCTTGATAATAATGCCTGAACATGGTACTGGTGATTAATGAAGGGCCAGCCCGAGACGTATGCATTTGGTCATAATACAGTTTCCAGATTACGGTGTATTCCATCCACGTGCAATCTTTGCGGGATCCTTCGAATGCTTTTTATTTAGGCTGTCTTTCCAATGATGGCAAGTAAAATGTTGATTCCATCAACAGTGTTTGATGAATCAGACCTAGAGAGGATTCCTTGGATGCTCAATATGCGCCAGAATGTTTCTTGATTGGTATATTTGTCCTAGCAATTTAAAATAAAAAGGGATTCATATATGTAGTCAGCACCTCTCTCTAGCAGAGAATACCTGGAAAACGTTAATCTGCCAACCTCCTGCACAAGGTCATTCCTTGTAGTCTGTACTGCCTTTAATGTATATCAAGGTCGCATAGCAGTGCAATTTATTCATGGTTTTGAAAATTGCGATTAAATCGCGATAAATTGAAAAAATCGCGATTTTTTGAACAAAACGATATTATCGACGGATTTTTGGGCGATTTTTTTTGGATTTGAAAAAATTTCCAAAAAATCGTGGGCCCATCAAACAACAACGCTATAAGTTCAAAAATCGATTTTTTTTGTCATTTTTGCAACCCTCTCATTTTCCTAACACACCCTGTTGGCAGTTAATGGTAATGTTAAATTCTTAAAGTAAAAGTGATATTTCCTTTATTTTTCATTTTCATCCTTTTACTTAAATTTTTAACATTACCATGAAATGACTTAGGATGTTTAAGAGTGGTTTCGACCTCATTGGATTTCATATGGAGAAACTAGAATTTTAGATTTCACTCAAAATTCAACAGACTTCATGGTTTTTAGGGTTTCATGGTTTGGGGATTTCCATTGTTTCCATTTGATTCTATTATGTGTAAGGGTATGAGATTGGCATTTGATCAAGAGCATTGTAATAACCCTTTAAGGATTATTCCAAGTTTTTACACTTAATTCCAGATACTGCTAAAGAGGGACTTAGTGCTACATCGACCGACAAGGTATATCACTGTTACAACTATCATTCTTCCTATGAATACAATCTAAGACGTCCTTTTTATGAATAAATCTAAGCATATATAAACATAAGTCAACAGTAATACGATTTTATGCAGATCAGCAATGAAATTTCAATTTTTCATAAGGAACTAATCTATACATGGGAAATACCGGGAATACAGCAGATGATTTGATGGTGGCTCTCCTTCTGTGATGCTGTGGTCTCCTCCTGTGATGCTGTGGACAGATTGAATAGTTCACCGAAACAATATAATCCTCCCAGCCGATCTAGGAACAATCCTAGATTCAGAAGATCACTCTTTTGCGCCCGTGCCCAGAATCCCAAGAACGGTGAAACTCCCTTCCAAAACTCTTCGTGTCCTTCAATCCTTTCTTTGGACAGAATGCAAAATTTTCCTCCAAAAACCGTCCCCCTCCCACTTCACATCCTTTCCCTTATATCATTTTTCTCCACCACCCCCAACTCCCGAAGATATTATCTCATTTATGAGGGTGGGCATGCATTTAAAGAGATATTTAATTTAGAGATAAGGTTTTGGGGTTAAGTGCATGAAATATTCATATCGAATCCTTATCTAGTTACATAGATGTGAAGGCTTTAAGTAGAGCTTAATTTGAATTTAATTTGTATTATGTTTGTTTTTAACTTAATTAATTTACCTCAATTAAATTATATTATTACTTTATTGGTTCACCCCCATATGATTTTTAACTAAATTATAATCTGATTTTGATAAATAACACTCTCCCATGCATATGCAGATAGAGCGGTATACGTGCTAGGTATCTTGTTGATATTTCGTTATATCATGGCGAGATAAAATATATAGTAATATTCAATTCGTTATTCTTACTTAGGCAGTCTTAATACTAGTGCGGGGTACGCGATATATGCATGTGTAGCTATCATATGCGTATGTCGTATACTCGCTAATGTTATTTTACTTATCAATTAGGAATGGGTCGTTACATACTTCCTCCCTTCAGAAAAACTTCGTCCCGAAGTTAGGGCCTCATATACTCAGATCGATAATTATGTTTTTAGAGATTAGGGCACATGTGAGAAGGTTTGTATTTTAAGATTGAATTTCGTTTGAATATGCATGTTTTTTCTTTGTAATTTATTTGTTACATCACATCTCAACCGCCTCTGCAGACTATTCTAAAATCATCTTATCCTTCCTAATCTCTTCCACTCCCATCTTATCCGTCCTCTACAGGAATATGACATGGCATCAGTTTTACTGATCCATTCATAGACCTTAAGGATATTGGCGTCGATTACATCGACCTGATATGCTTGTAGGCATCCGACAGTCATCATCACACGTCTAGGGGAGCGTGACTCGCACAGTCCTCCCATGGCTCTAGGTATTGGAGGATAAACGGTGGGCAACACCTCCACCCCTCCCAATAGAACCAGGGTCAACACCCTATCATGGAATCACATGGAGTCTCAACTGTTCTGGGGATTCTGTCATCACGTCAATTGTTTCGGTAACCTATGTTCTGCGAAGTAATCTGCGAAGTAATCACTGGTACATAATCTGCAATGTAAACACTCGTACACACATTACAACATATGCATCTATATTGTTTATAACAAATTGTTACCCATATAACAATCTCTACACATTCCAAATATATTGCTATCTATGATATTGATCCTAGAGCTTATATATCATACTTGGTTTTAAAACATTTGTCCATGTATGTATCAATATGTCCAATACAATTTTTTGTTTAGATACTGCTTCCGTTTAGTTCATACAGGTTCCATCTATGATGCATTTGTTTTAACTATCTTCAATCTGTATACCAATATGTATTATCATATTTAAAATGTAGTTACTCTTCTATTTCCTTTCCTTCAATCATATTTGAAATGTAATGAAATAAATTGATAGATAATTTCATCTATAATGTTTAATTCATGATTTCATATTCTTGCAATGTTAACTTAAATGACATATTGCATATCGGTGTCCATGCACCAGTAAATTTTAAACAAACAACATATATTCTGTATCAGTAGAGTGAAGTAGCATTCTATCTTTATGGGTATCCTGTTGATATTTCGTTATATCATGGCGAGATAAAATATATAGTAATATTCAATTCGTTATTCTTATTTAGGTAGTCTTAATACTAGTGCGGCGTATGCGATATAGGCATGTGTAGCTATCATATGCGTATGTCGTATACTCGCTAATGTTATTTTACTTATCAATTAGGAATGGGTCGTTACAAGCATGAAGTCCTTTAAGAACCTTGATGTTGGTGGCATTGATTGTTGAACTCTGTTGATGTTGGTGGTATTGATTGTTGAACTCCCCTACCGTGGCCTTAACAAGAATGTACCCTTCACTCAAAGGAAAACAACTAGTCAGGCATGTTAATCTTTTTCTACCGCATTTTAAGGTTGAGGAGATGAACCATTCACTCAAATCAAAATCATTGGTTAGGCATGTTAAACTTTTTCAATTTCTATCATGTCATAAGGTTGAGCAATCCAAGTCGGAAGACTTTGAGCTAGATGATGTTTATGTATCTCTTGTTGATGATCCCATTTCTAGTAGCGATGAATCAATGATGAGTTTCATGAGGAGGAGGAGGAGAGGAGCAACAATTGTGAGGAGAGGTGACACCACTCACCCCCTCGCGACGGTAGAGGACGTGGTCCGCCTTTAGCTCCCCGGTGGCCCAGATCTGAGCACACAGTCCACGCGCCCCCGCCAGCTTCTTCGTCTAGAGGGAAAACTGTTACATTTTCTCGCAAGAGGGGCAGAGGAAATCAGTAGTATAGGTTATTTGGTGCATTCCTTTGTATATAACATTATGACTCATGATATGAGATACATTATTATATTTTTTGTTGATATTTTGAGGTTGAGTTGAGACTCAAGACTTAGTATTTAGGACATGATTCACTATTATGTGTGATGTAGCACTAGACATGATATTACACATCTTATATATTTTTCATATTTATGTGTCAATGCATTTATTTTATGTTGTGGGTGCTTTAGATATTAAAAAAATTGAAAAAAATGAATATTTTCGTATGTGTCGATTTTTTCTCGATTTTTACGATTTTTATTTTATTTTTTCCCCTCGCCGATTTAATCTCGATCGCGATTTTCAAAAAATTGAATTTATTGCCCCACCATCAAGCGTCAACCCTTGTCAGTGATTATTCTCTTTTGAGGACCAGTGACCTTTTCCTCTTGCCTTTTCTTAAATGATAATATACATAATTCAAGCTTGCCTTCAAGCATGGTGTTAAATGGTCCTCAGGAAACCAATCAAGGAGTTAAGATATTGATTGTTTGAGCCTAATCACTGGGACAAAGGATTTAAAAAGGACAGGGTATCTAAAAGGTACAGTGATCAGAGAGTTGACACTTTATTGTCCCAGGAGGCGCTTTACAGCCCAATATATGAAGGAGATGTTGTCCTGCAATGTTACATTTAAAAGTTAAAAAAAAAATGTCTAATAAAAAATAAAGTAATATTGAATATGTCAGCTCAATTAAATTTTTTTAATAAAAAGAACATATATTTCTAATATAAAGTAGCATAGATTATTAGTCTATAAATTTTGTCTCACTTCATATTGCAACAACAAACTCACCTAGCTATAAAACTTACCAACACTGCTTCTTCGCTTTGATTCCTCACTGAGCATTACACATAAATAATTGGATTAGGTTTTGTCTATAATATTAAAAATCATATAAGATTATTTGCCAAAATGTGAATCTGGTCAACTCATATTACTTGTAAAAAATTGGAATTCTTACAAAATTAAATATCTACTTTTATTACTCGTAAAACGATGCATGAAATTGGAATATTTTATATTTACAAATCTAAAATGTCGCCCAAAAAATTAAGTTGATATTAGGTAAATTTTATAAAGCAAAAAATGATTATATAAATTAAGTAAATTGATATCATAGTCAAAAACTCTTTTTGTGTGAGTTAAATTTCCTCAAAGTAAAAAACATTAACTATATCTGATATAAAGTAGCACAGATCCATCTTAATGCAAACCTTTTTTTGAGTGCAAGACTTGAGGAAAGGTTTGCACCTCAACATGCTTGATCCCTCCCAGGGCTTCGTAGATCCAGAGTTAAGATGGATCTATGCTGGTTGCAGAGTGGTGCAAGATAAGCTTGCTTCTGTTATGCATGGTAGGCAGTGTTACAGGAGCCTCCAATCACTCACGAGTACTCATGATTCTGACTCTGATCTTCAACCAAACGAGCTGATTTGAATCTTGGCGAGTCAAACTCATGTTGATCGAGTTTGACTTGTGGTCAACGCGAGTTTGACTCATGATTTCAGCAATTTGTAGAGGACTCGATGAGCCACTCAGATTCTTAGGTTAAACGTCCGCGGGGTTTTATTTTTTGGTTTCTCTTTCACTTCTTTTTGCCGCCTGCCACGTTTGGAGTTTGCTTTCATTTCTTCTTGTTGCCCACCTATATAGAGACATCATGGAACAAAAGACACCATTGTCACATTCTTCCCTTAATGCGTGCACTTCGGCTTCGATAAATCGAAACCCTTTCTCTAATTCGTCAAGGTCACGATGGATTTTGCTGGTCGGCATCATGTATACAGTATTAGGCAGTCGGGTTCATGTATTAGGCAACGACTTTAGCATTGATTGGCTCACTCGTCTTACCAGATTACATTACTTTCCAGATTTTCTATGCCTTAGGTCCAGCCACGCCACCCTTCCCTTGCTGAAAGAGTCACCTAAGTGGACTACAGGTCTGCTGTTAAAATTGGACAACTAGGTCCAAACTCCATGTTGTGATGCTCAGATGAAGATACCAATATTTTTATTAGATTCCTCTTTCAGAGAGGTGTAAGATCCATATAAAATTTATCTTAATCCGATGAGCAGAACATTTATTTTGAATTTATTATTTATAATAAATTATATGTGCAGGTCAGCCTTAAGGTTTTACACCCCCAGCAGATGTGTCACACACCTCAATAATCAGAGTTAGAAGCATTCTTGCCTCATCCTCTTCTTCTCTTCTAATCTCGTCCCAAACTCCTTAGAGACATTTTGACTCCACACGTGGGAAGAAGAGGACGAGTTACTACGGCCCGAAGAAGGACGCATTCTTGCGGCGAGGTTTAAGAGTTTGACCCGACGTTGACTTTGAATCATGTGGTCTAAAGAGGCCAAGAAATTTGTTGGAGACTTGATTAATGAGCGTACACATTGGCACAAGCAGGTCAAAAGGTTGGCGAGAAAGTTGGTTTACGTTGACTTTTGATATTCCGCGACATCGTTGACTTTTACGGACATCGTTGACTTTGCCGGAGTTGGTGGGTGGTGATTTGAGGATTGTTGTGACACATTCCAGGTTGGCTAATCAAAAGGAGACTTTCTTTGGTTGAAGCATCCTGTTGACCGCCGTAACGCACCATCACATTCTTCTGTTTCTAGTTTGTCTTCTATAGATCCACTCGTATGTTCTATCAGCATTTTACTTAACTGTTTGGGTGATTGCTTTAATAAAAGTAAAGTTGCATCAAGCATAGAACATCTACAAAAATTTACATGGTATCAGAGCTGAGGTGAAGACAAGCCCTAACTTATAGCAATCACCATCTAAGAAAAATGGGTTCCACAAGTTATGACTTCAAGGAGAATGACAAGCTGACTGGAAGGGATGACTTCCATGCTTGGAAGATGATATTAGATCTCAAATTGGAAGACCATGATCTCATGGACCATGTACTAGGTAAGATACAAGAACCTCCATCCAATGCTACTGCTGCTGCTAAAACCAAGTATAAGAAGGGAGAGATCAAAGCAAAGCTAATGATCAGGGAATCCATTCATAAAATCCTGGTGGCCTACATCTTTGAGTTGGGGTACATCTAAAGAGATGTATGATAAATTGATCCTAATGTTCAAGGTAAACAATGTAAACCAAGTGCTATTCTTCAAGAATCAATTGAAGAATCTAAAGAAAGGCAGGGACGAGTCTGTCCAAACATACTTTCTGAAATTGACCGAGATTAGGAACAATCTGCTAGCTATTGGGGAGACAATAGCCGATCGTGAGATGGTACTCACCGCACTTAGAGGAATCCCATATGAATGGCAAGTATTCAACACTACCATTCTCAATAATAGTACAATTCCTAACTTTGACGAGCTACTGTCCAGATGCATGCAAGAAGAGACAAAAATGAAGGAATATGAAAATGACAAAAATGCTACCTATGCTGCTCACTCTAGAAAGAAGAACTCTGGTGGCTCTAAGAAAAAAGGAAGAACAAGGGCCCAATGAAACAAGGGCAAGTGTTTCACTTGTCATAGGCCTGGTCACTATGCCAGATAATGTCCTTTCAAAAAGGATTCTCCCGATAGTGATGACAACAACAATAACTGAAGAAATGGAAATCAAAGAAACAACAGGTCCAAAGGAAAGAGGAAGGCTCCCTCTGATGGAAACAATCAACCTTTCAAAAGGTCTAGAAACTCCAAGTATGAAGAGTCAAATGTTGTTGATAAAAGAAATGAATACATTCTTGTATTTGCTCTCTTTGCTGCATCCCCGCTCGACACTATGGATGTCTGGTTGATAGATAGTGGTGCCTCAAGACACATCATTGGGTTCAAGGAAGCACTCTCTGACATGGTTGAGAAGGATACTAATCTGGAAATTATCCTTGGAGATAATGCCACATATCCCGTGAGAGGGACAGGGACTGTGACCCTCCACTTGTCTCAAGGACAAGTGCTACATTTGCAGGATGTACTATATGTACCAAAATTGAAGAAGAACCTTGTGTCTATATCAGCGATTGAAGACAAAGGCTTCAATGTGGCATTTATTGATGGAAAGGTGCGCATGTGGAAGAAGAATCTCAAGGAAGCTATCGTGATTGGTTTTAGAGTTGGAACACTCTACCAGGTTGAAGGAAGTCCACTAGGAGCTATGACATGTGATGCTATCCGACAAACTGAACTATGGCACCGAAGGTTTGGACACCTTCATTACAAGGCCCTTCCCGAAGCAAGGAAGGTGGTGACAGGGATGCCCGACTTTGGAAATAATCATGAAGGTGTATGTAAGGGTTGTGCCGAAGGAAAGCATACAAAGGGACCTTTCCCCTCAAGTGTCACAAAGACATCTGATATTTTGCAACTGGTCCATTCTGATCTATCTGGTATGCTACCCGTGACATCCCTGGGAGGATGTTCTTACTATATGACATTCACTGATGACTTCTCCCGCAAAACCTGGATATACTTCTTGAAGAAGAAGGATGAGGCTTTCATGTGGTTCCATACCTTCAAAGCCTTGGTGGAAAATATGACAGGGAAGAAGATCAAGATTTTGAGGACCGACAATGGCACTGAATATGAGTCAAATGAGTTTAAGGACTTTTGCAGAGAAGCTGGCGTTAAGAGGGAGACTGCTACTGCCTATACTCGGGCGAAATGCAGCGTTCTTCAGAAGCAGAAAACGAGGACTATTGTGGAAGCTGCCCGTGCCATGCTATGTGACCAGGGTCTACCGAAGTTTCTGTGGGGAGAAGCTGCAAATACTGCTGTGTATATTCAAAACCGATGCTCTCATTCCGCTCTGGACTCCAAAACTCTCGAAGAGGTTTTCACTGGTAATAAACCTGATGTCTCACATTTTAGAATTTTTGGATGTCTTGTTTATTTTCATGTGCCGAAAGAAAAGAGAAGTAAGCTGGATGCTTCTGGGAAGAAAGGAATGTTTGTGGGCTACAGTGAGACTTCTAAGGCCTATAGAGTCTATGTACCTGGTCAAAGGGAAGTTGAGATATGCCATGATGTCACTTTTGACGAAGATGCTTCCCTGAAGAAAGTAGTAGATCTTCCAAGATCCCAAAAGGAAAATCATCGACAGGCACAAATCCAGAAGAGCACTTGAGGATAAGGGCAGGTGCGATGTTGAAGGACAGTGGACCTGTCAGTCATCTACTTCACAGGAGAGACCATCATAACAAAGGGACACCCTAGAATGTACGAGGGGTCATCTTCTGCTAGGAAGGATGGTTTTTGGTGAAAGCGAAAGCAGTGTAGATATAAGGTACTCCGTTATGTGATATATTGTCGTCCAACCTGGGTCTTGAGAAATGTAAGCAAAGCATCTCTAATTTGGAAAGATGCTATGCACGAAGAATATGAGTCCATAATGAAGAATGATGTCTGGGATGTGGTTCCAAGACCGAAGGACAAATCAGTTGTCACCGTGAAATGGCTCTACAAGATCAAGCATGGATCTGATGGAAGTGCTGAAAAGTTCAAGGCAAGATTTGTTGCCGTGGCTTCTCTCAAAAGGAAGGAATAGACTATGATGACATATTTGCACCTGTGGCACGATATACCACCATTCGATCTATTATAGCCCTTGCTGCTACGCAAGGATGGAGTCTTCATCAGATGGATGTCAAGACCGCTTTCTGCATGGTGCAATAAAAGAAGAGGTGTATGTAGAACAACCTCTGGGGTTTGAAGTTCAGGATCGGGACACTCATGTCTACAGGTTGAAGAAAGCCCTCTATGGGTTGAAGCAAGCACCTAGAGCTTGGTACGAGAGGATAGATAGCTACTTGATGAAGCTGGGCTTCACTCGAAGTAATGCTGATCCGAACTTTTACTTCAAGGTTGTCCAGGGGAAGCCTCTCATTCTGGTGCTGTATGTGGACGACCTCTTCCTGACAGGTGCTGACCCTCTCATTCATCAATGCAAGAGGGAGCTCGCTGCTGAGTTCGAGATGAAGGACCTAGGACTAATGCACTACTTCCTAGGCCTGGAGGTCTGGCAGAGACCTGGAGAGATTTTCCTTTCTCAAGGAAAATACATTGTGAAACTTCTAGAGAGATTTGGTATGGTGGACTGCAAGTCCGTGTCAACACCGATGGAACTCAACTTCAAAAAGTTGAGTGGCAGCGTTGCTGGGCCTATCTTGGCCAATCCTACTGAGTATCGTCAACTCATAGGAGCTTTGATGTTCTTAGTGAACACCCGACCGGATATATGTTTTGCAGTGAACACTTTGAGTCAACAGATGGTTGAGCCTCATCATTTTCACTGGGTTGGTGCCAAGAATCTTTTGAGATATCTTTGGGGCACGATAAACCATGGGCTGAGATACACTGCCGGGAGTGTGACACTCCGTGGATATACTGATGCCGATTGGGCTGGCAGTGTGGTGGATCGTAAGAGCACATCAGGATGCTGCTTCAATCTTGGTTCTGCTTCGATTTCATGGATGAGAAGGAAGCAGAAGTTGGTGGCTTTGAGCACTGCTGAGGCCGAATACATTGCAGCAAGTATGGCCTGTTGTGAAGCAGTTTGGTTGTGAAAGCTCTTTAGTGAGCTGTTTGGACATGTGCTAGATACCACCGTGATACTCTGTGATAACTAGAGTGGGATTCGCTTGACCGAGAATCCTGTGTTCCACGACCGATCCAAGCATATTGATATCAGGTACCATTTCATCCGGGATATGGTACAGCGAGGCGTCGTAAGGCTCGATCATATAGGAACTGATGAGCAGGTCGCAGATATTCTCACTAAGCCCCTGGGGAAGGTCAAGTTCCTAACCTTCCGTGAGAATCTTGGTATCGTGGAACGACCCTATGATGTGGGTCCCGTTGGACGATGAGCTCTGGGAGCTCTGGGGGGCTTTGGGGACAGCTTCTCGGAGCTATGAGCAACCACAAGGCTAGGCTTGCCAAACCTTGTTGGTGTGCTTGGACCCCATCGTTGTGATTATTGAGTTGGTTCACCTCTCATTATCTGTGCCCCGTATGCATCCTACCCATTGAGTTCAGGGCTCATGGGAAGTACCTCTCATTTGGCCAATGAGATGGGAAAAGCTAGAGACTAGTAGCAAAGATTGATGGACGCATCAGAGATTGCCGTACTCTATCTAGGATGGCACGGTCCAACCACTTGATCTGGGATCAAGTCTAGTGAGGTCTCGGACCTCCGCCTGACTTCGGGTCAGATGAACCAACTTCGGGTTGGTTGGAGACTCTTTGTGAGTTTGATAGAGGTTTCGGACCTCTAGGCTGAATTTGTCAGCCGGGGGATGATGTCTTTGTGACTGACCCACTTTTGTTCTGAAATAAAGAGGCCAGCAAAGCAAGTTACGGCGGGATGACGCACGATGTTTGATTGCACTGATGGATGGAGTTCTCCCTAGTTGAGATGGAGTGTTAAAATTGGACAACTAGGTCCAAACTCCATGTTGTGATGCTCAGATGAAGATACCGATATTTTTATTGGATTCCTCTTTCGGAGAGGTGTAAGATCCATATAAAATTTATCTTAATCCGATGAGCAGAACATTTTTTTTGAATTTATTATTTATAATAAATTATATGTGCAGGTCGGCCTTAAGGTTTTACACCCCCAGCAGATGTGTCACACACCTCA
Organism: Pinus albicaulis; assembly: GCA_034641835.2. Classification (NCBI taxonomy): domain Eukaryota; kingdom Viridiplantae; phylum Streptophyta; class Pinopsida; order Pinales; family Pinaceae; genus Pinus; species Pinus albicaulis. Next base: position 264,010,910 of record CM076584.1, read on the forward strand.
ATGATGGATATAAATACAGTCAAAGTTGGAGAGCATTTCACACCAATTCATCATCACATCTTCTTCTCTTCTAATCTAGTACGAGCTCTTTGGAGGACATTTTCGGCTCACACGTGGGAAGAAGGACGAGTTACTACAGCCAAGAAGAAGGACACATTGCTGCAGCTAGGGTTTCCAAGAAAGTTTGACCAGCGTTGACTTTGGTCAACGCATGGTCCAAAGAGGTTGAAATTTGTTGGAGACTTTGATTTTAGGAGGCCGTACACATTGGCACAAGAATCGAGGTCAAAAGGTTGACCGAAGTTGGAGCTGCGTTGACTTTGTTGTTGCTGCCCTGCGTTGACTTTTCTGGACATCGTTGACTTTTCTGGAGTTGACTTGAGTTGACTGGGTGACTGATTTGAGGATTGTTGTGACACATTCTGGGTTGGCTGATCAAGGAGACTTTGCTGGTTGAAGCATCCTGTTGACCGCCGTAACACACCTTCACATTTCTCCTGTTTCTGGTTTGTCTTCTATAGATCCACTGGTATGTTCTATCAGCATTTTACTTAACTGTTTGGGTGATTGCTGTAATAAAAGTAAAGTTGCATCAAGCATAGAACATCTACAAAAAATTTACACCGCTTACCAAACACGAACTACTTGCCCTGGTGCTCATGCTAGTAGCTATTGACTTGGATGGTATACATACGTATTTGTGGCTACTCCCCAATGGTCGAGTAACGTTCTTCTCCTTTAAAATTATCATTTTGAATAAAAGAAACTAATTGTAATATGTTAAAGTTCTATATTGTTTTGAATAAAAGCAAATTGTTGCAGAATATGCTGGATCTTTACAAGGACCTATAATAATGAAACAATTCCTTAAATTCATTTGTCGTCGTCGAGTGTGTAGGTGATCTACAAATGGGTATAACACATTACCAATCCATACTTAACCCAATTTAGATGTCATGCTATTGTAACCCCAAGTAAGATTTTAGCAGGTCTGCAATGTTGGCTGACAAAAACTTGGAAGTTCTTTGTCTCGTTTGAAACTTTATACCTGTTTTTGAATGTTTTCCAATACTAAATATATTTTATGCTTGAAGTATACTCATTGTCCTCATGAATTTTTGGACATCTATTGATATAATGTAGTGTTTGGACATGACTTTATTGAATATCAATGAAACATGTTTTCTTTTAATTCAATATATGTGTATATCTTTATTTATTGTATTCACCGTTTTTTCCTGATCCGATTAAAACTCTTCGCACTTTTGCCTCTCTGATTTATTGCCGATTCCAAGTCTGGTAACATTGATAGCAGGGATTTGAAAACATATTTGAACGCTTGCCCAATAAATAAGAAGACATCAGTGGATTGTGCAGATACAGTGGCAATACTATCTGCTACTCAGAAAGCATGAAGCCGGCTAAAATATTTGATCACCGAGGGCCACTGAATCCTGGAAACTCAGGCATAAAGAGGTAAAGTTGCTATTGCATGACTATGACTCTGCCGATTCTATGGTTGATACTTGGGTTACATGTTTTTCAATGCCTACATTATTGAGAACGCCTGGCGCTACAGTAAACAGTAAACATGAATGATTCATAATGGATTCTTCAATGCTATTGGCAACTTTCAGAAATGTGTTTAAGCTTTAACTCTTTCATAGAATACACATACAGGGTGAATGGGTGATCTTTTAAAATTACGTTCATTAGAGAATATACTGAAAATGTCATATTAGAGAATGTGTATTATCAATCATTAGTGCTTCCACCTCCGCTTGTTTGTTTGAAGTATTCCCTAAGAAGCTATGAACTTAGATGATATTGCCTTGATGGTCGCTGGTAACTCCTCCAGCACCAGCAAACACTGGGTTGCCCTTAGATGCCCCACTGAAGTTGAATTTTATTGTCCTCTCAGAGGGGGTACTCCAAGTTTGCTGGTATATGACAGATGCACCTGAGTTTTGTCCTTTAATGGGGAGAAATTTTTGAAGGAGACCCATAAATTTTTCTTTCAGGTTCTGATTTACATTTAGCTTTGACTGTTTCCAAAATTGCCTTTATAGATCCTTCCCTATGTTTGTTCAGCTGTCCAATTCTTGCCTTCGAATATTCTTCGATTCCTTACCTTGCATGAAAACCAAGAAACAAACCAGGAGAAGAGTGCCAAACTTGCTTTAACAGTTCATATTTCCAGGGGGTTTTGGGCCAGTTCAAAGAGATTTTTCTAAATTGGGAAAGAGATACAACTTGGCCACTGAAGCTGGTCCATAAACTCCACACTTGTGTTCCATATTCACACTTAAGGAGGATATGATAGGATATTATTTAAGGCATCCACTGCACTCAGAAGTTACTGCCACTCCCCTCTTCCTGAACTCTAATTGAGATATATTTTTCACTTGATGCCAACTAGGAAAAGGAAACCACCTTACCTGATTTCAAAGGCAACTGATTTTTTTTCCAAGAGGATTTTTGTAGGTTTTCCTCCTTGATGCTTAGGAGGTTGCCTTCTCCTACAATATATTTTTCTTTACCGCTAGAATTCCATCACGTCCTTCTCTTCCTTTTTGTGGTTTTTTCTGATGGAAATCACTGTCTTTCTGGACTTGGATAGGCCATTCTTCTAGGTTTTTCCATAAGACAGATTACTATTGGGTGACTCCATCAGATATTCCTTCCAATAGTCTTTTACTTTAACCCACTTACATTGTGACAAAGTTTAAGGGTCGTATATCCTTTAGTGGTGGATAGCCATTCCAAGTATCTTCCCAAAAGTTTGTAGTGGATGCACCATAAATTTCCTGATCCAACAAATTATTATCAACCACTGTTTTGCTTCTAAAGATAATGTTCAATATGCTAGATCCTTTAGGCAAGGACTATTTCCTTATTATACCTTCCCTCTCCTTGTTCCTAAGGCATTTTTTTCTTTATGACCTTGCTCCATAATGCATTTGGTTCTAGGAGGAGTCTCCAATATCAACTTGCATTCATGGCCTTATTCTACTTTTCTGATACCAACACCTTTTTGACATAACCCTATCTCTAGATCAACATATCCCTACGTTGGGGTTTTGTTCCTTTTAATACTTTTTTTTTCTTGGGGGACGTAATGAGCCTAGCTCCTGAAGGATTTCAATGCTCGACCTATTTGACTCTCTGCTTATATACGAAAAGTGAATTTCGCCAAGTTTTAGAATTTGGCCCTAGGTGACCATTGCAGGAGTAGAACACACAAACATAAGAGCCCTTTGCAAGTCCTTAAAACATGAGCATATTTGGCTTTACACAAATGGACCAGGGGTTTCATAGTGTACTCATCATAGTTTTGGGGAAGCACTGCTCTGTCCACCGCACTCCACCTTACTAGTACTCTCGAATCTCGGTTTGGAAGGGAGCACGTGCCTAAGATAGTTCCCCTCACTCTTGAAATGGTTATTGTTTCTGCTAGACCACGGGAGATGAAATTATAAATTGGTCATGGCAAGAGGCTTAATAGAGCTTATAAGTTATTAGATAGTAGAATTATTTGTCTTTTTCAGTTTAGAATGTAGATTATAGAACTTGGAATTATTTGTCATTATTATGGCCTATTTGTAAACATTATCACAGTTGAACTGTTCATTGCATATTATAACTTTTTGGTCATCATGCCTTGTTTCAATTCATGGTCGATGTTATCTGTTACAGTTTGTTGATGACAAATGTTATTTACTAAAACTTGAAACTTGAAGGTTGATGTTATTGTTAATTATTTGATAGAATTTTTATAAATTACAACCTATGTTGCATTGTGGGGATTGGGGATTGGGGATTGGCGGGGATTGGGGAACGAGTGTCCAGAATGGCACCTACCCCCAAATTTTTTAGAGGATGGTGGGTTGGGAATAACATACACGTGCTCCCACACATTAACAATAAAAATATTAAAAAAGGTTAGAGTTCACGAAAAAATATGATAATACATTGAAATAGAAACAATTCACTGCATACATATTAAATATCAAGCATAAAATTACAAAATCAAAATGCTCAATCCAAATAACTAATATCAATATTGCATATTGTCCAATCATCAATGTCAAGTTTCATCTGACATGTTGTTTATTGTTTGTTGATTGTGTGAAGGGCTGATTCCAATGCAAACACTGTTAAATTTTAATCTCACTTCAAAGTCAAACTCTGCCAGTGGTTGAGTGACATGCTGTTAACAGAATCCACTTCTAACATGCTGACGGTTGAGTGATGAGCAGATTCCAGAGTGACGTGTCGCCTTATTATGCGAGTGGCTTCGTTATGTGACAGGGCAGGTGTGATATCAACTGTGAGTTATGAGAGTGCAGGGGGCAGTGAGTCCAAGCAGAGAATGGAAATTTCAAGCGGAATAATGTAAGACGAGAGTAGGCCCGCAGGAAAGTGAAGTTAAGGTTTTACCATCGAGGGCCCCGTGGAAGAGTAGACTTCGTTTTTTAATTTTTTTTTTCAATGTATAATTCTTGACTAGCTGAAGGAATGGCCTGGCATCCTCAAAATTTTCAAGGAATGTCGGGACCTTATTCTAAAAGTCCTTGAAATATGCCCAAAACAGAATGAGTATAGTCCAGTTGTCCCCGAGTCCCCAGTGACGCCCTCAACCATTTTAGAATGTTCCTTGGCATCCATAGGTACCCAAAATGTTGGAACAGTGGGTATGAGTGTATTTTTAGTGGGGATGTGTTCTTTTGCAACATGGTTTATAACTGCTAGATGTTTGTGGTTGATTCTTAGTGACTATTATTGATCTACCAAAAAAACTATGTTGTCATAATTACTACAACTAATTTTCCATTCAGCGTGCTTTTTTGAATATACATATATGCATTGGAATTTGTATGGTTGTTATTTCTATACTAAATGGTTGATGCTTAGTGACTATTATTGATCTACTAAAAAAGCTATGTTTTCATAAATACTGCAACTAATTTGCCATTCAGCATGCTTTTTTGAATATACATATATGCATTGGAATTTGTATTATATAAGAAATCTCTTGAAATGCTTCATTCCCAGAGGTTTTTTTGGATGTTAGCGTTTCTTGCTCCTGTTTCCTGCTTCATTCCTGCTTCCAGCAACTAGTACTCATGAGGCCATGATGAGGATAGACCTGTGCATGAGTTAGTGCATAAGGGTATAAACTACATTTTATGTGGCGAGGGGGGTTGGGGTTTGGGTAGGGGTGCTATGTGGAGAAGTCCAATTATGGGAACAAATACATGTGGACAGATGCATGAATTTAAGACCTTTCATCCTACATTTCATGTCAGGGAATTCCATCATAAATTCATGGCATTCCGTCATAAATTCTTTTATAGGTTTCACTGCTTCTCATAGGCCAAGACTGGATTCAATCAAAGTCTAGTGGACTGGGGCACTTTTCTATTTGCCTGTGAATGCACCATTTCTGTTTGTACTTTCTTCTCCTCTGACAGCAGAAGTTCCCAGAGTCTGATGGAATTTATCTCTGAAATCTTTTCTGCCCAGGGGACTATATTTTAAGACATTCAATATGTACAAATTCTTAAAGTTTAGGGAGCTGTGGGAGAGAGCCTGCGAACCAGATAAAGTGGAGGCCTATACTGCAGACTTATTGTGGAAGTCTTGGTTGGGTTTGAGAGGAATCAGATGTAATGCAAGGAGGAACAGTAATTTCTGAGTTTAAACTTTAACTCATTCATAGAATATACATACAGGGTAAATGGGTGATCTTTTAAAATTAAGTCCATAGCAGATAAGTCGCCTACCTACGTCTTCCCAGCCTACTTTGTGGCTAATAACAGTTCTCATTCCTCATCCAAACCTTCTTCCAGCTTTTGGAGAGAAGAAATTCCTGCTTAGCAGGATGTCTAACCAAGTTAGACTTCACCTTCTCTTATCTTTTACATTTTTAGCTTTCTCTTCCTGTTCCCTCAGATTGTATCATGTTCACAGCTAAAAGCCATCTAGCAGCATCAACACCTTGATTAAAGAGCTTGACATAGACCTCAAGATTAAGAGACATTGATAAAGCCCTGGGTATGCACTATGGAGACTGGACCTCAAAATAATAATACCCCAGTTTGGATCTTGAACTATATTGGGAAATTAGAAACTCATGAATGATTTATCTTCCTGAATCCTGATGAAATCCACCTTGAAAGTCATATTAGTAGTGAAGCTTTAGTATATTCACATAGATAAGCTAGTAGTTGATATTTTGACCAAGCCCCTAACAAAATGGAGATTTGAAGCATTCAGAGATACAAGTCATAGATCAGCTAGTGGTTGATATTTTGACCAAGCCCCTAACAAAATGGAGATTTGAAGCATTCAGAGATACACTTGTATTGGTGCAGAATTCCTTCTTAGCTAAGAGGGAGTTTTGTGAAATGTAGTTCAAGTAGGAACTTCTTGCACAAGTTTTAGTGTGAACATGTAGAAGGTGGTTTGAGACATTTCTTTAGTGGTCACTGATTCCATGTTGTAATTTCACTTAAAAAAGAAAAGAAAAGTGAGTCTTATGTTTTGAAGCTAACTTAGTCATATGAATCTCAATGAAATGTTGTAGAAGTTCTAGAACATTAGTGACTTAGATTGGGATTTGATCTTATAGCCGTACATCTCGTGATTTGAGATAGGTGGCAGCTAGGATTGAGAAGACCAGTTATTTCTCTTGTAACATAAATAGGACAAGAGAAAGCAGTTGATTGCATATAAGTATTAAGAAGAGAGCTGGAGGAAGGAAAAGTGCATTCAAGGAGAAGAGAATCAGATTGCAAAAGAGCCCCACGATATACTAGTATGTGTTGTCTAAAAAACCCACAAAATAACTCAGAAATTCCGGCAAGATTATGAAAAATTTAGGCAGAAATTTTTGAAAATCTGGGTTACAGGTGTCAAACTTCAGGATTTTGGGTGCCCCGAGGGTTTTTGATGGTGCTGAATCCATTTCCACCATCAAAAAAACAATTCAAACACTCCCAACTACCTGATTTTTTGATTTTTTTTTACCAGATTCAGGCAAAAAACTGACGTCCGGGTTATTTTGGTGCTTCCGTAGACAACTCCTATACTAGTAGGCAATACAAGCTGTACCACTGCCGAAGCTGTTTTTTTCCTTATGCATAGGTGTTGATTTTAGAGTTAACATGTTCTTTGCTTAGGTCAGATACTTCATTAATCCATTAGCCCATTACTAGTTCCATTAATCCATTAGTAATCACATTAACCATTATCATATGACAATAACTGATGAAAGAACAACAAACATAAATGCAGAAGACAGGCCAAGACAAGAGGACACCATGATTTAGGCTTAAAGCCAAGGCAAAAACCCCACAAGGGGGAAAACCCAGAAATATTTTCTTCTTGATAATATCAAATGTTCAGAGAGAGAAATCCATAAGTACAATGATACATTAGTCAAAGTCAATAGATTGACTTGCCATAGATGATCCCAATCCACTGTCCAAAATTCAAAGTCACATCTGTAGAAGTCAACAATAGTCAATGCAACAGTGAATAGTAGTCAAACCTGCACTAACCGATCAACAATCAACGATCAACAACCCAATCAATCAACCCAATCTATTTGGTCAAAGGAGAAATAAATTCGCTCTCTCTAGGCAGTCAAAATGCAGTCAACACAACCTTCAAAAGTTTGGTCAAAACTCGGTCAATAGTTTACAGTTAAACCTGCCTCAGACCTGCAGTCAACACAGGTCAAACACCTCAGTTTGCCTCAATTCTCATGCCCACAAGTGCAACTTAGCTAGAAGAGTAATAATCCATCAAAATCGCAGTAAAACAAGTGGTCAAAGTGCCTGGTCAATGTTGGTAAACGTTTCTCCGTGTACTGGAAAAGGCACAAACTGTAGAAAAATCGTAGAAAATCACAGGAAATTCGTCCTCCAAAAAATCACATGTGTGGGAGAGAGATAGTTGCCTAAAGAAAGTCAAATCCATCATGAGAGAAAAGAGAATTGTGTGTGTGAGGATGCCAAAATGGAGTGAACTCATCTTATATTTATACAAGTCAATGTGGGTCAAAGGTCATGTCTCTTGGGCTTCATGAACCAACATGATTGTGGGTCCAACCTTGACCAAAACCAACATTGTGGGCTTAACTTCGAAAATACATTTTTGCTTGTCAAAATCCATCGTGCCTTAGGTCAAAATTGGTACTATCGAGAAGAGGAATCCAATGCCATCGTTGTCTCCTACAAAGGAGCTATCTATAGTGGAACTTGACCTTAGTTGACCATTTTTAACACTCCCTCTCAACAAGGGGGAATTCCACCTGCTAATACCAATCATCAAGCTGCCATCATAACCATCATGTTGCTATCATATCGCTGACATCATAATCATCATGTATTGTGACTGCATCTCATCTCATCTCTGCTAAAGATTTGATATCATAGATCAAGAAGAAAAGATCTTGGAAGGTGAGTCACAGGACCTTGCCACCTTCGGAAATGTGTAAATTTTGGGCAACTAGGTCCAAACTCCATGTTGCACTGCTCATATGATGGAGATGATATTTTTGTTGGATTCCTCTTTCGGAGAGTTGCAAGATTGATCTAAAGATCATCTTGTTTGGATGAGCAGAACTTGTATTTTGAATTTATTTTTCACACGTGCAAATTGTCAAGGTCGGCCAGAATTATAATGTAGGCTCACAAGCCCCAAAAGATGTGTCACACACCCACAGTAATGGATATAAAAAGGATAGACATGATGCTCATTTCATCATTCACTCATCTCACACATCTCTCTCTCATATGATTGGTTCGTACAACCTTAGAGGCTTCTCTCTCCTCCACACGTGTGAAACAGGAAGCTGGAAATTGCGTACTGGTTTTAGGGCTTTTTTCTAGAGCGTTGACCAACGTTGACCTTGGGTCAAGCCTCACTGTTTGATTGTGTTTTTTAGGTAGAAATTCCGATCTAAGAAGGCCGCAGCTAGAGGCATAGAAATTGAGGTCAAACAATGACCTTTGACCACAACATTTATTGCATCGTTGACTAGTTTGATTGCAGATTTTGAGTGTTGGGTTGACTGTTTTGTGGACTGGTTTTTGGGCCGAGTTTGACTTTGAAGGAAGGCCAAGTTTGACTGTGTTTGAATGAACCTCATTGAAGGTTGAAGGGCTAGTTTGACCAACAAAGTCTTTGCTCGCTAGGGCATCCTGTTGACAACTGTAAAAATCATTTTCTCTCTCTGTGCTAAATAAGAAGAATTATACAAATTATCGTCTCTTGTCTTGGCTTGTCTTCTATCGATTTTTTTTTTCTTTTTCTTTATGTTCTATCAACATTTACTTTCAATGATTATATGGTTGCTAATATGAAATTGAATTGGGTTAATAAGAAGAAAGATTGAAGTAAATTACTCTAAGCATAGAACATACCATGGTTAACTAAAATTAACATGGTATCAGAGCTAAGGTGAAGACAAAGCCCAAGCAAGAGCAAGAAGAGCAATCATCGAAGTTGAAAAGACAAGGTCCCAGGGAAAATTTTAAGGATGGAAGTTTGTCTTAAAGTTTAGAAACCTAGCGAATCTTACCAATCCCTAATATGTAAATTGTAAAATATTTGGTGATATTTTTGCAGAAATATTTAGATAATGACTTTATATTAGTATATATAAAATATTGGCGATTTTTAAGGTAAAATAATTTTGTACTATAAAATTTGGGCGAATAATTTTTAGAAAAAAATGGAAATTGGTGAATTTGATTTTTGGAAAAAGCATGGAAAATTAGCCCACCTATGAATATTAGCCCCTAAAATTTTCCTTGGGTCACAAGGACCAGGATCAATGGCCTCATCATATTTCAAATCTGATGACAAGCTGACTGATAAGTTTGATTATCATGCTTGGAAAATGTCCTTGGATCTGACATTAGAAGAACAAGATGTCATGGATTATGTGCAGGGAAAGATCAATGGACCTCCATCAAATGCATCGACTGCTACTAAGACAAAGTACAAGAAAGGGGAAGTCAAGGCGAAGAAGATCATCAATGATTCTATTCATAAGCACTTGGTTGCTTATATCTCTGAGCTGGGCACATCTAAGGAGATGTATGATAAGTTAGTTAGCATGTTTAGGGCTAGCAATGCTACTCAAATTCTATTTTTGAAGAACAAGCTGAAGGGGATCAAGATGGGCAAGGGAGAATCCATCCAATCATATTTCATGAGGATCACCAAAATCAAGAATGATCTCTTAGCTATTGGAGAAGCCATAGCTGATCGAGAACTCACTCTCATTGCTCTTGGAGGACTTCCCTGGGCACGGTATGTATTCAAGACTACTATTCTCAATAATAATATAATTCCTGCCTTTGATGAATTGTCGACGAGATGCACTCAAGAGGAGACAAGTAATATGGAGAGAGACCATCCCTCTAATGGGAATGGAAGTGACCCTACTACCTTCACTGCTCATGCAAAGAAGAGGAACAACGCTGGTTTGAGAAATCAAAACCATGGAAGAGCAGGTCCCAAAGGAAGAAAAGGAAGATGCTACACTTGTAACAAGTTTGGTCACTATTCAAGAGAGTACCCTAATAGAAGTGCCTCTCTCGGAGATGATGACAAAAACAACTTCAGGGGGAATGGGAATCAAAGGAACAATAGGTTCAAAGGAAAAAGGAAGGCTCCATCTGATCGAAATGGGAATGGAAATGTTCAACCTTTCAAGAGGTCAAGAAATTCCAGGTACGATGAATTTGATAAGAAAAATGAATATATTCTTATATCTTCCCTCTCTGCCGCATCTCCTTTTGACACCCTGGACAATTGGTTGATTGATAGTGGTGCCTCAAGGCACTTCATTGGATATAAGGAACCCCTTTCTGATTTGATTGAAAAGGATACTAATTTGGAGATTATCCTTTGAGATAATGCCACTTATCTCGTGAAAGGGCAGGGACTGTGACCCTTCATTTAAATCAAGGTCAAGTCCTCTGTTTGCAAGATGTGTTGTTCGTACCTGACTTGAAGAAGAATCTAGTGTCTATCTCGGTAATGGAAGACAAAGGATTCAAGATGGCATTCATCGATGGAAAGGTACACATTTGGAAGAGGAACTTCAGAGATGCGTTCACTCTTGGTTTTAGGGTTGATACACTCTATAAGGTTGGAGGAAGTTTGCTAGGGGCCATGACATGTGACATGACTCTTCAATCCGAGCTATGACACCGAAGGTTTGCACACCTTCATTACAAAGCCATTCCTGAAGCAAGGAAGGTGGTGACATGAATGCCTGATTTCAAAGATGATCATGAAAGTGTATGTCAGGGTTGTGTCGAAGGAAAGCATACAAGGGGACCATTCCCCTCGAGTGTCACGAAGACATCTGATATTTTGCAATTGATAGATTATGATCTATTTGGTATGCTGCCCGTAACATCCTTGGGAGGATGCTTCTATTATATCACTTTTATAGATGACTTCTCCCAGAAGACTTGGATATACTTTTTGAGGAAGGATGAAGCATTCAAGTGGTTTCGTACCTTCAAGGCATTGGTTGAAAATCAAACAGGGAAGAAGATCAAAAATTTGAGGACCGATAATGGAATCGAGTATGAGTCGAATGAATTCAATGACTATTGCAGGGAAGCTGACATTAAGAGGGAGACCACTATTGTGTATACTCCTGAACAAAATGGTGTTGTTGAAAGGAAGAATAGAACCATTTTGGAAGCTTCCCGTGCCATGCTTTATGACCAAGGTCTTCCGAAGTTCCTATGGGGAGAAGTTGCCAACACTGATGTGTGTTCAAAATAGATGCCCACATTTTGCTTTGGACTCCAAAACTCCCGAAGTCTTCTATGGTAAGAAGCCCAATGTCTCTCATTTTAGAGTTTTTGGAAGTCCTGTTTATTTTCAGGTGCCGAAAGAAAAGAGAAGCAAGTTGGATGCTTCTGGAAAGAAGGGAATGTTTGTGGGCTACAATGAAACCTTGAAGGCATATAAAATCTATGTGCCTGGTCAAAGAGAAGTGGAGATATGCCATGATGTCACATTCGACGAAGATGCTGCCCTCAAGAAGGTTAGAAATCTTCCTTTCTCAAAGGAAGACAATGAAGAAGAAGTTGGAAGGAAGGAAACTGAAGGATGAAACGATGCTCGAAGTTGAAGGACCGATGGATCCTATAGATCCACCTTCTTCAAATAAAAGAAGACCCTCATGGCTTAGAGACACTCTCAAAGATGCTGAGGGACATATTGCTCCAAGGGGAACATTTCGTGAAAGTAAGAAGCTGAATAGGTACCAAGGGTACCTAGCAGCCATGAGTACTATTGTACAATATGAGCCTGGAACATTTGAAGAAGCTGTGAAGCATCAAGTTTGGAAGGATGCTATGCACGAGGAATATGACTCTGTCATGAAGAATGATGTCTGGGATGTGGTCCCTAGACCGAATGACAAAATTGTTGTCACCTCGAAATGGCTCTACAAGATCAAGCATGGAGTTGATGGAAGTGCTGAAAAGTTCAAGGAAAGATTTGTTGCCCGAGGCTTCTCGCAGAAGTAAGGCATAGATTATGATGAAATATTTGCACCTGTTGCCTGCTACACCACCATCCGATCGATCATTACCTTTGCTGCAACACAAGGATGGAGTCTTCATCAGATGGATGTGAAGACTGCCTTCTTACATGTCTCAATCAAGAAAGAGGTCTCTGTGGAACAACCTCTGGGGTTCGAAGTCCGAGATAGAGGCACATATGTGTGCAGGTTGAAGAAAGCACTCTATGGGTTGAAGCAAGCCCCCAGGGCTTAGTATGAGAGGATCAATAACTACTTGATGAAGTTAGCCTTTGCTCGAAGTGATGTTGATCCAAACCTTTATTTTAAGATTGATAATGACAAGCCTCTCATTTTGGTTCTCTATGTGGATGATCTCTTCCTGACAGGTGCTAACCCTCTCATTCATTAATGTAAGAGGGAGCTAGCTTCCAAGTTCGAGATGAAGGACCTAGGACTGATGCACTATTTTCTAGGGTTGGAGGTTTGGCAAAAGCTAGGTGAGATTTTCCTTTCTCAAGGAAAATATGTTGTGAAGCTCCTGGAGAGATTTGGGATGGTGGACTACAAGTCCGTGACTACTCTGATGGAACTCAACTTTAAGAAGTTGTGTGGAAGTGCTGATAGGCCCGTGTTGGGAAATCCCATAGAGTATTCTCAACTCGTGGGGGCCTTGATGTTCTTAGTGAATTCACGTCTGGACATATGTTTTGCAGTGAACACATTGAGTCAATACATGGTCGAGCCTCATCACATTCACTGGATTGGTGCCAAGAATCTCTTGAGATATCTTCGGGGCATAATCAACCATGGGCTGAGATACACTGTCGGGAGTAGGAGGCTCCATGGATATACCGATGCCGATTGGGCAGGAAATGTGGTGGATCGTAAGAGCACATCTGGATGTTGCTTCACTCTAGGTTCTGCTTCGATCTCTTGGATGAGCAGGAAGCAGAAATCAATTGCTGTGAGCACCGCTGAGGCCAAATACATTGCAGCGAGTATGGCCTGTTGTGAAATTGTTTGGTTGAGAAAGCTCTTCAGTGAGCTGTTTGGGCATGTGCTGGATACCACCATTATCCTTTGCGATAACCAAAGTGGGATTTATCTTTCGGGAATCCCGTGTTCCATGACCGATCCAAGCATATTGATATTAGGTACCACTTTGCCCGGGACATGGTACAACGATGCGCCGTAAGGCTCCATCACATTGGGATCGATGAGCAAGTCACAGATATTCTCACGAAGCCCCTAGGTAAGGTCAAATTCTTAACCTTCTGTGAGAAGCTTGGTATCGTGGACAAACCCTATTATGAGGGTCCCACTTGAGTTGGACTATGAGCTCTGGGAGCTCCAGGGTGCTTGGGGATAGCTCCAGGGGGCTTGGTCCAACTGAGGACTTCCCCTCATGCCCAATTTTTCGAATACAAATGATTTCTGTGCACTCAAGATCAAGTTGTCAGATCGATAGAGATATAAAATAACAATGTAATCTTCAAGAATTAGAGATACTTGCTAATTCAATTAAATTAAAATGCTATCTTAGATCCAATAACCTTTCAAAGATACCTGTGCAATAAGTTATTCTACGAAGGCTAATAATCAACAACTTCTAAAATATACTTCAGTAGAACATTAAGAACATTATTTGTTGAGGGTCACGCTTGAGTTGGACTATGAGCTCTGGGAGCTCTAGGGGGCTTGGGGATAACTACTTGTAGCTAAAAGCAACCACAGGGCTAGGTTCGCCTTACCTTGTTGGTGTGCTTATTTCCCACCGTTATGATATTGAGCTAGTTCACCCTCTCTTTGATCTATGCCGTGCATACATCCTACCCATGTAGTCCAGGACTCATGGGAAGTACCTCTCATTTGGCCAATGAGTTGGGAAATGAGGATAGAGACCTAGTCTTTGCTGGCTAGGGCATCTTGTTGACTGCTGTAGAAGACATTTTCTCTCTTTGCGCTTTGAAACTATGTTCACACTTGCTCAAACTGATAAATCACTCATGCTTTGAAATCCTCTATTTTAAGAATTACAGTTTCATCCTAAATTCAAACTCTCATTGCTATTATCACTACTGCTTAATTCAATTCATGTGCTCCTGAATCAATAAAGGAAAATAGTGAATGAGACAATCAAATTGCTTGCTATTTAATTCGAAATTAATAAAGGAAAAAAATGTTCTACAGGATGCATCTAGAAAGTAAGCTTACGAATGGACAAAAAAATTCTACTTAAAACAAGAAAATATTAATGCTTGAGGGGGCCCTCCATAAGCAGGTGGTCACGAGATTCAATCGAACAATCAACCACGCATCGAAATAAAAAGGATTCTTTGAATTAAAATCAAAGTTTTGAATTCTCACTGTCGCATAAAAAGTCACTGTGTTTTTTGTTCGCTGCAAGACCTTTTTATAAATCCCGCATCATTAAATGTTCAGAGCTCTAGGGGATAACTACTTGGAGCTATAAGCAACCACAGGGCTAGGTTCACCTTACCTTGTTGGTGTGCTTCTTCCCCATCGTTATGATATTGAGTTGGTTCACCCTCTCTTTGATCTATGCGCGCATACATCCTACCCATGTAGTCTAGGACTCATGTAAAGTACCTCTCATTTGGCCAATGAGTTGGGAAATGAGGATAGAGACCCATAGCATTACTGATGGACGCATCGCGTATTGCCATACTCTCTATGTCTAGGATGGGATGTGTCCAACAACCGATCTGGGATCAAGTCTGATGAGGTTCCTACCTCTAAATTGACTTCGGGTCAATATGGTTGGATGAGGTTTTTACCTCTAAACTGACTTTGGGTCAATGGAGAGTGGCAAAGTCTTTGTGATTCACTCTCGATGATATTTCTTATGATTCTTCTATAACAGAGCAGAGCCAACGCAGCAGAGACAACAGGACGACACATGATTGCATGATGATGATGATATATGATAGTACATGATGGTACTGGATGATAGGATTGCACAGGTGGACAAATGGAGTTCTCCCTAGTTGAGAGGGAGTGTTAATTTTTGGAAACTAGGTCCAAACTCCATGTTGCACTGCTCATATGATGACAATGACATTTTTGTTGGATTCCTCTTTCAGAGAGGTTCAAGATTGATCTAAAGATCTTGTTTGGATGAGCAGAACTTGTGTTTTGAATTTATTTTCCACACGTACAAATTGTCAAGGTCGGCCATAATTGTAATGTAGGCTCACAAGCCCCAAAAGATGTGTCACACACGCACAGTCATGGATATAAAAAGGAGACATGATGCTCATTTTATCATTCACTCATCTCACACATATCTCTCTCATCTGATTGGTTCGTACAACCTTAGAGGCTTCTCTCTCCTCCACATGTGTGAAACAGGAAGCTGTAAATTGCAAACTGGTTTTAGGGATTTTTTTGGAGTGTTGACCAACATTGACTTTGGGTCAAACCTCATTGTTTGACTGCATTTTTGAGGCAGAAATTATGATCTAAGAACGCCGTTGCTAGAGGCACATAAACCGAGGTCAAACATTGACCTTTGACCACAACATTTATTGCAGCGTTGACTGGCTTGACTGTAAATTCACTGTTGGGTTGACTGGTTTTTGGGCTGAGTTTGACTTTGAAGGAAGGTCGATTTTGACTGTGTTTGAGTGAACCTCATTGAAGGTTGAAGGGCTGGTTTGACCAACAAAGTCTTTGCTGGCTAGGGCATCTTGTTCACTGCTGTAAAATACATTTTCTCTCTCTCTCTCTACTTTGAAACTATGTTCACACTTGCTCAAACAGATGAATCACTCATGCTTTGAAATCCTCTGTTTTAAGAGTTACAATTTCATCCTAAATTCAAGCTCTTACTGCTCTTATTACGACTGCTTAATTCAATTCATGTGCTCTTGAATCAATAAATGAAAATAGTTAATGAGACAATCAATTTGCTTGCTATTTAATTCGAAATCAATAAAGGAAAAAAACGTTCTACAGGATGCATCCAGAAAGTAAGCTTACAAATGGACATAAAAATCCAACTTAAAACAAGAAAATCTTAATGCTTGAGGGGGCCCTCCACAAGCAAGTGGTCACGAGATTCAATCGAACAATCAACCACACATCGAAATAAAAAGGATTCTTTGAATTAAAATCAAAGTTTTGAATTCTCACTGTCGCATAAAAAGTCACTGTGTTTTTGTTTGCTGCAATGCCTTTTTATAAACCCCGCATCATTAAATGTTCAGAGCTCTATGCCTAGTCTTGTTAACAGAATGCTAAAATTAACTATGAAAAAAAATCATAACAGAAATCACTCACGATTTTCTATTAACAAATCAAATCGTGAAGCCTATATAATGTTCCTCTCTTGTCTATTATAGTTGACAGAGTTGAATTTATCCTTGACCATGCAACTAGAAGCTTCTCGTATCAATCTGGTTCATGAAGATAGGAGGGAACCATTGAGTGCATTGATTTCCATCTTTCCATATATTTCTCTCTCTAGTTGTCACTTGGAAACCTATCAAACAATGGACTTGTGTTAATTTTGGACAACTAGGTCCAAACTCCATGTTGTGATGCTCAGATGAAGATGCCAATATTTTTATTGGATTCCTATTTTGGAGAGGTGCAAGATCGATCTAAAGATCATCTTGATCCGATGAGCAGAACATTTATTTTGAATTTATTCAAAATATGTGCAGGTCGGCCTGAAATGAAATGTAGGCTTGAAGCCCCAGCGATTGTGTCACACACCCTCTTGATGGATATAAGTAGGTCAATGTTGGAGGTCACTTTCACTCATCCATCACATCATATTCTCTCTCCTCAATTGATTGGTTCGATCATCTATTGGAGTGTCTTCTTCTCTCACACGTGGGAAAACACAAGAAGGAGAATTTTTGTTTTCGACCTAGGGTTCTCAGTGCAGAGTTGACCAACATTGACTTTGGTCAACGCATGGTCAAACTGACCCAAATCTTGGTAAAAAATTTCGATTTCTGCAGTCTGCATTTTCTGGCACAGAAATTGAGGTTTACTGTTGACTTTGTTGCTGCTGTTGTTTTGCGTTGACCGTTGATTGTGACAGTGTTGACTTTGGGTTGACTGATATTGCTGTCCGAGAGGGTTGTGTGACACTTCTGGTTCGCTGACCGTATTGAGACTTTTGGTTGACGCATCCTGTTGACTGCCGTATCGCACCATTACTCATATATTTTTGGTTTGTCTTATGTCAATCCACTGGTATGTTCTATCAACATTTTACTTTCTTGTTTATGTGATCGCTGTTTGATATTGGGGATAAAAAATAAAGTTGCATCAATCATAGAACATCGACAAAAATTTAAATGGTATCAGCGCTGAGGTGAAGACAAAGCCCAAGTTTGTAGCAATCACCGAAAAAGAGCATGGGTGCCTCAAACTACAATGGCTTTAAAGTTGATGACAAATTTACTGGGAAGGAAGACTTCCATGCCTGGAAGATGACATTGGATCTTACGTTGGAAGACCACGATGTCATGGACTATGTGCAAGGTAAAATCCAAGAGCTTCCATCAACTGCACCTGCTGCCGCCAAGTCAAAGTATAAGAAGGGGGAAATCAAAGCAAAGATGATGATTAGGGACTCAATTCATAAGAGTCTGGTTGCCTACATCTCTGAGCTAAGCACATCCAAGGAGATGTATGATAAGTTGGTCAACATGTTCAAGGCCAACAATGCAAATCAAGTCCTATTCGTTAAGAATCAATTGAAGAACCTTAAGAAAAGCAGGGATCAATCCGTTCAATTATACTTTCTAAAGTTGATTGAAATCAGAAATAATCTTCTGGCTATTGGGGAGAAAATACCTGATCAAGAGATGGTTCTCACTACACTTGGAGGTCTCTCATCTGAATGGCATGTATTCAATACTACCATTCTAAATAACAATGTGATACTTGATTTTGAGCAGAACATTTATTTTTGAATTTATTCAAAATATGTGCAGGTCGGCCTGAAATGAAATGTAGGCTTGAAGCCCCAGCAGTTGTGTCACACACCCTCATTGATGGATATAAATAGGTCAACGTTGGAGGTCATTTTCACTCATCCATCACATCACATTCTCTATTCTCATCTGATTGGTTCGATCATCTATTGGAGTCTCTTCTTCTCTCACGTGGGAAAACACAACAAGGAGAATTTTTGTTTTTGACCTAGGGTTTTCAATGCAGAGTTGACTAGCGTTGACTTTAGTCAACCCATGGTCAAATTGACCCAAATCTTGGTCAAAAATTTCGATTTCTGAAGTCTGCATTTTCTAGCACATAAATCGAGGTTGATCGTTGAATTTGACTGGGATGCGTTGACTTTTTGGCTACTGTTTTGCATTGATCAGACTGTGATAGCATTGACTTTAGTTGACTTTGGGTTGACTGATATTGCTGTCCGAGAGGGTTGTGTGACACTTCTGGTTGGTTGGCCGTATTGAGACTTTGCTGGTTGAAGCATCCTGTTGATCGTTGTATCACACCAACACTCATGTATATTTTGGGTTTGTCTTTTGTCGATCTATTGGTATGTTCTAAAAACATTTTACTTTCTTGTTTATGTGATTGCTATTTGATATTGGGGATAAAAAGTAAAGTTGCATCAAGCATAGAACATCTACAAAAAATTACAACTTGGCTGCAAAATCAGACATTAGCTTCATAATCATCCCAATTTGGTAGCTAAAGCAAATATTAGACTAATAATAAAAAACATTATTAACTTATGAAATACAAGACTATTATATACCTGCCATGCCATAAATCTTGTTATTTGATGCCCATTGAGTGATTATGATGGTAAGAAAGGAATAAAGTAGGTGAAAAAGAGGTGTAAATAAGAAGCAACTATGAGGCTCAACATTCCCCCACACGGAGGCCATTGCATGTCCTCATGAAAAAATTCAAAACTGATAGCCTTTCTCTGTCACTGCATTCCTTCAGAAACTTGAGCTAGAATATCCAAGTTTGTTTTCTTTACCTTTTTCTTAGTAACTGCCATCTTGGGCTTTTTCATCAAAATTTTGGAAGTTAAACTTATGACCTTCCTCTTCAGAGACTTGTTCTTTTCCTTTAACATTTTATTCTTCCTAGATGCAACAATATATTAACATTTTTGGTCCTTTGAATTTCATTTTGCACCTTCAATGTCTCATGTTCTTGTTTCAAATGTTTGTTTAGTGTCTCCAATTCAAAAACTTCTTGTTTTAAAGTATTCACTATTGGAGGTTCTTGTGGACCGTCTGACTGAATTCCTTTTTCTTGAATTGAAGAAGATGCCTTTTCTGTAGCTCTTTTCTCCAGAGACTCAATATAGTCATATATCTCTTGCTAGACTGGGTCTATCTCTGGTGTTCTTCTCACCGGGCTAGAGATTTGGTGTCAGAATAGTTTGTGATGGAACCTCTGGTTCCTCCTCCTCCTTCAGATTAACAAATTATGTGAGTTGACTCCTTTATCATTTTGTTAAGTCTTGCGCTTCTCCTTATGGTAGATGAGAGAGGAATTTGTTTTTAGTTTTCTTCCGTTTTGTGCTAGCCTTCTTTGTTTCATCTTTTTTCTTTTTGGGTGTATTTTCTTATTTTTCATTAGCTTTTTTTATTCTAACACTTTTCTTCCTTATGTTTTCTAAAACATTTACAAGAGGAATTTCATCTTCTGAATGATGTTCTAGTTGTAGAAGTGGGTTATCAGTAGGGTTTTTAGACAATTTTATTATGTTTCTCTTTACCTTACTGCTATTAGGTTCTTCTTGCTCTATTTCCTTAAAATGATTTTTGATTAGAAAATTCTCCCAATTATCTCCTAAATTCCCAATGGACTGTGTTTTCTTTAAGTATTGCTAGGCATCTTCCTCAAGCTATTAAGTAGAAAATAGGGTAAATTGATTTCATTTCCTTCCAGAAAATGCATCATTAAACGGAAATGGTAGAAAAACAAGCTATCAAATCTACCCTCACTAGTAATGAACTTCTGAGTAACTAGCAATAAATTCCTCCATTTACTTTTGAGAGCTGTGCTTGGAATACCCTTTCTAAAAACAGTGGTATCCATACCTGGTTTCTTTAGAAATGTCCTCCATTCATTCCCTTCAATTCCCCTGTTTTTAAACTACCTCTCGCCAACCCTGGGTAGTCCAATCACCTCGGCCATGAAGGATTCTGTCACCACGATTTTGATGTCCCCGATTTTTGCTTCGGTTCCATCAAAGGCTCGAGAAAAAGACTTTGTTACCTCTTTGTCATAGCCATCAAATTTTTCTATAAAATTCAACCACTGCACTTGCTATAAAATATCCTTGACCTGTGGGTATCCTTTTATAAACTTCTTTCCATTTGGCTCTGTTCTAACAATGACTCCCATGCTGGCGAAGTTTTGATCCACAATTTTATTTTATTTTATTCTATTTTTAATTTTTTTTTTTCTATTACCATTGTTAAATAGGGTTTCAGAATGGTAATAGGTTCAGAAATATGAGTATGGACAAGAGAGTGAAATGGCAAATGGAGATGAGTGAAACGACTCTTGAGAAAAAATGGTATAATGGAAATGAGTGAGCGGAATTATCAATGAAATAGGGTTTCGAAAATGAAGTTTCTGCATAGTGATGAATAACAAATGGGCATTCATGACTAACTTTATTGATATGACATGATATTTATAACTTAGTCGGAAGTTAGTATAATAATCATCATTTCGAATGATGATACAACGTCTATATTATTTTGCAATCCTAATGTTTTTACTTTTATTATTAAATCCAATATTTACATACTTTCAGGCTTGTGATTCTAATACTTAATTTTTCTTGTTGAATTGTTCTCAGGTTCTTCCAATATCAGCGGCAAAATTTCGTCAAAGCTGCAGATTCTCAACAATTCTGTAGCTACTTATTTTGAAAAGAAAAAGAGGGAAATAAAAGAAGTGGGACTATAATAGGAAAGAAAATCTAAGGTGCCAAGAATGATTGGTTTTCATGTTTATACAATTATTATTATTATTATTATTTTTTTTTTGCGAGTTAAGTTGGAAAGGAAGGTGTAACACTCCATTTTATTTTAATTATGGTTGACGAAATTTTACAAATATATTTGAATTATTAAGTAAAAAGAGAATTAACGAATATGGTTATTCGTTAATAAGGCTTGAGTTTATTTCATAAATAAAATTGATAAATTATCTTGAGTAAAATGGATTACTCCCATGCTGGCGAAGTTTTGCTCCACAATTTTTTTTTTGACAGGGTTTCAGAATGGTAATAGGTTAAAAAATATGAGTATGGACAAGAGAGTGAAATGGAAAATGGAGATGAGTGAAACGACTCTTGAGAAAAAATGGTATAATGGAAATGAGTGAGCGGAATTATTAATGAAATAGGGTTTCAAAAATGAAGTTTCTGCATAATGATGAATGACAAATGGGCATTCATGACTAACTTTATTGATATGACATAATATTTATAACTCAGTCGGAAGTTTGTATAATAATCATCATTTCGAATGAAGGTACAACGTCTATATTATTTCGCAATCCTAATGTTTTTACTTTTATTATTAAATCCAATATTTACATACCTTCAAGCTTGTGATTCTAATACTCAATTTTTCTTGTTGAATTGTTCTAAGGTGCTTCCAATATCAGCGGCAGAATTTCGTCAAAGCTGCAAGTTCTCAACAATTTGTAGCTACTTATTTTGAAAATAAAAGTAGGGACATAAAAGAAGTGGGACTAGAATAGGAAAGAAAATCTAAGGTGCCAAGAATGCTTGGTTTTCATGTTTATACAATTCTTATTATTATTATTATTATTTATTTATTTTTCTTGATTTTTTTTTTTTTTTGTGAGTTAAGTTGGAAAGGAAGGTGTAACACCCCATTTCATTTTAATTATGGTTGACAAACTTTTACAAATATATTTGAATTATTAAGTGAAAAGAGAATTAACGAATATGGTTATTCGTTAATAAGGCTTGAGTTTATTTCATAAATAAAATTGATAAATTATCTTGAATAAAATGGATTAATTGAATGGTAAAAGAATTCCAAGATTCCAGAGTAAAAAGGTAGAGACAGTTTCTAACAGTTACCTTCCTCAAGAGGATAAAAATGAAATTTTGAGTAGGGGGAGGGGATTTGTTCAGAAAGAAAGAAGAGGGTTAACAACAATATGTTGCAAAGAGTTGTCTAGAGTTGGTAGGAAACCAATGGAGCTCTGAAACTCGAGGGAAGTATAGGGTGTATTGAGTTTCTGAGGCCTAACTTCTGAAAAATTACCTACTACCTAAGGCTCTAGTGCAGAGCACGGGGGGAGAAGAGGACGTGATTGGCTCTCTCGAGGTTGGGCGGAACCGTTGATTATCTGAAAGGAAATATAGAGATAAGTATTTTAATTTGCTTTTTATAGTTCAAGTGATGGAAACAAGAAAGAAACGTGTATAACTTAGTTTCACTTTTATGTTATTTATTCATTTATGTTAGGATTGAATAGTGCAAAAGAATCTTAAAGTGAAATTTAAATAATCTGAAAAACTAGAACATGGTTATTTAGAAAATATATTTTGTCATGTGTTTTGCAGTTGAAAAACATTACAGATTACTACAACCCAAACTCTATTTAGAAGATGGATCCCATGGAGAAGAAGAGCAACAACAACGAGTTCATGAAAACCTAGAAGGGAGTCGTACCTAGCGGAGTAATAAGAGTAGAACTTATAATGAAGTTGAATCTGGTAATGTTTCGGATCAACAATAGATGAAAAAGAGAAAAGTAGAATTACAGGGTGAGCTCCGGAAAATTAAGTCTCCTACATTCGATGGAGAGGCTGAAGAAGTGGCGGAAGCTTGGATAATTAATATGAATAAGTATTTCCAAGTTTATGAGTATAACGACAAATTTAAGGCTCACCTACCTATTTATCAATTGCAGGAAAATGCTACATTATGGTGGGAAGACGTGAAAAATGTGCATGGAATTGAAGGTCAGAATATGACTTGGGATGAGTTCCAATAATATTTCAAGGACAAGTACCTAATTGAACGATTTTATGATGAAAAATCTCGAGAGTTTCATGATTTAAAGTTGGGTCAATTGTCTATGGATGAGTTCATCACTAAATTTACCTCTCCATTAAGATACATACCATATTTGAGAGATGAAAAGGCAAAGGTACATTGATTCATGAGTAGTTTTCCTGCTCACATCAAGGAAATGATTGAATTTGTGAACCCAAAAACTATGGATGAGGTAACAAGAAAAGAACAGAGGTGCTATCAACAGTCCAAGGCAAAGGGTGAAATTGGCAGAAGTTGGCCACAAAAGAAAGGACAGAAAGATCCCTTGAATTTAAAAAAAAATAGACTAGGAAATTATAAAAATGCTACGATAAATTCAAAAAATAGGCAATTTAGGAAAAATCAGCAAAGCCCAAATGGGCAGCTGAAGAACGACCTACTGAGGCTTCCAGTAGGCCAGACCTTGGATAGTCCGAAAAACCACCATTACAATGCTGGGGATGTGGTGAGGCACATTATTTTAAGAATTTTCCTCATCGAGGAAGAAATGAAGTTACATCCAATCTGCAAGAGGCATCTACAGTGGGGGATGTTGCACGAAACATACCCAGGATCAATGTTGCACTAGAGGATCGACAAGCAGATTACAGACCAACTATGATAGAACTGGAAGGTAAGCAACAAAACCATTCTGTTTCCATTTTGGTTGATCCTGGTGCCAATTTAAGTTATATAAACCCCTGAGTAGTTGAAAATTGTAAACTGCAAAGTCAAAAATTTAAAATTCCATGGATGGTACAATTGGCTACAGGAGCAAAGAGACGAGTTAATGCCAAAATTTCAAATTGTAATCTAAATATAGGAGAATAGCACATAACTGTCGAACTAAATATTCTACCTTTGGGATTTGACGATATTTTTTTTGGGAATGGACTAGTTAGAAAGGCACTGATCATTAGTAGATTGCAAGGAGAAAATCTTCCATTTTAACGCAGAAGATGATACATGTCAGGAATTGCAGGGAATCAAGAAGCCACTTCGATTGCGCCCCATTACTGCATTTCATCTGGGTAAATGCATTAGAAAGGGGTGTCAACTCTATGCAATTCAGGTGAGGTTCTCTAACTCCAAAGAGAAGACCCTTATGTTGGAAAATATACTTGTTGTCCAGGAATTCATGGACGTGTTCCCTGAAAATATTCCAGGATTACCCCCGAAACGAGACATTGAATTTACTATAGATTTAATACCTGGATTAACACCTGTGTCACGAGAACCATACAGAATGAGTGTGCCTAAATTGACAAAATTAAAAATGCAGCTGCAAGAACTAATGGACAAAGGATATATTTGGCCAAGTGTGTTCCCTTGGGGAGCACCAGTGTTGTTTGTTAAGAAGAAGGATGACACTATGCGGATGTACATGGATTACCGACATCTCAATAAGTTGACTATAAAAAACAAGTACCCATTGCCACGTATAGACAACCTATTTGATCAGGTGAAGGGAGAAACAATATTTTCCAAGATTGATCTGAGATCGGAGTATCATCAAATACAGATTAAGGATGAGGAAATATCCAAAACAACTTTCCGTACCCGGTATGGACATTATGAATTTGTTGTGTTACCATTCAGGTTAACCAATGCACCAACAAATTTTATGAGCTTGATGCATGGAATATTTCACCCATTTTAGGATAAATTTGTTTTAATCTTCATTGATGATATATTGATTTATTCTAAGAATATGGAATAACA
This sequence comes from Pinus albicaulis, assembly GCA_034641835.2. Lineage (NCBI taxonomy): Eukaryota > Viridiplantae > Streptophyta > Pinopsida > Pinales > Pinaceae > Pinus > Pinus albicaulis. The sequence continues at coordinate 264,036,269 of CM076584.1, forward strand.
CAAGGAACACTTACGCTTGGTGCTAAAAATGTTACGAGAACACCAGCTCTACGCCATATTTAGTAAATGTGACTTCTACAAAGAACAAATCCAATATTTGGGCCACGTAATATTGGCTGAGGGGATTTCTGTAGACTCCGAAAAGATAAAGACGATTATGGAATGAAGAGTTCCCAGAAATGTAGCAGACATACGTTCATTCATGGGCTTAGATGGTTATTACTGACGATTCATTGATGACTTTTCTAAGATAGCCTTTCCCATTGCCTCCTTGTAGCGGAAGAGACAAGTCTTTAAGTGGACTAAAGAATGTCAAAGCAGTTTTGAATGATTAAAAGAACTACTAACTACTGCCCCTATACTAAAAGTAGAGGATCCATGCAAGGAATTCGAAGTCTGCTCTGATGCCTGCAAGGAAGGGGTGTGAGCAATGTTGACCCAAGAAGGTAGGGTCATAGTATATGAGTCTAGGAAATTAATGGATCATGAGCAGAGGTACTATGCCTATGATTTAGAGTTATCTGTAGTAGTGCATGCCCTTCGAGTTTGGAGACATTACTTGCTGGGAAAAAGGTTTGTGCTAAGAATCGACCATAGAAGTTTGACTAGCTACTTTAAACAGTCTGATTTAAATGCTCGCCAAGCAAGATGGAATGCGTTCCTAAGTGAATTTGATTTTGACATTCAACATGTAAAAGGTAAGGAGAACCGTGTTGCCGATGCTTTAAGCATAAAATTACATTGAACCTAGGAAATTTATTTTAATCAAGTTGAATCTAAGTTCTGGGAGCAGATTATGGATGCAGCAAAGAGAGACCCCAAATATCAATTCCTATGGTAGAAAACAATAGAGGCCGAAAGGCAAGGAAGGCAATCATATTATGAAATTAATGATAAAAACTTTTGTTATTTTGAAGGAAGATATGTATTCCAAATCAGATGAGCTTAAAGGCGCTGATTTTGGATGAATGTCATCGGAGTTCCTATGCAGGACATCTCGGATATCAAAATATGTTAACAACAATTAGGAAAGACTATATATGGTCGGGAATGCGTAAAAATATTGTTGAATACTTGACCAAATGTTCGGAGTGTCAGCGAGTCAAGGTGGAGCACCAACATCCAGCGGGATTGCTTCAACCTATTCCTATACTAGAATGAAAATGCCAAGTCATTTCACTTGATTTCATCACAGGGTTACCAAGAAATAAAAGACACGATGAATCAATCATGGTGGTGGTGGATAGGCTTAGAAAAGTAACTCATTTCATACATGTCCATTCAACTTACAAGTCTGTACAAATTGCTGACATATTGATGCGATAAATATTTAAATTGCATGGTATTCCAAGAATTTTCATCTCAGATCGAGATGTAAAGTTTACATAAGCTTTCTGGAAGACATTATTCACTGGTTTGAGAACACAAATCCAATTTAGTACCGTTTATCATCCTCAAACGAATGGAAATACAGGAGAGGGTGAATCAAATATTGGAGGGTATGTTTCACATGTATGTAATGCAACAACCCACAAAGTGGGAAGAGTATCTGGATTTGGTCGAATTCACTTATAATAACGAATATCCATAATCCCTCAAGATGATTCATTTTGAAGAATTGTACAAAAGAAATTTCCAGACCCCCATAAATTGGAGCAGTCCGGAAACCAAAATGATGCTTGGACCAGACATGCTGGAGGAAATGGAGCATGAGGTAAGAAATATTAGATGTAACTTAAAAGCAGCTCAAGACAGGGAAAAGGTATATGCATATCGAAAGAGAACTTTCCAGGAATTTGAGGTGGGTGACCATGTATATGTAAGAATTAAACCAAACAAGAGTACTTTGAGGTGGAATACTTGTGCAAAATTGGCTCCCAAGTATTGCGGACCATTCCAAGTTTTGGAACGAATAGTGCCGATGGCTTACCGATTGGCTCTGCCTAGTCATACATTGGTACATAATGTGCTCCATGTATCTCTGTTGAAGTGATACATACATAACCCTAAGCATGTGATACACTGACAGAGTATACATGTAGAACCAGACGACGAGTTTCTGGTTGAACCTCAACGTATTCTCGATCAAAGAGAAAGGCGAGTCATCCCCCAAGTTAAGGTGCAATGGAAACACTTTAGCCCATAGGAGGTTACCTGGGAGGATGGAAACTTTATTCGAGAGGCATATCCTGAAATGATTTCAATGATAAAGTAATACCGAGGATGGTGTTTATCTTAGTGGGGGAAGATGTAACACCCCGTTTTATTTTAATTATGGTTGGAAAACTTTTAGAAACACATTTGAATTATAAAGTGAAAAGATAATTAACGAATATGGTTATTCGTTAATAAGACTTGAGTTTATTTCATAAATAAAATTGATAAATTATCTTGAGTAAAATGGATTAACTGAATGGTAAAATAATTCCAAGATTCCAGAGTAAAAAGATAGAGGCAGTTTCTGACAGTTACCTTCCCCAAGAGGATAAAAAGCAAATCCTGAGTACAGGAAGGGGTTCTGTTCAGAAAGAAAGAAGAGGGTTAACAAAAATATGTTGCAATGAGTTGTCCAGATCTGGTAGGAAACCAATGGAGCTTTGAAACTCAAGGGAAGTATAGGTTGGACTGAGTTCCTGAGGCCTAACTTCTGAAAATTTACCTACTACCTAAGGCTCTGGTGCGGAGCACAGGGGGAGCAGAGGTTGTGATTGCCTCTCTCAAGGTTGGGCAGAACCATCAGTTATCTGAAAGGAAGATACAAAGATAAATATTTTTATTTTATTTTTACAGTTCTAGTGATAGAAACAGAAAAGAAGTGTGTATAACTTAGTTTCAATGTTATGTTATTTATTCATTTATGTTAGGATTGAATAGTGGAGAAAATTACAATTGCTTAAAGGTAGAAGGTGGAGTCTAAAAGTGAAATTTAAATAACCAGAAAAACTGGAACAACTATTTAGAAAATATAATTTATTATGTGTTTTGCAGTTGAAAAACATTATAGATTGCTACAACCCAAACTTTTTATAGAAGATAGATCCTACATGACACATACAGAAACTATGTAAACAAAATAGTACATTCTTGCTACATGCAATAGAACTAAAGTGCCTACGTTGTCAAGGCTTAGTAGCCTAATAAAGAAACCATAAAGACTCTAGAATACTGGTAAAAAAATTATCTGCAAATTCAGAATATTAAGGCTTAGAGGTTTAGAGCCGAGCCCGGTGGTGACAGGGCAGGGGTCATGGTCCTCTAGCCATTTCATCCAAAGACTTTGTAGCATATAATAATAATTGAGAAGAAACATGCTGTAGAAAAAATATTAAATATCAACTGTCGAAAGAAGCTAAAAGAATTACGACTTAATTCTGACGCTATACAAATATGTAGACAACTAAAAGAACAACAAACACACTATCATATAGCAGAATACTTCTAGAATGGATTAAAACCAAATTTCTTATCTAGTCACAAAACCCTCAGGTGGAGGAAATAGCCAGAAAATTACATGAACTTTACATTCACTGTAAGAAATATACATTGAGTACATGACAGAAGAAGATAAATATTAAATCATTAATTACTTCCGTATGTCTTGTGCGGAATCACAGAGATCTACCTTTGAATTTAACAATGAACAAAAATTATAATGACACCAACTTAACAGTAAGTACATGGCGCGAAGGCCTCCAGACTCGAGATGAATGGTTCATTAAATTGCTAAGAAAAAAAAGGAAAACTATTCAAGATACTAAAACGCCAAACATATTTGAAGGAAGAAAATCATTAGAGGGTCACGAAATTTTACTTGCACAGGCCGGGCATGTAATGGGCAAACTCACATCCTTAACTCGAATGAAGAAGCAACCATAATTGAAACGTTTGGTTTCATTTGCCATGAATCAGGTAAATTGAGAAACAGAGGAGGTCCAACCGAAAAACCCTTATCGGGGTTAGCCACCGGACCAAAAAGTGAAAATCCCAAGCTGTAAATGGTAAGGTGTGTAGAAGTGGCTTACCTATAACAGGACGAAGTTCAACGTATCACGCCATGGCGGAAAACATTCACAGTAAACAAAAAATTACAGTAAGGAGGAAACGACCGAACAACCTGGCTTAAAAACGAGAAGAGTTTAATAATATGTGAACAAGAATTGGTTAACTAAGACTTGGACGGGATGAGATAAATTTGCTGCAAGGTAAACAAGCTATTACCTCAAGTGCTAATACGCTATATGCAGAGATGTCTCAGGCACGGAGCGGGAACAGATTCGAGAAGAAACAACGAATGAGCCAGATGGCGAGGCATGGGGTGGGCAGTTACCCTAACCATGCCTCCCTTCCTCATGACCGTCCGATCTAGGTTTCCAAGGATCAACGGTGGTCAAACCTCGATGGAGATGGTGGTGCGTGACAACTACCAACCATTCCTCTTGACAGATAGCGGGAGGACTCCAGAGTCAAGATAGATAGTCATAAATAATATTAATAAAATTCGTATGTCTAAGTATCAGTTATCATGCGTGAGTAATAACACATTCATGAGATACATATATTATTCTAGATAAACAAGCATAACCATATAATTGTATTCAATAGGATCTAAAGTATGAATGATATGATGCTATAATTCAGATGAATAATCAAATGGGTAAATCTGTCCATATGTTGTTTCAGACTTATATATTTATATGTTGCAAAATATATATAATGAAAACATATGATATAACATGGGTAAGGATTTAATATACGAATAGAAATTCAAACGTGTATGGTAAGTAATGTAGGTACTCAAATTTTTTTTTTTTTGGGTAAGTTTCTTATAAGATGTGACAGAAGGAGAATCCTTCCTAACCACCTTAAGATCAATATTGTCTTGCAGGCGTTCAACAAAATATTCCTTTGTTAATGGTTTGTGGTAAATTCTCAATCAATGACCATTTACAAGGAAGGTCACTCTTTCTTAATCAACAGTTCTAATTCTAACCGCTTCATTGTCAAATACAATTTCAATCTCATAAGGACCAAGCCAATGAGTTTGAAATTTTCCTTGAAAATATTTGAAATTTGAATCAAAGAGTAATTTCCAATCTCCTGAATGAAATTTCCTTTATTTTATGAATCGGTCATGCCATTTGGATCTTTGTTGTTGAACCATGTTAGTTCTACGATAGTGGCCTTTCTTTCTAGGGCTCATACACAGGGGCATGGTTTGGGTTATCTTCTATGTACCTAGGACATATATTAGTCATACTCTCTCAGTCCTCTCGGGGGTTGTTCCACTTGTGGGGGCACTTGTGCCGAGTTCACAACTGAAAGTGCTGAGGAACAAGTCGCTAGTATAACTGTTCCACTACCAACTTTTTTGTATTATGTGTGTATGTGCTATCTTGTAGGAAATTTCTAGAGTGTATTGTTTGGTATGAGTCTGTAGTTTAGCCTTAGGGTGTTTGCACTAACTTAATTGTGTGAATTTGCTTGTCGATGTTCACGACGTCTTCAAGGTCTACTTCTTGAATGAAGTGGACTGATTTCTCTTGCATAGAGAGTGCCCCTCGACGCCACAACTTAGATCATCACATAGTGTTGGAATCTACGCCTGACCCCACTAATAGTGATCTAGTTTCTATTGAGACTTTGGGGGATGACTCTGACGCTCCTACCATTCCACCTTTGACTGATCCTTTAGGGCCTACCTTACTGCGGCTGAATCCTGACGGTTCTACACTAACTTACACTTACGCGCCTTTATCTACCATTTAACCTGTGGTGGAGTCTGAGACTTTATTACCATATGCATCAATATTCTAGGCTGCCATGACAGTGTTGCCACCTCTTAGCGTGGCTATTCTTGCTCCTCCATCCACGTCTCTCACTTCTTCCTGGGGCATTCCACCAGTATCATCTATGGATCCCACTAGTTTCCCGAATGTTTCTGTTTCCACATCGTCCTCTATGCCCACTACGTTACCCCAACCTAGTCAGCTTGTAGGTCCAGGAATTTACACACCGTCATTTCCCCAACCAACTATTACTGTTTCTCAGTTAGGCATGGTTATTGCTGGGAACCCGTGGAGGGGATCACCAACCCCTAGTCAGCCTGTGGGAAATGTAGCTTCTAGTATGTCACAAGCTTGGTATAGTTCGCTCTTTGGAGGGACACCACCTACCAATACTTTTTATAGAGGGGCTAGTTTACCTAGGGTTAACCGCACTGCCAGTACCGTGTCTCATCCGGGTAATTCCCCTTAATTCAGTCCTACTGTGCATTCTGGTCCTTCTTTTCACCCTAGGTATAACCCCATTAGAAGTCATGCTTTTGGGGGTCCCTTTATCTTTGGAGTTTTTCTACCCCGGGGGGCAACATCCATCTACCAGTTATGCTGACCCGCAACAACTATTTTCCAACACGAACCATTTTCACCACCAGAAAATGCATCCATCAAATCCATTTATGGGGGGACCGCGAGGTTGGTGAGGGGCTTCTCCTGCCTATGACCCCTTCAGTTAAATTCACAATCCATTTCTATCTTCTCTTGATTTACCGAATTTCGCTAAATTGACTAATGACCCCATCCGTCACGATCCCTGGTGTCCATCGATGCCCTCCAAATTACCATTTGATATCCCCAAGTTTGAAGGGAAGCCTGGGGAGAATCCATCCACCCATATCACCACCTACCATCTATGGTGCTCATCGAATTATTTGGTGGATGATTCTTTCAAACTTCGCTTGTTCCAAAGAACTTTACCGTGGATGTTGCCAAATGGTACATCGAGTTAGGAACTGCATCCTACGGTGATTTTTCCTCATTAGCTCAGACATTCCTGACACATTTCTAGTTACCAACTCGGTATGATCTTGACTCTAACCTTTTATCTAACTTCAAACAAGATGATGCCACACTCATTTCTGATCATATTCATGAGTGGCGTCATCTCAAGAGGTTGGTAAGAACCAAGTTACCCGATGAAATTCTCTGTAAATGGTTCATTAGATCATTTCGACCACATTGCCAAATATGTGTCCACGTTTCGAGTCGTCACTAAGGAGAAAGATATTCTAGCTGCCCAACAATTTTATCTCATATATTCACAGTCGGGTACGCTGTACAAAGTATTTCCCAATGACCCTAGTCCTTCCATTGATCCACCTAAACCTGTTCCCTGCTCACATTCCGATGGCGTGATTGGGTTGGTTTTTGATCCCATGAGCCAACTTGCTTCCTACCTTGGGAAATTGATTGTTACATATCAAGCCCCAACAAGTGCGTCTAGTTCTGCTAAATCACCCCCTCCTGAGAAGTCCACTGATGTTATTATGGTGAATTCCACTCAACCGAAGAACAACTTTCAAACCGGTGGTAAAAAGAACTAGAATAGCAAGAGAAATAAAAAACCAATTCAATGTGCCCATGAGTCTCAACCCAATCCTCAAAGTCAGGGAGGGGGAACCAATGAGCATCACCACAAAGTCAATTTCCCTTGTAAAATTTGTCAAGGTGATCATCTCACTTATGAGTGTCCTCATATGGATGAAGTTCATAGGATTATTTCACTACCATCTTCTCAACAACCTACTGTTTTAACTCATCCATTCCCTTCAAAACTACAACAACAAATGATTGTTCGCTGCTCAACCTTCTTGGCCTCCGCAAGGGTGCAACGAGGGGTCATATTTGCATCCCCCTCACAACTCAACCATATTTATGTGCAAGGAAGATGTCAACGTGACCACGCGAGCTAAGTCATATGATGTACCTTAGTTGAGTACTCCCTCCAAGGACTCACGAGCTCCACCTAGTTCCATTGGACCTCTCACTCTAGATAAGCCTATGGAACCAGTTTATCGCCCCCCAAGGGTGTTCTCAGTAAGATGACACACAATCCTTCTACCAGTGCTTCTCAACATTATAGTATTGTTGAAGATCTTGCCCAGACACCTTATGCCATGTATGCCTTGTAGGTATTGCAAAGATGTCCTCAGTAGTGAAAAGCCTTGTTTTTTGCCATTGGTGGAGTTGACTTGTCTAACTTTGGTGTGATCACTTTAAATGTCGAGAAAGGTACTCCTCGTCTTTCCCATCAAATTTCTTTCCAGATTATACTCTGGGTTTCCCAAAAGAATATCCATCGCTCTTTGGTAGATGAGGGATCTTACAAATGCGTCATGTCCATATGTTGTTGGAAATCTATTGGCACTTTGACTCTTGCAACGTCTAATACCACTCTCCAACCATTTTATGGTCACAATTTTGTTCCTAAGGGGGTCTTCTCACATTTTTCCATCGAGTTAGGGGAAAAATGGTACATGTCGATGTTGAAGTCGTCGACGCTCCTTTAGATTATAACTTTCTCCTTGGCCGTAGTTGGTTTTATGCCATGACCACAATGGTCTCATTTGTATTTTGTGTCCTTTTCTTTCCTCATGAAGGCAATATCATCACTATTGACCAACTTGACTATTGCGTGCCAATTACCCAACTTTCCTCTACCACTGGAACTACTGTACCACTTGTGGGGGACTATCATGGTCAATTTCATAGTGTTGGGGATGGACTTTTCAAAAGTTCCATGGTCATGGGGGTTTTACCCCAAATTATGTCGCCCGACACTCCTTATTCTCTTGCCAATTCCCGCTGCCATATGATATCTTCTCGCACATTTGGACCCCAGATTCTTGATGATCCTTGGGTGGTGCCTACTGAATGTGAGATCGATTCATATGGTGCGTCCATGCCTTTAAGTCCAATGGAGCTTGCTTTTTAGGTTATCCAGTTAGATTCTTCATCCTTTTTGTATCGTGATGCCATCTCGGTACCACCTAATGATTTCTTCTTGCCTTCCTGGGCTATTGACCATCCTTCCTCTTGTGACCTTTTCGACTGGCCGTTACCATCCTATGAAGCTATTCAAGAAGTCATTTATATCTCTGACTGCCCTTAGGGGCCCCTTCATCATGACTCTCATCAAATCTTGGATTCCTCTGACATTTCCAGTCCTTCCCCACATTTTCAATGGATTTTCACCATTTCTTCGAAAGGGAACTTGGCTAACATTTCCTCTACCATTCCGATCAATATTTCCACGAAACCAGGTGTCATGGAAAATATGCTGATTGGGGCTGATTGCACTCCCTTTGAGATTTCCACTTATACCCCCCTTTTCAAATAATTCTGTGATGTTTTTACATGGTCTTATGAAAAAATTCTTGGAATCGATCGACGAATCGTCCGACATGAAATTAAGAAATTTCCTGGAGCCAAACCTGTTCAGAAAAAGCTTCGGTCGGTTAACCCGTGTAAAGAAACAACCATTAAAGATGAGGTTCAAAAACTTCTTGATGCTGGTTTTATCTATCCCATCCCTTTGATGGAATGGGTTTTTAATCCTCTCCCCGTTGATAAAAAACGGGAACTATCTGTGTCTGTGTGGATTACTGTGATCTGAATCTGGCTTGTCCTAAGGATAATTATCCTACACCATTTATCAACCAGATCCTTGATGTCTGTTTCGATAATGCTATATTCTCCTTTATATATGGTTTATCCAGATATAACCGGATAGAAATTAAACCAGAAGACCAGCACAAGATTGCTTTTATCTGTCCGTGGGGTACATTTTCCTATCTTAAAATGCCTTTTGGTCTTAAAAATGTCGGGGCTACATTCCAGCGGGCCATGTATTATGCGTTTCATGATATCAAACACATCGTTGAAGTATATATTGATGATCTTACTGCTCGTTCCCTGCTTCGTGGGGACTATCCCTCACACCTTTAAAATGTATTTCTATGATGTCGTTTTTACAAAATCTGGCTTAATCCACATAAATGTGTTTTTGCGTACGATCTGGACGATTTATAGGATTCATCATTTCTCAAGGAATCCACGTGGATCCTTCTAATGTTGAGGCGATTATTAATCTACCTCCTCCTCATACCATCTGCCAGCTTCAAAGACTTCAGGGAAAAGCCAAATTTTTACGCCGTTTCATTGCCAACTATGCCCACATTTCTTATGGTTTCATGCATTTGTTGAATAAAGGAGTTCCTTTTCTTTGGGAAGACCAAGACCAACGTTATTTTGACGATCTCAAACATGCTTTGTTTTCACACCCTTTGCTGATCCCTCCTGACTTCCACTGAGAATTCTTGCTATATCTCGTTGCTTCCAAATCCTCGTTAGGCAGTGGTTCTCATTCAAGAGGACGATATGCACAATGAACATCCGATTTATTACCTTAGCAGAGGCTTGATTGGTCTTTAGCTTCACTATTCCCATGTTGAGAAGTTGGCCTTTGTAGTAGTGTTTGGTGTTCAAAGTTTGAGGAATTATATTATATTGCGAAAGACCACAGTTATTTCTGACTACAACCCCATGAAACACATCCTTAGTTGTCAAATCATAGGGGGAAAATACTCCAAATGGATTTTCATCCTTTAGGAGTTTGATGGATTTTTCCATTGCTAAATCCAAAAAATCCCTATCCTTCGTTGAGCTTCTTGCTGAATTACCCTCGGTTGATGAGGAAATTGTGGCCTCAGATCCTGTACCTGATGAATCCTTGTTACTTATTAGCACTTCTGACCCTTGGTATGGAGACATCCTTCTCTATCTCCAAACCCAACGCTTTCGTCCCAAATTGTCTTTTGACGATCGTTGGCATATATGCCATTAATACCGACACTATCTTATTATCGATGATACCCTTTCATTGTGGTGTCGATACTTCCCTACGTCAATGTCTTACCCATGCTGAAGCTGAATGTGTTTTGAATGATTTCCATGATAGGGCATGTGGTGGTCATTTTTCTAGGCATGCCAATGCTCAAAAAATATTGCGCGCGAGTTACTTTTGGCCTTCACTTTTAAAAGGTTTCATCACAGCCATACAAAAGTGCCATCCCTGTCAAGTATTTTCTCGAAAGATGCATGCTCAACTTACCACATTACATCCAGTCATAGTTGTAGGACCTTTTTCCTAGTGGGGAATTTATTTTATGCAACGCAACCCACCATCTGCTAGGGGACATCATTATATTATTGTTGCCGTCAACTATTTTATCAAATGGGCCGAGGCCATGCCTACACATCTCAATGACGGTGATACTATTGCATTTTTATTTTTCAACCATGTCATTGCCAAGTTCGGTGTAGCTAAACGCATCATCACTGATCATGCAAACCACTTTCAAAACCATATGATGCAGGAACTAACTGCCAAGTGGGGTTTTCGCCATGAACATTCCTCACTGTATTATCCTCAATCTAATGGCCAAGTAGAATACGTCAATCGTACTTTGAAAACCATGTTGCGACCGATTGTAGGAAAACATAAATCTAACTGGAACCTTATGCTATTTTCTGCCTTGTGGGCATACCGAACCTTCGTAAAATCTTCCATTGGATTTACTCCGTTCCAATTGGTTTATGGGGTTGAGTCTGTTCTCCCTATCCAGTGTGAAATCTCTTCTCTTAAAATAGCTCTCGAGTTAATCCCTTACACCTCAGTCGAGGAAGAACGCTTGTTACAACTTACCCATCTCGATGAAAAATGCCTTCTCTCCCTGGTTAATAACGAAATTCATAAGAAATGCGTTAAGGCTCAATATGATAAATATGTCCGACGTCATGTATTTTCTGAGGGTGATCTAGTGTTGGGTTATGACCAATACCATGATAAGTTAGGGGCTGGTAAACTCGAATCCATGTGGCATGGTCCCTACATGGTTAAACGAGTTCTCAGGAAAGGGGATTATGAGTTGGTTGATTATGAAAATAATCCACTGTCAGATCCTCGTAATGGGCTATATCTGAAACACTACTATGCTTAGTCTCTTCACATGGTAACTTGTATATTATGTATATAGGCATGAGTGTGTTCAGTGTAATTTTTCTAGTCATTACCCCAGTTTTTGTGTGTAATTATTGTGTCTGGTATTTGTTATACAAATTTCAACACCCTCACTCCCTTATAGAGGCTTTGCAGATGGTGCAAGTCGTTACACTGGGAATGCTGCTTCCGCCGCTTGGGTCATCTTTTCACCCACTGATGAGTTTGTGAGTTCTAGAGGTGTTTGTCTTCGCCCTGTCACCAAAAACATGGTTGAGTATAGTCCTGGGATTGAGCTCCTAACCGAGGCAAGTTTTCTTGGAATACGCCATATCGTTGTTCAACTTGACTCTCAACTCATAGTGTCCTAGCTCAACCGTATCTACTCTGTAAGGAATCCTACTCTAATTCATCACTTTTTGAGGGTATGTCCCCTGGAATGTTCATTTGATTACATTACTTATGTCCATATTCCTCGATATCAAAATAGATAGGTTGATTTGTTAGCTAATTATATGTTAGTTTGGCATTTGTCACATGTTTAATATTTTAAACCATTCACATGAAAATTTAAAAATCTATTGTACATACACAATAGAAACAAACACATAGAAACCAATATTTTATTATTCCAAAATTCTGAGTACTCAAGTTCAAAATTAGGCAACTAAGGCCTTGGTTGCTATGCCATACACATGCTAATGCATCTAAAGTGTACAACCTGTGCTACTTCCCCCACTTAGTGGTGCTCATGACAACATAGAACCTCATTCAAGATGCAACGAAGTAGATCATGAAGACGAAATGAGGTAATTTGAATTTATACAGGATCACAATAGAATACACATATAACCATAAATACAAAGATGCAACAGAAATAACACTTCATTTCATTAATATCAAAGAACTGAAATTTGTTTACAGACATAATGGAAATAAACTAGCTAGGGCACTGGTAGCTTATATCTAAGAAGAGATGTGGCGGATACAGGCTTCTAAACTATGTTACAATGAGGCTCGAGGGCCTATTTATTATTGAGAAATAATGGAAAACCTTAAAAATCCAAAAACCTAACCCTAGGAGATGAAGCGCCAAAACGATGGGCTCCGTTTGGGTAAATTGGTACATCAACTTCTTGGGGACTCAACTTTGGCATTCGATCTCTGTTTGATGCACACAATACTTCATTAGAAATATCTATCTGAGGAATACAATTTTTGATGTGAGAAACATCAAAGGAACCTCCATATTGCTCCCGGTTTTCCTAAAAAACGTCGTTTAGGGCCTCAAAACGGCTCCGGAAGTTCAGGACCCGAAAAAATACTAAAAATAGTAAACTGTGCTACAATTAATGAAACTGAAAAACTGAAATAAACAATGATGGGGCCCCAAGTGAAATAGGTGGATGGCCACCAATATCCACCTAGATCATGAGGCCACTCCTACGGTGTGCCTTTGCATGTGTCGAGGAGTTTCATACAGCCTCCTCGGAGGAACCCCCAATGTTAGTCCCTCAGCATTTTGAGTGAACTCCCGTAGCTCCTCATCCTCATCTTCTATCTCCTCTGCTGGGGTTGGGGCCGGGTCTTGTGTTACATGTCTCCTCAATGGATAATATTCGACTGGGTGTGTAGGTGCCACATATGCATGTCAAAAAAATATCATTAGTAACTATGTACCCTCATTCAAAAAACCAAAAACATCAAATATTTCAAAAATCACAAAAAATTACAAGACATCATTTTTTTTTTTTTTCTACCTCCAATCAAAATATTCACCAAGGGGCAAGACTATGTTAGGATCTCCCTTGAAGTCCACCCCATCATATGGGTAATCATCCACTGATAATATATTTGCTCTCATCCATTTCCAGTATGTGTTTGTGTACTTTCCTTGAACATGCACTCCGTCATCCCGTGGCAAAGCATGACACCATCTAGCCATACAGGGATGTATTGAATGTGGAGAGGTTGCATAATCCACTGTTTGGGGCCTCATCATTACAATCTTCTCGAAAATGAAGTTTACCAATATACTCCCATAACTGAAAGTATTGCTCCTCCTCTTCAACTTTTTAAGTTGAGCCTTCATATTGGTGACCATCCCATCACACCAGCTGAACAAGGTGGGTTCCAAACATCAATTGTGGAATTGTCACTATATGGGGTCATCATGACCCTGCTACTTGAGTCACCGTATAGGCTAATGTCCGAAGGGTCAACTCTGCTATCTCTTCTATGTGGATCATGTCTTTTTCTGCCCCTAGAACTTGCTTGCAATGTGATGTCCTCATACTTATGATTGTTGCCCATGTATTTATTTGAACCCCTGTCAACACAACTGGAGCTCCCTGCCTCAATAAACCGATGAGAAAATATATGTATGAGGCTTCTATGGTGAATGTCTTTGGCCCAACAATGAAGTGTTGAGTGTCCACATCCCACCACTGCACAATGAATGAAAAAATATGGTCTTGAATGACCATGCTTGGGATTATAAAGAACTTGAGTAAACCATAGTCCCTCAAGGCATTTATTGTTGGCTCGTGGGCCATGGCTTGGATTTAATTCTATGAGTGTTTCCTTTCTCTCCATTTAAAAATCATGGTTGATCCTACACCCATATTATGCGTATCAATCACTGTAAAATTACGGGAAAACACAACAAAATCACTTGAAGTTAAATTGATAATTTTTTTACCTATTTCCCCCCCTGACCACAGCCATGACACAAGAAGAGCACGGGTCTGGCCCTGAGCATCCCGTAGCATGCCCGTGGTTAGGCCCCTCTAGCTGCCCGCTGCCCGTAGCATGCTCGCGGTTAGGCCCCTCTACTCGCCTGCTGCCCGTAGCATGCCCGTGGCCGGGGAAAGATTTTCTCAAAAATTTTGAACCCCTCACTTCCAAACAAAGTTGCTCGAAATTTTCTTGCAGAAATGATTGAGAGAGAGGTGATTCACCACTTGCTTGATGATGACTGCTTGCTCCTCCTTGCTCTTGATCTCAAACCCTTGGGATATCCCTCCTCCTTTCTTCACAAACTTCACAATGATCAACTAGAGAGGTATGAGCTCCTTTTAAAACACTTTTTGGCATCTTTTGGCATCTTGAGGAATATTCCTTTTTTAATTTTTTGGGTTAAAGTGGGTTTTTGAGGTTTATGACCTATTTTTTAGTCTACCTTTTGCAAGAGGACTTGGGAGTCAATTTTTTTATTCTATCTTGAGAGGATAACTTTTATTACACCAGGCCTAAGATATGATCCTTTTACTAGCATATAGGGGTAGGCCACTTTTGCCAATTTTTCATTTTGACCGTCAGCATACTTTATGCCCTAGGCCCGACCCCGTCATGTTGTGACTTTCACCACTTCCTGTATTCATGTCGTAGATTGGTGGTAGAGGTCACCCGCTCATGGATACCCTAGTTAGCACCCTCTTTTTGGATTGGTGTCCATGCAATCATTTTTTATTACTTTCGGAATCCCTCCTTTTGACCCGCCATGACTTTGAAATTGAGGCTTATGTTCTCTTTTCCGTCATATTTCTGGCCATACCATGGGAGGATTCCACACTCTATCCCTTGCGATTGCCACTTTTATTAGCCTGATTTTATATTTTGAGCCTTTGTTTCACTTATCCATCGTCATCATCCGCTTGGCCCACTGCACACATTCACTTTGTGTTTTACCATTTCCTGGAGGAACCACTGTGATGAGTGATGCTATTAGCCAGTCTCATGTTTGCCTTATATCATGAGTAGTTCCACCATTTACTAGAACTAGTTGTTACCCTTTATACCACTCGTTCCTTAGGAGGAGTTTTATTTAAGCTCTTTTTAGACTCCTTAACTTAGAAAATATTGTCGAGTGAACTTTGTTTACTTCACGCTCGTAAAAGTACCTGAAGTGTCGTCTACCCAGTATAATTTTAACCCTTTTTGGATTGGGATAAAATATTTACGAAAAATGAATACCCTAGTATATTGTGGCTAGGAGGTTCTCCCTTGTATAGTTTTATTCCTTTTTCGGGCTTGGGGGACAACCTTACAAAAAATGAAAATCTATCTTCATTTTTCGTCCCTTGGCAGCGTCAGTTGCATCGCCCTTGAACATGACACCTGTTTGTCTCATTATCTTACGATTGGGTTTTAGCTTTCCTAGGAGTCGTATCATTCATATGTGTCTCTTTACTCCTATGGCTGGTTATTATTCCTGTCATATGGAGCGTTCCTTTATGCCTCCTGTGTCGTTGCATGATATTAAATGGCGCTCATTTAGTCATGCTGCCAAGTCACTCTTTTGTCGTGCCATTATGTGTTCAAGGGAAGTTTCAACTTGTGTCGGCCATCTGCAGTAGCCTGTTGACCTTTTTGAGTCGGCCATCCCTGTTTCAGTTGTACTTCATCGCTTCATAACTTCATCCATACATCACATCATCCCGATCTGTTTTGAGTCGATTGATGGGGAATACATTAAGGCCCTCCTATGGATCTTCTCCTATTGACTTCAGACCATTATCCAGGAGCTTGATCTAGGAACTGGTAGTACCTTGGATCTTGCAGCCCTCAGTGGCATGCTTTCTCACGATTGACAATGGTTTTCCATCACTGGCTCATGATTGGTTGGGTTCAATGGTGTTTGAAATTAACTCATTTATTCACACTTAATGGATTGTACTAGGTACGTTGGGGTCCATTTTCCTCATTGGTGGATTCCCTTGTGTCTGTTACTAGTTTAACTCATTGGATGGTAGTCAAGAAGTTTCTACCATTGCTCGACTTTAGCTCATCTATTCACCTGTGTAGATTTGTACCATCAGGGTTGTGTCAAAGACCCTAGTCTAGGGACATCTCACTCTTATATGACATCCTTCCCAAGCTGTGTTGGATTTATGTATCATTTATGTACTTTGAGGGATAGATGGGACACCTCTTTGTCTGTCATGTGTCCATAGTCCTACTGATGTATACTGTGACATGGATCCATGATTGTATTCCTTAGTGGCTATGCTATTTTGATTGAGTCACGTGGATCCACTGTGTATGTTTGTCATGGCCATGTTATAGTCCTTTATTTCATGGATCCGTAGTGTATGTTTGGCAGCCACGTTTAATATTTTCTTATGACCGAGCATGGGTATGCCTGCCTCGGGGATGTTATCAACATGGTTGAGACTTCAAATTTAGTGTGATTAGTCCTTAGGAGATTACCTCGATTACTCACTGATTCGAGTTGGCCAGGCCTAATCCATTAGAATTTTCTCTAACTTCTTGTCGTCGTGATCATCCACATTCATCCTCCCAAGACCTGTCATTTACCTTTTTATACTTGATCGTTTGAGAGGGTTAGGCTAGCTTGGAGAGCCTAGAGAGCCATATTGCTGTCATGCTGAGATCTTGATTCTTTGCTGCTATCTTTCCATCACCTTGAGAGCTTGTGAGGTCTTAGTTTCTATGTGAGTGATATTCATACTCATCCATCACATCTAGTGGGGAAACTATGCTAGATCGCAAAGAGAATATGCTGGACCAAAGTTATATAAGCGTTGTATCATGTTATTGAGATTAATGAATATTTAGGTTCTCTCCCTCATATGATCGCATTTTAGTTTATGTTATTGGTTTATCATTATATCGTTGTTTATCTAACGATATTCTTAGGAAGATCACTTGTTTCCCTTGTATGTTTGTGATTGCGTGCAGGTATTGAGATCGAAAGTGGATCAGGTAGATCGGTCATGTTGAGCGTAAGAATTCTACTTCGAACTCAATATTTGTCGCCAATCTACGAGGAGGAAAGGTATTTTTCTCTTCCTCATAACATAGATCCAATTGCATGCTACTTGTGAATCATGTGGGATAGAGGATCTTGTATATCTTCTTAGTCATGCTTGTGTCTGTTTGATGATCTAACAAAAATTAGATCATAGAGCAATAACTCCTTGCGATTTCAATTGCAACACTTTGTTTGATACCACTTTACCTCAAAGTAACAGTCCTTCCCACACATGTCACACAACTATGGAAAATCAAACACCTAATATTATGTTTGTAATTTCATTGAACCTACCATATATTTTGAAGTTAATGAATGATCTCGTAGCTCACAATGTGATATGGCTTACCATGCCCACCAAACTACGTTCAAACATCCTTAAGTTTGAAGGAAAACTAGGGGAAGACCTTTTCAACTATGTTATGACATTTTATTTATGGTGTTTTTCGAGTAGTATCTATGATGACTCAATTTAGTTGAGGCTCTTTTAGTAGACACTCATTGACCCCTCAACTAAGTGGTATTTCAACGAGAAGGATGAGTCCCACAAGAAATTTGAATCCATATCTAAGTATTTTATCACCTTTTTTCAACTTCCTATTCGCCAAGATATATGATTGGAGTTATTATTTGAATTTCGACAATCACCCTCCACCCACATCGTGAAACAAAAATAAGAGTGACAAATTTCTCATAGTATCTACAAGATGAGACTCATTATTCAAGTACCTCCTAAAATCTATAACAAAGGACATTGCAACAACCATGCCTCAAGATAAGGAATCAATCATTACCAAGTCTCAATAGTTTGAGCTAATTTATGAACAATTAGGGTACCTTTACATGATCATTCCAGAGGCTACTTGGTCATCATGGTAAAATGATGTTTATGGCCTCATAGTGTCCATTACTCAATATAACCCTCAACATGGGAACAAGATCCATATCACAAAAACCCATGTGGTCCACCTCCAATATTTCCTAATATGGGTGGGACACCACTTGTACCCCCACTTGCAATGTAAACATATTATCATAATACTCCTCCTATAGCTAGTGCCCCCCTAATTTAGCGGGAAACATATCCCATCCTATGCAACTTTTGTTGAGAATTTGGTAGGGAAGTGTTTAAATTAATTCTCTTACTTGATAATTTCTTGTGTTATACTTGTTATGCCTCTATTAATTAGATCTCATCTTCATTAGATTATTACGTTCTTCCATAAATTCAATTATCAAAACACAAGAGACAGATTTTTGTCTCTTCAAGCTAGGGCCAAAACCTCTCCCTCTTGGAGAGGAAAACCCAAAAGTAATTCTTCTTCTAGATATTTAATTGACCAGTACCATGACCATAGCATAGACCCTTGACACTAGTATGCCTCCAAGACCTTGTCACTTCTATTTCTTGGCTCCTTATGTTGATCTTCTTTTCTGCACTATTCTGTACCAACACTAGGGAGAATCGGTCCCTAGTCTAAAATCTTCCTCGACCTTCGTCAAAATTTTTATTCTTGGTCTAATTTCAATTTCCTTGATGCCCAAGACTGAAATCTCCTTTTATCTTCTTCGCTTTATATATATCCTTGGTTCCTTTCCAAATAGGTTGACCCATGACCAAAGATTTACATCCTTTCCATGCACTGATAGTATCCTAATCACGCACTATATACCAGAACTTTTCCTTTAATGTAGTAGCCCTCGAAGGAATAGGAAATATCATCAATTCAGAGGCTAGCACTGCCTCTCCTCTAAATTGATAACATTCTCCTTTCCATATTGCAATTCGGATTCATATCATAGACTTAGAATCAAACATAGAGCCTTAATTATTTGTTGTACTTCCTCTTCTCTTCGCTGGAATATCTCCTCTTTTACACACCAATAGACCTTATCTTTCTTGCATAGATGTATTATGAAATACCACAAATCCGAGTTGTTTCATTTAAGTCCATATATATATATATATATATATATATATATATATATATATATATATATATATATATATATATATATATATATATATATATATATAGTGGTTTGACCCTTTTTATTAGCCGATCTTAGCCAGTGAACTGTTGTGACTGATTTCTATGAGACGACATGAATAATAGTGCATCTTGAGGCCGACATCATCAAGGAGACTTCTCATCATAATTGAGCCGGCTTGTGGAGCATATTGACAAGGTCTTGGACCAAACTTATCAAATCGTCCCTTTCTTCTTGTCATGGAAGCATAGGATTGATTTTCTTCATTTGATCCTATATCAACTTTAGATTTTACTCTATTTTCTCCTATATTACATAAAGACCATAGATCCTGGAATGGTGTTGTTTGTTTCTTCTCATAGATACTTGAAGTGAGGTTTCCCCATCCCTCCGGTAGAACATTCAGCACCACTATAGTCATTTCTCTATCATACATCACTTCTCCCAATTCTTGCAGTTGATCTCGTACTTCATAAAGTATGAAGTTATTCCTTCTCTTGAAATCTTAAACTTGTATAGATATTAATTATCCTGCAGTACTCACCGAGAATAACTGCACCAATTTTGTCATATGTTTCTTTTGAAGCTTCTAGTTTTGATACATAGGGGGGAGAGAGTCCTTTATGGATTATATACGAATCCTTTGGGCTCTTATGTCCCCCTTCATGTATTTGGCATGTCCTTGAGTATATTATTTGTGAAGTTCTAGTTGTTGAACTTTTGATATGACTTCATTCTCAATAAGATTGAGATCTATCCTTTTCTTCCATGCAAGAAAGTTTGAAACCCCAACTGGTTTGTTTCTTTCTTAGAAAAAATACATATTGATAGATTCAGATGAATTCATAAATATACCTACTTAAATAGATTCTTTTACTCTACAATCAATTTCCTTGTTGATGATGATATATATAGTAGTATAGGCTCCCTCTTAGATTGAATTCTTCAAGAGTGGTGTAAAGAGGTAGATCATATTGGATCCTTGATGATGATGATGATCAAGGATGATGACTTCTGTTATCACAAAATTGCACTTGATTAGCTGTTGATCAGACAACTCTATGTAACTGTTTCAAACTAGCTTTTGACTGCAGCTTAGCCTCTTCACTTTGAAAGGGCTCTCTCAAAGGGGTTTATGATATTAGATACTAATAGGACTAGATGGCTAACTCTATTTTAAAAATACTTTGATTTTTGTGTATGTAGGTTGAAAAGAATGGAGGCTTGCAACCATTGGGCTTATGGAGTCAAAAAATCAATAGATTCAGTGGCAAGGTTTATTGACATGGAAGCTGAGGTAGATAAGAGTCTTTAACAATGGTAAATCACACATAGAACATAGGGCAACACAATCATTCATCAATAAAGGAATTCAGAGCATCAACATATGAATTCTGAGTAATAAAGATGAAATCTACTACAAGTGGTACACATAAAGATATATCAAAAAAACATTAAAAACTCCATGAGAATCTCAGGTCTACCAAGAAGAAGTCCTCTGTATTACTGATATAGGTCAAATCACATAAAGCAACAATATGGTGCAAAAAATCTCCAACCTCTTAAAACTTTGATAATTTGCCTTTAAATAGACATTCTTACAACATGGATGATTTGCCTCTAGGCTAGATTCATCGAACTCTTCCTATGACACCTCATAAACATAAAAACATGTCTTCTAATAAGAAAATGACAGCTACACTCTAAAGATGACTTTTCCTAATAAGACTCAAACTCCTATTTATTACATCAGTCTACCTTATCTTTAAAACAATTACATGTTAGTGACAACTAAGCATCACATGTTTGAATAGGCTATGACCTATCTCATCACTACTTGACATATTAAAAACCCTCCTAATCATGTGGAACAAAAACCTATTTTTCAGGAGTACAAGACATTATCTTCAACAAAAGCTTACGCTGATGAGCTGTCTCCACTGCATGGTCTTCAAGTCATAAATGTCTGGTGGTAAGGTCCCTTGACCTGTTGGATGTGTCCACTTGTCCAAAATTGCTTTTAAACTGCTTAGAAACCTTCAAAAATAGCTCGCTATGAAAACATGGCAGTTTCGTAGCGAGCTTTCATACTGTCCAAAAAATGGCTTTTGCACTCAGAATTTCTGCTTTTTTGTTGTTCCAGGATGTCATCCTAGTCATGACACATCATCACCATAATTCTCCTTCCTTGAAAGCTGCAAAATGTGGTTTTAGAAGGAAATAAGATGCTACAGAAATTTTCGTAGTGTTTTCTTGGCTTTAAGCTTAGGAAACGCTACGAAACTGTGAAAAACTGAAAAAATTCCAGATTTTAACTCTGTCCCAAAAATTTGACCTCCGGCTACAAAAATTTAGTCTTCAACATGCCATAAGCCTTCTAAAACATAATCAAACTCAACTTAAGACTCTTGAGGTGTTTCCTCTTCATTAATGATGAGTTGAGCTATGGGATATTCAACCAAAATCATCTTTAAGCCCTTCTTCTCCAGCTCCTCATGGATCAATTCTAATTGCTCTTGCAGGTCCTTG
Source organism: Pinus albicaulis (assembly GCA_034641835.2). Lineage (NCBI taxonomy): Eukaryota > Viridiplantae > Streptophyta > Pinopsida > Pinales > Pinaceae > Pinus > Pinus albicaulis. The sequence goes on from CM076584.1 coordinate 264,058,404, forward strand.
ACTTGGTCTTTCAGTTTTTTGTTCCTAGATTTCAAGTGCAGGTTCATTTTTCTGATATGCTTCACGTCTCCTCTCAATGGCTGAGTCCATTTGATCAATTGGCGTGTGTTATCTAAGGTCTCTGACACACTATTAACCTGCTCTTCCCAAACTTCTTTCATTTTCTAAAATTGCACCTTCTGAACATTGTGTTTCCTTGCCTCTTTCTTCAAGACTACTATTTCATGATTTTCTAACTTCAACTGCTCCTTAAGGACCCCAGTCTCTGTTTTTTCAATGATTTTCTCCTTTCCTTTCTTTTGCTTGATGACTAGATCTTCTTTCGCAGGTGATGAGAGGTCAATGATGCTTCGTGGTGGCTGGACAGTGTCAGTGAACTTCTGAGCTTCTTTATTGCTTTCCAAGACCTTTTTGGCATGTATTGTCATTGGTTTCCTAGCTTGAAACATGAATCCTGCATCCTCACCTTCAAACTTTAACTTCTTGGTTGTTTTGGATTTCTTGAGCTTCTTTCCTCCCTCATCTATATCTTCAGTTTGGACTATGGGAGTTTCCTCAATATCAATAGCATGTAGAATGTCTTCTAAGTTGCCCTTAGCCACTTTTTGACTTCTTGTAACCCTTTTGCTGCCATGTTTGCTCACAGTTGGCTCTTGTTTTGCAGGTTTTCTCACAGTTGGATTTTGTTTTGCAGGTGAAACAACAATTGTATCAACTTTCTGCAATTGCTATGTTTCCATGATTACTGGTTCAATTTTCTCTGCCACTAAAACTCACTTTGCTCTACTATTTTTGCTAAGCTTCCGTGTAAGTAAAAAGGTAGATCAAGAGATTTATTACCAACAAAATGTAGCAGAAGCTTGAAGTGGTAAGAATAAACCATATGATACCTCCCTTCACAGGTGAAGTACTTCTGAATGATAAGAAATAGCTTTGAGAATTTGTCTTTCATGTAGCTCCTTGGAATGGCATTTGTAAGGTCAATCTCACTATGTAATGGCTTGATAAATTCCTTACAGTCCTGCATGGTGAATTTGAAACCTTTGAACCATTGTTCTCCTCCTCTAGGAATTCTTGTTGCTGTTGCAATGGTCTCTGGAGTTACAGTGAGGTTCAAAATCCCCACCTTTGAAGCGGTCCCATTGAAATTGATGGCAAACTCCTTAGAAACCCACACATGGCATCCTTGCAGTCTTTGGAAAAACTACAAACACCCTATTATTATGAAAACTTATGAAGTTGTTGGGTCTTCATTAATCAAGTTCATGTCTGATGGCTCATATCTGAGGCAATGGCCACCTTTTTTGGTCTTCCTCTTTGCAGCCATGGTGCTTTTATGTCTTCTATGCCTCGCTTGATCAGTGATACCTGCAAACCTTTGAAAATTCCAGCCACAGCTTGGGCTTAGTGAAATAGCTCTCGAGAGCTCAGTAGCATGCAAAGATGGAGCGAAAAATGACAAATGACTCAATTTGGTAATATTTTAAAGTTTCGATGACAGCCCATGGCATAATCATGACTCATACATGCTCAAAATAGTAATAATGACTTCAGACATGACCATTATACCTGGTTTTAACCCTAACTGACTCAAATGGCATCTACCCTAACCCTTTCAATAATTTGACTAAAACCTAGCAGCTGATTTGAAAAGACAGACAAGAATATCTCTTTTCGTAGCGTACTTAGTTTATTTCCTAGCAGTTTCACTATGAAAGTATCAACAATTTCGTAGTGAAAACTGTGTTTTTACTGTGCAATTCGCTACGAAAACAGGTAATCTTGGCTAAAATGACCTTTTCGGATTTATAAGCTTGGGAAATGGAATATTTCAGGAAATAATGACTGATGTGACATGAAAAGACTTTCATGGGGGTGGGTTTGGACCTTAGAATAGACTAATAAGAAAAAAATTAAAATTTTCCTTTACCAACTAATGACAAATGAACTCTATGACCATACCTTTGACACATGAACCTCTAAGACTATGTAAAACGATGTTTCACTTTTTATGAGTGATAACAACTTCAACAAGGTGGCTTAATGATGTCTCCAACAATGTTTTTTTGAATTTAATTCCGAAAGTTGTTTATGGTGATGGCTTCAACACAGTGTTCTTGATCCTTTGATCTTCTTGAGATGGCTTGAGGGTTTTAATAATTCCTGCAAGTTGTTCCTTATTTAATGAATGAAGATCTTCTTGAAAACTGATCCTTTATCTTTTGATCATTGTGTGTCTTCTTTCCAAATAGCCCTTTCTTATCTTCAACACCTTAGCTCTGATACCATGTTGAGAATTTGGTAGGGAAGTGTTTAATTCAATTCTCTTATTTGATAACTCCTTGTGTTATACTTGTTATGCTTCTATTAATTAGATCTTATCTTCATTAGATTATTATGTTCTTCCATCAAGTCAATTATCAAAACACAAGAGACACAAATTTTTGGCTCTTCAAGCAAGGGCCAAAGCCTCTCCCTCTTGGAGAGGAAAACCCAAAAGTAATTCTTCTTCTATTTCTTACATTGACCAATTCCATGACCATGGCACAAACCCTTGACACTAGTATCCCTCCAAGAGCCGATCACTTCTCTTTATTGGATCCTTATGCGGATCTTCTTTTCTGCACCGTTCTGCATCAACACTAGGGAGACTCGGTCCTGAGTCTAAACTCTTCCTCGACCTTCTTCTAAAGTTTTCTTCTCGGTCTACTTTCAATGTTTGATGCCCAAGAAATAAATCTCCCTTTCTCCTCGTCGCTAAATATCCTTGGTTCCTTTCCAAATAGGATGACCCAAGACCAAATATTTACATCCTTTCCATGCAATGATAGTAGCCTTCTCATGCACTGTATAACAAACCTTTTCATTTAATGTAGTAGCCCTTGACAGAATAGGAAATATCATAAATTCAGAGGCTAGCACTTCCTCTCCTCTGAATTGATAACAATCTCCTTTCCATACTACAATTCGGATTTATGTCATAGAATTAGACTCAAACAGATAGCCCTAATTATTCATTGTACTTCCTCTTCTCTTCTTTGGAGTATCTTCTCTTTTAGGCACCAATAGACCTTAAATTCCTCGCATAGATGTCTTTTTAAATACCACAGATTTGAACTGTTTCTTGTCCGAAATATCAGAGATATCCGAAATGTTCTGCCTGTCATTTGAGCGAAGTCCATATGGGTATATATAGTGGTTCAACCCTATTTATTAGCCAACCTTAGCCAGTGAACCGTTGTGACTTATTTCTGTGAGCAGACATGAATAATAGTGCATATTTAGGCCGACATTATCAAGGAGACTTCTCATAATATTTGAGCCCACTTGTGGAGCATATTGACAAGGTCTTGGAGCATGCAATTATATCAACTATTTTTTCTTTTACAAGTGTAACATCAATCCATATACATGACTCTTAAATTATATTTATGGCAAGATGAAAAATTCCTAAAGACATGAAGAAGAAGTCTTTGACCTATAATAAAAACTTCTTGCTCATGAAACCCATGAGACAAGCATTGCAAAATATATATTATTATCTTTGTCTTCTTCATTACATACATTCATAATTACAAGTCATTATGAAGACTGAACCTAGTTACACTTTCAAACAAATTTGATGGAATTCCGTCATCACAATCCTCGTACGAGTATGTTGTAGTAGGAAACCTTTATTTCTATTTTCTGAGACCACCACAACATAACTTCACAAAGCCTAAAAAAAATTCTAGGGTTAATTTCATCCAACCCTATTTCCCCAAACAAAAATAGGCCTTTGAAAAATTCAATATGGTCAATCCCTTTTCTCAATAGAACATTGGGACCAAAATGGGAGAGAAAAAAATCAAAGGCAAACCATGCAAAGGGGGGAAAACCTTAGTAGACAAGCATACATGGTGGGAGAAATCAACCCAATAGAAACTGAAACTCTAACAAAGGCCAAAAAACTCTTTGAATCTAGGAAATAATAATGGTATGTGGACTAGCTACCCTTGCGCTTTATGTGGCGAGTATGCACATTATAGCAATCATTGCCTGCAATTTTCCAAAATAAAATGCATGAAGGAGGCTATGAGAAACCATAGCAACCAAATTTAGAGTCATCCAACAACATGTTGTACTCCATACACCCATTCCTCAGCAAGGGGTCGTTGCTACCCCTGAGGAGATATGTGCTTCTCACTTCAACAACATTGTAGTAGGGAACATCCATGTCACCACTAATCAGAGTATTTATATGAATATAATAGATGCACTACTACAAAAAAATAATTGAGACTATGTAATTTTTCAAGAGCCTAATCCCTCTTTAATAGAGGTGTTATTGTGTACTTCCATTGCCTCATTAAGGAACTCACATCCACCCATTGGTCCAATTTTGAAGTTTATTAAAGGACCATTGATGTTAAAATTACTGATGATAATTAAATTTACTAAGAGAAACATTAAAACAACCAAAACAAATCACAAAACATAAACATAATGTTTTATCCTAGAAAATTCCAATCTAGGAAAAAACTAGCTAACAAAATTCTGTTAGTGTCCTTGGCCAAAACCCATCCAATCCGACCAAGTGAGCCTTTATTGCTCACCTCCCTTAGCAAACTACAATCATGTTTTCATAATCCTTTTAAAGTATTCAATACATGCATTTTGTAGGAAAAAAACCATGGATAATCAAAACCATGTTCCCAAAAACACCACTATAGACCGAGTATGTTTGACTCTTTCATCGAGTCAAGTTTTACCTAAAAATACCCCCTTAAAATTGAATTAGGGTTTCCCATGGCCAAATCCAACCAAACTGGACAAGTGAACCCACTTTCTCACCTCGAAGACCTACCCCCCTCAAAGTTTATATATACAATATAATTCAGCATGCTCCATATCACCTAGGTCTAATTCCAGACTTTACTAGTAATTTCTTAGGGGTATGCATGCTTTACCAAGTCTTACAACACTATGCTCATATACCTATAATAAAAAGATTCATTTCATTATAAATTATATTTTTTGTTTTTTGTTTTGCTATGGCCATTCTCTCACCCAGTGCTTAACTCTCTAGATCTAGCTTATGTGCTTGTTCTCCCTGTGAATATGTGCACATTCACCTCTTATTTTCTCTTCCAACTCTATGTTCCACACCTCATGCTCATTACCTAGGCCTCCTCCTTGCATATCATATGCAACATGCCCTTTGACACAACACACAAGAATGCGAACCACACCATGAACCTAATCTAGACTCCACACAGTCTGTGTCTCCATCACTCAAGAATATATTCTCCTTTAGTTCTTCCATTGTATTCACTTTCTTATTATTTCCATACTCATGTGCCTCTCTCCATATATACATAAACCAAGTCATAAATAAACCTTTGTCTCTATTACAATGTTAAAATACTAGAGAGAAAATTAAATTTACTAATATGAGATTAAAAACAATAAGAAACAAATCACAAAACAAAAACACATGTTTTTTCCTTGAAAACCCAGTCTCTGGAAATACCAACTAAATTATTTCGATTAGTATCTTATCCAAAACACAACAAGTTCATCAAGTGAGCCTTCAGTACTCGCCTCTTTGGCCCATTACAATGGAGTTTTCCCAATCGTTTTAAAGGCTTCATTATGCATTCCATGGGTACAAAACCATGGAAAACCAAAACCATATGAAAAAACCCACCATTACAGACCAAATAACTTTGACTCTTTCATTAATTCAAGTTTAACTTAACAACCCCTCCACCTGCCCTTAAAAATTGAATTGGGGTTTCCCTTGACCAAATCTAGCCAAATTGGCCAAGCGAGACAACCTATTCACCTCTAGGCCCTACCCCCTCAAAGTTTATATCTAGGGTATATTTTAGCATGCCCCCTATCACGTAGGTCTAAATATAGATTATACTCATGATTTCCTAGGGGTATGCATGAATTTCCAAGTATTACAATAGTATTCACATTTACTTTTAATAAAATGTTTAACTCCATTAAAAACGATAATATTATTTTCATTGTTGCTATGGCCATCCTATTACTCAATGCTCTCCTTTATTTTTCTCTTCCAATTCCATGTTCCACTCTTCACTCTCATCACCTGGGCCTCCTCCTTGCATAACCTGGATGAGATGTCCTTTGACATGGAACACAACAACATGAACAACACTATGAGCATGAATATAATCCACATGATCACATTTCCATAACTTAGAAATCCGTTCTCCTTTGGTTCTTCCATTGAATTCACTTTCTTCTTATTTCCATACTCACGTGCCTCTCTCACACTCACCAGGCCAAATAAACCATTAAAAACAAAGGTTACTCTTTGAATCTAACACATGGATTTGATATAACCATTAGATTCAAGTATCCAATACAAAAATAAGCCTATGGTATTGATACCACATTAAAATTACCAAAGAGAAAATTAAATTTACTGAGAGTGTTATAGGTCATTTTGTCACATATGATCAATAGGACTTAAAATGGGATCATTCACATCCTTTAAACACTTTTTCATCCTCCGTACACAAATCCCTAAGCATGAATCTCTCAAATTCCTAAGTTTCTGGCTGAAATTGCTTCATTTAAGTGATTTTTAGGCCCAACACACCCTGGCTCTTTAGAGGCCAACGTTCATGAATAGGTTGGATCTATATGGACCTGTGTTGATCACCAATATGTTTCCCCTTGCTGGGGGTGCATTGATTCTAGAAATTTGGGAAAAATAAAAATAATCTTGAAGCATCCTCTTCCAGAAGCTTCCAGGATTTTTTAAACCTATTTACCTTGGATGAAAGTCTCGAATAATATCCTATCCTACCTTGGAGATTTCACCCCTTATCCCTTGAGCTCATCCTCCCATAAAGAGTGGATCTCAAGCCTAGATTGGTAAATGGATAAGAAACCTTAACTTACCATACTCTTCTATATATTTGTGGCCATCAACAAGCTAGGAGTTGGCTTTTGGAGATAGATTCTACCCTCATGCTTCTATTGTGAGAGTCATTACTCCATGCATTAGGGTGACATAGAGGTACACTTTGTGGCAAGGAAGGAAAAGTAAACTTGGAGTAGCTCTTCTATAAGATTAACTCCTATATTTGGTTGTAGCTCTATCCATTTATATCAATTCAAATAGTTCATTGTTTTCCTATATGTGATGTTGTGATTTCATGTATTTCAATGCCATGTTGATCCATTGAAGAATGTGATTAATTGATGCTACATATATGTTGTATATAATTTTCTTGTGTTGTTTGATCGTGCAGGTTATAATTATAGCGATCAAAGCTAGGATTGGAGTGTAAAATCCAAGAGAGGAGTGAAGCATACGACATATTTCAGGTAGGCTTCATCCCGTTGTCTATTTACTTTAAGAAAAACCTTAGCTTCTTTGTATTTCTTTTGTTCTAGACCAGGCCATCAAGTCTAGGGAAGATGCTTCTGTCCGAAGTCGTAAATTCCGAATAACAAAGAGAAACATTAAAACAAACAACAAAAAATCACAAAACATAAAAACAATGTTTTATCCTTGAAAACCCCAATCTAAGGAAAACTAGATAACAAAATTCTATTAGTCTCCTTGATTAAAACCCATCCCAGACAATCAAGTTAGCCTTAATCTCTCACCTCCCTCAGTCCATTGCAATAAATTTTCCCAAATCTTTTAAAGAATTGATTACATGCATAAGGTAATTGACACAAAAGTAGAATATAAGCAATATTTAAGATTGAGCTACTAACCTTTTGATTTTCTATGTAGGGAGGGAAGGACATTGTAGGCTCCAAGAGGAGCACACAAATTCCTAGTTGCGAAACTAGGATAAACCCTACACAAAAAATAAAGAACCAAATGGGTTGAGAAAACAAAAATATTGGAAATATTGTTGTCATTGATGTCAAATATAGGGTAGAATATAGATGTTTGATATAACGATTGCAAGGTGAAGATTGAAGGAGATATTGTTTGGATACCCATTCCCATTTTGGATACCCTATATTTAAAGGCGTTTTCACTCTAAACACCTAGGTCAATTGGTAGAAAAAGATATATGATTGAAAAAAATATTATGGGACTTTTACAATAGTATATGGTAGTCCCTCTAACTCCATAGGAATGAGAAGATATGAAATATTCTATTAGGATGGTCTAGCTAGAAAGTATAGGTTTGCCTAACCAGTTTTACAAATCAACACCTTTAGTAAATGTAGTAACACTATAAATAAAGGATAGGTGAGTGCATTTAAATACCATCCATGCAAGAAGAGGTTTTAGGTGTGCAATAAAAGCTGGGGAATGATCTTGGAGAGTTAAAGGTGAATCATAAATGTGATTTATGAAGAGAACGAGACATCTTGGAATTTTTGCTATAAATTTTCTTCTATTATGTTTTAGATTGTGTAAATTAGAGTATATGGAGTCAATATATTCATGTACCTATGGTATATATTTAATACTTTAGTTCACTTCAATTCCAATTATGTGCTCTGAGGAAGTTAGGGTTCTTGAATGCTCCTGAAATATACTTCAAACATGTTAGCTTGGAATTTTATCTATAACTTTTTCTGGGAATTTTTAGACCATAAAACTTGTAGTAGATGGAGGTTATATATTCATGTAACTATGGTAGAAATTTCAATATATTTTACTATAATTTTGGAGATATTATCTGAGGAAGTTAAGCTTCCTAAATGCTCCTAGAATTTGCTTCAAACAAGTTAGTGTGGAATTTTCAGTATAAATTTATTTATGAGATGTTTTAAACTATGAAATATGGAGGAGGAAGAGGAGACATCTAGGTGCATGTGGCAGAAATTTAAAACCTTATTTTTATATAATTTTTAAGATATGCTTTGAGGAAGTTAGGGTTCCTGAATGCTATTGAAATATGATTCAAATAAGTATGCTTGAAATTTTCACTATTCTTTTTTTGATATTGATTTTGTTGATTTTTTGAGTAGCATGGGAGGTACTCAAGCCCTAAGGTTCGGGGTTTGGAGGGAAAATTTCCATAATAATTAGTTGCGGGCTTGGAACCCAAAGTGGGGTTTTTGAATCCATCATGATTTGGGAAAAAACCATCTGCACATTTCGACATGTGATAGATGATGATGATAACGCTTGTTGAGACAAATATTGTAGAAATTATATAACTAATATGTTATATGTCCAAGATTCTCTTGATATCACACTATTTTAACTTCATGAAAAATATAGAATCTATTCCACCATTGATCATCACATGCAGAAATTAAATCAATTGCAATGCACACATGAAACCATAAAAATTCACACACATTAACACAATTGTTTAACGGGAAAGCCTAAAGCTGAAAACCCCAAATATCTGTATATAATATATGTCATAGAGATCATGTAACAATCCTCATACAAATATGATCATATCAAGCTCTCAGTACAATACAATCACTACACACTAATCAGGCCCGATCTTGCAAATCTATGCACTGATCTTTGCCACCTGCTAGCCTGCCTCTACTGCGCAATCCCTGCTGAAGAATGGCTCTGAATGAGCTCGAATTACTTCAAGATCGACTGCGCAATCCTCATTGGCATCTCCACTGAGTGTTGGATGCAATCAATGCATCACTATAGTCACAACTGATAGTCTATCTTGCCATTTCACCTATCTCTCCACTGGTCTCCACTGAAACTGCCATGCACTGTAGTTAACTGATGTATTCTTCAGTTGATTAATGAGTTATTATTTAGTGAATTAATTACTAATAAATTCACACCACTCTCACTAGTGTATCAATCGGTTAGACTAGATACAACTAGCTCAACTGAGTCTAACTAAGTTAAACTAAATACAACTCCACCAACTACTTCTCCAACTCCACCAAACTCTGTCACATGAGTTCTAATTGAAGTCCTCCATGCAATAGCTCCAGTAAACCCTCAGGAATAGCATAATTCCTTCTGTCAGCTGCTGTGCCACATCTGTGCACTTAACTGAAGTGCTCCAAGAGAATAAGATAATGTTTAGAGTCCAAATATTATTAAGAGCTAATAATATTCGACATATCTATTTTTAGACCGGCAATCTAAAAATAGATTCCGCCCAATATGTCTAAAAATAGAAGTCCATCTATTTTTCCAACTTGACCAACCATCCACAAATAGCATCCTGCAACTCATAGAATATGATCAACATGTCTAAAAATAGACGTAGTCTAAAAATAGTCTTTGCGCCAAAAATAGCCTGTGGGCCCACTTAGTGAAGGTGACTCTTTTCACTAAGCTCATCATCTTGTTGAATCTCAACAAATATAACGAAATTAAAATCATTTGATTCTGAGTTGTAGATATGGAGATATGAATTTTTGAAGTTATGGTTGTGTTTGCACATGAGGAGTCTAGGTCTAGTTGGTGTTAAGAAGGCATGTGACAGTTGTATAAGCCCCATGATGACGTTTTAAGGAGCCCTTCCTATGTGTATAAAAGGAAGGTGATGGAGGACACTTATCCTCATCCAAAAAGTGCAACACATCACACAAAAAGGAGTTTGTTGAGGGAGAAAGACACCTTTGTCTTATTCACAACAAGATAAGGATAGAACAACGAGGGAACAAGACTATTTCCGGGTCATTTTTGTGGAGGCCAAAGTGCTGTTAGGGGGGTCGAGGAAAGGAGATTTTGTATGATGGCTATTTGGAGGGTGGACAGTCCCTAAAAGGGAATGCCATAGGATTATGAAGCCTCAATGAAGCTTGATGCAGAGAAATAAGGAGGGCCAAGGATTGTTTCAAGGGACATAATAGACCAGACTTGTAGCTTAGTACCACAACCTCTCAAAGGATGTACAGTCACAACTTGAGGAGAAATTCTGGGCAGAATTGAAGCCTAAAAAAAGGGACTGTGTTGTGCCCTAACCAGACCTAGGTTGACTGCAGAAAATCATACCTCAAAGAGTGATCAAGGTACGTATGTTGGTACATTTTGTGTATGTGTTGGATCCATGTTTTGGATCAGTTTTGGATCGATTTCTATTGCAACCTGTGGGAGAAAATTTGGAGGCTTGGTTTGGTGGTCAAGAGACTTCATAGGAGCATATATTGCAGTGATTGGATTGGGTTCCTTTGATCTGGTGGAGGGTAGTGTGTGGGCTACCCAAAGTATCCCTAGACAAGCTATCTTGAAGTGACAAAGAGGAGTTGAAGGTTTGGTGAAGTTTGGTGCCTTACAAGTAGCTTTTTTATGGATGAAAGAGGCTACTAGAAGGCGGATTGGAGCTCAGGTATTGGCCAGCCTAGAGAGCATATTTGATTAGCCCGTGTACATGCAACAAAAGTGACTTGCAATAGTGTTAGGTGGCAGCCGTCACATAGTCTCTATGTGTTGTCCTTTGAAGGGTTAAGGGGTGACTAGAAACCAGTATGAAAGTGAAGGACCGAAAAGAAAAGATACAACATCAAGTCTGCGCAGTGTGATTGTCATTGTATCTTGTATTCCATAGAATTTTTTATTATTCAAATTGGTTTAATATAAAAAATATTGGGTTGTACATTATTGTGCAATATTTGTGAAAAATTGTCTACACTTGTGCATGTGTAATTTACTACTTTATATTTTCCGCTATGAAAAGTAGTTCTTGTAAGATTCTTGGCTTGGTAGCGTCAGTGATTCTAAGATTATAACCTAGACCCAAGATCATGTAAATTCAACATGATATCAGAGTGTGTCTGAGTTACTTTAGAAGTCAGTGAATCATAGTTGTGCACAACGAAGTACAACTTAAGAGGGAGTTGGTCACATTGTTGGTGAAAATATTGAATTTGCAGGTAGGTCTTCAGAATGAGGAAAGGTTGGAGGGGTTGTCCAACTATAGTTCATGGAAGGAAAGGATTAACTTGGTCTCTCAGGTCAACACGATCTGGGAATTTTCCGAGAAAGCCATTAAGAAGCCAACTGACCCAAAGGAGTTAGAAGTGTACAAAGAATTGGATACGAGGGCGAGATTGATCATCCTAAATGGTGGGAAGGATCCCCTAATACCTCATTTGTTCGGGAAGAACACTACACATGAGATGTGGATCACTCTTCAGAATTTGTTCCAGAATAAGAACAAGAACCAGGTACTGGTATTGGATGATAAGTTGAAGTCCACCAATATGGTAAAGGGTGAAGCAATGACTTCATATCTTACGAGATTGTCTCAAGTTAGAGATGAGCTCGCATCTGTCGATGTGAATATTTCAAATAGTGATATGGTGAGAATTGTCTTAAAAGGGTTCACCAAGGAATGGAAGCCCTTCATCAAAGGGATCGTTTCTAGAGAAAAGTTTCGAGACTAGAACATGATGTGGGGCGACCTCATTCAAGAATATTTTTGAGACGAGGATCTTCATCCATTGAAGAGGGCATATGAGGACGTGGCACTTTTAACATGAATGAATGGTAAGAAGAAGAAGTACTTGAGTAATGTCAAGTGTTTCAACTATAGCGAGATGGGTCATTTTTCGTCGAGATCTCCAATGAAGAAGAAGGGAGAGGACGAGAAGAGGAAAGGGAAGCAGGTCGCCGGTGTTGCCACTTCAACTAAGATAGAAAATCTCACCAGGATATTAGAGGAAGAGGACTTTGCTAGGATCTCTCATTTCTCGCAGCGTACTATCAATGAGGATGGATGGTACATGGAGAGTGGTGTGAAGAAACATATGACAGGGTCACGTGAGGTTTTTGAGAATCTAGCTGAATGGGACTCGAAATTGAACATGGTGTTGGACGAAAAGTGTCAATTGGAGATCCGAGGATCAGGTGTTGTGCCATTCAAGATGGAGATAGGATGAGTGATGCAGGTCCAGGATGCACTGTTTGTACTAGGACTCAGATATAGCGTGATTTCTGTCTCGATGATCGAGAAGAAGGGGTTTGACATCTTGTTATAGGATGGAAAGGTAAGAATCAGACTGATGGGATTTTGCTTGGAGTTAGATATCATGGTGTCTATAGGGTGACGGGAAAGCCCGAGGATCATGGAAAGAAGAAGAAGCAGGTGGAGCAGTTGTGGGTTCTAGAGAAGCAAGTGCAGGTGCAGGCTTCAGAGGGCCAGGTACATGTTTCAGAAAAGAAGGTTGAGGTTCCAGAGACTTAGAGGGAGTCAAGTTCTAGCGGGAGGTTACAGATTCAGAGGGAGAATTTGCAACCCAAGAAGACAACATGGTCAGTGGGGAGAAAGGGGGCTCCTAAAACTGCTAAGAAGGAATCATGGAGAGATTAAAAAGCGATACAAGAGAAGCAGAAGCAAGATTCTTCCAGTGATAGTGAAACTTCTGAGAGAGGCATAGTTCATGCTTTAGGGATTGCTGCAGTTGTGAACAACAAGGGTTGGGCGAGTGTTGTGAGTAGCTATGATGATGATGAGCTACTTCCTAGTCTTGTAAGTACCTACCTCACTAAGAGGGATCGTTGATTTTTTGAGTAGCTTGGGAGGTACTCCAAGCCCTAGGGTTCGGGGTTTGGAGGGCAAAGCACCACAAGAGTCACTTGTGAGATTGGAACCCAAGGTAGGGGTTTTTCACCCTTCGTGATTTGGGACATAACCATGTGCACATTTCGACATGTGATGGATGAATATCATAGCTCTCATCGAGATGAATCTAATGCAATGAGAATCATCTGATTCCGAGTTATGGAAATGGAGATATTAATTTTTGAAGTTTATGGTTGGGTTTGCACATGAGGAGTCTAGGTTGGCTTGGTGTTAAGAAGGCATGTGACAGTTGTGCAATCCCCATGAGGACGTTTTAAGGATCCCTTCCTATGTGTATAAAAGGAAGATAATGGAGGACAATTATCCTCATCCAACAAGTGCAACACATCATAGTCTCGTTGAGATGAATCTAACACAATGGAATCATCTGATTTCGAGTTATGGAAATGGAGATATGAATTTTTGAAGTTTATGGTTTGGTTTGAACATGAGGAGTCTAGGTCGGTTTGGTGTTAAGAAGGCATGTGACAGTTGTACAATCCCCATGATGACGTTGTAAGGATCCCTTCCTATGTGTATAAAAGGAAGATAATGGAGGAAAATTATTCTCATCCAACAAGTGCAACACATCGCAGAAAAATGAGCTCGTTGAGGGAGAAAGACACCTATGTCTTAGCCAAAAAACGAAAAGGAAAAAACAATAAGGGAACATGAACGTTTCAGGGTCATTTTTGTGGAGGCCGAAGTGCTATTAGGAGGGCCAAGGAGCCTTGCTGGAGGGACGAGGAAAGAAGGATTTGTTTGAGGGTTGTTTGGAGGGTGGATTGTCCCTCAAAGGGAATTCTTTAGGCTTGTGAAGACTCACTGAATCTCTCCACATAGAAATAAGGAGGTACGAGGACTGTTCAAGGGCTAGAACAACCCATACTTGTAGCTAAGTTCCATGACCTCTCGAGGGAATTACAGTGGCAACTTGAGGATAAATTATAAGAAAAATTGAAGGCTGGAAAAAGGGACTATGTTATGCCCTAACCAGACCTAGGTTGACTGCAGAAAATCAGACCTTAGATATAGGGTAATTTCTGTCTCGATGATCAAGAAGAATGGGTTTGAGGTCTTGTTCTAGGATGGGAAGGAAAGAATAAGACTTAGACACTCTAGCTCCGATGGGATTGTGCTTGGATTTAGAGAATATGGTCTTTACAGGTTGAAGGGCAAGCCTGAGGGTTATAGAAAGAAGAAGAACCAAGTGGAGTATGTTAGGGTCTCGTGATTTGGCTGATTGGCAAGCCAAATGACAGTGTAACATCAAACCAGTTTTTGGAGCCCAAGGACCTAGCCTTCCTGGACTCAGAGAGGGCTCTCTCTATTTGTGTAAGGGATATCTGTGTGTTTGCTTATTGTGTTCTGACTTTAGGCTAGTTATGAAGTAGGTTTTTGGTTTTTGGTTTTTAGGTTGTGAAGGATGAACTGATCAAAGATATAATATAGGTAAAAAGATGTCAGATCAATTGGGCTATGGTGTCGAAAAGGTCAAGAAAGCTTTTAGATGGTGATACAAGGTTGTTGAAGGGCCGATTTGATTCGAGGTAAAATGGATCTTTGGGCAAAATGGAGTAAGATGGACATCAAATTTGTGAATAACAAAGGATTTCAAGCAAAAATAGTTTAAAAGCTGACATAAACATGGTAGGGAAAACCATTAATCATGAGAAATGTAACTTTAAGATAATCAATGCATAGAAATAAACATTCAAGCCATGCATAAAGATATATAACTCTCTAACTTTAGGAAATGGCTATCAGACTTTGGGGAAATACATTTAAGACAGACAAACAACTCAAATCACTATTCCGAAACGCCTAAACACAGTCTTTCAAGCTATTGAGCACTTTGAAAACAAGATTGCATAGTCTTAGGCAAAGGGAAAGATCAGAACAAGACCTCCTTGGTTCAACAAATGACAATCTACTCAGTCAAAGAAAATTTTAATAGATGGAGCTATGACTAGCCATGAGTAAGTAGGGCATACCGTAAATCATACTTAGCATGCATAGAACCATGAATGAAACAAACAAACAATATTATTAAGTTATTAAAGAGAAATCAAGAATTCTTTAATGTGATTAAGAATGAAGAAAACATGGAAGCTATGAAGAAACAAGAAATTTGAGGTGCCTCCAAGGGCATGTCTCATTTTTGTTCTCTACTATCCTATAGCAAGAAAGAACATGGATTTATGAATGAAAACTAGAAAACAAAACAGAGAGAGAGACACTATACCATTCTACCAAGTCATGGAATCCAACAACAATCCTCTTTCATCATCCAAGAACATCCAAGAAACTATCCAAAAGCATGAGACAAGTATTTCTTCTAAAGCTTATATGACCATATATTGTTTTTATTCATTAAGTTCAGCCTTGTTTACAATGAAAGCCTTTGGAATATATAGGCCAAAGTGAGGAAAACCTCTTAGTTCAACTTGCAATCTCATTGGCCTATCCAAAATATCTGATTTTGTCCTTGAGGCTTTGCAAAGCCCAAGGCACAAAATATCTAAAAAATGCTAAAAAAGGGAAATAAATTGACTTTTCATAACTTATCATGTACAAAAATAGCTAAACGCACATGAGGAAAAGTCAATTTTGAAAGGTTCAATTTTTACAAAAATACTCAAAAAATACATCAGCAAAAGGTCCCCTGACTTTCCGGCGACATTTGGAGGCCTTACCGATGTCGAAACGAGGTTCATGATAGCTTGTTGGAAATCTATGAGTGTCTAAATTCTGAAAATGTTTAGTTTGCTCCCAACTTATCACTGGAAGTCCTCCAAAAACAGGCCTGTGTGTAAAAACCCAAAAAATAAGCCTTGCTGATAAACGGGGAAAAGTGTAGAAAAAGCGAGTGTTTTTCGCCATTTTGGGGGAGCAAAAGATCTTCAATTGTTTTGAAAATAGTTGAGTATGTGCCCTGAAATTATGGCATACAATGATACCATTTTCATCCTTTGATGATGTCCCAAACTGAAATGGCGATGCCCATGAGTTTTGGCCAAAAACCCAAAAATGACAAAAAACCAAAATATGTCGAATTTCGCCCAAAATTGGTGAGCATGACCCTCAAGGATTTTCAGCAACATGTTGTGAAGCAGAGGCCAAAATTTGGAGCCTTGAGGTGTCTTTCCTCAATTTTTTTGCTGGGTGATTCCCTTTAACCTCTTTGAGTTTTTCTTGAGCAGCCTTCAACTTCCATCGGGCAAACTGATTGAGCTTTTTATAATGCCCGATCATCCTCCGTTGAAGGTCCAAAACCCTGTTTCCTTCTCCAATTTCTTCTCCAAGTGATCATTAACTCTCTCAAGCCATGCTTCCCAATTGTTCTCTATCTCTTGTTTGAAAAATGCAGTGAGAGGGGTAGATTGGAGAAGGGCATCTTCTTCTTCTTTTTGTTTCTCAAGGGCATTTTTTAGCCCCATGGTTCTTGGCCCCTTTCTCCTAGGCTGATCTTCATCTTCACTTTCCTTGAACTCACCCATGAGTTCTTCCAATCTCACCTGTGCTTTGGAGGCCTCCTTTTTGTATCGGATGGCCCGTGTCTCATATACAGCCATATGGACACTCATTTGCTTGTTTTGGTCTTGCAAAAAGTGATTGAAGTTCCTAGCTCTATGAAGATCATCCCTCAAGGCATCAATTTGGCTTTCTCTATGGATCAGGATATTTTCTAGGATCCGGGCTTCATTATCACTATCATCAGTTTGGATTTGGATGATGTCGAATTCCATTTCCTATTCATGACTACTTTCTTCCTTGTCCTTCCCTTTGCTTTGGGTCTCTTCTAGTACTCTTCCTCTTGGGCAATTCGACCATGGGTTTCTTGGGCAATTTTCCCTTGCTTCGGAGGGCCCTAGTCACATTTGGAGTTACAAGTCTAGGCACCCTTTTCTTTGCTGTCCGGGGCTTGGCGACTTTCAGAGAAGAGAGCATGGCCCCTTGCCTAGGAGAGACAGCTAGCACATGCTCCATGGGCTCTTTACCCTTGTCACTTTGCCCCTCATTTTTGCCACTGTCTTGGAGTTCTTTATGGATGCCTTGGCTGTCCTTTTGCACTTCCCTTTGAGGGTTGTCCTCCTCACTGTGCTGCAACTTTTTATCCTGCTGCCCCTCTTCTTCTTGAGGTTGTTGTTCCTCCTTAGGAGGCTGTTGTTCATCACCCTGAGGTTGCCTCTGCTCATATTGCTGTAGCTGCTGTGTGTCATGTTGTGGCTGCCCCTGTTCAACATCTTTTGGCTGCTCCTGTTTAGCACCTTCATGCCCTTGCTGTTCTATCTCACCGTGATGCTGCTCATCAGCACTTTCTTCTTCATCCCCTTGCTGCTGCTCATCATCACTCTCCTCTTCCTGCTCATGTCCTTCTTCCTCATCATGGTCATGCTCTTCTCCTTCTTAAGGCTCCTTTGTTTGTTCTATGGTAAACATGAGCTTTTTGGGAATAGGTCTGCCAGAAGAAGGCGAAGGATGGTGAATAGGAGGTGCAGGGGATGTATGAACTGGAGGGACAGTGGAGAAATCCGGATGGGTGATAAAAGTATCCCAAGAGACCTCCCTCTTTTCAAGCTGATGAAAAATAATGACTTTGATGAGAGAGTGTGGAAGAGGCAGGCTGTTCGCTGTGAAGGAGGCTTCTTCTGAACAGTGGAGACCATTTTCTCAATGCTCCTGTGTAAGAAGAAAGGAATATTTAGCAATTTGGCCCTAGTGAAATGCATGAGCAGTCGAATGTGATAGGCATAGACTCGAGAGAATCTTCCCTCACAAGTGAAGTATTTCATGATGATCTTCATGAGGGGGCGTAGCTAGTCAAAATATATGAGAAGGGGAAAATGGCAGGACATGAATCTCTGTGCTCAAGCTTTAGAAAGGGCTTGTAATATTCTGAGTCCAGGTAGCTTTGTTTAAACCACTTCTCCCCAATATAAGGGATTTTAGTGGCCTTGGAGATGGACCTTGGAGAGAATTTGAAGTCTAGGCCTGCCAACTGGAAATGCTTGTCTTGAAACCTCAAAGCGCAAAGATGTGTCAACGGAGAAAAGCTCTTCACCTCTTGCACTCTTTGACAAAAATCTAAACACTCAACCTCATGGAAATTGAACAAGACTGATGGGTGGGCATTTACTTCTTCAGTGGAAACATTCTCAAATCTCTTATGCAAGCCACTCCTACTATCCTGCCTGGGAGGCATCTTGTTTGAATGCTCTCTGCAACACCAAGCTACCACAAATGGATTTTGAAATGCTTTCTCAAACACAACTCTGTCTTCTTTGTTAGTCAATGTTTGACCAAGGCAGATATTTTCAAATGCTATGTGAAATGATTTTTTAACACAAAACTTCTTGTTCCTTACAAAACACTGTTTGTCTTCCTTTGTATGCCAATCAACAAGTAGTTATGATAACAAGCACATAGTCAAATAAAAGGTACACACAGTCAAATGATCACTGTGTTTGGGTAAGGTCACAAAGCTCTTTGTGTTTTGATGTAAGCAAAAACAACCTTGCAGAAAACAAAACACCCCTCCCAATCAAAAACACTTCTCTTTGTATTTCACTGTCTCACATACACAGGTAGACAAAACACCTTCAGACTGAGTTAAAAGATCTTTCACCACAATTTGTTTTATGGGACAAATGAGGCAGCAATTGTTTCACTGTTTCACTTATTCAAATAATCACTATGTTTTCCTTACAAACACTGCTTGACCTTCTAACACTGTTTTCACCAATACATTTTGCTGACAGAGGTTTAGATTTTTCTTATCATAGTTAGGTCACCTTCAACAATTTTTCATGACCTCTAATACTGTGTTTATTTTTACTTGCAGGTAGTATTATGTTTTAGTACTGTTTTGAGGGAAATTTTCAGGCCTTTGGACATCAACATAAACACACCACTTTAATTATGTCAATCTTGGGCAATCATAGCCACAACAACATCGGATCTTTAAAAAAAATCAACCCTCCTTACCACTTTTTTCACCACTACATATAGCTGACAGAGTTTATGGTTTATCATAGTCTTGAGGGTAGCTTTAGGCTCTTTGAAACAAAAATGACTACTCCACTTTCATCTAACTGAAACAATCTTCTTAAAACTATTTACCCCAACACACCTTGATTTATACCGAGAGTTTCTCTTTTTTAATCACCACTTAGCAGCTCGAATATAACAAGGAGGTAAATGAAAATACCTTAAAAATGGATGGCAACCCTTGTTTGAAAAGTTTGAGCAGCGTTCAGAGCCTGTTGAAGGCGTTTGGACTATTGAAACATGTGCGGCACGTTGAAATGGGAAGGTGCCGCGCAATAGAAAAGGTGTCGGGTCAATGATGGGTAGTCGTGACCGGCGCCTACAGGCGCGCCGCGCAACAATACAACCTCTTCGTAAACTTGCTCTTGAACGCGCCGCGCGCTTTTCCAGGCGTGCCGTGCAGTCTCCAAGCTTTAAATTCTGCAAATTTTCGCTCAAGAACTCCTCCTTCGGTCCAGTGAATAGCTAAGAGGAGTTGTTGTTCGCGTTTTGAGAATTTCAAATGGGCTTGCAACGGTCCTTTTATCCTCTTGAAGTTGAAAAAGTCGATTACCTTTGTGGTTACTGTGTGAGGGTTTTGAAAGTCCCTTTTGAAAAAGGTGTTGGTTGTGAAACAACAAATGAAACCCAACCTTATCATTTATGATTTTTCAAAATAAAACAAACCCGAAATCGACCAGGCCTCTTTGAAGTACTGTGGATGACTGTTTTTGGAGGTCTTTATACTTGTGACCTCTTTTCACCGTGAGAAAGCCACTTTGAAGGCTAATAATCACTCAGTGCTTTTATTATTGAAAAGGAAACCCAATGATTTGTGAAGCATCTTTTCCCATACTTGCAAGGAGATAACTTATCTTAATTTGATAGTTTCTGCTCCTGATGCTTTAAAGGTGATAATGCTCACTGTGAAGCTGATCGAACTGTTAGGTGCTCTTTGAGCTTCTCTTTTGAAAGTGGGTGCAAAAACTCATTTGAAACTGTAAGTGAAAATCCTGTTTACAAGAGGTCTCCATCACCAAAGCCACTAACTATCCTTAGATTGAAAAAATAATGCAGTTTTCAACTTTATGGAGATAAAACAGGGGATGATGAAGTAGAGTTGAAAAGTGAACAAGGGAGGGCTGTCCCTTTGTTCTTTTATGAAGGAGGTCTGCAAGAAACATGGATTTTCATTCATTTCACCCCTTTTGGAATCTTTTCCATATGCAATAATTTCTTTTTATCCTCAAACAATGGTGAGCCCATTTACTTTGTTTATGAAGGAGGCCTACTTTGACAAATGCCTAGTTTCCTTTCAACCTCTGTTTCAACCCAATAAAGAATGTGTGATGATCATACTGATAGTGGTTTCCTTTATACTTGATGGCAGAAGTCAGTTTGAGACCAAGATTGTTTGACTCCTTTGGCCATCTGCTTAACAATATTTCTTCATTGATAATCAACCTGTTAGCTTCACATTGTATTTCAATAGCAGTGAAACTTATGCAAACAATTTTTAAAAGCATTACTGCTTTGCCTCTTCCTTTAAAATCATTTTTATTCAGAAACCTTCAATTGTCTTCCACTGTACCTAAAGTTTTCCTTTTCAGTTAGTGAAAAACTTAAAAACAAACTTTATCCCTGGCCCTCTGCTTATAGATGAAGGAGGCCTTCTCAGTCTTCAACCCTCTGCTTATAAAATGAAGGAGGTTTTCTCAGTCCTCAACCCTCTACTTATAAAATGAAGGAGGTTTTCTCAGTCCTCAACCCTCTGCTTATAAAATGAAGGAGGTTTTTCTCAGTGATGTCATTTCATCAGCTTTTAACAGTGTTATTTTTCCTTTCACTGCCTTTTCATGCTTGAGCAAATGAAGAATGACAAATTGATAATAGTCAAGATGGGCACTTCTCTGAGACATGTAATTCTGCTTTTCAAATATCTCTATGCCTCTTTAGACATCACAAGCAGTTTGGTTAGTATTTTCAAAGCACTTCTTATCATTCATAATTTACTAATCTTTGATTGTGATCGCAGGAGCTTAATGAAACAACTCTCTGTCCTGTAGCTGCATCCCAGGCTCAAAATCACATGAGAAGCAGCTGTCTTCTCATGTTGAGCCAAATACTGTCTTCTGGGATGCTGGTACACTTCTGCTCTTGGAATATCCATTTGAAACACTGTAAAACCACCTAATATCCGTTTGACTTAGGGCATGTGCATTGTTGAAACTTTAGGGCTTGTTAGTGGTGCGACTTAATGGTGTAACCAACTTTATTTGCAGAATGAGAAGGTCTGTTATGACTAGTCTGTAGCAGATAGAGGTTCTTTAGATTTAAGATAGTTTTCCAAGGGAGAAATTTCTAAAGCGCCACTACCTAACTTAGGGGAGACTTCTTTGGACAGATTTGGATTGCTTTCTTTGGAGCTGATAGACAAGCTAGTATGGCTGAGGCTAGATAGGGCTTGATAATGAGGTTTCATCTCGTCATGGGCGGATTGAAAAGGTAGGAGGGCAAAAAATGTTGTTTGGTGTTTTCCAGCTGGCAAATTTGACAAATTTTTTAGATCAGCTGCTAGAAAACTTTGGCTGTTACAACTAGTCATCACCAACAAGTGAAAAATACTGATGACTAACAGTGGCTCCATTTGGGGAGGGCAGTTCCTTTTCAGGAGGTGTCCAGAATTTCAGATCTTTGGCTTATGAAGACCAGTGCCTTATCCATTGGCGCAAATTTCATTCTTCCTTGATGCTATTTCTGAAAATTGACAGCATGATTAGTATCAATGATATTTCTACCTACCCCACTATCTTTCCTAACATTTTTTCTTCCTTTGGGTGCATTTGGACTAGCAACCCTTTGACAATATATATATTTTTTTGAAAAATGAACCTATCTAGTTTTACACTTATATCTGCCGGGAGTTCAGATTAAGCTGATGAACTCCTTCATTACTCTACCTATGCTCGATCAACTGTCAAGGTTAAGCTGTTTGACATGATTTTGTTCTCTAATCTAAAACATGATATTGAAACATGATCAAATCATGGTTAGATAGTTTGATTTGTCATGTACTTGCGGCACGAAAAACAAGCTGCACACAAATATTATTTTGCAAAAAATGAAAATTAGAAAAACGGGGCTAGGATGCACAATTTGTTTTTCATCCCCGCTTCCCTCTTTGGTTCTGTTTTGAGCATGTGGAACCAATATATTTTCCTAATATACTCTCTTTGATAATTCAAGCTTACACAATGTTGACCATCTTTTCCATTCACTAACTTATCAACAAATAAATTTAAAACATGTTCAACGATGATTAGGCTAGATAACTGAACAAGACATTTGGGCACTAGTAGCGGCATTTAGATTTGCGCACTTTCTGAATGACTATTTTTTGAACATGGGGCATTCTTTCTATTTTTCAAACCACCCTCTTTTTCTAATTTTCTATTGTTTTTGAATTTTTTGTTTTTATCTATTCTTCAAACAATGGTATATACAATGATTGAAAATGTTTTAAACTCAAAAATCTTGGAAATGGCGAAACTTAAGCATCTTATCCTCATAATAATCTCCTACAACTCTTGGTCCATTCAGCTCCTGAAAAGAAAAATTTGGAAAGTTTTTTCTTGCAAGCATGACATAAGGATTCATGCATGAATCTCTGAACAAACCCGTATCTTCCCGCTGTACCTCCCTATACCTCTGATTTCCACTCCTTCCTTTACTGTACATCTTTCTCAAGTAATGCATGTATTCTTTGTCATTTTTGAAATATATAATGACATCATCAAGGTATGCCAACATGCAGAAATTCATGACCGGAAACATGGCTTTTAGGAGCATATTTTTGATACCCGGTGGTTTTGCAGTTCTGAATTTGAAACTAGAACTACTTCCAGTATACTGAAAAAAATCTTTGAGCTATCTACTTTGCAATGGAATCAATTGGCTAAACCCTGAAACATCGTCTTGCAAAGACATATGATTAAAAGCACTTATCATCGATATATCATGGTCTTGGGCAGGAAGGAAAAAATTTCTGTCACCAGGATGTGTGTTAGTGTTTCTAAAATCAAAACATATCCTATGACCAACTTATTTATCTTTGACTATTACTGATTTGTTCATATTCTTGTATTTTATTTTGTCGAAGTTGTTTCTTGGAGTGATGGTAGTGGCATGGTGTTTCTCACTGTTTTCTCTGTATGAAGTAGTATTCTGAATGAGATTGCCAATTCTAGTAGTTCTAAGTCTTTGGTGGAGTGACATAATATTAGCCAGTTCGAGTAACTCAGGGATACTTGGACTGCAGTCATCATCTTTGCTCATAAGAAGTTTATTAGGCATTTTTTCTGGATTTTGAGCTGTTATGGCTACAGTCAAGGTTTTATTTGCAGTGGAAGAGTTATGTGATGGTAAATCCTTGAGGTATGGTAAAAACATTAAGCTTCCTTGCTCCTGAATTCCAAAGAGGTTTGTGATATGTAAGTCTTCTAATGCCTTTATTCTGAAAAAGTTTCCTGATGTTACTGCTGCTGTTTGCCTAAGGTTTGAGTAATTTGCTTGATAGTACATAATGGTTTGTGCTTCTTGCTCTATCCCTGTTTCAAAAGGAACACACTCACTTTCCTCAAGACATAGCTGTTCATGATCATGATAGTTTTGAGTGTCTGGTTCATCATAGAGAACTAGGGGCAACTGATGTGGTGGGTCTAAGTTTGTTTCAAATTCTTCTGACTGTTCTTCAATTTTCTCATCAGTGTGTAGAATGAAAGAGTTCAGATCGGAATGCAATGAATACATTGGCATGTTATCTGGCCTCTCTTGGCTACTGATCATGTATTTCATGTGTAACTCTCGATAGAGTATTCTAGTTTGGTCAAACACAGGAATAATGGCATAAGACATATCAAGCTGAATATTTCTTTGGAGCTTGGCTTCCCAAGATCTGGATAGAAGCATTCCGTACTTGGGAGGGATGTCTGCTACCACTATGTCCATGATCAAATGTTTTGCAGGTACCTGGGCCAAACTGAAACAAAGATCTTTGATCAAACCCAGACATTTGACTCTACTCGAATCAAATGAATATAAGTCTTTGTATGGTCTTGTGATTTCTAGGCCTAATATTTCCATTACAACCTTCGGCATGAGATTATGCGAGGCTCCGGAGTCTAGCATGGCATTGTGAAGGATTTGGTCATAGATATTCAGACTGATGTAAAAGGGAAGAGTGGTTTCTTCTTGGAATTTTCCTTCTATTTTCGGACCAAACAACATTTCAGGAGTGTCATTAGCTAGATTAAGGGTGTTCGCATCATTTCCTATATTTAGGACTTTTAACACTTGGGATTTATAAGAGCCTTGGGCGATAAGTTCAGTGAGAGGCATGGTAATATTTATTTTGGCAATTTCTCCCTAAAAAATGAAGGGTATTTGTAGTTTAGATAGGTTCACTTCAGCTTTTTCAGCCATGACTTTCTCTATGTTCTGAGTTTGTTGGCTTTGTTTTGGGATCTTGTTTGACACAGCCACCTAGGGAATTTTTGTGGAAGTACTAGGAGCATCTGAGCCAAGACTTGTTTGGGTAAATTTATCTTTATTTTGGTCATTTTTCCTGACCATGATTTTGTTGCTGTCCACCGCTTTTTTAAGGATGGTATCAAGGGTTTTAGCAGTGTCTGAGCTGTCTTTCTTGGAGTTGTCTTGGTTTTTTCTGCTTCTAAGGTCATACTTCCTGTGAACTTCTACTATGGAATTCTGAAAACCTATGGCAGGATCCTCGAGATCTTCATAGTTGGTTTCATCCTGATTCAGAGAGAAAAATGCTTGTTCTTCTTCTGTGAGGTACACCTCATTCTCATTATCAGACCCTATGAGGTTCAAATGATTTTCATCAATGGGTTCTGTATCCCTATCATCTTCTTCCACATAATTTTCATTAAATGGTGGCCTAATTTGTTGGTAATTTTCCCTTGGTTTGTTTTGAGGTTGTTCCCTCCTAAAATTTTAGTTCCGGTTTCTGTTTGGAGGGTTTGGCTGGTTGTCCCTAAGAGGGGTCTTTTCACTTATCTTTTCCCACATTTTGGCCATGGACCTAACCAAGTCATCTATTCTAGGATCTAAGAAAGGGGCTGAAGTGGAGACCTGATCCCGGTATGTGACTTTCTTTTCTGATTTAGTCCTAGCTCTTTTTTTTTCTAAGTTGGCTTCTGCCCTTATGGCTACTTTTTGCATTTCCTCTAAGGTAAGGGGGTCCTTGTCTCTTAGTTGATAAGTCATGTCTGGGTCAAAGCCCTCGGGGAATTTTTCCAAGGCTGAGCCAAGTGGGGGTTTGAAGTGAGGTGGGAGGGCATTATACACATTGTTGAACCTAGTGCAGTATCCCTGAACACTTTCTCCATTTTCTCGTTTTAGATTGTTATACTCTGACAAGATTTGAATGGGGTTCTTTCGGATTTCCCACTTGTTTATGAAGGTTTAGTAGAGTTCTGGGAGATTGTGGATGCTATTTGGAGTTAAGCTCTTAAACCATTTTTTGGGTTCTCCGCCCAGGCTTTGGGCGAACATCCTCATTCTGATGGTCTCGTCTTCTATTTCCATGTATTCAAAGGCATCACTAATACTATCTACATTTTTTGAGTTGTGGTAGCCTTAACTCCGGTAAAGTGTGGGATTTTGGATTGATAGTCATTTTATAAGGGAGCCAAAGGCTGTGGCAACACCAAAGGTGCGTACCAGGCTGCCATGACGGGAGCTAATGGATGATGTACAAAATGAGGGCTTGTGGGATGAGCTAAGGTGGTTTGAATAGTAGTAGTTTGGATGGGGGTGGCAGATGTACTTGGACTAGTGATCTGATGTTGAGCAGATCTCGGATGGTAGGAGCCAAAGTGATGGAGAAGCTGAAAGTCGAGAGGTGTAGTAGGCGAGGCTTCTCTACTAGGACTCTGTGGCAGATCTAGGGGTTCAATATCGTCAAAGTATATCTTACTTTGTGACTTGCTTCTAAAAAGGGTTTTTTTCTGATTTTAAGTCAAAGGGGGAATCCTGCAAGGCTGTGAGATGTTCAGGTACTGATCTTGCTTTACGGATGGACTTATCGGTAGCTAAATTGCCAGTTTTGGAAGCTTGCCACATAATCTTCTCTGGGTCATCTACTATGATAGGGGCATTTGGGTCTGGATGAGATCTGGTGTTGATTCTTCGTGAAGCCAGATTTAGAGTCTAGAGTTTAGAGAGGATGGTATTTGTGATTGTTTCGGATGAATGACCTCTCTAGGGTTTTAATAATGTGAAGGATGGTCAAAACAAAAAGGATGGACTAGTGGAGTCACCATGTGGATTTCTATGAGAACTATGGTCCACCACCAACACTATCAAAGATGCTTATGGGAAAAAGTTTTATAGCAAACTTTGAGATGGAAACTTGCAAAGAAGAGTGATTCACTTGGTTTTAACAGTTTTCTAGGCTGTATGGAAAAGCTAATGGTTCTCTTGGCAATAAGACTTCTGCTTATCTCCTATGTTTAGGTGAAGTCTTCTGAATCGCTAAGTTATACTTAGTTTGTCACTGATTACAGAGTTTCTACCCTAAGTTTAAGCTTTTGGAAGGATGAGTTAGCAGAAAGGTATGGTTTATGATTTTTTTTGTCTTTTATGGAGTTTTTAGGCCTACTGGAGGCTAGTGGAGTCGCTAGGTGGAACTTGGTTTTTTTTGTAAAGATATAACTATGGTCCACCACCAGTAACTAGGGAAAAGCCAATCTGGGAATGTTTTGGGGTTTTTTGAGTTTTATGTGCAGCCTATGGTTTATTAAAGTATTCTAAACCTGTTTCATCACTTTGCTAGGGTGGCGATAACAAAAAGAGTTTACTCTAAATGATTCTATGGAATTCTTTCCTGTGAGGTCTAGAAGAGCTTCCTATAACTGAATCAGCATTTTGCTAAGATGGTGAAAGAGCTAGCTTCTACTCTTCAAAGTTTGACTGAGATTTTGAGAGTTCCTAAAGGATACCTAGGATGTTTTGACTCAAAGTTCCACCGTGATCGCCATTATGTTAGTGAGCGGTAGGATAAGTCCACAAGATAGTATTCTCAAAGGTCTCTGAAGGTTTAGGGAATCTAAGTTTGTTTATCACTCAGAGTCCCACTGTGATCGCCATTATGTTAGTGAGCGGTGGGATAAGTCCAAAAGATAGTATTCTCAAAGGCCTCTAAAGGTTTACGGAATCTAAGTTTGTTTATCACTCAGAGTCCCACCGTGATCGCCATTATGTTAGGGTATCATGATTTGGCTGATTGGCAAACCAAATGACAGTGTAACATCAAACCAGTTTTTGGAGCCCAAGGACCTAGCGTTCCCGGACTCAGAGAGGGCTCTCTCTATTTGTGTAAGGGATATCTGTGTGTTTGTTTATTGTGTTCTGATTTTAGGCTAGTTATGAAGTAGGTTTTTGGTTTTTGGTTTTTAGGTTGTGAGGGATGAACTGATCAAATATATAAGATAGGTAAAAAGATGTCAGATCAACTGGGCTATGGGTTCAAAAAGGTCAAGAAAGCTTTCAGATGGTGATACAAGGTTGTTGAAGGGCCGATTTGATTCGAGGTAAAATGGATCTTTGGGCAAAATGGAGTAAAATGGACATCAAATTTGTGAATAACAAAGGATTTCAAGTACAAATAGTTCAAAAGCTGATATAAACATGGTAGGGCAAATCATTAATCATGAGAAATGTAACTTTAAGCTAATCAATGCATAGAAATAAAAATTCAAGCCATGCATAGAGATATATAACTATCTAACTTTAGGAAATGGCTATCAGACTTTGGGGAAATACATTTAATACAGACAAACAACTCAAATCACTATGCCGGAACGCCTAAACACAGTACTTCAAGCTATTGAGCACTTTGAAAACAAGATTGCATAGTCTTAGGCAAAGGGCAAGATCAGAACAAGACATCCTTGGTTCAACAAATGACAATCTAATCAGTCAAAGAGAAGTTTCATAGATGGAGCTATGGCTAGCCATGAGTAAGCAGGGCATACCGTAAATCATACTTAGCATGCATAGAACCATGAATGAAACAAGAAAACAATATTCTTAAGTTATTAAAGAGCAATCAAGAATTCTTTAATGTGACTAAGAATGAAGAAAACATGGAAGCTATGAAGAAACATGAAATTTGAGGTGCCTCCAAGGGCATGTCTCAAATTTGTTCTCTATTGTCATATAGCAAGCAAGAACATGGATTTATGAATGAAAACTAGAAAACAAAACAGAGAGAGAGACACTATACCATTCTACCAAGTCATGGAATCCAACAACAATCCTCTTTCATCATCCAAGAACATCCAAGAAACTATCCAAAAGCATGAGACAAGTATTTCTTCCAAAGTTTATATGACCATATATTGCTTCTATTCATCAAGTTCAGCCTTGTTTACAATGAAAGCCTTTGGAATATATAGGCCAAAGTGAGGAAAACCTCTTAGTTCAACTTGCAATCTCATTGGCCTATCCAAAATATATGATTTTGTCCTTGAGGCTTTGCAAAGTCCAAGGCACAAAATATCTAATAAAATATCTAAAAAATGCTAAAAAAGGGAAATAAATTGAATTTTCATAACTTATCATGTACAAAAATAGCTAAACGCACATAAGGAAAACTCAACTTTGAAAGGTTCAATTTTTACAAAAATACTCAAAAAATACATCAGCAAAAGGTCCCCTCACTTGCCGGCAACCTTTGGAGGCCTTCCCGATGTCAAAAAAAGGCTCATGATAGCTCGTTGGAAATCCCTGAGTGTCTACTTTCTGAAAATGTTTAGTTTTCTCTCAACTAATCACTAGAAGTCCTCCAAAAATAGGTCTGTGTGTAAAAACCCAAAAAATAAGCCTTGCTGATAAATGGGGCAGAGTGTAGAAAAAACGAGTGTTTTTCGCCATTTTGGGGGAGCAAAAGATCTTCAATTGTTCTGAAAATCGCTGAGTATGTGCCCCTGAAACTATGACATCCAATGATACCATTTTCATAATTTGATGATGTCCCAAACTAAAATGGCGATGCCCATGAGTTTTGGCCAAAAACCCAAAAATGACAAAAAACCAAAATATGTCGAATTTCGCCCAAAATTGGCGAGCATTCCTCTCAAGGGTTTTCAACAACATGTTGTGAAGCAGATGCCAAAATTTGGATCCTTGAGGTGTCTTTCCTCAATTTTTGTGCCGGGCGCTTCCCTTTAACCTCCTTGAGTTTTTCTTGAGCAGCATTCAACTTCCGTCGGGAAAACTGATTGAGATTTTTATAATGCCCGGTCATCCTCTGTTGAAGGTCCAAGTCCCTGTTTGCCTTCTCCAATTTCTTCTCCAAGTGATCATTAACTCTCTCAATCCATGCTTCCTAATTTTTTTCTATCTCTTGTTTGAACAATGCAGTGAGAGGGGTAGATTGGAGAAGGGCATATTCTTCTTTTTTTTGTTTCTCAAGGGCCTTTTTTAGCCCCATGGTTCTTGGCCTCTTTCGCCTAGGCTGATCTTCACCTTCACTTTCCTCGAACTCACCCATGAGTTCTTCCAATCTCACCTGTGCTTTGGAGGCCTCCTTTTTGTATCGGATGGCCCGTGTCTCATATACAACCATATGGACACTCATTTTCTTGTTTTGGACTTGCAAAAAGTGATTGAAGTTCCTAGCTCTATGAAGATCAGCCCTCAAGGCATCAATTTGGATTTCTCTATGGATCAGGAGATTTTCTAGGATCCGGGCTTCATTATCACTATCATCACTTTGGATTTGGATGATGTCGAATTCCCTTTCCTGTTCATGACTTCTTTCTTCCTTGTCCTTCCCTTTGCTTTGGGTGGCTCTTCTAGTACTCTTCCTCTTGGGAAATTCGACCATGGGTTTCTTGGGAAATTTTCCCTTGCTTCGGAGGGCCCTAGTCACATTTGGAGTTACAACTCTAGGCACCCTTTTCTTTGCTGTCCAGGGCTTGGCGACTTTCGGAGAAGAGAGCATGGCCCCTTGCCTAGGAGAGGCAGCTAGCACATGCTCCATGGGATATTTACCCTTGTCACTTTGCCCCTCATTTTTTCCACTGTCTTGGAGTTCTTTATGGATGCCTTGGCTGTCCTTTTGCACTTCCTTTTGAGGGCTGTCCTCATCACTGTGCTGTAAATTTTTATCCTGCTGCCCCTCTTCTTCTTGAGGTTATTGTTCCTTTTTATGAGGCTGTTGTCCCTCATCCTGTAGCTGTTGTGTAACATGTTGTGGCTACTGTGTATCATGCTGTGGCTGCCCCTGTTCAGCATCTTTTGGCTGCTCACTTGACACCTTCATGCCCTTGTTATTCTGTCTCACTGTGATGTTGCTCATCAGCACTTTCTTCTTCATCTCCTTGCTGCTGCTCATCATCACTTTCCTCTTCCTGCTCATGTCCTTCTTCCTCATCATGGTCATGTTGTTCTCCTTCTTCAGGCTCCTTTGTTTGTT
This sequence comes from Pinus albicaulis, assembly GCA_034641835.2. Taxonomy (NCBI): domain Eukaryota; kingdom Viridiplantae; phylum Streptophyta; class Pinopsida; order Pinales; family Pinaceae; genus Pinus; species Pinus albicaulis. Next base: position 264,089,442 of record CM076584.1, read on the forward strand.
TTGTGGTAAACTTGAGCTTTTTGGGAATAGGTCTGCTAGAAGAAGGCGAAGGATGGCGAGTAGGAGGTGTAGGGGATGTATGAACTAGAGGGACAGTGGAGAAATCCGGATGGGTGATGAAAGTATCCCAAGAGACCTCCCTCTTTTCAAGCTGATGAAGAATGATGACTTTGATGAGAGAGTGATGGAAGAGGCAGGTTTTTTGCTGTGAAGGAGGATTCTTCTGAACAGTGGAGACCATTTTCTCAATGCTCCTGTGTAAGAAGAAAGGAAAATTTAGCAATTTGGCCCTTGTGAAATGCATGAGCAGTCGAATGTGATAGGCATAGACTCAGGAGAATCTTCCCTCACAAGTTAAGTATTTCATGATGATTTTCATGAGGGGGGCATAGCTAGTCAAAAGATATGAGAAGGGGAAAATGGCAGGACATGAATCTTTGTGCTCAGGCTTTAGAAAGGGCTTGTAATCTTCTGAGTCCAGGTGGCTTTGTTTAAACCACTTCTCCCCAATATAAGTGATTTTAGTGGCCTTGGAGATGGACCTTGGAGAGAATTTGAAGTCTAGGCCTGCCAACTGGAAATGCTTGTCTTGAAACCTCAAAGTGCAAAGATGTGTCAAAGGAGAAAAACTCTTCACCTCTTGCACTCTTTGGCAAAAATCTAAACACCCAACCTCATGAAAATTGAACAAGACTGATGGGTGGGCATTCACCTCTTCAGTGGAAATAGGCTCAAATCTCTTATGCAAGCCACTCCTACTATCCTGCCTGGGAGGCATCTTGTTTTGAATGCTCTCTGCAACACCAAGCTGCCCCAAATGACTTTTGAAATGCTTTCTCAAATTCAACTCTGTCCTCTTTGTTAGTCACTGTTTGACTAAGGCGAAATTCCTCAAATGCTATGTGAAATGGTTCCTTAATATCAGCTCTCTGCTCCTTACAAATCACTGCTTGTCCTCCTTTCTATGCCAATCAACAAATAGTTATAATAACAAGCACACAGTCAAACAAAAAGGCACACACAGTCAAATGATCACTGTGTTTGGGTAAGGTCACAAATCTTTTCTGTTTTTTTGGTATAAGCAAGACACCTTGTAGAAAACAAACACCCCTCCCAATCAAAAGACACTCCTCTTGTTCTTCACTGTTTTACATACACAGTTAGACAAAAAACCTTCAAATTGAGTTAAAAGATCCTTTACCACAATCTACTTTATGGGACAAAAGAGGCAGCAATAGTTTCACTATTTCACTTATTCAAATAATCATTGTGCTTTCCTTAAAACCACTACTTTACCTTCTAACAATTTTTTCACCATACACTTGGCTGACAGAGGTTAGCTTTGCCTTATCACAGTTAGGGAACCTCCAACAATTTGACAAAACCTCTACTACTGTGTATATTTTGACTTGTAGGTTTATGTTTTAGCATTGTTTTGAGGGCAGTGTTTAGGCCTTTAGACACCAATATAAACACACCACTTTTATTATGTCAATCTTGGGCAATCATAGCCGCAGCAATCTCGGATTTTAAACAGAACATTCAACCCTCATTATCACTGTTTTCTTCACTACATATGGCTGACAGAGTTTATGGTTGATCACAGTTTTGAGGGTAGCTTTAGGCTCTTTGAAACAAAAATGACCACTCCACTTTCATCCCACTGTAACAATCTTCTTCAAACTATTTACCCCAACACACCTTGATTTATACCGAGAGTTTCTCTTTTTTAATCACCACTTAGCAGCTCGAATATAGCAAGGAGGTAAATGAAAATACCTTAAAAATGGATGGCAGCCCTTGTTTGAAAAGTTTGAGCAGCTTTCAGGGCCTGTTGAAGGCGTTTGGACTATTGAAACATGTGCGGCACGTTGAAATGGAAGGCGCCGCGCAATAGAAAAGGTGTCGGGTCAATGATGGGCAGTCGTGACCGGCGCCTATAGGCGCGCCGCGCAACAATACAACCTCTTCGTAAACTTGCTCCTGAACGCGCCGCACACTTTTCCAGGCGCGCCGCGCAGTCTCCAAGCTTTAAATTCTGCAAATTTTCGCTCAAGAACTCCTTCTTCGGTCCAGTGAACAGTTGAGAGGAGTTGTTGTTCGCGTTTTGAGAATTTCAAATGGCCTTGCAACGGTCCTTTTATCCTCTTGAAGTTGAAAAAGTCGATTACCTTTGTGGTTACTTTGTGAGGGTTTTGAAAGTCCCTTTTGAAAAAGGTGTTGGTTGTGAAACAACAAATGAAACCCAACCTTATCATTTATGATTTTTCAAAATAAAACAAACCCAAAATCGACCAGGCCTCTTTGAAGTATTGTGGATGACTATTTTTGGAGGTCTTGATACTTGTGACCTCTTTTCACCGTGAGAAAGCCACTTTGAAGGCTAATCATCACTCAGTTCTTTTCTTATTGAAAAGGAAACCCAATGATTTGTGAAGCATCTTTTCCCATACTTGCAAGTAGATAACTTATCTTAATTTGACAGTTTCTGCTCCTGATGCTTTAAAGGTGATAATGCTCACTGTGAAGCTGATCGAACTGTTAGGTGCTCTTGAGCTTCTCTTTTGACTGTGGGTGCAAAAACTCATTTGAATCTGTATGTGAAAATCCTGTTTACAAGAGGTCTCCATAACCAAAGCCACTAACTATCCTTAGATTGACAAAATAATGCAGTTTTCAACTTTATGGAGATAAAATAGGGGATGATGAACTAGAGTTGAAAAGTGAACAAGGGAAGGCTGTCCCTTTGTTCTTCTGTGAAGGAGGTCTGAAAGAAACATGGATTTTCATTCATTTCACCCCTTTTGGAATCTTTTCCATATGCAATAATTTTTTTTTATCCTAAAACAATGGTGAGCCCCTTTACTTTGTTTATGAAGGAGGCCTACTTTGACAAAGGCTTGGTTTCCTTTCAACCTCTGTTTCAACCCAATGAAGAATGTTTGATGATCATACTGATAGTGGTTTCCTTTATACTTGATGGCAGAAGTCAGTTTGAGACCAAGATTGTCTAACTCCTTTGGCCATTTGCTTAACAATATTTCTTCATTGATAATCAACCTATTAGCTTCACATTGTATTTCAATAGCAGTGAAACTTATGCAAACAATTTTAAAAAGCATTACTGCTTTGCCTCTGCCTTTAACATCATTTTTATTCAGAAACCTTCAATTGTCTTCCACTGTACCTAAATTTTGCCTTTTCAGTTAGTGAAAAAATTAAAAAAAAACTTTATCCTGGCCCTCTGCTTATAGATGAAGGAGGCCTTCTCAGTCTTCAACCCTCTGCTTATAAAATGAAGGAGGTTTTCTCAGTCCTCGACCCTCTGCTTATAAAATGAAGGAGGTTTTCTCAGTCCTCAACCCTCTGCTTATAAAATGAAGGAGGTTTTTCTCAGTGATGCCATTTCATCAACTTTTAACAGTGTTATTTTTCCTTTCACCGCCTTTTCATGCTTGAGCAAATGAAGAATGACAAATTGATAATAGTCAAGATGGGAACTTCTTTGAGACATGTAATTCTGCTTTTCAAATATCTTTGTGCCTCTTTAGACATCACAAGCATTTTGGTTAGTATTTGCAAAGCACTTCTTGTCATTCATAATTTACTAACCTTTGACTGTGATCGCAAGAGCTTAATGAAACAACTCTTTGCCCTGTAGCTGCATCCCAGGCTCAAAAGTACATGAGAAGCAGCGGTCTTCTCATGTTGAGCCAAATACTGTCTTCTAGGATGCTGGTACACTTCTGCTCTTGGAAGATCCATTTGAAACACTGTAAAACCACCTAATATCAGTTTGACCTAGGGCATGTGCATTTCTGAGACTTTAGGGCTTGTTAGTGGCACGACTTAAGGGTGTAACCAACTTTATTTGCAGAATGGGAAGGTCTGTTATGACTGGTCTGTAGCAGATAAAGGTTCTTTGGCTTTAGGATAGTTTTCTAAGGAAGAAATGTCTAAAGCGCCACTACCTAACTTAGGGGAGACTTCTTTGGATAGATTTGGATTGCTTTCTTTGGAGCTGATAGACAAGCTAGTATGGCTGAGGCTAGATAGGGCTTGATAATGAGGTTTCATCTCATCATGGACGGATTGAAAAGGTAGGAGGGAAAGAAATGTTTATGGGTGTTTTCCAGCTGGCAAATTTGAAATTTTTTTTAGATCAGCTGCTAGAAAACTTTGGCTGTTACAACTAGTCATCATCAACAAGTGAAAAATACTGATGACTAGCAGAGTAGGTGTAGGTTTCAGAGAAGCAGTTGCAACATTTCGAGGGGCAGGTACAAGTTCTAGTAGCAGGATCTTACATATTCAGATGGAGACTTTGCAGCTGAAGAAGAGCACGTGGTTAGTGGGGAGCAAGGGGGCTCCTACAACTGCCAATAAGGAATCACAGAGACATTGGAAAGTGATACATGTGAAGAAGAAGAAGCAAGATGCTTCCTGGTCTTACAAGTATCTCCCTTGCTAAGAGAGAGTGTTGTTTTTTTGAGTAGCTTGCGAGGTACCCTAAGCCCTAGGGTTTGGGTTTTGGAGGGAAAAGCACCAAAAGAGTCACTTGTGGGCTTGGAACCCAAGGTAGGGATTTTTCACCCATCGTTATTTGGGAAAAAACCAAGTGCACATTTCGACATGTGTTGGATTAGGATCATAGATGTCATCGAGACTAATCTAACGCAACAAGAATCATCTGATTCCGAGTTGTATAAATGGAGATATGAATTTTTGAAGTTTATGGTTGGGTTTGCACATGAGGAGTCTAGGCCAACTTGGTCTTAAGAAGGCATGTGACAGTTGTATAAGCCCCATGATGATGTTTTAAGGAGCCCTTACTATGTGTATAAAAGGAAGTTGATGGAGGACACTTATCCTCATCCAAAAAGTGCAACACATCGCACAAAAAGGATCTCATTTAGGGAGAAAGACACCCCTGTCTTAGTCACAACAAGAGAAGGAGAAAAAAAGGAGGGAACATGACTATTTCAGGGTCATTTTTGTGGAGGCTGAAGTGTTGTTAGGAGGGCCGAGGAGCTTTTCTGGATGGGCGAGGCAATGAGCGATTGTTTGAGGGTTTCTTGGAGGGTGGACTATCCCTAAAATTGAATTCCACAGGATTATGAAGCCTCACTGAAGCTTTCCACATAGAAATAAGGAGGGTCTTGGATTGTTTCAAGGGCTAGTATAGCCCAAACTTGTAGCTAAGTGCCACAACCTCTCAAGGGAAGGATAACCTCAACTTGAGGATAAATTCTAGGAAGAATTGAAGGTTGGAAAAAGGGACCGTGTTGTGCCCTAACCAGGCCTAGGTTGACTGAAAAAACTCAGACCTCAAACAATGAGCACGGTATGTATGTTGGTACATTTTATGTAGGTGTATTATCCAAGTTTTGGATCAGTTTTGGATCGATTTCTATTGCAGCCCATGGGAGCCAATTTTGAGGCTTGATTTGGTGATCAAGAGCCTTCATAGGAGCAGATCTTGCAGTGATTGCATTGGGTGCCTTTGATTTGGTGGAGGGCAGTGTGGTCGCAACCCAAAGTAGCCCTAGAAAAGATATTTGAAGTGAAAGAGGAGCTGAAGGTTGGGTGAAGTTTGGTGTCTTATGAGTAGCTCTTTGATGGGTGAAAGAGGCTGCTGGAAGGAAGATTGGAGCTCAAGTATTTTCCAACCTAGAGAGTAGATTGGATCACCCCGTGTACATGCAAAAAAAATTATTACGTTAGTGTTAGGTGGAATCCCTCTTGGAGTCTCTATGTGTTGTCCTTTGAAGGGCTAAGGGGCGACTAGAGAGAAATACAGAAGAAAAGGAATGGAAGGAAAATATAAGACATTGAGTCTGTGCATCGTGATTGTCATTGTATCTTGTATTCCATATACTGTTGTATTATTAATATTGTTTTAATATAATGAAAATTGGGTTGTACATTATTGTACAATATTTTTTAAAAATTGTCTACACTTATGCATGTGTGATTTACTGTCTAGAAATTTGAATAATTGTTAAATTATTCACCAAGATTATCCTGATCACACACTATTTGAGCTTCATGTATAATACATAACCTCTTCTACTATTGATCACAAATTTGCGGAAATATAAACAATCACATGCGCACATTAAAACCATAAACAATCACACATATAAACACAGTATTTATGGGAAAGCTTAAAGCTGAAAACCCCCAACTATCTGTATATTATAATGATAGAGATCATGTAACAATCATTGTACAAACTCCTCACAAGCTCTTAGTACAATCTCCAATTGTTACACACTACACAAGCTCAAATCTAACAAAACACATGCTCCAATCTGCTCCACCTGTTAGCCTGCCTCTACTGCGCAATCCAAGATGAATAATGGCTAGATCCAAGTTCAAATCCACCTGGTATGCACTGTGCAATCCTCATTGGCATCTCCATCAATGTGTGGTGCTAACTCATGCACCAGTATAGTCACAACTGATAGTCAACCTGCTCTTTCACCTATCTCTGCACTGGTCTCCACTGAAACTGTCCATGCACTGAAGTTAACTGATGTATTCTTTAGTTGATTTATGAGTTAATAATTAGTGAATTAATTAATAATTAATTCACACCACTCACACTAGTGTATCAATCAGTTAGACTAGATACAACTAGCTCAACTATGTTTAACTGAGTTAAACTGAACACAACTCCATTAACTCCTCAATCAACTCCACCAAACTCTGTCACCTGAGTTCTAACTGAAGTCTCCATGCAATAGCTCCACTAAACCCTCGGGAATAGCGTAATTCCTTCTGTCAGCTGCATGTGCCACATCTGTGCACTTAACTGAAGTGCTCCAAGAGGATAAGATAATGTTTAGAGTCCAAATATTATTAAGAGCTAATAATATTCGACATATCTATTTTTAGACTGGCAATCTAAAAATAGATTCTGCCTAGTATTTCTAAAAATAGAAGTCCATCTATTTTTTCCGACTTGACCAACCATCCACAAATAGCATCCTGTAACTCATAGAACATGATCCATATGTCTAAAAATAGACATAGTCTAAAAATAGACTTTGCGCCAAAAATAGCCTACGGGCCCACTTAGTGAAGGCGACTTCTTTCCACTAAGCTCATCATCTTATTGCAATCTCAACACTCCCTCTCAGCAGTTCAGAGTTCTCCACCAGCCCTATCTAGCCTATGGTATTAATTTAACTCTGGTGAGCACCATGCATTGAATCAACATCTGATCCTCCCAGTAGGAATGTATGAAAGTAACATGATCTTCAGCTACACCTGATCTAGTGTGATCTGGGATGTGAGGTATGTTTCAAATCTATCATTTCAGATTCATGAGAGTTTGATGCAACTCTGATTATCATAATAAATCACAGTAGGATCCAAGTGTGAACCGAACAACCCGACCTGGATCTTCCTCATCCAAATAGCCTCGCATGCAGCCAAATTCGTTGCCATATACTCAGCCTCTGCTGAAATGAGTGCCACGGATCTCTGCTTCTTGCTGTACCAAGAAACTGTTGTCGACCCGATACTGAAAATCCCTCCAGATGTGCTCTTTCTGTCCGTTGGGCTCCCTGCCTAATCTGCATCCGTGAAGCCACATAGCCTCACCTCATTCGACTTTCTGTACCACAATCCATATCCCGATGTGCCTCTGAGATATCTCAATACATGCTTCCCCGCCTTCCAAAAGAGCTTGGCAGACTTAACCATAGCTTGTGAAAGCTGGTTAACTGCATATCATATATCGGGTCGTGTATTGACCAGATACATAAGCGACCCCACCAACTGTCGATAAATAGTGGCATCCACTACCTCCGCCGAAGTAGCATCCTCCTTCCTCCAACCACTAGGAAGAGAAGTATCAACAGGCTTACAGCCATGCATGTTGAACTTCTCCAGTATCTCCCGGGAATACTTACCCTGAGAAACAAATAGTCCATCACTACGCTGCCAAATTTCCAATCCTAGGAAATAATGAAGGAGGCCCAAGTCCTTCATCTCAAACTCTTTTGCAAGATCATCCTTGGATGAGAGTATCAACAGATCATCACCCGTCAAAATAAAATCATCTACATAAAGTAAAATGATCAGCAAATTACCCTCCACCACAATCTGGTATAGGTTAGGATCCGCCTCACTCTTGGAGAATCCAAGTCCGGTGAAATAACTGTCTATCCGTGTGTACCAAGCACGGGGTGCTTGTTTCAACCCATACAACGCTCTCTTGAGCCTGCACACATGCGACTCGCTGTTGAAGATCTCGAAACCTTCGGGCTGCTCTATGTACACCTCCTCCTCAATGACTCCATTGAGGAACGCAGTATTCACATCCATATGATGAATGTGCCACCCCATCTGCGCTGAAAGAGAAAGAATCGTCCGTATGGAAGAATACCTTGCGACAGGTGTAAAGGTCTCCTCATAATCGATCCCCTCAATCTGTGAAAAGCCTTGGGCAACAAATCTTGCCTTGTACTTCTCCACACTCCCATCAGCTGCCTGCTTCACTTTGTAGATCCATCTCGAACCCACCACTGATTTCCCCTCCGGTCTCGGGACAATCTCCCTGCACTGTTTCTGACAATCGAATCATACTCTTCCACCATGGCATCTACCCATGCAGGGTCCTCCACAACTTCCTCGAAAGAGGATGGCTCTATTACGATACACTTTCTCATAAGAGCCATGTATCCAGTATACCGGTCAGGTGACTGTCTCTGTCTACGCTGTGATGTAGGTGCTCCTACAACCTTCTCTGCATCTTGAGCCAATCGCTCAGCTTCTGTAGTGCGCTTCCGCCCTCTGATGGCTGGCACTGCTTGAGTGGTTTCTTCCACTCCATGAACCTCCTCTTGTGGCTGATCCACATCCTGAGGCTCATCCTTAAGAACTAATAGCTCCTCATCTGCATGCAAGTGTGGCTCCCTCTCAAGCAAACACTTCATGGCTTTATCCTCTTGAAATTTGATATCCCGTCGCACAACAGTCTTGCGACTGTCTGGAAAATAAACATGATAGTTGTGGGGCGTATCAGTGTACCCCACAAATATCCCAACCTCTGCGGCCGACTCCAGCTTCTTCCTGGCATCCTTCGTCACATGAATGTAAACAGGTGAATCGAAAATCCTCAAATGGGAAATATCAGGATTCTTACCAGAAAACGCCTCCTCGGGTGTACTCATGCCAAGTATCCTGTGAGGACAACGGTTCTGCGCATATACTGCAGTATTGCATGCCTCAGCCCACAAGTGTATGGGTAGGCCCTGATCATGTAACATCGCCCGTGCAGCACCCACAATCGTTCTGTTCTTCCGCTCAACAACCCCATTTTGCTGTGGGTTATGAGGTGCTATGAGCTCTCTTCGAATTCGTTCTGCGCTGCAAAAGTCCTTAAATTCGCCAGAAATGAATTCACCCCCATTGTCGCTCCTAAGAGCCTTCACCTGCTTCCCCGATTCTTTCTCAACCAGTGCCTTGAACTCACAGAACTTTGAGTATGTCTCGCTTTTCTTCTGCATGAAGAAGATTCAACACTTACGAGAAAAATCATCAACAAATATCACATAATACATGTGCTTTGCTGTTGAAGCTATTGAGAAAGGTCCACACACGTCTATGTGAATTCTCTCAAGGATCGTCGTGGCGCGACTATCCTTCTCGTGAAAGGTGGCTTTCACAAATTTTCCCAAGGTACACCCCTTGCACTGATCTGACTGCGCAAGAGTGCCTTTAGGAAGCCCAGTAGAAATCTGCTCCATGGTGAAGGTGGCCCAATGTCCGGTGCCACAGCTCGCCATCATCCCGGTTCACCACTCTTTCTGCCTTGCCTGCCATTGCTGCGCATCCATCTACCTGCAATTGATAAAGGTTCTTAACTCGAACCCCTATCCTCCGGGTCTCACTAGTTGCCTTACTGCGCAGGAAAGCCTTTCCCTCGCTAAAGACAACGTCACATCCCTTGTATTCTAACATCGCCACAGAGATAGGATTCTTCTTCAATCCTGGAACATGCATCACATCCTTCAATACGAAGGGTTTACCAGACTCCCTCTCAAAGGAAATGGTATCGATACCATTCGCACTGTATCTACCATCATCGCCCATCTCGATGTGCACTCCAAGATCTTTCTCATCCAGATCAGTGAACAAATCTTGATCTCCTGTAATGTGAAAAGACGCACCACTGTCCACAAACCACACTGAACCCATCACACTTGAGACCAAGCATGCAATCAGCGAAAAATCCAGCTCAAACTGCGAGGCTAAGGCCTCTTCAGCTGCAGATCCAGCAGCCTACTTATTTTTCTTCTTCTGCGGACAATTTGTGGCATAATGTCTGTGTTGGTGACAGTGAAAGCACTTCACCTTGGACATGTCCTGCTTCTTGCCTTTCACACCAGAATGAGAAGCTTTCTTGCTCTTCCCCTTCTTTGCTTTGGCAGCCAAAGCGCAATTCTCTTCATCAGAGTTACTTGATGAAGATCCGTCCCTAGTACTCCACCTTATCTCCTCTTGCACAAGATCCGACCAAAGTCGCTCCCATCTTGGCAATTTCTCCCGACCATTGACAGAGTCTTGATAGGAATTCCAACTCTTCGGAAGCCCAAGGAGAGCCAAGCTCACCATGTCCTCATCATCTATAGTAACCCCCACACTTCCCAGCTCATCCCTGCATTGGATGAACTTCGTGAGGTACTTGGGCATACTGTCGCCTTTTTCCATCTTTATGTTCCTGAGTTTATCCTTGAGTGCCAACTTCCTTTGGTCACTCTTGCTTTGGAATAAATATGTCAAAGCTTTCTACATCAAGAATGGAGAATATTTCTCATGAAAGTTGGATACTATGTGATCCTTCACACCTTCCAACAGAATCCTTCGACACTTTGCTGTCTTCTTTTGCCATGCGTCAAGTACGGCAGCATCACTAGAAGTAGACTTTGGAATTTCTGCATCTATGAACTCCTTCAACCTATTGTCATCCAGCACCGCCTCCATCCTGTCCTTCCATGCAATATATTTCGAGCTGCCCTCAAGGGCATACTCCAATCGCAATCTGTTGAAAGACATTTCAACTTCGACACCACGAAAACACTGCTGCAAATTCGAATTCCACCAGCACAAAACTCAACTGCTTCAATGTTTTGCAATTGCTCCAATGATCAATATCGCTTTGATACCATGTAGAAATTTGAATAACTGTTAAATTTTTCACCGAGATTATCCTGATCACACACTATTTGAGCTTCATGCATAATAGATAACCTCTTCTACTCTTGATCATCAATTTGTGGAAATATAAACAATCGCATGCGCACATTAAAACCATAAACAATCACACATATAAACACAGTATTTATGGGAAAGCTTAAAGCTGAAAACCCCCAAATATCTGTATATTATAATGATAGAGATCATGTAACAATCATTGTACAAACTCCTCACAAGCTCTCAGTACAATCTCCAATTGTTACACACTACACAAGCTTAGATCTAGCAAAACACATGCTCCAATCTGCTCCACCTGTTAGCCTGCCTCTACTGCGCAATCCAAGATGAATAATGGCTCAATCCAAGTTTGAATCCCTCTAGTATGCACTACGCAATCCTCATTGGCATCTCCATCAATGTGTGGTGCAAACTCATGCACCAATATAGTCACAACTGATAGTCACACTGCTCTTTCACCTACCTCTCCACTGGTCTCCACTGAAACTGTCCATGCACTGTAGTTAACTGATGTATTCTTCAGTTGATTAATGAGTTAATAATTAGTGAATTAATTAATAATTAATTCACGCCACTCTCACTAGTGTATCAATCAGTTAGACTAGATACAACTAGCTCAACTATGTTTAACTCAGTTAAACTGAACACAACTCCATTAACTTCCTCAATCAACTCCACCAAACTCTCTCACATGAGTTCTAACTGAAGTATCCATGCAATAGCTCCAATTAACCCTTAGGAATAGCGTAATTCCTTCTGTCAGCTCCTGTGCCACATCTGTGCACTTAACTGAAGTGCTCCAAGAGAATAAGATAATGTTTAGAGTCTAAATATTATTAAGAGCTAATAATATCCGACATATCTATTTTTAGACTGGCAATCTAAAAATAGATTCCGCCCAGTATGTCTAAAAATAGAAGTCCATCTATTTTTTCCGACTTGACCAACCATCCACAAATAGCATTCTGCAACTCATAGAACATGATCCATATGTCTAAAAATAGACTTTGCGCCAAAAATAGCCTGCGGGCCCACTTAGTGAAGGCGACTCCTTTCCACTAAGCTCATCATCTTGTTGCAATCTCAACATACTGCTTTATATTTTCCATTGTGCAAAGCAGTTATTGTAGAGATTCTTGGTTAGGTAGCGTCAGTGATTCTAAGATTCTATCCTAGACCCAATATGGTGGAAATTAAACAGTTTTATATTGTGAAATTTTGAGGAGATAAAGAAGATATTTCTAGCTACATGTGGTAGAAATTTTAGACCTTGGTTTGCTATAATTTTGGAGATATGTTTTGAGTAAGTTAGGGCCCTTTGATACTATTGATATATGCTTGTAACAAAATATGAAAATTTTAGAGATCCAAGGATACATACATAAGTGACATAGGTAAAAATTTTAGAATTAGATTAAAAAAATTGGATCATGGCCTGTTGTATGTTATCACAAAATTGCACTTGATTCGCTGCTAATCAGACAACTTCATGTAACTGTTTCAAACCAACTTGTAACTAAATCTTAGCCTCTTCAGCTGAGAGGGCTCTCTTAAAAGGGGTTAATGATATTTGATTATGATGAAAATAGATGGCTAACTCTACTTGGAAAATAACTTGCTTGTGATGTGTGTAGGTTGAAAAGAGTAGAAGTCTGCAATTATTGGGCTTATGGAGTCAAAAAATTCAGTATTTCAGTGGTAAGTTCACTTGACATTTAAGCTGAGGCAGGTAAGAGTTTTTAGTAGAGGTTAATCACACATGAAACATGAAATAACACAACCAATTCATCAATAAAGGAAGTCAGAGCATACACCTATGAATTCTGAGTATTAAAGATGAAAACCACTAAAAATGGTACACATAGAAAGTATAGATAAAATAAACACTAAAAACTCCATGAGAATCCCAGGTTGGTCAAGTAAAAGTCCTCTGTATTACTAATTTCAGTCAATTTACATAAAGCTGCAGTATTGCCAAAAAATCTCCAACCCTTTACAAATTCGAATATCTGCCCTTTAATAGACCTTGTTACATGAGAGATGATCTTTCTTTTGGCTAGATTCATCGAAATTTTCCTAATGACACCTTTCATAACAAGAAAACATCTACTTTATGAGAAAATGACATCTATTCTATTAAACAGTCCTTTTCCTAATAGGACTCAAACAGTTAATTATTACATAAACTACCTTATCTCTGAAATAGTTATACATATGACAACTAATGATTCACATGTTTGAATGAGCTATTACAGAACTCATCACTACTTGACATCTCGATTATCCTCCTCCAATTCTAGAAACAAACCCTATTTTTCAGGAAAACAAGTCCTTATCTCCAACGAATGATTTGGCTGATGAGTTGTCTTCATCTCATGGTCTTCAAGTCTTGGATGACTATTGGGAAATTCCCTTGACCCTTTGAAAGTGTCCACCTGCCCAAAATTGCCCCAAAACCTGTTCATAAACCTTCAAAATAACACGCTATGAAAGTATGACAGTTTCATAGCGTACTTTCGTAACATACAAAAAATGACCTTTGCCCTCAAAATTTCTGCCTCTTTCTTTCTGCATTGTGTTCATCATGCCTTGACACATTCTCCATATCATTTACTCTCCTTGGAAGCTCCCAAAAGTGGTTTTAAATGCAAAAATAAAGCTACAGGTGGTTTCGTAGTGTTTTCCTGGCTTCAAGCCTAGGAAACGCTACGAAACTATGGAAAAATGTGTTAATTCCAGATTTTTTCTTAATTTCAAAAATGAACTTTCCAGTTGTGTAAAATTTGTTTCCAAGATGCCATTTACCTATCAAAACATAAACCAGCTCAAACTAGGAGTCTTGAGGTGTTTCTTCTTCATTAATGATGAGTTGAGCTATTGGCTCCTCAACTACTGTCATTTTTAAACCTTTCTTCTCCAGCTCCTCATGGATCAATTCTAGCTGTTCTTGGAGGTCTTTAACTTGATCCTTTAGCTTTATGTTGGTATATTTTAAGTGCAGGTTCATTCTTTTGACATGTTTCACTTCTTTCCTCAATGGCATAGTCCATTTGATCAATTGTTGTGTGTTGTCTAGAGTCTTTGATACAACGTCAACCTGCGCTTCTCAAACCTCTTTCATCTTTTCAAACTGAACCTTTTGGACATTATGTTTCCTTGCCTCCTTCATAACTACAATTTCATGATTAGCTAGCCTCATTTGTTCTTCAAGGAGTTCAAACTCTGTATTTTCAATGACTTTCTCCTTTCCTTTCTTTGGCTTGTTGACTGGATCTTTTTCTGCAGGTGATGAAAGATCAAAAATTTCTTGTGCTCGCTGGACTGTATTAGTTACTGGATTAAGCTCTTTACTAATTTCCAACAGTTTTCTAGCATGTATTGTCATGGGATTCCTAGCCTGGAACATACAACCTGCATCCTCACCTTCAAATTCCAACTTCTTTGCAGATTTAGTTTTCTTGAGTTTCTGTCCACCTTCATCTATATCCTCAGCATAAACTATAGGAGTCTCTTCAATATCAATGGCATGTAATATGTCTTCTAAATTTCCTTTAGCCACTGTTTGGCTCCTTGTAATCCTTTTTGTTCCTTGTTTACTCACAACTTGCTCTTGTTTTGCAGGTTTGATCATTATTGACTTTTGTTTTGTAGGTGGAACAATGGGTGTATCAAATCTCTGCAACTGATTTGTTTCCATCATGACTGGTTCACTTTTCTCTGCCTTTACTGGTTCACTCTTAACTGCCACTAAAGGTGATGGTGTACCTCTAGGTTTAGGAGTTTTATTAGGGGTAATGGTATCCATTTCAAAACCACTAAAAAACAGAAATGAAGACCAATCTCTGCCTAGTCTTTGTAACTCATCTAAAACCAGCAATTTTATTAAGTCATGATGAAAAAGTGAGGTTTCACTTCCCTCAGGTTTTTCTTGGACCTTATCTTCCATCTTTGCTAAACTTCTGTGTAAATATAAAGGCAGATCAAGAGATATCTTACCAACAAAATGAAGGAGAAACTTGAAGTGGTATGAATATACTTTATGATATCTTCCTTCACATCTGAAATATTTCTGGATAATGAGCAGTAGATTTGAGAAATTGTCCTTCATGTAGCTCCTTGGAATGGCATTTGTAAGGTCAACTTCACTGTTTTCTAGTTTGATAAACTCTTTGCACTCCTCCATGTTGAACTTGAACCCTTTGAACCATTTTTCTTGTCCTCTTGGAATCCTTGTTGCTGCTACAATGATCTCTAGTGTAATAGTGATATTTAGCTTGCTTGCCTAGTTGGGATTGCTTCAATCCACTTGGTGAAATAATCAGTTGCTGTTAGAATCCAACGATGCTGACCTGAAGATGATGGATGAATCTCACCAATAAAATCTAGCCCCCATTGCTGAAATGGCGCCTCAACATAGATAGGCATCAAGGGTAAAGGTACAAGCTTCTTCTTACCATAAAAAATCTGGCATTCATGGTAGGCAACAATATTTTTGTAGACATCTTTAAATATTGTAGGCCAATAATACCCTGCTCTGAGCATCTTATTTTCTGTAGCCTTCCAATAATGATGACCTCCACAATATCCCTTGTGAAACTCCTCAATCACTTTTTCAACCTCCTCTTCCAGTAAACAATTCAAGAGAATACCACCGATATCTTTTCAATACAGATTTTTATCAATGATGTAGTGCCTCAAAGACTTTAGCTTCACAAATATTTCCTTGGAATTTGCAACTCAGCAGGTGCTCTATGATGATATAAGACTAAAACAATGTCTTTGTACCAATCTGAAATGATGTGATTCTCTTCAATGGGAATCAACTCTTCATTTTCATCTGAAATTTCTGAATTAAATTCATGTCAAGATAGTCAAATTTTGACTGTGCCATCAACTTTGCTAGGCCTTAACCTTTGACAAATTTTGTGGGCTTGATCTCTATATCATATTCCAGCAAGTTAGCAATCCATTTCCCCCTCTTACCATCAGGATCAGCTTGAGTTAGAATGTCTTTCACAACAACATTGGGAACAAAAGCTATAACATGAGAATGCAGAATGTAAATTCTGAAATCTTTGATGGTCTTGACTAAGCCATAAGCTTGCTTCTCTAAGATGTTATACTTCAGCTTTGAGTTAGCTAATTTCCTACTAAAAAATGAAATGGGCTACTCAGTACCTTGCTGTCTTTTCTGCAACAAAACTCCGAAAATTGTATTTTTTGATGCAAATGTAAAAACCAGAAATTCTTTTGAAAAATCTGGGCTGATCAACATTGGTGCTTGAGTGAGTGCCTTCTTGATCTCCTCAAATGAGTTCTTTGCTTCTGCTGTCCACTTGATGTCATCTCCTTTCTTCAACATCTTTTTTATTTCTTTTACAATCTCAACAAAATTAGGAATAAACCTCCTCACAAAATTTACCTTTCCAAGGAAAGACTAAATTTCCTTTCTGCTTCTAGGAAGATCCACTTTTTGAATTGCATTGAACTTGATTGGATCAATCTTAATCCCATATTTAGAAATAATATGCCCAAGTAACTTCCCTGAAGTCAGAGCAAAAATTCTTTTAGTGGGATTGAGAGAAATGCCAAACCTTCTACACTTCAGCAAAATCTTTTCTAGGTGCTTCAAGTGATCTTATTCTCTCCTTGAGAACACTGTTATGTCATCCAGATATCTTGTCCTTCTCCTCAGCAAAGGCAATGTCCATTTCTCTTTGAAAGGTAGCTCCTGCATGCCGCATACCAAAGAGCATTTGGCATACATGAATGTGCCCCATGGTGTGGTAATGGCTGTTTTCTCCTGATCTTCAGGATGCACAAATATCTGATTGTACCCTGAAAAACCATCAAGCATAGAAATCCTTTGGGAATGAACAATGTTCTGCAAAATTTGGTCCATCTTTGGGAGATGGTAGTTGTCCTTCAGAGAGGCTTTATTTAAGTTTCTGAAGTCAATGCGTATTATAATTTCTCCACTCTTTTTTCTGACTGGAACCAAGTTTGCAAGCCACTTTGAGAATTTTATTGGAACAATAGCTTTGGCATCAAAGAGTTTCTTGATTTCCTTCTCAATCAGAGGCATTAGAAGTGGATTAATCCTCCTCAGCTTCTGCTTAAAAGGATTTTCATTTTCTTTAATGAGAATGGTACGCTGAATGATAGTAGGATCATACTTCTTCAAATCAACATAACTCCAAGCAGACACATCTATGAACCTTTTCATCATATCAATATATTTATGTCTCATGTCAACTGAAAGAAAATTTGAAATCTTAATCATTTTTGGCATTGCTACTTTACCAAGGTTACAAATCTCTACCTCCTCATCATCAGCGTGTATCCTAAGAGACTTGAACACATCATTCTGATCAAAAAGCTTCTCAAGGGGTATGAGACCTTTGGGTATATAATTATTCTTCAGCTGTAACACTTCAGAATTTCCCTTTGATTCAACAAGCATGTTTTGCTGATCTACTTGTTTACTTTCAAACTCTTCTTTCAGCTCTATAAAGTTTTTTACTTGTTGGTCATCCTCAAAAACTTTCCAGTGGATAATGTTATCAGGGAGAGAAGGTCTATGGCGAACTTCAACCTCATATCTTTCAGTGGAATGAATAAGAATGATAAATAGACTAGCAGAGACAACTAGGGAGTCAGCTAATGAGTTTTGGTCCCTAGTCTTCACAATAAATGAATATTCTTGGAAATTATCCAACATGTCCATGACCAAATTTATGTATGCCCTCATTCTCACATATTTAGTTTGATACAAACCGTCAACTTGCTTAATAACTAATTCAGAATCTCCATAAACAGAAATATTTTGGGCACCCATTATTTTCAAAATTCTTAAGCCCAAAATTAAAGATTCATACTCAGCCATGTTGTTTGTGCAATCAAAATTCATTTTGTAAGAAAATAACTTACTTTCATCTTCTGGAGTTGTGATCCAAATTCCTGCTCCTACCGCCTCTATTCCTGCTGATCCATCAAAATGTAGCAACCACCAACCTTCCGCCTTCTCCTCACTGATTTTTTGATTTGCCGTCGGTTGATTTTCTATCTGCTAAATTACAGTTTGCTGATTTTCTGCATTATTTTCATCCTTTTCTCCATCAGTCAGCTCATTGAAAAGAATAACAGATCCAACTTCAGTATCAACAACATATATTGGAAAGTTCTGAGGTTTGTCTTTACTACTTACCATGTAAACCATCCTTGTTTCTCTATAAAGTCTCCTTTGCTCACAAAAAACAAGAATGGTGGCATAAGTTAGGTGCATTTTCATTGTACCTTTGATCTTTGATGCCCATGGCCTTGATAACAACATGCCAAACTTAGGTGGAATGTCTGCTACCACAATGTCAATGACCACTATCTTGGCACGGACTTGTGTAAGACCAACAACAACATATTTTATTAAACCAATGCACTGAACTCTTTTTGAATCAAAGGAAAACAAATATTTATATGGTCTAGTAATTCCCAATACCATCCTTTCCATGATTAATTTGGGCATAATATTATGAGAGGCTCTTGAATCCAACATGGTATTATGCAATGTCATGTCATGAATACTAACACTGATATCAAAAGGAGGCACCTCTTCATTCTGCTCATCCTTTAATATTGGACCCAAGTATATGGTTGGATGATCTTCTTGAATATTTAGGATATCAACAACTCCTGGTTGGGAATTCAACATTTTCACAATCTTACTTCTATATTCATTCACCTTAATAATTTCTCCAAAAGGTGCTAGGATTTTGATCTTAGAGATTTCACTCTCTAAACTAAAAACAAAAGCATATTTTTCAGTCTCTTTAGCAGGAGGAGGAGGTGGTGTATATTTTCTAACTTCAACAACCTTGGGGGCATCTTTCTTGGGCTGTGTTTTGTTTGTAGTAATGGGCACATTTCTATTTTTGAGGTTGTACTATTTTTGCATCTCAAATATTGCATGTTGATACCCTTTAAGATAATCATATGGTTCCTCACCCTTGTTTACTTCATTATATGACTCATCATGTTCCTCCTTAGTTCCTTGACATGTTTTCATCTGAGAAATGAATTGAGTCTTCTTGTATTTCAAGCTGATCTTCTCCATCAACTAAATTTTTCTGAAAAGGAGGCCTTACTTGAGGGTCAGGTGGCTGATTTATGTTTTCCTTTGGTCTTTGTTGGTTTTGAGGTCTTCTGAACTGAGGATTTCTAAATTGAGGTTCATGTTGGTAGGAGGAGCAGAGGTGTTCCCAAGGGCAAGCCTATCCATCAGTTTTTCCATTGTCTTCATTATGGAATCAAATTTGTCATCTGAGGTGGAAGGCTTATCTTCTTCTTTCAACTTAGTCTTTCCCATCTTGGAATTTTTTGCTGCTATCATATTGACCTCCACCTTCACTACATCCTTTTTCATTTCAGCAAGTGAAGGGGATTCTCTTTCTCTTAGCAGGATAAAAAAGTCACAATAAAAAGCCTCAGCATATCTCAGCTGAGCTGCTCCAGGTGGAGGCTTTAAATCGGCAGGGATAGAGTCATACACTTTGTTAAATCTCTTTGAAAAGTTTTGAATAGTTTCATCAACAACTCTCTTCAAACTATTATACTCAGTGAGGGCTTGTACAAGGTTGGTTCTATTTCCCCACTTCCTCAAGAAGTTATCTTCAAATTCATTCTAGTTATGTAGACTTCCGGGAGTAAGGGCTTTGAACCACTTCCTAACTTCACTAGTGAAGCTCTGAGAAAACAATCTCATCTTGACATCCTCATGGTCAACCTCCTCCCTGTCTATAAAGTCATTGAACTAATATACATGCTCTTTAGTTGTAATCCCTTCATCACTTCCCCAAGTTTTGATTCTAGCTGAATATTTGCTAGGAAGGGCATTTAAGACAACTGGAAGGGCAAGAGGGGCATACCTAGTAGGTGCAACATGTGGAGGTGGCACGTTTCTAGCCATGATGACTGAGACTATGGTGGTTTTATGGACAACAACAGTAGAGAAAGAAGAGCTGTTAGGAGGAGTGCTGTTTGTTATTTTTTGTTCAGTCACAATTGAACTCCAATCAGTAAGAGGAACACCGGTTTTACTTAACAAAATTTCAAATGGGTCTAGTTCCTTCAACCTATCCAATGACTCCTTTAACAATAACTCTGAACTGACTGCTTTCGAAAACTCTTCTTATCTTTTTGAGTTACTAAGGCTGAGGTATCAATACCTCTTCTATGTAGGTCTAAAACAATTTCAATCAATTCCTTTTCACTTTCAGACCTAAACAAGACTTCCTGAATTTTATCATCAAATATTTTATCTTCAGGACTTCTTAAAACTTCAGAGGACAAGGATTTTGTATGTAATGGAGTACTTTATATTGAAGAAATGTCTTGACTTCCTCTGGAGATGGTGATTGGATTGTCCACAATGGTAGGTGGATCTGGGTCAGGATTACTCCTCGTGTATCTCCTTCTCGAAGCCACCTTTGAATATATGAATTTTGAATGGAGTCACCAAGGTAGATGCAACCTTGAAAAAAATTCTGAGCTCTTGATACCTTCAGAAGCTCAGCTTCAAAATTTCAGGAAAGCATAATCTTCAGGCTCCTGGTAGACACACTAAAATGTTATCACAAAATGGCACTTGATTGGCTGCTAATCAGACAAATTCATGTAACTGTTGAAAACCAACTTGTAACTGAAGCTTAGCCTCTTCAGCTTAAGAGGGCTCTCTCAAAAGGGGTTAATTATATTTGATTATGATGAAACTAGATGGCTAACTCTACTTGGAAAATAACTTGCTTGTGATGTGTGTAGGTTGAAAATAGTATAAGTCTGCAATCATTGGGCTTATGGAGTCAACAAATTCAATAGTTCAGTGGTAAGTTCACTTGACATGGAAGTTGAGGAAGGTAAGAGTTTTTGGCAGAGGTAAATCACACACGAAACATGAAATAACACAGCCAAAAAATCTCCAACCCTTTACAAATTTGAATATTTGCCCTTTAATAGACCTTGTTACATGAGAGATGATCTACCTTTTGGCTAGATTCATCGAACTTTTCTTAATTACACCTTGCATAACAAGAAAACATCTACTTTAATGAGAAAATGACAGGTATTCTATTAAACAATCCTTTTCATAATAGGACTCAAACAATTAATTATTACATCAACTACCTTGTCTCTTGAAACAGTTATACATTTGACAAATAATGATTCACATGTTCGAATGAGCTATTACAAAACTCATCACTACTTGACATCTTGATTATCCTCCTCCAATTCTAGAAACAAACCCTATTTTTCAGGAAAACAGGTCCTTAACTCCAACGAATGATTTGGCTGATGAGTTGTCTTCATCTCATGGTCTTCAAGTCTAGGATGACTGTTGGAAAATTCCCTTGACCCTTTGAAAGAGTGCACCTATCCAAAACTACCCAAAAACCTGCTCATAAACCTTCAAAAAAGCACGCTACGAAAGTATGACAGTTTTGTAGCGTACTTTCGTAGCGTACAAAAAATGACCTTTGCCATCAAAATTTCTGCCTCTTTCTTTCTGCATTGTGTTCATCATGCCTTGACACATCCTCCATATCATTTACTCTCCTTGGAAGCTCCCCAAAGTGGTTTTAAATTCAAAAATAAAGCCACAGGTGATCTCGTAGCGTTTTCCTAGCTTCAAGCATAGGAAACGCTACGAAACTGTGGAAAACTGTGTTAATTCCAGATTTTTGCTTAATTTCAAAAATGAACTTTCCAGCTGTGTAAAATTTGTTTCAAACATTCCATTTACCTTTCAAAACATAAACCAGCTCAAACTAGGAGCCTTGAGGTGTTTCTTCTTCATTGATGATGAGTTGAGCTATTGGCTCCTCAACTACTGTCATTTTTAGACCTTTGTTCTCCAACTCCTCATGGATCAATTCTAGCTATTCCTGGAGGTCTTTAACTTGATCCTTCAGCTTTCTGTTGGTATATTTTAAGTGTAGGTTCATTCTTTTGACATGTTTCACTTCTCTTCTCAATGGCCTATTCCATTTGATCAATTGTTGTGTGTTGTCTAGAGTATTTGATACAGTGTCAACCTGCTCTTCTCAAACCTCTTTCATCTTTTCAAACTGAACCTTTTGGACATTATGTTTACATGTGTCCTTCAAAAATAAAATTTCATGATTAACTAGCCTCAATTGTTCTTCAAGGAGTTCAAACTCTGTTTTTCAATGACTTTCTCCTTTGCTTTCTTTGGCTTGTTGACTGGATCTTTTTCTGCAGGTGATGAAAGATAAAAAATTGATTGTGCTGGTTGGACTGTGTCAGTGACTGGATGAACCTCTTTACTACTTTCCAACAGTTTTCTAGCATGTCTTGTCATGTGATTCCTAGCCTGGAACATAAAACCTGCATCCTCACCTTCAAATTCCAGCTTCTTTGTAGATTTAGCTTTCTTGAGTTTCTGTTCACCTTCATCTATATCCTCAGCCTAAACTATAGGAGTCTATTCAATATCAATGGCATGTAATATGTCTTCTAAATTGCCTTTAGCCATTGTTTGGCTCCTTGTAATCCTTTTGCTTCCTTGTTTACTCACAACTTGCTCTTGTTTTGCAGGTTTGATCATTATTTACTTTTTCTTTTTAGGTGGAACAATGGCTGTATCAAATCTCTGCAATTGCTCTGTTTCCATCATGACTGGTTCACTTTGCTCTGCCCATACTGGTTCACTTTTTTCTACCACTAAAGGTGATGGTGTACCTATAGGTTTAGGAGTTTTCTTAGGGGTAATGGTATCCATTTCAAAACCACTAATAAACAGAAATGAAGACCAATCTTTGCCTAGTATTTGTAACTCATTTAAAACTAGAAATTTTACTAAGCCATGATGAAAAAATGAGGTTTCACTTCCCTCAGATTTTGCTTGGACCTTATCTGCCATTTTTGCTAAACTTCTGTGTAAATAGAAATGCAGATCAAAAGATATCTTACCAACAAAATGAAGGATAATATTGAAGTGGTAAGAATAGACACTATGATATCTTCCTTCACATCTGAAATATTTTTGGATAATGAGCAGTAGCTTTGAGAATTTTTCCTTCATGCAGCTCCTTGGATTGGCATTTGTAAGGTCAACTTCACTATTTTATGGTTTGATAAACTCTTTGCACTCCTCCATGTTGAACTTGAACCTCGTAGATCCACTTGGATCCAACCACTGACTTCCCCACTGGTCTTAGAAGTACTTCCCTTGGACTGTTTTTGATAATGGAGTCATACTCCTCAACCATGGCCTCAAGCCATGTTGGCTGCTAAAATTTTTCTTCAAAAGAGGATGGTTCTGTCACAATAGACTCGCTCATAAGAGCCATGTATCTAGTGTACCTATCTGGGGGCCTTCTCTGGCTGCGTTGTGATGTAGGTGCACCTACATGCTCTGTCGCATATAGCATCAATCTGTCATCCTCTCTGGTGTGCTTCCTACCATTTCTGGTGGATGGCTCTGCATGAGTGGTTTCTTCCACTCCATGATCCTCTGCTTGTGGCTGCTCCAAATCTCGAGGTTCATCCTTTGGAACTAAGAGTTCCTCATCTGCATGAAATTCAAGCTCCCTCTCAAGGGACAATCACATGGCTTTCTCCTCATCAAATTTAATATCACTCCTGACAACTGTCATCCTGTTAGCTGGAAAATACACACAATAGTTGTGGGGAGTATCAGTGTACCCCAAAAATATCCCAACCTTTGCTATTGGTTCTAGCGTCTTCCTGGCATCTTTGGTCACATGGAAATAAACAGATGAGACACAAATTTTAAAATATGAAACATCTGGTTTCTTACCTAAAAAAGCCTTCTTTGGTGTATTCATGCCAGGTATCCGATGATGACTACGATTCTACAAAAATGCCACTGTGTTGCATGCCTCTGCCCACAGATGCAACGATAGGCCTTGATCATGTAACATAGCTCGTGCTGCTCCCACAATTGTTCTATTATTTCTTTATGCAACCCCATTTTGTTGTGGGTTATGAAGTGCTATAAATTCTCTCTAAATTCCTTCTTTGGCATAGAAGTTCTTGAATTCATTAGAGATATACTCACCACCATTTTCGCTCCTTAGAGCCTTCACATTCTTCCCTGTATCTTTCTCTACCAGTGCTTTGAACTCACAAATCTTGGAGAATGCTCGATATTTCTTCTGCAGAAAGAAGATCCAACACTTTCTAGAAAAATCATCAACATAAATCACATAATAATTATTCTTTGCTATGGAAGTTGTAGAGAATGTTCCACACATGTCTGAGTGAACTCTCTCAAGGATTTCCGCTTCTTGGCTCTCATTCTCATGAAAATTGGCTTTTAGTATACTTCCACATTGTACATCCCTTGCATGTGTCTATCTGTGCAAGAGTACACTTTGGAAGACCTGTAGAAATATGCTGCATGATCCTCAAAGCAATGTGGTGTAGATGGCCCAATCTCCTGTGCCATAACTCACCTGTATCCCAGCTCACCACCTTCCCTTCTTTACTGCTCAATGTTGTGCAGCCATGCACATCAAGTTTGTAGAGGTTCTTCACATGAACCCCAATATTCTTTACCTGTCCTGTGGCTTTGTGATGAAGGAACACCTTTCCTTCATTGAAAACCACACCATATCCAAGATCCTCCAAAATAGCAACTTGAACTAAATTATTTTTCAAGCCTGGTACATGGATGACATATTTTAATATGAAAGGTTTACCTGACTATCTCTAGAAAGTAACTATACCAATCCTGGTAGCAATATACCTCCTGTCATCACCCATCTTGATGTGCATATGAAGATCCTTCTCCTCCAAGCTACTAAAGTGTTCTTTGTTTCCTGTCATGTGGAAAGATGCTACACTATACAAGTACCACATAGATCCCATCACAATTGATGCCATGCATGCGATGAGAGAGAATTCCAACTCAAACTATGAGGCCAAAGCTTCACCCGCTACAGCTCCCAGAGCCTTCTTGTTGTTCTTCTTCTTTTGTGGACAATTTGTGGCATAGTGTCCATGATCATGACAGTGAAAACATTTCACCTTTGACATGTCACGCTTTTTTCCTTCTTTGCTAGTCTCAGATTTGGAATAGGAATTCTTCCCCTTCCCCTTCTTTTCCTTACCAGCCTAGGCACAATTTTTCTCATCATCAGTCTTGGATGAGGATCCATCCCTGGTATTCTGCCGAAACTCTTTTTGTACCAAATCTGACCATAGTTACTCCCAATATGGTAACTTCTCCCTCCCATTCAGAGAGTCCTGGTAACTATGCCAGCTCCTGGGAAGGCCTAGAAGTGCTAGGCTCACCAAGTCATCATGAGCTACAGTAATCCCAACACTTACAAACTCATCTCGACATTGAGTGAACTTGGTCAAGTATTTTTGGATTGTGTCTCCTTTCTCCATTTTGATTTTCCTGGGCTTTTCCTTGAGTG
The DNA here is from genome assembly GCA_034641835.2 of Pinus albicaulis. Lineage (NCBI taxonomy): Eukaryota > Viridiplantae > Streptophyta > Pinopsida > Pinales > Pinaceae > Pinus > Pinus albicaulis. Next base: position 264,115,130 of record CM076584.1, read on the forward strand.
CCAATTTTCTGTGGTCACTGCTGCTTTGAAATAGATCTGTCAAGACTTTCCACATAGCATATGGAGTTGCCTTTCCATGGAGACTCGAGAAAATATGATCTCGAACTCCCTATAACAATATCCTCCTTGCCTTGGCTACTTTCTTCTGTCATGCATCAAGAAGTTAGGTATTTGCTGCTGCGGGCTTGGGAATATCATTATCTATGAATTCCTTCAACCCATTGTCTTCCAACACTACCTCCATCCTGTCCTTCCATGCAATATAATTTGAACTGCCCTCGAGTGCATATTTGAGTCTCAAGCCATTGAAAGACATCTTGATCCGCTTCTAGCTCCAAAGAAAGTATCTGCAAATTTGAATACTATTCAACACAAACTCAATTTCTTCTCCAGTATTTTGAATCCTGGCTCTTTGATACCATGTAGAAAATGTCTAACACAGCTCTGATACCATGTAGAAATTACACCAATGTATTCAATCTGATTATGCAATATACTAAAACAAGATACTGAACCCTTCTACAATATTTGTAGAATATATATCATAATAGCTCAATCACATGCAAGTAAGAGAAATGAGTAAATCAATCGCACAACACAAGATTTTATTTGGGAAAGAAACTGCGTAAAACCCCTCCATATTTATTGTATAATCAACCAACGAATCATGAAAGAATACAATTCACGTGTGCTCACCACAACCTCATACACTCTACCAATTGTCTCACACTGATATAAGCAAAATTTGGTCAATACATAGCCAATTTCTTGCCTACCTTCAACCTGCCTTTATCACGCAATCCCTAGGCAAAATAATTCCAGGATTCCAGTCTTTTTTGACTGCCTACCTTCATGGGATTCCTGTGGCTTTATAATTGCACTCGGGCAATTCGCTAATAATACAACTGACAATTTAATTTCCTCTAACCTTTGTCTCAACTGGGTTGCCATTATAATTGACATGCATGAAATTATTAATAGTGAATTATCAGTTACTTGGTAGATCACTAGTGAATTAAATCTATTTTAATTCACTTGATATTCCACTAGCTCATCAATCTGTTAGAACTAGATAAACTAATTTTAAATCAATTAATTTGAGTTAACTAATTGCACTCACACCACACTAGTCCTACAACTGCAACTAGACCCTATAAATAATAGAATCACTCTACATGTCTATTCTTTGACCCTAAACTTGAAATTCTTGAGTTAACTAAGTCTATCACACTTATTTAACTATTACAAGTTGTTATGAGATAAGATTACAATTTATTTTCCAATTTATTTAAAAAATTGGACGCCCACATTAGCACTAATGTGTCACTGAATTCCTCACTCATGTGTGACCTGGAATCCCACACTAGTATGTGGTGCATTTTCTTGTTGAATTTCAACACTCCCTTCATGGTACAACTCAACTTTGACATTCCCATATTTTAAGGCCATATAGATGCATACGCCATAGATAGATGGTTAAATATGTTGGAAGGATATTTTTCAATTCATGATTTTCCAATAGGGAAAACATTATGTTTGTGCTTCTCAAATCCGCCCCCATGTCAAGGACTAGTGGGAAACCTACTGTGAACAAAGCGACGAGAGAGAACCCTCATTGTTTTTAGTAAAATCCTCTTGGAATTCTTTTCGAGATGTCAGAAAGGAAAAATATTACCCCATGGGGAGCTTTGAGGACAAGTACATATAATGGACTACACTGCAGTAGTAAAGGGATCAAGATGTGCATGAGCTGACGAATCTATTCCATACCATGTGCCCAAAGTTGGGTATCAAATTATCGGAGAAAAATTTGGTTCTTAAATACCATATTTTTTTTCACAGATACATTTAAGAGGAAATGGAGTTCCTCGAAATCTCCTCCCTTGGTGCAACATATCGATATGCTGCCAAGATTGAGAAAAACTTTAAACAGAAGAAGTGAGACTTTAGATCTACGAATCTAAAGCAAGGGAAAGCGCCCCCAAACTGCAGAACAAAGGAAAAATCCAAGGCGTGGCGACCCAGGAAAACCCTCCGAAGCCGCAAGAAAATAACAACGCCACGAAGACAAAGACAGACACAAGAAAGTGGTGTGAGTTCCATAAGAGCCCCACTCACACCACAAGTGAGTGTCGAGCCAATTAGTCACTTGTGGTCAAGCTAAGGGCTTCTGAATAATATGCATGTTTTGACTCTGAGTCAGAACCCAAAAAGGGGATTGAGAAAGGAAAGAAAATTATTGATGCGGAGTCGAGTGCCACCATTGCCACCACAAAGATCCAAAAGGATGAGCCTGAAGATCCAGAGGAGGGGGAGCACCTCTTCCACTCCTATATGTGGGTGAAGGGTTCTCCACTGTAGTTCATTTTCAACTGCAGAAGCCAAAAGAACCTCATTTTTGTAGAGGTCGTGAAGTGTTTGTGCCTACCGACCAAAGCACACCCGCAACCGTAAACCATTGGGTGGCTTCACCAAGGACGAGATCTTCGCGTCAGACAGTAGTGCAACCTTCCATACATCATCAAACTGTTGAAAATGCAGCAAGATGATGGATCTTAGTGAAATGAAGTTGCCTTCACTAAGTGGGCCCGCAGGCAAATTCTGGCGCAAAGTCTATTTTTAGACATATGGAGCATGGTCCAGGGGTTGCAGTATGTTATTCTTGGAGTATTGGTCATGTTGGTAAAAATATATGGACCTCTATTTTTCGACCTATAGGTCGAAGTCTATATTTAGACTGCCTATCCTAAAAATAGGGAAGTCAAATATTATTTACCCTTAATAATATTTGGACTATAAACTTCAGTTTACTCTCTTGGAGCACTTCAGTTCGAGCCTTGGAAGTGGCTCATGCATCCGACAGAGGAATTACGCTATTCCTAGGGGTTTGGTGAGCACATGCATGGTTGACTTCAGTTAGGACTTCAGTGGCAGAAGTTTGGTGGAGTTAATGAGACAGCTAGTGGAGTTGTGTTCGGTTTAACTTAGTTGAACTAGTTGAGATTATTTTAACTAGCTAATCAGTTAGTAATGAGTGGAGTGAATTAAATATTATTTAATTCATTAATTATTAACTCATTATTCAACTCAAGAACACATCAGTTCACTACAGTGCATGGACAGTTCAGTGGAGACCAGTGAAAGAGGTAGATGAAAGGGTGGAGTTAGCTATCAGTGGCGACATCAGTTGTGCATGAGATTTGCACCACACTTAGAGGAATTTCCCATGATGATTGCGTTGTCAAGCCAAGGAGATTCGAACCTTGGATCTCTATATAGACAGGCCTGGATTGCGCAATAGAGGCAAGGCAATTGGCGGTGAGTTTTGAACCAGTAACCTGTTCAAAACTGAGCTAGATTGTGGGTAACTTTATGAGAAAGTACCGAGTACTTGTGAGGAGTATTGTACTGAGTTTGTTACTTGATTTTTCCATTATAATATACACAATAGCTGCGGGGTTTTCAGCTATAAGCTTTCCCCATACATACTGTGTTAATGTGTATGATGATTTGATGTGTTATCGCTTGTTTTATTTCCGCATAGTATGATTCAGGGAAGATGATTATGTGTTGCATATAAATTGATCAGAGGTGATCATGATAGTCCTGAATAATTGATCACATTCAGCAAATTGTATCAGGAGTTTAATGTTTTAGATAACAACGCTGGATTACAAACTTACTCTATATAATGCAGTCCAGATGCGCCGTAGCCTCCGGATCCATCTATTTGAAAGGTGAGATATCCAAAGAATGCCCTCGCAAATAATCAAAGGAAATAATTTGTTCTCATGATCTAGAGCGCTTGAACTTGATATGGAATCAATGTTAGCCAAGCTTGGTGCCGGTATGTTGAAAATGTCTTTCAATCCATTTGGTGCATCAATATTTCAAGGCGCTTCACTAAGCAGTATGGAAGGATCGCATGGAGGCAGTATTAGAAGATAATGGACTGAAGGAGTTCGTGGATATGGATGTCCAAAAGCCCACCGATCCTGCTGAAGTCGAAGCATGGCAAAAGAAGATGGCGAAATGTCGAAGGATCCTGTTGGAGGGCGTCAAGGATCATATTGTATCCAGCCTGCATGGAAAGGCTTCTCCATATTTAATGTGGAAAGATTTGATGGATCTATTCCAGAGTAAGAGCGACCAAAGGAAGCTGGTGCTCAAAGATAAGCTCAGGAACATCAAGATGGAGAAAGGCGACAGTATCGCCAAATACCTCACGAAGTTCACTCAATGCAGAGATGAGCTGGGAAGTGTGGGGGTGACTGTCGAAGACGAGGACATGGTTGACCTGGCTCTCCTTGGTCTTCCGAAGGCTCGGCACTCATATCAAGATAGTGTCAATGGTCGGGAGAAGCTGCCGGGATGGGAGCGCCTTTGGGCGGATCTCATGCAGGAGGAGATAAGGAGGACTACTCGAGATGGATCTTCATCAAAGGGAGCCGATGAAGAAAACTACGCTTTGGTGGCCAAAGCAAAGAAAGGGAAGGGTAAGAAAACCTCTCATTCTGGTGCAAAGGGAAAGAAGCAGGATATGGCGAAAGTGAAGTGTTTTCACTGCCATGATCACGGACATTATGCTACTAATTGTCCAAAGAAGAAGAAGAACAAGCAAGCGAGAAGATCTGCAGATGGAGAAGCTTTGGCTTCACAGTTCGAGCTTAACTTTTCACTGATCGCATGCTTGGTTTCAAGTGTGATGGGATCGGTGTGGTTCTTGGACAGCGGTGCGTCATTTCATATGACGGGAGATCGGGATTTGTTCTCAGATCTGGAGGACAAAGATTTGGGTGTGCACATCGAGATGGGCGATGATGGTAGATACAGTGCGACTGGTATCGGTACCATATCCTTTCAGAGGGAGTCTGGTAAACCCTTTGTATTGAAGGATGTCATGCATGTACCCGGATTGAAGAAGAACTTGATCTCTGTGGCGATGTTGGAGGATAAGGGGTATGATGTGGTCTTCATCGAAGGAAAAGCCTTCCTGCACAGTAAGACTACTGGAGAGACCCGGAAGATAGGGGTTCGAACCAAGAACCTTTATCAGTTGCAGGTAGATGGCTGCGCAGCTATGGCATGCAAGGCGGGAGAAGTGGTGAGCCGGGATGATGAGGGCGAATTGTGGCACAGGAGATTGGGCCACCTTCACCATGGAGCTTTGAAGATCCTGCAGCAGATTTCTACTGGGCTTCCTAAGGGCACTCTTGCGCAGTCAGATCAGTGCAAGGGGTGTACTTTAGGGAAGTATGTGAAAGCCACCTTTCACTAGAAGGATAGTCGCGCCACGACGATCCTTGAGAGAGTTCACACAGACGTGTGTGGTCCTTTCTCTGTTGCTTCGACAGCAAAGCACAGGTATTATGTGATCTTTGTCGATGATTTCTCTCGAAAGTGCTGGATCTTCTTCATGCAGAAGAAGAGCGATACATTCGCGAAGTTCTGTGAGTTTAAAGCACTGGTCGAGAAGGAGTCTGGGAAGAAGGTGATTGCTCTAAGGAGTGATAACGGTGGTGAATTCATCTCGGCTGAATTCAAGGAGTTCTGCAGCGCAGAAGGGATTCGGAGAGAGCTCATCGCACCCCATAACCCACAGCAGAACGGGGTGGCTGAGCGGAAGAACAGAACGATCGTGGGTGCTGCACGGGCGATGTTGCATGATCATGGCCTACCCCTTCACTTGTGGGCTGAGGCATGCAATACAGCAGTGTATGTGCAGAACCGTTGTCCTCACAAGGTTCTTGGCATGAGTACACCGGAGGAGGCTTATTCTGGCAAGAGGCCTGATATTTCCCATTTGCGGATTTTTGGTTCTCCTATCTACATGCATGTGACGAAGGATGCGAGAAGGAAGCTGGATCCAACTGCTAAGGTTGGAATATTTGTGGGGTACACTGATACACCTCACAACTATCGGGTGTATTTGTCAGACAGTCGCAAGACTGTTGTGCGACGGGATATAAAATTTCAAGAGGAGAAAGCCATGCAGTGTTCGCTTGAGAGGGAGCTACACTTGCATGCAGATGAGGAGTTGTTAGTTCCTAAGGAGGAGCTTCCGGATGTGGATCAGCCACAAGAGGAAGTTCAGGAGGTGGAAGAAACCACCCATGCAGCGCCAACCATCAGAGGGCACATGCGCACTACAGAAGCTGAGCGACTGGCCCGAGATGCAGAGAAAGTTGCAGACTGACCTACAAGACAAATGGGCAGCACAGAGGCAAATACACCGTGATCGTTATTAATCGGATACATGGCTCGTGAGTCAATGTGTCACGACTGAGCCATCCTCAGTGAAGTCATGGACCAACGCATGGAAACATGCCATGATCGAAGAATATGATTCAATGTTAGGAATGAAGTGGCGAGGTCCTGAACGGGCCTGGGAAATCAGTCACATGGATCTACAAAGTGAAGAAAACACGAGGTGAGAAGCACAAGGCGAGATTTGTCATCATGGCTGGGCGATCGAGGATCGATTATGAGGAGACTTTGCACTGTCGCAAGGTACTCTTCCATACGACGATCTCGTTCTCAACAGAGATGGGATGGCACATTCATCGCATGGATGAAGACCTGCGTTCCTCAATGGAGTTATTCGAGAGTAGGTGTACACAGATGTACCGAAGGTTTCGAGATATCTTGCTGAGTCGCATGTGTGCCGACCAAGAGAGCACCGAGACGCGCTTAAGCAAGTACCTTCGTGCTCGGGTACACTCCTGACAGATGTACGTACTTTCACCCCCCCAAGCCGATTCTCCAAGAGTGAGGCGGATCCAAACCTGTACCAGATTGTGGTGGAGGGGAAGCTGTTGATCATCGTACTGTATGTAGATGATCTGATTTTGACTGGCGACGAGCAGTTGATACTTTCATGCAAGGAGGATCTTGCACGAGAGTTTGAGATGAAGGACTTGGGCATCCTTCATTATTTCCTGGGATTGGAGATTTGGCAGCGCAGCGGAGGACTGTTTGTTTCTCAGGGCAAGTATGCTCGGGAGATTCTGGAGAGGTTCAACATGCAAGGCTGCAAGCCTATTGACACTCTTCTTCCTGGTGGTTGGAGGAAGGAGGATGCTACTTCAGCGGAGGTAGTGGATGCCACTGTCTATCGACAGTTGGTGGGGTCGCTTATGTATCTGGTCAATACACAACCCGATATATGCTATGTAGTTAACCAGCTTTCGCAAGCTATGGTTAAGCCTACCAAGCTCTTTTGGAAGGCAGGCAAGCATGTATTGCGCTATATCAGAGGCACATCGGGATATGGTTCATGGTACAGACAGGAGGATCAGTTGAGGCGGCATGGCTTCACGGATTGGTATCATCATATCAGAGATTGTGTTCAGCGGAGAATCATGATGCTTTCATATGTTCCCACAGAGGATCAGGATGCCGACATCCTGACGAAGGCGCTCACCAGGAGCAAGTTCGAATTCCACAAAGGCAGGATAGGGGTTGCAGATAATCCATATCTTGCTGAGAGGGAGTGTTGAAAATGCAGCAAGATGATGGAGCTTAGTGAAATGAAGTCGCCTTCACTAAGTGGGCCCGCAGGCAAATTCTGGCGCAAAGTCTATTTTTAGACTATGTCTATTTTTTGACATATGGAGCATGGTCCAGGGGTTGCAGTATGTTATTCTTGGAGTATTGGTCATGTTGGTAAAAATAGATGGACCTCTATTTTTTGACCTATAGGTTGAAGTCTATATTTAGACTGCCTATCCTAAAAATAGGGAAGTCAAATATTATTTACCCTTAATAATATTTGGACTCTAAACTTCAGTTTACTCTCTTGGAGCACTTCAGTTCGAGCCTTGGAAGTGGCTCATGCATCTGACAGAGGAATTACTCTATTCCTAAGGGTTTGGTGAGCTCATGCATGGTTGACTTCAGTTAGGACTTCAGTGGCAGAAGTTTGGTGGAGTTGATGAGACAGTTGGTGGAGTTGTGTTCGGTTTAACTTAGTTGAACTAGTTGAGATTAGTATAACTAGCTAATCAACTAGTAATGAGTGGAGTGAATTAAATATTATTTAATTCACTAATTATTAACTCATTATTCAACTCAAGAACACATCAGTTCACTGGCGTTGCATGATCAAGCTCGCTGGAGACCAAGAAAGAGGTAGATGAAAGGTGGGAGTTAGCTATCAGTTTTACATCGCTTATGTATGAGATTTGCACCACACTTGGAGGAATTGCCCATGATGATCATACCGTTGCCAAGGAGATTCAACTTGGACTTACATGCATGTGCCATGATCATGCTAACAGAGTGCAAGGAACAGCAGAGTTTTTGTTACTGTTAACTGTCTCAAAACCAAGCTAGTTTGTGTGTAACTTTATGAAAGGTCATCGATTACTTGTGAGGAGTGACAGACTGATTTTGTTACATGATTTCTCCATTATAATATACACAATAGCCAAAGGGGTTTTCAGCTATGTTTCTCCCCACATAATGGGTGAATGTGTATGATGAATTGATGTGCTATCGCTTGTTTTATTTTCGCATGTGTGATGATCTGAGTGGAAGAGATTATGTGTTGCATATAAATTCGAATTGTATGTGATCAGGATAGTCTCGGTGAATAATTGATCATTATTCAGCAAATTTCTACACAAACCCTTCACATACGAGGCACCGTGTGATGTTGGTCCTCTTGAAGTTTGTGGTGTATTATTAGGCCAACCATACTTGAGGAAGAGACATGTTGTGTATGAGTCTAGGCCTCACAATACTATTACTAATTTGGAAAATAAGTTATACAGGGTACTGGAGGTAGCACCACCTATCGCTATCTCTGTGATCATTGCGAAGCAATGCAGTAATCTCATTTCCCAGACCGGGAAATTTGTATTCATTATGATTTTCCCTCAGGAAAATAATAATATTGTGACCACGACCTCCAAATAGGGGTCCTTTTTACAGCAACAATAGATAGACAAGGTCGTGGAGGAGTATAGGGAAATATTCACCTCACCCACAGGGGCACCTCTACGCTGTCAGGTCAAGCACCCCATTGGTATGACCTCAGGTGCACCACTACCCAAATGAACGATATATCGATGCTCTATTATGGAGAATGATGAAATCAAGAGGTAGATTCAAGATTTCTTGTAGAAAGGGTATATCAGATCAAGTTCATCACCATGTGGGAGCCCAATCGTGTTGGTACAAAATAAGCACGGGACCTCGAGACTCTGTATTGAATATCAGACACTGGACAAGATCACTGTCCGGAATAGGTATCCAATCCCACAAATTGATGACCTTTTGGACTAGCTCAAGGGGGGAAAATATTTTAGCAATATTGACTTAAAGTATAGATATTCCCAGGTACCAATTGAACCCTCTGATGTGTGGAAGACTGCCTTCAAATTGAAGGAGGGCCTTTTTGAATGGTTGGTCACACCTTTCAGGTTGACGAATGCCCCCACAACCTTCATGAGGCCGATGGAAAACATCTTATGACCCTTCACCAACTCATTTGTGGTGTTGTATTTGCATGAAATCTTGATCTTCACTCAGAGTTGGGAAGAGCACCTTTGCGATATTCAAAAATTCCTCCAAACTCTGTGACAACACAACTTGTGTACCAATTTGGAGAAATGAACTTTTGGTATGACCCAGGTTCAATATCTGGGGTAAATCATTAATGAGTAGGGTGTGCATGTGGACCCAACCAAGATACAAGTCATTTAGGATTTCCCATCCGTAACCACTCTAACAAATCTCCACAAATTTTTGGGTCTTGCCAATTTCTGCTGCAGGTTCGTGTTGGTTTTCTCTCATATCGCTTGGCCTTTGAGTCAAGTCACCAAGGGAGGAGCGAAAACAAAATTATTTTGGTTTGAATAAAAAAAGGAGTTTTCTGAGTTGAAGCATTGCCTTTGCTTTTTACCAGTGCTCACATTACCATACTTGCAACAATCATTTGAGAATGAGATAGATGTTTCTGCCTATGCTATTGGTGTAGTTCTTACTTAGCAGGGGAATCTAGTGGCATATCACAATGAGACACTTTCAGACATAGTATAAAAGTATCCACCTATGAAAAAGAGATGTATTTCATTGTGCAGTTATGCCAACAATGGAAGCATTACATTCTAGGGAAGGAAACGGTCATCCACACAGACCACCGATCCCTACAGTTCATACATACACAAGGGAAGTTGCAGACTGATCACCATCAGAAATGGCCCACATACCTGCAACAGTTCCACTTGAACATTAAGTACAAGAAGGGGAACACCAATGATCATTGTAGTGATATCATATGCATTAATTCAGCATATCTATTGTGCTTAGCTCTTGTGGGATGAAAATTTAAAAATATGTTTATGACTGGCACAGGCAGGTAGAAAATTGAACAACTTTGTGAACACTACTGAAGACGTGATTCCAAATTTCACCTCAGGGATGCCTTCCTTGCCACCTAGGAAACATGTGTTCCTTCAGCGAGCATGTCAAATAGTTTACAGGCTGTATACGGTCGAGGACCATGGATATTACAGTAGAAAAAAAGGTAGTGTTGCTAAGTGTTTTTAGCGGCCGATAACAAGCGGATGTTGGAAATGCCATCGGTCTCACGCCTTGTTCCAAACAAATGTCAAGAAGCAAAGCCTATAAATCCTATGTGTACTCCTAGTCGACCTTGGGAATCTATCTCAATGGATTACATGCTGGGCCTCCCTTTGAATAAGCATGGAAACGACATATTATTTAAGATGGCCATTCTGGTGGCCTGCAAGAAGCGTATCACAGTAGAAGCCACTGCTAAGCTCTACTTTGAACGAGCATGGGTACACTTTGGGATCCCACATTCCATTATCTTAGATCGAGACAACATGTTCCTAAGCAAATTTTGGTCAAGTCTCTGGTCGATGCTGGATACCAAGCTCACTAAGTCCACGAATTTCCACCCCCAAACTGATGGCCAAACAGAGGTCGTCAATATGATGATCGTACACATTCTACGCATGTAAAAATTGAAGCATCCTTGCACATGGGATGAAAGCCTGCCCTACGTCCATCACAACTACACTGAGTTCTCCACAGCTCAACTGGACATAACCCCTTTCAGGTGGGGTTGTGATTCCAGCCACTATGTCCCATCGATGTGGCCATACCATTTGCAGCGACTCAGGCAACTTCAACCCATGTTTAGTCTGAAACCAACAGGGCTAAAAACTTCATTGAGATAACCCAACACATCTGCTAGCAAGTCCATGACATATTGGACAAAGCCAATGCTAAGTACAATCAATGACATGATCAACATCGGGTGTCACACGAGTTCCAGGTGGGTGAAAAAGTTTGGCTACATTTGCAGAAGGAGTGCCTCGCAGGGCCACACTGTAAGCTTCAGCTACTCCGATATGGGCCATATGCCATCACCAAGGCTATAGGGGACAATTATTTCGAGCTCAACATTCCATGATTCCTTGTCCTGCACCCAATGTTCAATGTGGACCACCTTCGAACATACTTTCCAAAATTACTGGATACATATGACATTGAAGAACAACTCACACCAATGGAGTCTAACCCAAACTACATGGAACATGCTAACACTGATCGGATCATGGACGCATATATCAAGAAAAATCGCCAACAGAAGATCCAACTGTACCAGGTTGTCAAAGCTGGCCAACTCCTGCACCAAGGCAAGTGGCTCACCAGGGACCAAGTTCAGTAGAAGCTTCCCCATCTCATGGAGGCACTGAAAATTATCTATACCATTGCTTCCTAAGGGGGTAGGACTGATCCAGGGGCATATTGGTGGCCAATTGCCTATTCGACTTAGACCCCCACCATTGTTTCTTTCAGTTTTTTGGTTTCCAAAATTGTAGCACAGTTTACTATTTTTGGCAGCTTTTTGGGTCTTGAACTTTCAGAGCCGTTTTGAGGCCGTAAACAATATTTTTTGGGAAAATGGGGGAAAACATGAGTCTTTGATTGATTTTTTCCACTTGAAATATCATCATTGAAAATTTTTAGTACTCAAATAGATATTTCTTACAAGGTATTGTGCACGTCAAACATAGATTGTATGCCAAAGTTATGACCTCGAGAAGTTGATGAACCAATTTACCCAAATGGGGCCTGTTACCACTCAAACCAATAGGAAACATGAGAGGGGTTCCTATAAAGGCAACTGCTGGGTCAAGGGCAACAATGGAGACTTATCCGACTGTCACCACAACTAAGGCTCCCTTCTCTTTACGAGTTTTCACCGATGGGAGGAGTATTGATGTTTTAGGAAGCTACTTATGAGGGATATGTCAATGAATAGGTATGAAGTGACCCTGGAAACCCTTTCCCTAAGATAGAATAAAGATTGAGACTTGCTTTCCTTTTAAGAAAGGGACTTGACCTTCTAGGGGAACAAGTGTGAGGATTGGAGGGTGAGGATCAAGGGTATAATTTGTAGAGGTACTTCCTGATGGGAGGAGTCTCGATTGTTTGGGAAGCTGCTTATAAGGGATATGTCAATGAATAGGTATGGAGTGACCCCGAAAACCCTTTCCCTAGGATCGAATAAAGAGTGAGACTTGCTTGCTTTTTAAGCAAGGGAATTGATCTTCTAGGGGAACAGGTGTGAGGATTGGAGGGTGAGGATGAAGGGTATAACTCGTAGAGGTACTTCTACGGATCCTGCGAAGTGCTAGCCTTGGGAAACACTGGGAAAAACTTGGTCTTAGATCTAAGGCTTGAGTTATCAGGAGATTCCACCGTCGGAATTGGCCCAAATTCGGAGGAGATAAAGGGGATCAACCAACGCAGTTTCCTCCAGGATATAGAAGTTTTCCTATGGCTAGATTCATGGTAATTTGATGCCCTAGGTAACCTAATGGGGCTAGACCTAGGAAAAAGGGGAAAAAGTATAAAAACAGGGGAAATTGACCACCCTTTTTTGGAGGGACCAGTGCCTAATTCACTTGGGGTTATGGATTCAAGGATGATAATGAATAAGAATTCAGTTTCTTGTTCAAGGAGGCCCAAAGAGTCATCTTCGCCCAATGTTAAGGGAAAGATAAGAAAAGTGACCTTTAAGAATTTAAACTTAATAAAATTGATGCAATATTACCGAGAAAAAATTATCTCTATGACATTTCATTCATCTAACAATGGCCCATATATAGAATAAGCTACATAGACATATAATTCCACATTTCCATCATGCGACAATTATTCCTAATTATAGCGAAATCCAGTAGTATGCAACAAAAATAAAAATAACATCAAATTTACACTTAAAATATTAGAGATTATATCCAACTTACATCAATTTTCCTATAAGAAGCTCCAAGATAGAAATAGCCCAAATCCATACATCAAAATTCCTCCACTATCCAAAAATCTCCACCAAGGAAAAAATGCAAGTTTCTCTTAGGAGAGAGAGATCCCAAACAAGTGATGATACAAATGAATGTAGATAACTCATATTTATACACATTTTAGGAGTTAGAATTAGCTTATGGGCCTACATTAGCAGCAAATAATAAAATAATGTGCAAATAAGACCACTTTTGGTGACAAGGCCATCGAACTAGCTCATAAATGGAATAATGAACCTCTTAGGAGGTCAATTAATATGTGCATGTCATGGCGCCCTCCAAAGGCCTAATAATATCACGGAATGCCATAATGATGAATAAAATCCTCCAAATATGATGGAAAACAAGGTGGCCCCTTATTCTCCAAGTAGTAGACCTGTGGTGCCCTTAGTGGGTGTGGGGAAACACATATGACCCCATGGGTATCCATATGAGTCGAATATTCCTGTAGATCCTATGAAAGGGCTTGCGTGATGGAATTAACACTTCCATGACATTTTATAAGTCCCGGGACCCCTGCTAAGAGTATGGGGCTTGTGTGGGGCTTGCTGGGCATAATGTACCAAGCACATCATCATTATCCCAAAAGTGGATTTCCAGTAATATATGAACATCGGTGGGGATATTTGGAGTATTGTATGCTGCTGTGGAGGCCCCTGGATCTCTACGCACACCCTATAAGTGTCAATGTATCCCTCTGGGGGTTAGGACTCTGTCAGGTTGGGAGGTAACTCCACAAAATGAATAATATGAATTGATTGAGGGTGTTGATGAATATATACATGGAGGTGAGACTGTTGGGATTCATTTACCAATGTCTCTTAGACTTCCTTATTTTCTATTTTAAACTAATATACAATTTCACCCAATCCCTTAGGATTAGGTGTCAACATCCCCCCTCCTTAATCTGAAGGAATGTTTGTGAGTCCAAGCATCATTCTGAATTTTTCAAACTTTTCTCTTCCAGGTGCTTTGGTGAAGATGTCTGCAGTCTGCTCATTTGTGGAGCAATGATGTAGATGGATTGTTTTGGCCTCAACATGATATCGAATTAGATGGTATTTTGTATTGATTTACTTCGTTCGATCATGCAAAAGTGTTGTCGATCATGAGTGGAGTTGAATGCATTTGTTTCATCTGCAAATATTCTAGGATTTTCCCGAGCCACACAATTTCCTTTGTCGCTTCAACTGCTGCCACATATTCCATCACAATTGTGGAATCTGCTGGAACTGGTTGTTTGCGTGATCTCCAGGAGACAAATCTTAAGCTTAGACTCATAGTATAACCTAAAGTAGATACCCCAGTTTCTTTGTCTCCATCAAAGTGTGAATTCAAGTATCCAATCAAGCTGAAGTCGCCCACCTGTGTATATTTGAGTCCAAAGTCTTGAGTCCCTTTCTAGTACTTTAGAACTCTTTTTGCAATAGACCAATGTCCTTCACATGGTTTTTGCATAAACCTGGAGAGGATTCCAACAAAAAATGAGATGTCTGGTCTGGTAGTAGTCAGGTAGATGAGACTTCCTACAAGCTGTATATACTTCGTTGCATCCTCAAATTCTTTCCCTTCAATGGATGTGAGCATCAAGTTTTTTTCCATTGGAGTGGTCAAAGGATTGCATTTAGCCATGCCAAAATTGTTCAATAGATCTCCAATTTACTTCTTCTAAGATATATATATAAATTTATTATATTGAGTTACTTCACTACCAAGATAATAGTGAACATAGCCCAAACAAGTCATTCAAAAACCTTTCTCCAATTCCTTTTATGGATGCAATATACCTCTCATTGTTTCCTGTCATCAAAAGATCATCTACATACACCAAAAGATATACAACTATTTTTTTCAACTTTCTTGACAAACAAAGTTGCATCATCAAGATCAAAATGTTTGAAGTTAATTTTCAGAATATGCTCAATTAATTTCTCATACCAGGCTCGCAGTGTTTTCTTGAGACCATACAAGGATTTATAAGCTTGCATACTTTGTGTTCTTAGCCCTTCACAACAAATCCTTTTGGCTGGGACATAAAACCTTCTCCTTTAGATCTCCATTCAAAAAGACAATTTTTACATCCATTTGATCGAATTTCCAACCATTCTGAGCTGCTAAGGCAAAGAGTGTCCGAATGGTAGCCCATTTTGCTGTGGGGGAAATTTTTTCCTCATAATCGACCCCTTCTTTCTGTGCAAAACATTTTGCCACAAGTCTGGCTTTGTGCTTGTCAAGTGAGCCATCCGCTTTGTACTTGTTCTTGTAGACCCACTTGAAACCAATAGGTTTGGTTACCAATGGAGGATCAACCAGCTTCCAAGTGATATTCTTTATCAAGGCATCATACTCCTTTTGCATCGCTTCATTCCATTCACGATGAGAAGTTGATTCTTTCAAGGAAGTTGGTTCAAGTCCTGTAGACAAATTAAATTCACAATTATAAGAAACATCCATATCAATAGGTGAATCAGAATAATCTACATCACCTCCATTTTTCCTAGTGGAACTTCATGTTCCTATCTTTCCAACCTCATCCAGTGTCTTTGTCAGCCATTTTGGGGGACCTTTCTGAGATGGCCCAGACTGCTCATTTCACTGAGTTGAGATTGAATCAAGATTCAGTCTCCCATTTCTATCAAACACATCAATCAAGGTGTTACCCGTGGTTGGTTCTTCATGTGTGGGAGAGTTTCCTTCGGAAGACGATTCCATAGATTGATTCAATATAGGAATCCCCCCTTCAAGATGTGGACTCTGATTATCAAATTCTTGAAATGAATTTCCATGTGTGAATCTATCTAAGAAATCAAGATGCCGCTCAACAACATAATCATTCTTAGAAGATTCAAGGAATATGAAATCTCTAGATACTACAAACTTCTTATTGATTTCATCATAGAGATGATATCCTTTGGAGGTATTGGAATACCTCAAGAAGATACATTTTCGACTTCTAGCACCAAGTTTATTTCTTTTTACCTTAGGTATCAAAGCATAACAGGGGGAACCAAAGATCTTGAAATGCTTTATAGAAGGAATGTGGCCATGCCACATTTCATAAGGAGTTTTATTTTTGATTGCATTAGAAAGACACCTATTCTTTATGTACACAACACATAGAATTGCATCAACCCAAAAAATCAATTTTACATTCTTGAAAAACATCATGGAGAAAACCATATTTAAAATTGTCATGTTCATTCTTTCAGCTAAACATTTATGTTGGGGATTATAGGGCACGGTTGTTTGATGTTTGATCTCATGTTGGCGAAGATAGTTTTCAAATTCGTTTGAAGTGTATTCTTTTCCATTATCAGTGCGCAAAGAGCCAATATGATTTTGTGCATCATTTTCAATCCATGCATGAAAATTATTTAATGTTTGAAAAGCATTAGATTTTTTCTTCAATAAGTAAACCCAACACATTCTAGTGTAATAATCATTAAATATCATCATACATTTATTTCCATTTGCAGAAACAACAGGCATGGGCCACATAAATATGAATGAATAAGCTCAAGTTTTCTATGTGGTCTAGAATGTGAATCATGAACATATTGTTTTCTATGCTTTCTTAGAATACAAGCATCACATTGCTTAAGTTTCCTAGGAATTGTAGGCAATCCAATAACACCATTTTATTATTTTTGACTTCTTCTTTACATAAGTACATAATTACATAGTCATTATGAAGACCGACCTAGTTACACTATTCAACACTCCCTCTTAACTAGGGAGGTATTCATATAGGTACATGGTCATTTTTAAAACTGAAGAATCTCATAAGAAAAATCGGATTGGTAATCGCATCTGTATAGCATCATATCAACTAAAATTTTACTAGTGCAGGGCCTTGACTAACAACCCCATCTCTTCAACGAGACAATGGGCTTCAACGTTGGAGAGACACGTGACTTATAGACACCTTCGTCATTGTCTCTCCAAGGTACATACTCCACCCGAGTGTTCCCAAAGTATGACCTTCCTGGACTATTCTTCTCTTGAGTAGCTAGCCCTCAAAGAATATTGGTCCCCTACTACTCTTATCTTGAATGCCTGATCACATTCTCAAAGAGTATCGAATGCCAGATGATTACCCAATCCTCCATTTTGTCTTCCCAAGACTAGAATGATGTGCTTATCTCTCCCTCCCAGGGAGGACCTTATTCCACAAGGGAATGTACTCATTCTTATACAAAGAATGTACCTAAGCTCATTCTTAGGAATTACCAAGTTTATTCCAAGTAAGAAACTTACCATCAGGATCTGTCTTAACCAAATACCTTCAGCAACAATGGTGAGACACCCAGCTGCTCATGAAGTATTCCTGTTTTCGATGTCATGAATTTTTTGATATTGAGGAATCTCCAACTTTTAGCTTCATAGGGCACAGATCATCCATCACTTCCATCCTGAGTCATGTCAGCTATCAGATTGATTCACCAGAATTCCTTTATCTAGTCCATTGTTATGCCATGCTACTTTCCTTCGAGTCATTTCCAAGGATCATACATCCTTTCTTATGATTACCATCCCTGCATAGATTCATCCAGATAAACATATTCATATTAGCTTTTTTTTTGGAACAAAAGTTACCTCAGTGATGATATTTCACCTTGACATCTTCCTGTAGGCATCGATATCCTTCATACATATTGACACATCTCCTAATGATATGTTTTTGCTAGTGGTTTCCAGACTTCTTTCAGAGTCTACATATCTTCCCAGGAGATCTTCTAGTCAGATATACTTGGCCTCTGAATGATACCTTCCTCAAGACATGGTTGCATTTCATGATCTCTTCCTTTCTGCATATTTTCCATTTCCAGGAACTTTCAACAACCACCTCATATACTATGAGGACATATTATGTTGATTTTCGTCTGTCCGTGCACTGAGAGATACTATTTTATAGTTCATACTTCTAATTACATAAGTTCATTACCTGCAACCATATACCATGACATCACAACATCCAATGTCAGCATATAAATATATACATACCTCATACCCTTTTTCCCTTGTGTCATCCTGTAGCAATTTCTCAAGAATGAAGAGCTTCATTTTCTTGGCATGCTCCATCAATATCCTCGAGATCTGTTTCCATGATGACCCTTGCTATTGATGACTGCTTTCTTAAAGTTTCTCAAAGAGGTTTTTCCCGGAGCTGATTCAGTAGGAGATCCTGCCATGCTTAGATCAGGACACTACATTGCTTCCTATCACATAACCAACAGAAGCCAATTCCTTATTCATAAGTTTGTGTGATTTTCCTTGAATATTTTTCTTTCTTTCTCCTATTGAGATTGTCCCTTTTGGACCAAATTTCTTGTAATGTCCATAAGTCTCCCACTTAAACTTTCCTTTTCCTTCTGCTAATGTTTGAGTCTTTTATCCTTCAACATTTTTGCCCTTGATTGTATTTTTCTATCTAGCATGGAAACCACAAGTTGAGTGAGGTAATTTTTCTTGTCTATTTGTTATGTTGTTCATCTTATCATATTTTCTAGATCTCACAGTTGAGATCTTATGAAGATATCCCTTCATACTTTGATACTTCAATTTAGTGTAAATCTGTTCTAAGTGACAAAACCTTTCTTTCTTCAAGGACTGTTACAATTCTCCTCATGCAAGGAATCTTGGTAACCCAACCAGCTTATAGATATCCCTGCAAAACCAAGTCATTTAATCAAATTTGATTATAGAATGAAAGATACTTACTTGATAAGTGAAGTTAAAGTCTTCAGCTTGATTTCTTCAATGGCGGTGGAGAAGAGATGTGTTAGTGCTTTCTCTTTGAACGATCTTCTTCAAGGGTAAGGATTAGGTCTTTGTTGTAATGATGATAAAGCCTTCTTTTCTGCACTCTATTGCACCAGTCCTAGGAAAGCTTGGTTCCTAGTCTTTAAACAATATGCTTCTGAGATCCTTTATAGTGATGCTACACTTTAAGCAATAGAGTTATAGTCCTTCCCTTTTCATAGTAGATCACCCTTTAGACTTCTCACTAGAACAAACCTTTGATGTATTCCAGACTGAACTGTGGTGACCAAGAAACCTTGTAGACCTTATTTTTGCACTTCTTCTTCAGATTTGATCTCTTCTTCACATGCTTTGTAGCCTTTTTCTTTTTTGTGCATCGCACTGCTTCTTTGTACCAATTATAGACTTGTCTCTTATTAATACAACCCTCGGTTTGCCTGAAACATGCGTGGTAGAGTAGACCAGAATGAGAGGTATGTATGCCTCTCTTCCTTTTGCAGATCAACCTTGTATCTTCACATCAAAAAAGACACTTTAACTCACACCGTTTATCAGAGAACTTGATTCGAACTTCATAAAAGTATCGAACTGTTATTTCTTCAAAATCTCAGATCAAACAAAACTTCTTTACTATATTTTCTATGCAGCCCATATTGAGAATTTGTATCCCTGAAATTGCATCGAACTTGTTTCAGTGTCTGCATTGTCTTATGTCAATTCACCCGAAGTTTCCAAGGATGTTCGAGCTCTGTGGACTTGTACCTTGAGTGTCTCTTAAGTTCCCTTTCATTGTTTTTAGCACCATAGCTCTAAAACCATGTTGAGAATTTGTAGGGCTTTTGATTAATAAAAAAAATTCTCTTCTTGATAATTACTTGTGAGCTTGCTTATGTATTCTTAAGTTAATCCTTCATCAAGTCAATTATCAAAGTACTTATACAAATGTAAAGACAGAATTGATTTTACTTGTAACTGAAAATATTGCGATGAAGTTAGGAAGGTAAATCTCTGATTTACCTTACTTACTTTCTATTACCTTTAGATCATAGACTTGACTTTGATAATTTCTTACAATAGATACTTTAGAGCTCAAATATATCTACACTTGTACTTTCCTGCACCTATTCACAAAATTTTCTTTGTTAATCTGCAAATTTGTTCTCTAGATGCACTTATCCTTAGTCTATCCTTCCTGTTCTTTCCGCAATATTGTGGCCTTCAATATGCACTAACCACTGTCCTTAGATCCACACTTTTAGATGCTACAAAAACCTCATATAGATCCGCAATAGTTGCTCCCTTTTCCACGTTATAAACCTCAGTCTTGTCTGCAAAACTTGTTTCTTTACTGCAACATATGTAGGGGTATATATAGCTGTTCCAGCCAGATATTAAGCCGACCTTTCAACCATCATGTAGGCTGACTTCAACACTTGTTTGTAGGTCGAAATCATTACAGTAAATAGGCTTATCTTCAACGTTGAATATGGGCAGCCTTGTAGGCCATTCTTCTGCAATGTCTTGGAGGATATTCTTAAGACTAAACACGCCATTTACGTGACTCTTAATTACACTTATGTTCCTAATAAACATCAAGAAGAAGTCTATAGACCTATACTAAGAATCTTTCTCATGAAACCCATGAAGCGAGTTAACCAAAAATACATTTTATTATTTTTGACTTCTTCTTTACATAAGTACACAATTACATAGTCATTATGAAGACCGGCCTAGTTACACTTTTCAACAATACCTGATTCACCTTAAGGAAATATTATGCACTATGAAATTGAAAAATAAGTTTGGGATAATTTGCAGGTCATTCACGAAGGAAAAACAAAGGAATATTGTTCATCAAAACCAACACGTAATAATGTTTCTAAAGAAAAAAATGAACAAACTGAACAAACTGAAGAAGCAGCACAGAGGAGGGACAACACAAAGGTAGTGATGCTGTGAATACATAGTCATTGTGCAGAGAGTGATGTAGTGAGGGCAACAGGTCCTCTCCAGAGTCAGAATTTCACTGTGAAGTGTGAGAAAATTGCCTGTAAAAATTCTCACAGAAATTCCTCTTCTATTCTGCTGTTTGTATCTTGTGCATGAGATTTTACTGAAGAATAATAAAGAAACCCTCATTTTCTGCACCAATTTTCCCACATTGGATTTTTCCAAGGAAAATTGTCCAAAAATAACTGTGTCATTGTGATTGTACTTGTGCTAGTATTTTTCCTTTCATTCAATTTCTGCAGTATTTTAATTGTGAAGGTTGCAGTAGAATTTATTTAGATATTTAATGTGTAACACCGTAAATAACTTGTTTATGAATTAATAAGTAGAAGAAATAATATCTGTTACTGCAGTTGGGATTCTATTTAGGAATTTTCACATGGAATGAGAGCTAAGGTGAAGCAAGAGAACAAAGCCATAAGAGTCAATGTTGAACAGAAGAGGGAGATCGAAGAGCTGCGTAGGCAACCAATTGAATCCATAGAAGGATTGTGCAATCTAGTATAGGAGGGAAAAATTTTCATGGGAAAATTTCTCTCTGAGCGAGTCAATAGAGAGAAATATTTCCAGATTGAAATTTTCCAATGACAGATGAAGAAATGCAGCAGTTTCAATGCAAATTAGTATTCAGGTGGGACGTAGTTTTGCTGGGAAGAATGGGGTCAGAAATTGAAAGGAAAAATAACACAGATAAGTATGGAAAATCAATATGTCTCTGAATTATCTTCCATATTGGAAGAAGAATTAACATGCCTGTCAAGTTCATCATCAACAAATGTTTGGTATATTGATAGCGAGGCTTCAACTCACATGATTGGAGTATGATAATAATTTTCGAGCTATCAAGAAGAGTAGATGGACTTCCATATCACTATGGGAAATAGAACAAAGTGTAATCTAGTAGGGAGAGGCACCATAGTGTTTCAGACGAAATCAGGAACCAACATCAGAGCCACTAATGTGATGTATGTGCCCAGGTTAGGAATGAATCTAATTTCAATGTCCCAATCTGGAAAAGGGATACGATGTATACTTCAATGGAAGGAAGGTTTACGTCAAACATCCAAGTTGGAAGAAGATGAGACAAATTGGAGTTCGAAGCAATAGACTATATAGATTGAAACTAGAGTCTCCAATGGAATTAATAGGTAGCAATCATAATGGTGAAAAGGAATTGAATGAAATGTGGTACAGGTGAATGGGACACTTACACCATGGAGCACTAAGGATTCTCGTAGAGACTGTTACAGGAGTTCCATTCCTCGGTATGGACCATGATGATGTATGCATAGGATGCGTATTAGGGAAGTACAATAAGGAAAACTTTCCCAGAAGTGACAACAGAGAAAAAGGCGTATTAGGATTGATACACTTAGATATTTGTGTCCCAATGACCACAAGATCTCTTAGCGGTGACGAATACTTTGTCACCTTTATTGATGATCACTCTAGAAAAATTTCTATCTATTTCTTAAAGACTAAGGATGAGGTCTTTGATTGGTTCAGATAGTTTAAGGCTCTCGTAGAGAACATGACAGGGAAAAATATAAAGGTATTGCATTCAGATAATAATGGAGAGTATATGGAAAAATACTTCACATATTTCTACAAAAAGGATGGCATAAAAAGAGAGTGGAAAACTCCATATAATTCACAGCAGAATGGAGTAGTAGAGCGAAATAATAGAACTATTGTTGGGGCGGAAAAGGCAGTACAAATGCAGTATGTCCCCATGGAATATTAGGTAGTAGACGTACTCACAAAAGCTCTAGGAAGAGCTAAGTTCATCCAGTTTAGGGAGCAGATGGGTATGGTAGAAACCCGTTTCAGTAGCAGAAACAGATGGTTCTTCAATTGTAGCAGCAACATATGAGAGAGAATTTTGGTGCAGATGCAGTAGTTGGCAGCAATATGCAAGTCAAAAATAGCACAAATGCAACATTTTCACAGTAGTTGGTGGGCAGTTATGTCATACATAAGTAGTGTAGAGGGAGATGTTACATAGTCAAGGTGATGCTTCAGCAGGTTACATCACTAGAGAACATTCCTCACTAAGAGGGAGTGTTTATTTATGGTAGCATCATATGTGCTCTAAGCCTCAAAATTTGCAAGGAGGCTAGGAGACATGTATTTCAGAATACCTAAAAATA
Source organism: Pinus albicaulis (assembly GCA_034641835.2). Taxonomy (NCBI): domain Eukaryota; kingdom Viridiplantae; phylum Streptophyta; class Pinopsida; order Pinales; family Pinaceae; genus Pinus; species Pinus albicaulis. The sequence goes on from CM076584.1 coordinate 264,138,399, forward strand.
ATTTTGGGAAATTCCACCCAGAGAAGGTTTTATTAAAATAATTAATTATTTTTAATGGATGCCTAAGTCTAAACTTAGAGAGTTAAAATAATTAAAGGGTATTAATAGAACTGGGTGTGAATCTTCTAGAAAAAGATGGAGATCAAGTCAATATGATCTGAGCCATTGATTAGAATCTAATCTGGGGTGTTGATTTCTCAATGAGAAGATTAAAAGGACTTCGATAGGAATTTTGATGTATACAGGAAAATAATCAGTTTCACGAATAGATTGATTTTTTATGACTCGCTAAAGTTCGGCAAGAGAAAATTGAATCCAAGGGAGAGTTGTAGGTTGGAGAGAGATGGCATCAACAATAGTCGAGAGTGCAAGAACATACTGGAAGAAGCAGGGCAGAGGAGGGACAACGTAGAGGTAGTGACACCGAGACTGCATAGAGAGTGACACAGTGAGACGCAGTGAGGGCAACAGGTTCTCTTTAGAGTCAGAATTTCACTGTGAAGTGTGAGAAGATTGTCTGTAAAATTTCTCACAAAAATTCCTTTTCTATTCTATTGTTTGTATCTTGTACATGAGATTTTTTTGAAAAATAATAAAGAAACCCTCATCTACTGCATTAGTTTTCCCACTTTGGGTTTTTCCAGGCACAAATGTCCAAAAATAATTGTTTCATTATGATTGTACTTGTGCTAGTATTTTTCCTTGCATTTACTTTCTGCATTATTTTAATTGTGAAGGTTGCAATAGAATTTATTTTGATATTTACTGTGTAACACTGTAAATAACTTGTTTATGAAATAATAAGTAGAAGAAGTAATATCCATTACTGCAGTTGGGAATCTATTTAGGATTTTTCACAAAAAATAGTCTTCCAACAATACAACTTTGATAACGAAAGCCAACACCAATAATTTGATCCATACTCTCTCATCAACAACTCCATATGCAAGAAATCCTTTGATCTGAAAATAATAATGCTTCTTTTTATATGGACTTGGATTAGGTACAAAACCACAACAATAGCACAACCACAACTCACACCAACAATCCTCATAGACACATCTCATCAATGGAATTCATTAGACCTAATGATCCTAGTAGTAATCTCCTGATCCCCTAACTCAACTGCACATAAAACATCTCTCTTAGTGTGTTATCCATAGAAAAATCTGGCTAAAAAGATAAACAAGCATAATTAGCATAGTATATGGCACTAATGGGCTCTCATGCCAATATGTTAGCTACACAACATGACTATCCTTAGAAAATAATTACATCGAAAAACTATAGAAACCACACTTGTAATTAATATGCAGGAACAAATGGATTTGGTTCTCATTCACATACTACAACCATGCATAGTAACACCACACTCGAAACATGGACCTTAATGATCAATATATCTTAAATTGCACACTCTTGGCCTATGCATCCAATCACACCAACACCCAATGTTGATATTCGATCCATACACAAGCCAACAATGAAGCAAAACGCACACACATCAAATTTTGTAGCAGAAATACCCTATCACCTTGCACTACTTTGTTATCTATCTTTCAATTACAACCTCTCTTCTTATACTTTACGACACCAATAAAACACCACTATTCTCTAGTTACCAAATCCATGAATAACAACATATGTGCACTTACTCGGTCTCCGCACTCCCCTCTTTTAAAACAATTTAATTTTGTTCTCACAATACATACATTAACATTTCAAGCCACACATATTCCATTTCATTTTATGGTAATCATCCTTAGAACAACTATATCAAAAATAAAATGCATTTGTTCTCGGTTTGAAGGCCACAATTGATTAAGAATAAGAGATATTGCTTGAAGGATGAGTGCACTGACAAGCAAATCATACATATTTAGAAGCATTGGCACACATCCCTATTGACCTAGGGTTGAATAATAAACCTGTATCAATAACTCAAGTACCAAAACACACTCTCCTTGCCTAAATACTCAACATCATAGTTCATCTTTAGGTTGGTCAACAACACTGGCATATTGAGTAACTAGAGTAGCCTCTACACTTTCAATATTTCTCTTCTTGGGAAACTTGAATGTAATAATTTCATTTTCTTATAGGAATTTCTAATTTCCTTTAAGAATGCGGTCACTATAAAAAGTAGTGGGATCAAAACTCTTGTTTCCTTATGGATATAATAGAATTGTTTGATACCCATTAGACTTGGCCCGAACATGTTCATTAGTTCTACCATCCATATTAGCTAAGACAAGGGAGCTAAGACAAGGGATTCAACCCCTTGAAGTTTCTTTGAAAGTTTATTATATGTAGGTTATAATGCTTAGAAATGGCCACAAAAGCATGCATATTGTTATACACAAAATTACCTCCTCATCAGCTCAGAGGATAAGGGAAATTTGACTGGAAGAAAACCATAAGTTATAGTCCCATTTTCCAAGGTAACACACCCCAGAAATAGAAAATGAGCGTTATAATGCTACCTATGACCCAACAAGGTGCATTAATCCCTAAGTTAATGCTCTATTTTTATTATATGGAAGCATTACTGGATTTTTATGAGATTCCGGAGGTGAAAGCGCGAGTTGAATGACTGACACTCCACTTTTCACTTAATGTCAGCTCCAATATGATGGAAAAATCCACTTCAAACATGTCAAGTAAAATTTCTAATCCTAACAAAAGTAGAGAAAGGAGAGAAATAAAGCGAGGCAACATCTAGCTTTTTCCCAAATGGAACTTGTGAAGAAATTGGTAACGAAGATATGCTACAAAGATTCTGAAGAGATTCAGAATGTAGTATTTCCGACCCACGGAGATGCCTATGATCACCAAATAGAAGAAAATAGATGCATCAAGAGACAAGGAAGTGGACCCCACCTTGTACAAACAACTCATTGGGTCACTTATGTATCTGATCAACACTAGACCAGAAATTTGTTTCACTATCAATACCCTTAGTTAGTTCATGGTGGAACTGAAAAGGGTACATTGGGTAGCAGCTAGGCACATTCTCAGATATGTGCATGGAACAGTCAGATATGTGTTGAAATACACCAGAGGAGATGATGTCAGATTGAGCGGATTCACAAATGCAGATTAGGAAGGTAGTTCAGAATATCAGAAAATCATCTTCAAGTAATGCTTTAGCGTCGGATTAGGAATGATATTTTGGTGGAGTAGGAAGTAGAAGTCAGTAGCTCTAAGCTCGGTGGAAGTAGAATATATGGCAGCCAACACATCAACGTGTGAATCTATATGGCTTGGAAAGCTACTTGTGATTTTTTTAGGAAGAGGATGGAAGTGACCAATGTTTGCTTTGATAATCATAGTTGTATCAAGCTCTATGAGAATCCAATATTTCATGATCGGTTGAAACACATTATTGTGTAGGAAAATCCCCTTTGTGGCCATAGGTGATCCTTCTAGCCCTAGGGTGGGTCTAGCAGCAAGAGGACATGCTAATGCGTCGATTCCTATTTAATGAATGAAGCTGAGTCAAGATAGATATCCTACCTTTGTTCCAACGCAGTTGTCGTAGCTGTGGCAGTAGTCTCCTGATCTTCTTCCCAGCACGTCGTGGTCCTTTAGTAGTGGTACTCAGGTGCCTGCACAAGGATCAAAGAATGATAGCAGCATACGAAACAGTATTTGCATTCATAACTATCTAAATGGTCAAGGAGAATTAAACGTATTGTGCAAGATTAATCACATCAACACAAGATGGGAACCAAAACATTAGTCATGTATTAATTAAGAGAAAGAAAAAGATTACAACAAAATGAGCCTTGACGTCGCAGCCTCCTTCAGCAGGTCCAGTCAAAACCTGTCTCGAACATTCATTGGGGAATTGGAATTGGCAAGGCAATAAGCCTGGACTCTCTCTCGATAAGGAGTCTCTCTCTACTCTATCTCACACAATATTATTTAGACCGTTTCAGTTATTCTCCAAAATGTTTAGCTAGCAACATCTATGTGAGAAAGATGTATTTATAGGAGAGGAGGAGGAGGTTGGCATCCCTCAAATGGTGGAAGGGAGGCCTTATCCTTTGGGAGGTTGCTCAAAAGTAGGGAACAAGAAGCCAAAGGAAGATGTTTGACATTATTCAGTCGAATAACTTATGCTGACTTCGCTCATGAAGTGGTTGGAAATGAAAACTTCGGTTCCATATTTAAAAAAATTACCAAAAACAGCTCGGCGTGGGCAGTCCACTGAGAAAAAGTGCTAATGGGCACGAGGCCCAGTGCTAATTTCCCTTACTGGCGCGAGGCCATAACTGCCTGCCAGTGCTGACCCAAAATCATGTGTTTTTGAAGGTCTATTCCAGGAATAGTCAACAGAGGAAATGTTCATCTCATGGAAAGGGATTCAATGACACTTTTTGCAAGTCATGACAATACATATAAGTCACATAAATGGTCCACCAATGTGTGGGATGGGGATTGCACAGATGGTGAAAAAATGTTGTGTAACAGATGCTCCCTAAAGCATGAGGTCCGAGAGAGAGGGAGGAGTGAAATGATTTACGAGAACGCGTTCAAACCAAACACCACTGTCGAAAGACCTGAAAGTACAAACACAATTGATATCGCTGATACATCAACATGTTGCATGGGTGCAACCATCCATAATAGGGTACATATATAAACAAGATCCGAGGTATGGACGCAGCCATCCAGCATTAAGGATCAACAAATAGACTCAGGTATGGTTGCAACCATCCAATCAAAGGAGTCATGCATATAGTCATGATAAACCAAAATATCTCGCAGCCTGGATCTTATCAGAAAAAACCCAGGGTCTTGCACTCCATCTCGTCCCGAACAAGTACAAATTCAAGCATGCAAATATGTGAGCTGAAGTCGAACATGCAAGAAAGTCACCTGATTACTAGCCAATGATGTAAGTTGTTAACAAGCATGAGAGAAACCACCAATAATGACAATGGCTCTTAAGGTACAACTAGTACAATCCAGGGAATGTGAACAGTGATCTGGCATCGAATACCCGCAAAATCACTCCAGCAATCCCTTTTCGTAAGTAGCCTCACAGATCCAAAAATGTAGAAAACAGTGTCTGAGAGAATCTCTTAGTCGTAATAGGCTAAGGTATTCATTTTTCGTAAATAATCTATCCCAGCCCGAAAAAGGGGTAAACGTATACTGGGTAGATATCATTTCACAGCCATTTAACAAGTTCAAACGACAAGAGTCTCAGCAATATTTTCAATTTTCAAGAGTCAGAAAAGAGCTTAAAGATGAATCCAACAATTACTTTTTCGTGTTTTTACCGAGTCCGAAAAAGGATAAAATACAACTTGTCACTTCATCATTGTCACATTGAGGACCTGTCGCTACACAAGAGACACACGTAAAAACCATTTTTTGAAATAACATATCATACTAATTGAAAACTATGCTTTAAAACCTAATTAGGGTTCTGAAAAATTATAAAATGCCAAAAATGGTAAAAAATAAATTACTTTTCACTTTTATCTCTTGTGAGAAATTTGTTACCCCTTTTCACTGTGATTTTGCGATGATGACAACGAGCAATCCAAGAGGCCAATCGTTAATCCGTCTATTCCAGGTAAGAACTCACATCCTTCCTTGCATTTTGATAGCATTTTCATTACTTTCAACCCCATTTTTGTAGATCTATGGGGGGATTTTGTAAAATCTAGGGCGCAGCGGTCGGCGTGGGTATCGGGCACGGACTCACACCAACCGGCCTAAAATTTGCACGTGGGCACTCCAACTGCGACAACTAGTTTTAGCATGTAAATTCAAACAAGCAAGCCCAATTTAACCATTCAAAAGCATTGGATTTGGCTAATGACAACCATATGGATGTTTTTGTGGGTGTGAAAGGACAAAATGGTGATTGAATTTAAAGAACGAGAACATAGCGAAGAATATGGACTCGCCATTGACAACGAAAGATGCATGGAAGTTCTCAGAGATTGCGGGATCAAGAAATTCTTTATGGCACCATGTCTTAGATCTCAATCAAAGCTATTGCAGTACTTGATCAGTGTCTGGGACATTGATCAGGAAAAAATTATTATTCACGATCAGGCTCTTGAGATTGAAGTCTCAGATATTTACTTCATAACCGGATTGTCGTGGAGGGGGGCAGTACCAATCCTAACCAATACTCGGCCCACCATGGAAAACATGAGTATGGTTATTGACAGGGTGTGTCGAGGAGCACGAAAAGGATCTAAAAGCAGGAAGGTGGATATCCAAACAATTCCTGATATGGCACTCAGAGTAGTGTTACACACCATCACGCGAGCTGCAGGAGTTCAGGCCCCACATGAGGCCACAAAAACACAATTACTTCTTGCAGTGGATTGTATGGCACCGACACCCTACAACTAGGCAGAGGTAGTAACAATCAACATCAAACACCAGTTGACAAAATGAAAGAAGGGTAAGCTGAAGCAGTTCAGCTACGGGTCCATATTGGTACCTTTCATCTTGGAATGGTTACCAATATTCCAACGTCAGGAGGTAACAGTTTTGACACCACCAACCCAGGAGCCACAGATGGTCCGTTGGGCAGCTGACAGCTGATTGTCATGGAGGACTGGCCCTACTCTGGCACAGATTTTACCGGTGATGCGGATCTCCCACTCCCAAAAAGAGAGGATTGGGATGAAGTACTGGGTAATACTCATTTTTTATTTTCATGAGTATTATGTTTTTTTTTTAATGCATGTTCTGAAATTAATCCATGTAATTGCATATGTTGGCCTAGAAAGGCCTGCAGGCATGTCGCTAATAGCGCAGAGTATTCTTCATGACTTTGATATGGCCCCTCATGGTGAGGGAGGTGAGGAGGAGGAAATCATACGCAACTTGGAGGGAATCTCCCGTGGGATTCCGGACTATGCGCGATTTGATGATGTTCCTCGCACATACCAAAGACACACTGCAGGGGTGTCAAACCATGTTTACCACTTGTTGAGGCGGCTTGTACGGGCAGTGACATGATATCATGAGCGTCACGCCGACTAGACACCTAAGCTTTAATTTCCGCATATTGTTTGAGAGACATGATGTCTCAGGATGTAATCGAAACATACATATTTTTTGAACTTATGATGCACATGGATGCAAACACGATATATATATATATATATATATATATATACACACACATCTATTTTTTTATATGGATCTTGTCATGTGATGATGATTTTACAAATTACGCAAATGTCTATCTAATACAATATTAGCTGCTATATCAGTTAACACATTCATTCGTCTAGGAATGTGCTGATATGTAATGTAATCAAAATGTCTTTCTAGTAAACGAACATGCAAATACAACCTTAAGATGTGAGGGTTCCTAACAGAATAATGCCCATTAAGTTGAATAACAATTTGTGAGTCTAGGTTAACAATCAATGCACGAATGTCGAGAGCAATGGTCTCGGTTAATAGTTCATTAACAACACTATATTCAACAACATTGTTTGTGGTTTGTCCTAGACAGATAACTTGAAGTTCTATCAACTCACGAGTAGGATCATAAATCACCCAGGATGCTGAAGACAGGTTCCGGGTACTATGGGAAACACCATCCGTGAAACCGACATAAGGGGTAATGGAAATCTGCACAATAAGAAACGATCCAATAAGCAGGAAAAAACTCGCAAAACACACCAATCCAAAAATGTACAAAAATGAAAAGAACACCTATGTACAAAAATAACATGCACGAATGACTCATGCATAGTATTTTTTAAGATATAACCCATTTCTGGGTTGATCTAGAGGATGAACTTCATAATCAATAAGCTCATAAGCCCCATTCCACAAAACATGCTTAACAATGTAGGGCCCATGCCACATGGGTTGAAATTTTCCTGCCCCCAACTTATCGTGAGCTTGGTCATACAGGAGGACGAGGTCTCCTTCTATGAAGGAACGAGGGGAAAATGATTGGTCAAAATGAGCTTTGACCCGATTTTTTTGTGCTTCTATGACCATAGAAGCAAAGCGACGAGTTTCATCAAGCCTCTCTAAATAGAGAAGACGCTCCTCTTTTGACGAAGTATTCGGCAGCAATTAAACAGGTAGCTTGAGCAAAGGTGTTTCACATTCAATCGGAAGGGTAGCTTCTAGACCATAGACAAGATGGAATAGAGTGAATTCGGTCGCATCCTTCACTGAGTTTTGATAAGCCTAGAGAGATGAAAACAACATGAGATTCAAGTTTGATTTGTGCATCCCAATCGTACGTTGAAGCATAGTGACGAGAAATTTGTTCACAACTTCAACCTGGCCATTGGCTTGAGGGCAGTATGGCATTTAGCTGTCGTGACGCAGACCCAACTTGGAAGTCAACTCTGCCACCATGTAATGTAGAAAATGGGAACCATGATTGGTAACAATGGCTTGAGGGACACAAAACCTAGAAATTACATGATTGACTTTAAATTGTTCTGCTGTTTTACCGTTAGCCGTAAGTGTAGGCATTGCTTCGACCCATTTGGTGAAGTATTCTACGACTACGATGATATAAGCATGCCCCCCGACCGAGCGAGGGTTACACATCATAAAATCGATGCCCCACCTCACAAAGGGTCCAATGGTAATGACATGGTGAAGATGGGAAGGCGGTGCACACATCTTGCGCTGATAGATCTGGCAATCATGGCACTTATGAACAACAACGACGCATTATTTAAAGATGGTGGGCTAGAAATACCCAGCACGAAGAATTTTCTATGCAGTAGCATATATAGCCATGTGACCACCACATGCGCCACTATGACAATCATTCAGGGCCTTTTCAGCCTCCTCTAGAGTCAAACACCGACAGAGAATGGAATCAACTCCGATGCGGTAGAGAGTATCTCCAACTATGCGATAGGGTTGTGATTGATGATAGATACGTTAGCAGCCATCCTTCGTCAACCCAGCTTGGAAGGTGGAAGTCTGAAGATATATGATGATATCATTGTACTAAGGCTCGAGGATGCTAATATAAAAAAGCGTGTCGTCTGGAATGCGTTCCTTGGAACCAGACGGAGCGGAATCGGAAGGGAGAGAGAAGATCAAATCGGCGAAGACTAATTACTTCTTCGACTTGGCAGTAACGAACTCCAAATTGAACTCTTGGAGGATGACAATCCACTTCGAGTACTTTTCCCCTAGCAATTGATGAGTCAATATGTAAGTCATAGGGTTGCAATCAGAAATCACAGTCATTATGCGCAACAAGATATAGTGACAAAAACGTTGAACAAATTGAATAGCAGCCAATGCCAACTTCTCGACATGGGAATAACGTGTCTCAGTATAGAGAAGGTTACGAGATAGATAGTAAATGACATGCTCATCACCATCATCATTGCCTTGTACCAAAACCATGGAAATCATGCTAAATGCGGTGGCCAAATAGAGGGAGTAATCACGATGATAATTTAGAGGATGCAACAGAGGAGCATTGACGAGCAACTTCTTTAGTGCATTGAAGAAATTTTGGGCGATCTCATCCCAAATGAACAAGACGCCTTGCTTCAATAATTACGTAAGCCCTTTGGCCACTTCAACACAATCAGGTATAAAATGGTGTAGGAATTTAGCTTTCCCCTGCAGACTCTGCAGCTGATGTAAGGAAGGAGAGGGGAGATTAATGATAGCTTCAACTTTGAGTGGATTGAGACGAATCCTGTCTTTGGAAATGATAAACCCTAAGAGTTTGCCGAAGTCAATGAAGAAGACACACTTATGCGGATTGAGCTGGATGTTATAGCGTCGATAGCAAAGAAAAATATGACATAGATGATCTGAATGGTCTTTACTCTTAGCCAAGTGAGCCGGAAGGTCATTCAGATAAGGCTGAATAATGTGCTTGATATCATGGAAATCATATGACATTGCTCGCTGAAATGTAGCCCCAACATTTTTAAGACTGGAAGGGAGATTTTTATAAGCGAAAGTACCCCAAGGACAGATAATGGTGGTCTTATGTTGATCAGTCCGAAGAATGTTAATCTAGTTGTAGCCAGAAAAACTGTCCATAAGGGAAAAAATATCACTCCCAGCACAGTTATCAATGATTTGATCAATAAAAGGAGTGGGATAATTATCGTTAGGGAAAGCACGGTTAATGTCACGGTAATAAACGCAGACATGAATGGTACCCTGTTTCTTGTCTACAGGAACAATATTGGAAACTTATTTTGTCAAGGGAATCAGATAGATAAAACCAACTTTAAGAAGTTTTTCAACTTCTCCCTTAATAGCGGCAGCCTTTCTAGGGTGCACAGGACGAAGACGCTAGCGAACAGGCTTCGCACTAGGATAGATAGGAATCTCATGCACCATTATACTTGGATCAATACCAGGCATCTCTTCGTAATACCATGTGAAAACATCGCAAAAATCACGGAAGAGGCTAGTATAGACCTGGATCTCATCAGGAGAACATGTCACCCCAATATGGATGTTCTCGACAACCCCCATTTTAACGGAGATCTCGATAGGCATTGTCTGTGTAATGTTTCTCAAGTTACCTTCCGCAAAGACTTCATGTGTCAGGATAGGCATTTGAAGTGGAGGAGAAGGAACCTGAGAAGTGAACCTCTCGAGACACGTAGACATGGCCCCAAGGCTAGGCATGAATGAGGAACGATGATGGTTATTGTCCCAAGGAGGATCCATAAGAGATATTTTTCACGATGGCCTCATCAGAGGGAAATATCTCTCGTAAGGGATCGGGCGAATCCGAATCACTGAGCCAAGGGGATTGAGAATAAGTGTCAAGAGACATGCCCAAAGGAGCATGATCAGGAGGCGGAGGATCTGAAGCCGAAACAATTTCACAATAATCAATCTCAATCGGACTTAATGGCATCGAATCCCCAAATGAATCAATCTGTTCGAGTTAAGGGATGATCCACAGGTCAGAAGATCTGGAGATCATATTAACCTGAACAGTGTTGGGTGGAGGAAGAGGAATAATACCCATGAGGGCAGGATATTTGAAGAGACCTGGCCCTACACTCTCGTATGGCGTAGGAATTTTAATGACGTATGGAACGTTGCTCTCAGAAGAAGAAGAAGTGAAAAAATACAACTGATCAATAGTAACGATCTTTCCTTTGTGCGATAATCACAAAAAATGAAAGAGAGTGGATAGAACGCACGACATGGCGTGAGTCCAACTGCGACCAAGGAGAAGATTGTAATTGAGATTGGCATCAACTACTTCAACCTTGACATTGACTATTTTCCCTTCCAAAGTGATCGGTAAACTAGCGAGAACACCAAGAGGTTTAGATTCTCTTCCATCAAATTATTCTAGAGCATTAGGAGATGAATTGAGATCCAGAAAACCAATGGCTTTCCAGTAGTCAGAAGACGTGACGCATGTAGACACACGCTTGTCCACGACTGCTTGATGGATATTCAGTCCATTAATCCCAACTTGAATAATGAGTGCAAGCTGGTGAGGGAGACATGGGACAAAATTCTCTAAGTCAAAAGCGATAAGGCTCGCATCAGCAGGATCAACCCCACCGATAGCAGATAGCAAAGCCTTCCGTTGAGACGGACAACTCTGAAGTACTTCTAATGCAGACATAGTAGATGGCGCTTGAGCCAAATCCTCAACAATACTATAATGTTGAGTAGCACGGGCGTTAGGATTGTAAGAAGACTTACGGAGTACACCTTTGGAAGGTGGTCGTACAACGAGCTCAGTATTAGGGCTTTCAATTTGAAGAGGGCCATAAGCGGGCGGAGGAGGAGGACCATCAACAATCTCTTTCCCCACTACCTGACGTAGTTCGGTATAATCTTTCGACCGGGTTGAAATAGAAACGGATGTAGGACCGTTCATCATGAAAACCTGAGAACCAAATGGGGTAGAGGACTAAGGTTGCTCTACCAATTGAGTCTGCTATGATGGAAATAGTTCTTTGAGAAAAATCAGAGTACCTTGGGTGCCTTTGAGCAATCGACTTACTTCGGATCATCGAGGAAAGTCCTTGGTGTAGTGCTCTTCGTCACAAATAAAGCAAGGATACTTCGGTTTACCTTTACTTCTGAGAATCCTGTTTCAGGGTATCGACTTTGGCCTTACCTTTACCCTTGGAATTTTTATCTGCCGGATTGGCCTGAACGACATTCACTTCTGCGGTTTTACTAGAATTCAGGGTCGGCTGAGAAGCAATATCATTGGAAAGAGCATATTTTTTCTTCCCAGGATTCGGAGGAGGAGACTTTCGAGAATTCTAAGACATGGAACCGATGATACCGTTGACGGATGGCATCGCCAATGCTTTGGAAGTTCCAGGTCTAGGAGCATCAGGAAAGAGTTCGTACAACGTGCCGGACTGAGAGTACACAAGATGAAGGTACTGGGAATGAGAAATGGATTGTTCCTCAGTAACGAATGCCCCCATAGAAATGTCCTTGGAAATCAGAGCAACAAAGGAGGTTGGGAACCAATCAGTTAGAATCTGGTCAAGAATGTCAAACTTGATCAAGCAACGACGACGCCTCCATTCATGAATATGATTAGAGATATGAGTAGCTCGATCTTGTTTCAAGGATGTGAGGAGGTGCGTCCCGGTTTCATATCGAATTAGTAACTGAAAGTGCGTGAGAAATGCCATGGCTAAAGTATTGAAATCTTGGAAGACACCATGAGATAACTCGATGTACCACTTGGAAGCGACACTAGTAAGAGTCCGTTGGAAAAGACAGAGTCGGATAGAATCATCAACCCAAGAGTTAGAGGAACACCAAAGGTGGTAAGTCATAACATGCACTTGGGGGTCTTCTCCGGACTTTCCCTCAAACTTGGGACAATCACCAGGAATTTTGGTTGGAACCGGAGGCCAATACGGGTTATGAAGGATCAGATCGTTCGTCAACTTTGACACATCAGGAAGTTCCAACGTAGCGAGAAAAGGTAATTGAGGATTAAAAGGCATTGCAGGTCATTGATAAAGACTAGTATTAGCATTCCACCCGGATTGAGAGAAATTATGCCCCCATATGTTTTGTCCCGGAGGATTCTGTCCATAGGGGTTATAAGCCTGATAGTTCTGCCCATACATGGGTTGAGGACCGGGATATTGATTCTGAGCATACCATTGAGGTCCTTGCTGAGCAACATAAGGCAAAAGATGACACGAGTCACTTTGAGATTGAACGAGCGTGAAAGGACAAGTGCTTGATGATATTTTCACTTTTAGAGAGTCACGAAAAGATCAAAATTACTACTCAGGTAATCTAAGAAAGAGTGTGTACCAAGTTTCCGTGAACTACTATATACACCTTGGTGATCAAATGAAAGAGAAATGACCAAGGACTTGACGTACGTGTGGGCAGTCTCCCCGAATGTTGTGTTCGGTGTATCACGGTTACAGGGCGTCAGACTCGGCTTCATATGGATAAAGGATTGCAAGCTATGAGGGTATCCCTTTATATATGCGATGGTATGAGGAGCACAAGTCCGTACTAGTGTTCTCTAATGCCAGATGGCGAACGACAACTACTAGGTTTAATGACGTCGGAACATGTCACCAGCCTAGACCTTTAAAATATGTGTGTTAGGTTTCAATGCTTCCTTAGGTTGATTGAATTCATTTTTAAGGTTGAATTAATGTTGCGATTTCAAGGCCTTACCAAATGTGATCTCAAATTCCTAAATGCACACTACATGCAAAAGAGCATAATTTCCATTCAATGAATGTTAGCTAAGAGAAGGATAGGAATCTATGACAAAGTAGCAATCAATTGAAACATAAGAAGAATTTCACTAATGCATCTAATACAACCAAATGATAAAATGAAAACTCTTTCCTAGTTCACTAAGAGCTAGTAATGCAAAAGAACATTTTCATTTTCAGTTTAAGAGAAAGAATGCAATTTTTTGTCTTTTAGATGAATGAAGCACACAATGCATTGTTACACTAAAAGCAAAACAAATACTAGTTTTGAGCACTACGAATGTAAAGATCTAAAACGAATAAATCAATGCAATACAAACATAAAACACACTCAAAACAAGGATGCACTCTTCCAAACAAAAAAAGGGCTTTCGAAACCAACAAGCATTGTAATATATGCTCAAAGTGAAAAATGGAGGGTCAAATGAAAACAAAAGTGATCATCCAACAAACCAAAGACACGAAGAATCGAGAGAAAGACTAACAAAATCAAACAGTAAATTGAAACGACAAAGATCAAAGTGACTCGAACTCAACTCAGAAGACTCAGTGAGAAGAGGGTCGAACAAACAACACAAGGCACCTAGAAATCCTAGGGCTACAAACTCCACTTATAAGATGATGGAAAAACAGCTAAGAAGACCGATACTACAGAGTCAAAACAATCTTAGTAGACCAATTGCAAGGAAAAAAACCAATCCAGAGCCAAGAAACACTGAAAAAAACTCAGAAAAGAGGTCAAATCAAATCCTACAGGATTCAACACGAATGTTTAGCTGTAATCCGCACTAAACAGGGGTTGGCGCACCTATGACAAAAGAAACATGCGCCAATCGGCACAACTAATCAAAGAAAATCTGTGTTGAGATAGAAAACCATGGGATGAAAATAAAACCACTGAGCAGAGGTCAGTCTTAACACTCTGGAACTGAACAGTATGGTTGAAAACAGTAAGGGAAGTCAAGCAAAGCAGAAAAATGATGAAACGACCAAAGTCAACTGGACAAGCCAAACACTCGACAAACAACGGGACGACAAACACACATTGATCCCCAACGGAGTCGCCAACTTGTTGTGTAGGTAAATCCCCTCTGCGGACAGAGTCGATCCCTCTAGCCCTAGGGTGGGTTTAGCAGCAAGAGGACATTCTAATGCGTCGATTCCTAGTTAATGAATCAAGCTGACTCGTATAGATATCCTACCTTTGTTCCAATACAGTTGTGGCAGCAGTCTCCTGATCTTCATCTGAGCACGTCGTGGTCCTTTAACAGTGGCAATCAGGTGGCTGCACAAGGATCAAAGAAAGATAGCAGCATACGAAATAATATTTGCATTCATAAATATCTAATTGGTCAAGGATAATTAAACGTATTGCGCAATATTAATCACATCAACACAAGATGGGAACCAAAACATCAGTCATGTATTAATTAAGAGAAAGAAAGAGATTACAACCAAATGAGCCTTGACGTCGCAACCTCCTTCAATGGGTCCATTTGAAACACATCTCGAACATTCATCGGGGAATCGGACTTAGCGAGGCAATAACGTAGACTCTCTCTCGACAAGGGGTATCTCTCTGCTCTATCTCACACCATCTTATTCAGACTGTTTTAGCTATTCTCCAAAATGTTCAGCTAGCAACATCTATGTGAGAGAAATGTATTTATAGGAGAGGATGAGGAGGTTGGGATCCCTCAAATGGTGGAAGGGAGGCCTTATCCTTTGGGAGGTTGCTCAAAATTATGGAACAAGAATCCAAAGGAAGATGTTCGACGTCATTCAGTTGAGAAAATCATGCTGACTTTGCTCACGAAGTGGTTGGCAATGGAAACTTCGCTTCTATATTTAAAAAACTTTGCAAAAACAGCTCGGCGTAGGTATTCCATTAAGACAGAGTGCCAATGGGCGCGGGGTCCAATGCTAATTTCCCTTATTGGCACAAGGCCATAATTGCCTGCCAACACCGACCCAAAATCATGTGTTTTTGAAGGTTTTTTCCAGGAATAGTCAACAGAGGAAATGTTCTTCGCATGGGAAGGGATGCAATGACACTTTTTTCAAGGCATGACACTACATATAAGTCACAGAAATGGTCCTCCAATGCGCGGGATGGGGATTGCAGGGACGGTGACAAAATGTTGTGTAACACACATAGATCTTAGATGTGACTTCATCAGAGACTATGTTCAGCATGGGGTAGTACAGCTGCAGTATGTTCACACAGGAGATCAGGTAGAAAACATACTCACAAAAGATCTAGGAAGGGCTAAGTTCATCCAGTTGAAGGAGTAGATGGGTATGGTAGAGAACACATTTTAGTAGCAGAAACATATGGTTCCTCAATTGCAACAACAACAAATGAGAGAGATTTTTAGTGCAGATGTAGTAGTATGAAGGGTCAGCAACAGCGCAAATGCAACATTTTCACAGTAGTTGGTGGGTAGTGATGTCATACATCACCATTGTAGAGGGAGATGTTACAAAGGTAGGGTGATGCTTCAAAAAGTTGCATTACTAGAGCAAATTCCTTTCTAAGAGGGAGTATTGATTTCTGGTAGCATCAAATGTTCTCTAAGCCTAAAAATTTGCAGGGAGGCTAGGGCACGTGCATTTCAGAATACCCATAAATTTTTTTGGGAAATTCCACCAAGAGAAGGTTTTATTAAAATAATTAATTATTTTTTATGGACGCCTAAGTCTAAACTTGGGAATTCACATAATTAAAGGGTATTAATAGAACTGTGTGTGAATCTTTGAGAAAAAGATGGGGATCAAATCAATATGATTTGAGCCATTGAGTAGAATCTAATCTGGGCCATTGATTTCTCAACGAGAATATTATAAGGACTTCGATGGGAATTTGGAGATATACTAGACATATACTTAGTTTTCCGAGCAGATTAATTTTTTGTGACTGGCTAAAGTTCGGAAAGAGAAAA
Organism: Pinus albicaulis; assembly: GCA_034641835.2. Taxonomy (NCBI): domain Eukaryota; kingdom Viridiplantae; phylum Streptophyta; class Pinopsida; order Pinales; family Pinaceae; genus Pinus; species Pinus albicaulis. Next base: position 264,155,044 of record CM076584.1, read on the forward strand.
TCGAATCAGATGGAGAGTTGTAGGTTGGAGAGAGAGGGTATCAGCAATAGTCGGGAGTGAAGTAACAGATTGGAAGAAGCAATGCACAGGGGAGACAACACAGAGGTAGTGATGATGGGACTGCGCCGAGAATGCCATAGTGAGACATAGTGATGGCAGAAGGTCCTCTCTAGATTCAGAATTTCACTGTGAAGCATGAGAAAATTATTTGTAAAATTTCTCACATAAATTTCTCTTCTATTCTATTGTTTGTATCTTGTACATGAGATTTTGCTGAAGAATAATTAAGAAACCCTCATTTGCTACACCATTTTTCCCACATTGGGTTTTTTCAAGGATAATTTCCCAAAAATAACTGTATCATTATGATTGTACTTGTTCTAGTATTTTTCCTTGCATTTACTTTCAGCATTATTTTAATTGTGACATCCGCAATAGAATTTATTACGATATTTATTGTGTCTCACCATAAATAACTTGTTTATGAAATAATAACTAGAATAAATAATATCACTTACTGCAGTTGTGATTCTATTTAGGAATTTTCACAAAAAATAGTCCAATAATACAACTTTCATAACACAAACCAACACTAATAATCTGATCCATACTCTCTCATCAACAACTCCATATGCAAGCAATCCTCTGATCTGAAAATAATAATGCTTATTTTTATATGGAATTGGCTTAGGTTCAGATCCACAAAAATAGCACAAAAAAAACTCACATCAACAATCCTCATAGACACATCTCATCAATGAGATTCATTAGACTTAATGATCCTAGTAGTAATCTCATGATCCCCTAACTCAACTACACATAAAACATCTCTCTTAGTGTATTCTCCATACAAAACTCTGGATAAAAAAGCAAACAAGCATAATTAGCATAGTCTATGGCACTAATGGGCTCTCATGCCAATATATTAGTTGCACAACATGACTATACTTAGAAAATAATTACATTGTCAAACTCTAGAAACCACACTTGTCATTTATATCTAGGAACAAGTGAATTTGGTTCTCATTCACATACTACAACCATGTATAGTAACACCACACTCGAAACATGGACCTTAATGATCGATATATCTTAGATTGCACACTCTTGGCCTATGCATCCAATCACACCAACACTTAATGTTGATATTCAATCCACACCTAAGTCAATAATGAAGCAAATCGCACACACATTAAATGTTGTAGTAGCATATACGTTGTCACCTTGCACTACGTTATCGATATTTCAATTACAACCTCTCTTCTTGGACTTTACTTCACCATCAAAATACCACTATTCTCTAGTTACCAGATCCATGAATAACAACATATGTGCAGTTACTCGGCCTTCGCACTCCCCTCTTTTAAAACAAATTAATTTTGTTCTCAAAATACATACATTAACGTTTCAAGCCACACATAGTTCATTTAATTTTATGATAATCATCCTTAGAGTATCTATATCAAAAATAAAATGCAACTAATCGCGATTTGAAGGCCACGATTGATTAAGAATTAAGAGATATTGCTTGAAGGATGACCACATTGACAAGAAAATCATACATATTTTGAAGCATTGGCACACATCCCTATTGACCTAGGATTGAATAATACACCCATATCAATAACTCCAGTCCCACAACACACTCTCCCTTATTCAATACTCAACATCATAGTTCATCTTTAGGTTGGTCAAGGACATTGGTATCTTGAATAACTAGAATAGCCTCTACACTTTCAGTATTGCTCTTCCTAGGAAACTTGAATGGAATAATTGCATTTTATTATAGGAATTTCTAATTTCCTTTAACAATGAAATCACTATAAAAAATATTGGGAACAAAACTCTTGTTTCCTTGTGGATATAATATAATTGTTGGATACCCATCATACTTGGCCCAAACATGTTCGTTAGTTGTACCATCCATATTAGCTAAGACAAGGGAGTCAACACCATAAATTTGCTTTGCAAGTTTATTATATATAGGTTATAATGCTTAGAAATGGCCACACCAACGTGGATATTTTTATACACAAAATGAACTCCTCATCAGCTCAGAGAAGAAGGGAAATTTGACTGGAAGAAAACCCTAAGTTACAGTCCCATTTTCCAGGGTAACGCACCCCAGAAATAGACAAGGATCGTTCTAATGCTACCTATGACCCAAAAAGGTGTGCTAATCCCTAAGTTAATGCTCTATTTTGATTAAAGGGATGCGTTACTAGATTTTTATGAGATTCTAGAGGCCAAAGCACAAGTTGACTAACTGACACTCAACGTCTCACTCAATGTCAGCTCTAAAAAGCTGGAAACATCCACCTCAAACCTGACAAAGGAAATTTATAATATTAACAAAAGCACAGAAAGGAGGAAAGAGCAATAAATAAAGGAAAAATCTAGTTTTTTCTCGAATGGAACTTGTGAAGAAATTGGCAAGGAAGATATGCTACAGAGATTCTGAACGTAGGATTTCCGATCCATGGCGATGCCTATGATCACCAATTGGAAGAAAATGTATGCATCGGGAGATAAGGAAGTGGACCCCACCTTGTACAAAAAACTCATTGGGTCACTCATGTATTTGTTCAACACTAGGCTAGACATTTGTTTCACTGTCAATACCCTTAGTTAGTTCATGGTGGAACTGAAAAGGGTATATTGGGAAACAACTAGGCACATTCTCAGATTTTTGTGCGGAACAATCGGATATGTATTGAAATACACCTTAGGAGATGATTTCAGATTGAGCACATTCACAAATGCAGATTGGGCAGGTAGTTTAGCAGATCACAAAAGTGCCTTCGTGTACTTCTTCAGCATTGGATCAGGAATGATCTCTTGGTGCAGTGGGAAGCATAAGTCAGTAGATCTGAGATTAGTGAAAGAATAATTTATCACAGCCAGCACATCAACGTGCGAAGATATATGGCTTAGAAAGTTGCTTGTGATTTTGTTCAGGAAGAGGATGGAAGCGACCAGTGTTTTCTGTGATAATCAGAGTTGTATCAAACTCTAAGAGAATCGAATATTTCATGATCAGTCGAAACACATAGATACTAGATGTCAGTTTATCAGAGACTATGTTCAGTGTGGGGAAGTACAACTGCATTATGTCCCCAAAAAATATCTAGGAAGGGCTAAGTTCATCCAGTTTAGGTAGCAGATGGGTATGGTCTGTTACACTAGTAGAAACGAATGGTTCCTTAATTGCAGTAGTAGCATATGAGAGAGAATTTCAATGTAGATGTAGTATTTGGTAGCAATATTTAGGGTGAACATTAGCACAAATGCATCATTTGCACAGTAGTTGGTGGGTAGTGATGTCATACATTAGTAGTGCATAGGGAGATGTTACAGAGTCAGGGTGATGCTTCAGTACGTTGCATTACTAGAGAACATTCCTTGCTAAGAGGGAGTGTTGATTTCTGGTAGCATTGGATGTGCTCTAAGCCTCAAAATTTGCAAGGAATCTAGGACACATGTATTTCAGAATACCCAGAAATTATTTTGGGAAATTCCACCTGGAGAAGGTTTTATTAAAATAATTAATTATTTTTAATGGAGGCCTATGTATAAACCTACAGAATTAAAATAATTAAAGGGTATTAATAGAACTGGGTGTGAATATTCTAGAAAAAGATGGAGATAAAGTCAATATGATATGGGCCATTGATTAGAATCTAATCTGGGCCCTTGATTTCTCAACTAGAAGATTATAAGGAATTTGATGGGCATTTGGAGATATGCCAGGAAGATACTCAATTTCCCGAGTAGATTGATTTTCTATGACTGGCTGAAGTTCGGCAAGAGAAAATCGAATCATAGGGAGAGTTATAGGTTGGAGAGAGAGGGAATCAACAATAGTAGGGAGTGGAGGAATAGGCTGGAAGAAATAGCACAGAGGAGAGACAATGCAAAGGTAGTGACACTGGGATTGCGCAGTCACTGCACAGAGAGTGACATAATGAGAAGCAGTGAGGGAAGAAGGTCCTCTCCAGAGTCAAAATTTCACTGTGAAGAATGAGAATTTTTTTTGTAAAATTTCTCACAGAAATTCCTCTTCGATTATGTTGTTTGTATTTTTAACATGAGATTTTTTTGAAGAATAATAAATAAACCCTCATCTGCTGCATCGTTTTCCCACATTGGGTTTTTTCGGGGACAATTTTCCATATGTAACTGTATCATTATGATTTTACATGTGCTAGTATTTTTCCTTGCATTTACTTTCCGCATTATTTTAATTGTAAAGGTTGTAGTAGAATTTATTTCGATATTTACTGTGTAACACCGTAAATAACTTGTTTATGAAAGAATAAGTAGAATAAATAATATCAGTTACTGCAGTTGGGATTCTATTTAGGAATTTTCAGAGAAAATAGTGCTGCAACAATACAACTTTGATAACATAGACCAACACCAATAATCTGACCCATACTCTCTCATCAACAACTCCATATGCAAGAAATCCTCTGATCTGAAAATAATAATGCTTCTTTCTATATGGAATTGGCTTAGGTACAAATCCACAACAATAGCATAAAAAAAACTCACACCAAAAATCCTCATAGACACATCTCATCAATGAAATTCAATAGACCTAATGATCCTAGTAGTAATCTCATGATCCCCTAACTCAATTGCACATAAAACATATCTCTTAGTGTGTTCTCTATACAAAATTCTGGCTTAAAAAACAAACAAGCAGAATTAGCATGGTATATGGCACTAATGGGCTCTCATGCCAATATATTAGCTACACAACATGACTATCCATAGAAAATAATTACATCGACAAAATCTAGAAACTACACTTGTCATTAATATGCATTAACAAATGGATTTTGTTCTCATTCACATACTACAACCATGTATAGTAACACCAGACTCGAAAAATGGACCTTAATGATCGATATATATTAGATTGCACACCCTTGTCCTATGCATCCAATCACACCAACACTCAATGTTGATATTCGATCCATACCCAGGTCAAAAATGAAGCAAACCGCACACACATCAAATGTTGTAGCAACATATACCCTATCACCTTGCACTACTCTATTATCGATCTTTCAATTACAACCTCTCTGCTTGGAATTTAATACACCAACAAAACGCCACTATTCTTTAGTTACCAGATCCATGAATAACAACATATGTGCACTTACTCGGTCTCCCCATTCTCCTATTTTAACACAAATTAATTTTTTTCTCAAAATACATACATTAACGTTTCAAGCCACACATAGTCCATTTCATTTTATGATAATCATCCTTAGAATAACTATATCAAAAATAAAATGCATCTGATCTCAATTTGAATGCCATGATTGATTAAGAATTAAGAGATATTTCTTGAAGGATAAGCGCATTGGCAAGAAAATCATACATATTTCAAAGCATTGACACACATACCTATTGACTTAGGGTTGAATAGTACACCTGTATCAATAACTCCAGTCCCACAACACACTCTCCTTGCCTCAATACTCAACATCATAGTTCATCTTTAGGTTGGTAAGCAGCATTGGTATCTTGAGTAACTAGAGTAGCCTCTACACTTTCAATATTTCTCTTCTTGGGAAACTTGAATGGAATAACTGCATTTTCTTATAGGAATTTATAATTTACTTTAACAATGAAATCACTATCAAAATTATTGGGATCAAAACTCTTGTTTCCTTATGAATATAATAGAATTGTTGGATACCCATCAAACTTGGCCCAGACATGTTCGCTAGTTGTACCATACATCTTAGCTAAGACAAGGGATTCAACCCCACAAAGCTTCTTTGCAAGTTTATTATATTTATTTTATAATGCTTAGAAATGGACACACCATCATGCATATTGTTATACACAAAATGAACTCCTCATCAACTCAGAGGAGAAGGGAATTTTGACTAGAAGAAAACCCTGAGTTACAGTCCCATTTTCCAGGGTAACGCACCCCAGAAATAGACAAGGAGCGTTCTAACGCTACATATGACCCAACAATATGTGTTTCTCCCTAATTTAATTATCTATTTTTATTAAACGAAAGCGTTACTATATTTTTATGAGATTTTGGAGGCCAAAGCGCGAGTTTTGAAGAATAACTTATTTGCTTTTGATTGTCGGAAAAAGAATAGCTTATTTTATTTTGAAGAATAGCTTATTTGTTTTGATTTTTGGAAAAATAAAAATGAAAAATTTTCTTTGTATTTCTATTATTTTATTTAGATTTGTTCTATTATATTGGGTTAGTTGTAAGAGCATTGTATGTATGCATTTTTTACATCTGTTTAAACTGCATTTGGATGTGTGTTTTCTAAAATGGCGTATAGTTATTCTCTCCCTATAATAACTCTTCTTCATCGAATGGAAATTTAAAATAATTTCTCTTGGATGGTTTGAGTCAAAGTCTCACTGAAATCCATACATCAACACCCCCTCGAGAGACATTAATCGAGTTCACATAAAATAAACCGCTTAATAAAAGTAATCAACAAATCTTTTTTTAGCATACACACAGATTAGTTTAAGATAGGATCTTGGGCTAGGGAGTGGTGAGTAAACCTCCCAATGTTTCGAAACTGAGACTAGTGTCATTAATGAGAGTTAAATCCTACTACACTCATATCATCTGGGACCGCTCTTCTTACAAGGGATTTAAGCGCGAGACAACATCATAGTGTGAGAGAAGGTATCTTGCCTTCAATTTCATTTCTGGTGGATATTCTTTGTACTGGGGATCCCCTCGAGGATATCAGAATGGAGTCAAGGACTCAAGTATCCTTGCCACACAAAGTAATTTCCATGACCGTGACCCCCCCATTGGTGTCTTTGATTTGATGTAACGTTAGTGGTGAGACTTTTTAGGGATGAACACAAGGTGATTAAGGCAAGCTGACCTGATACCTAAACAGACAAACATACTCTGTATTTGGTTTTTTGAGAGAGTGCTCATCTTCATGAGAGTACTTAGCCCCTTCTTACCAAGGTTCCAACGAAGCTCAAGAGTAATCGTAACTGTACATTTTTCCGACTCTCTCTTTTAACCATTGTGATACTTGGTTTCATCTCCAACTAGTGGAGGTTACCAGATAGAGTTATGTTCCCTGGCTGCTTGTTGATTGCCTTTATAGTATTTTTTTATTTTTAGGTGCTTGTTTTTTGACATTGAGACTATAAAAAATATCACATTTAATTTTTTTTATAAAATATATTTTTCATCGTGGATACATTCAGCCCTCGTTGTTTATCGAGACGATAGAGAGGCCTTCCTCCACTAACTTTGGGGGACCTATCGAGCTTCAGTTAATCAGATTATCCTTCCTCACAAGGAGATTAGTCTACAATGTCTAACACTAAATCACATAACACTTCCCAAGAGATCTTGTTGCCTTAGGACTTCTTTAATGAAGGTGTTGTACCTCACTTTAATCTTCCACCCACCGATCCTCTTGGAATTGTTCTAGTTCAGGTAACACCTGTACCTATTATGTTTTCATCAGTCTCCACATCCAATATTATGATGGAGACTAATGGGCTATGGTCTTTTGTGGAAATTTTTTCTCCACCATCACTTCCCCTTCCTACTGTCATCCTGCTGATTTTTCACCCTGCTACTCAGAATATGCCTAGTCCAAGAAATTAAGTTACACTTGTTACGAGTGGAGTTCAATATCTCCTGGTCTCCACCCCTTTTGTGTCAGTTCTTGGACCTACGGCTATCAGACCTAGTGGTTTTGTTAGCACAACCACCTTCAACAATCCTTTTCGTTGGAACCCCTTTCTAAGTTGTAACCCCCAGGCTCATATGCCATTGGGAAATGTTTCCAGCATGAACATACCAATTGGGGGAATCCTTATCCCCCTGCCACTTATAGGACAACCAGGTGCTTCGCTGATAGACCTGCTTCCTCCTGATAGAAACTATGTGAGTGTCGGTTCTGCACCTGCTATAAACTATGCGGCCATCAGTATCCCTGAACCCGGTCCTGCTGCATCTATTTGGGCTCCTCCTCCTCAACCACCATTGGGTCAAGGGGGGAATTATATCCCGGAAGAAACCAATGTTTTTACCCCCAACTTAGTATCCCATATGTAGCGCCACCTTATATGACTGCAACTCCATCCCCAGGAAGTTATTATTTGTTGCATACCATGTATCGTATTGGAAAAATATTGATGGGGGGACTTTCTGGTCCTTCTAGTCATCCGACACCTCCTGGGTCAAATTCGATGGAACCTATGCCTTTTCCTTTTATGGAAACTCTAGACATCCCAGATATTCATAAGCTTATAAATGACCCCATCAATCACAACTTACTTTGGCCTCTGATCCTGCATAAGATACCTACAGAATATTTCGAAGTTCAAAGGGAAATAAGGAGATGACTCGGCTACGCATGTCACTACTTAACACTAATGGTGTGTATCAAAATCCATGGTTGATGATAGTATTCGGCTCATAATCTTCCCCTGCACCCTTAATGATAATGTTTCCAAGTGGTACATCGTATTACCATGTGCGTTAGTAAATACCTTTGGTGCCCTGGAAATGGAATTTTTAAAGCACTTCCAGCTTCCTATCCGCTATGAAACCGGAACAGAACTCCTTACTACTTTACACCAAGACACTCCCACCCACATATTTGATCACATCCATGAATGGAGACGTAGGCGGAGGCTCGTCGGGGCCCCCATTCTGGATTACCTCCTAGCATACTGGTTCTGCAAGTCTCTTCTTCCTCCCATTGCCAAGGACGTTGCCATGGATGGTTCAGTTATAAAAGACCTATCTATTCGTTGTGCCCAAAATTTAGACTTAATATATTTTCAATCTGGAACGCTTTATGGTCTTCTCCCTAATTCCCCTTGAACTTCCAATGCTCCCACTACTTAGCAACTCGGTGCACATGCTGACAGCATCATCGACTCTACCTCTGGGGTTGTTGTAAAACAACTGAGCGGGAAAGATGGCAAGTTATTTGTTGTTGTCGATACCGCTCTTACTACCCAATTTGTTGCTCTTCCAACCGCTGCGATTAACTCTGTGCAGTCTACTCAAAAACCCAACATTAAGAATAAGAATAATAAGAAAAATACTACTCCTTTTGAAGAGAAACCCACTACTAGAACAATATCAATCAGAAAGTTGCTGCTAAATCTGAGAAATTGAAGGGAAAAACTATCAAGTTCCCTTTCAAGATATGTGCGAAGGACCATATGACCTATAAATGTCCTCCTATTTTAATGACAATTGCGCTAGTTGAAAATATTTCTCCTTCATGAATGGCTTCTCAAGATATAACCAGATTGATATTAAACCCGATGACCATCACACAACTACCTTCACCTATCCTTGGGGAGATTTTTCATACCGTAAGCTCCATTCGGTCTTAAGAACGTGGGCACAACCTTTGAGAGGGATATGGAATATTCCTTTCACTATATCAGACACATTGTTCAGACTTACTTGGATGATCTTCCTACTCATTCGAAGAAAAGAGGCCAATGCATAGCTCATAACTATATTTCTTAGGTGTAGGTTATACAACATTCATCTAAATCCGCATAAGTGCGTATTATTTGTCAAGTCTAGGAATTTTGTTGGATATATTTGTTGAATCCTTAGTTAAACTGAGAGGGGGGGGGGTGAATCAGTTTAACACATACATAAGCTTTTTAAACTTTTCATCAGGCTTATTTATAGCTTAATTTTATAACCAACTTTAATATGTGAACAATCTTAATATGTTGCAGCAAGTATTAAATTAATGTGAAACCAAACTTATTATGAGAGCAACAAACATTAAGCAGATTGGGTAGATCATATCAACACATAGGCAACACACACAAAGACAACAGATATAAGTGGAAACCCATAAAGGGAGAAAACCACATCTTATTATTGTTGTGATGCAAAGGCAAGCTCCAACTCCCTCTCACCACTAATTTTCTGCAGGCACCAACCTACAGGAGGCTCCAACCTCAGTCAGCTACAACTGACATCTATCAAGCTTCAACTTGACAGGGAAGCTCCAACTTCCTCATTCAATCAAAAGAAAATATTTGCTGATTTACCTCAGATATCAACTCTGTTCTATAGCATCTCTTTCTGCTCCTCTCTTCCTTATCTTCTCTGCCTCAATTTTCATACTCTGCATTCTCTAGCCTCACTCTCTAACCACACTATGCATATCAAAGTGATATCATTTATAGAGATTTCCTTATGATTGTTTGTATTCCTCAGGGAATTCGAAATGGATAGCCATACCTCTTAGCCTTCTGCCTTCTCATTTCTTTTCCAGCTCACTCAGAAAAATATACCTGTATGTACTAATTTTAATATTACAGTGGGTTTTTTGTTTTCTTTCGGAGACTTTCCAATGCATCACAAACAATATAAACCAATTAAAACATTTACATTTAATTACAATGATAACTCCAGCTCAACTCATTCAACCTCTTGAATCACTGCATATTTGTCTTCTCTGTGACTGTGTCTGTCTTTTTCTTCTCTGTATGCCTTTCTGTTCATTTGTTGTTGCGTAACTCCTGCATATATGTAATTGTGCTTTTTATATAATGCAATTCAATTCTCAGCATAATAATAAGACGTTTTTAACATATGAATAGCTATGTTATATAACTCAAATAACTTTCGGTGATATAATGATAATAGATCATTTTAATACACAAAATGCCCTTTCGGGCCCACTCGCCGAACTTTTCTTTTGCTCCGATGTGATGTGTCACCTCCTGAATTCTTCCGATTGTGATTAATCGCAATCACAACTTCTAGTTGTATGTTCCAATGCTCCAATGCTCTCGCTCTGATCCGATGATTCACTGTTCACTTCACTGCGCCGATGCAATGGGTCACTGTAGACCCCACTTTGTTTTTCTTTAGATCCAACGGTTGCACTCTTCAATGATCCGACGGTTGCGATTGGATCGCACCATCGCGATCGCAATATTCAATAGATTGTTCAATTGCACTTTCCTTCCGATGCGATAACTTGCTCCGATGCGCTTTGAGGCGGAATTCAAACAAATATAGGTCTCATGGTTTATAAGTGAATCGGGTCCACTTCCATCGGAACTTTTGTTAACATGTTCCATTTCCATTAGTTTCTCCGATGCGATACTTGAGGGTCCCACCATGTGGTACTTCCTTTGTTTTAACTCGAACAATAGAACCTTTTGTCTTGTTAATCTCGTGCATAAGACTATAGTACATCTGCTTTGTATCGTAATCTTGGTCCTTTGTATATAAAGTGCTATACATATATATAACCTTTGCTGCTTGGGTTAAGATTCTCGAAATAGCGCTTATGTATCCTCCAGCTTGGGTTAAGATTCTCAGAATTTTATGTAGGGTGTCCCACACTTTTTTATAATGATATAATGCACTGTCTAAAGTTTGGGTTACCTCTTCGTTAATCTGCAACATAGTCGGGGTCCACATTTAATATATATAAACATATCAACCCTTCAGCGTTTTCTTCAATGGTTAATTACTAACCATTAATGTGATACTTCAAATGGGCCCACCACAAATTATATCACATATAAAATGTTTTATATGTCTTGTATTATAATCTTGGTCCCCATTTAATACAACGCTCATACTATATTGAACCCTTTTGCGATATTTCATACTCTCCATACTGTATTTGCATATACTACCTCCTCCATCATATTTCAAACATTATACCACGGCTTTGAATTAAAGTTGACCAACAGGCCCACAATGCATTGTGACCTACCACCAGCCTATTGATTAATTTTATAATACACATAATACACAGGACTTCGTATAGTTCTTGTCCCCCGCAGAAATAAATGTAGGTCCCACAACATGGTTTGTATAATATATATCAAAAAACTTTAAAGACCATTATAACGCCCTTTGAATGTATAAAGAATAATTCTCATAAGATTTTGGCTTTAAATTTTGGTTTATATTTCAATTTTCAACAAACTCATGACTTGGACCCACAGTGCTTTGCCTCACTAACCTTTGTTCATCGTGCAAGTGTAATCATCGTAGATCTTCCGGTCTTGGCAATCGGACGGATACTGTTGATATCGTGTTTTTCTTTGGGCCGAGGGTTAACACTCAGAAATTACGCGATGTAAGTGGTATCCAAATACCACACAAGGACACGTGTCCATTAGTGACACAGATCGCGTTCAAAAAGAAAAATCTGCTTACCACTTCCAATCGCACGCGATACTGTCGGTTTTCAACAACTCTGGTTTCACTGTTCATTCAAGGTTTCGCCCTTGACTCCGGGTTCCAGTCTTCATATTTTTAACTCTTGTTAAAGGAATTCCACTTTCGCTCCTGTTTCCTCTAGCATTCTCAACATTACTATATAGTGCATCCATATGTTGAACGCCCGACTCCATTAGGTTTTCGCTGTGTAATTTCGGTTCCTTTCTTGGTTCTGCGCCCTTGCTGCACGGTTCCGCATCTCCTGCAATCATTTCACTGTTGGTTTGTTAACGGCTCTACCTCTGTATTCTCTGTCTCCACCTCAGTTATTCTCTGTCTCTATGTCACTGTGCTTTTTGCAGCCTTTCTTTGTTGCTCGACCGTTTCATTTCACTGCTCTACCTCCTATCTTTGTCTCACAACCTTTGTCTTGTACTGCCTTTCTTCTTTTGCTGCTGCTCGACTCTCTCTACATCTTGCTGCCTCTTTTCTCTCTCTGCTCTTCTATGTTGTCTCCTTTTCCATCAATGACAACATTTCCAACAATATTGTCTCAAAATCCATTCTTGAACTCCAAAGATTGTAGGGGAAGGCATACTTCTTACGCCATGTCCTCATTAACTATGTCGAATTAATGAAAGGTTTCAGGTGCTTGCTGAAGAAAGGAGTACCCTTCTTGTGGGACGATGAAGCTCAACGATTATTCAATGCCTTGAAAAAGGCTCTCATTTTAGCCCCACTTCTAAGTCCTCCTGACTATATGCACGGATTTCTCTTATATCTAGAAGCCTCACCATCCTCCATAGGAATGGTTTTGGTTCAAACACACAATGATCACAGTGAGCATGGGGTTCACTAACTCTCAAAAGGTCTTGTTGGGTCTGAATTATGATATTCACATGTGAAGAAGCTATCCTCGGTAGTTTTTTTGTTGTCAATTGCTTTTGACATTACATTCTCCTATGTCACACCACTGTCGTTTCCCTAGAGAATCCCATGAGACACATTTTGTCTTGTCAAGTTTTTGGAGGAAAGTATTCTAAGTGGGTCATCATCCTCTAACAATTTGATTTGGCCTTCAATATTCTGAAGGCGAAAAATTCCTTAGCCTTCATAAAGTTATTGTTGGATCTTCCGAGAGACGATCCCAACAAAGTAGCCCATGACCCTATGTCAAATGAATCTATTTATCTGGTAAAATATATGGATTCGTGGTATGGAGATATTCTTGCCTACCTCCAAACACAATGTTTCTGTCCATATCTATCATTAGAAGACCATCGTCACATCCACCAGTAGGATAAGCACTCCTTAGTGCTCAACGATACTTTATATAGTCGTGGCCCTAACTCAGTTCTTCGACCTTGTCTTACCCTTTCCGAAGCAGAACATGTTCTTAATGACTACGATGTTGCGACTACTAGATAAATCTATTCAAAGATTGTATAAATGGCTAACTCTATTCAAAGATTGTATAATTGCAGTCCAACAATTGTATCCTTGTCAATTCTATACAAAGAAAATGTGTGTTCCCCCTACCCCTCTACACCCGGTTGTCTCTGTAGGTCCTTTTTCTAAATGGGGCATCGACTTCATCACTTGAAATCCCACTTCCTCTGATGGACATGGATACATTTTTGTTTCTGTGGACTATTTCATGAAATGGGCTGAAGTCATTTCCACTTTTCGGGCTTATGGAGAAAGTGTCGCTTTATTCCTGTTCAATCAGGTCATCTGTCGTTTCGGTTTACCCTGCATGATCATTACAAACCATGTTTCACACTTCCAAAACCATATGATGTATTATTTAACAGCTATGCTTGGTTTTCGCCAAGATCATTCGTCTTCCCACTATCCACAAGCTAATGGCTAGGTTGAATTCGTTAACGACGTCCTCAAGACCATGATCTATCGGATAGTAGGTGATCACAAAACTTGATGGCATAAAATGTTATATTCTGCACTCTGGGCATACCGAATGGTAGTAAAAAATTCTATAGGCTTCACGCCCTTTCATCTTGCTTACGACCTCGATGCAATTCTTCTTATTGAGTGCCAGATTCCCTCCCTTAAACTTTCCGTTGAACTTGTTATCACAAAATTGCATCTAATTGGCTGCTAACCAGACAAACTTTATGTAACTGTTTCAAACCAACTTGTGACTGAAGCTTAGCCTCTTCAGTCTGAGAGGGTTCTCTAAAAAAGGGTTAATGATATTTGATAATGATAAACTAGATGGCTAACTCTACTTGGAAAATGACTTGTTTGTGATAAGTGTAGGTTGAAAAGAACATCAATATGCAAACATTGGGCTTCCAAAGCAAAGCAACAAAGCAATAATTCAATAGATATTTCACTTGATATGGAAGTTGAGGCAGGTAAGAGTTTTTAGCAAAGGCAAACACACATGAAACATGAAATAACACAGTCAATTCATCTATAAAGGAAGTACGAGAATTACATGAATGAATTATGAGTATTAAAGATGAAAACCACTGAAAATGGTACACATAGAAAATATAGATCATATACACACTAAAAACTCAATCATAATCTCAGGTTGGTCAAGAAACAAGTCTCTGTATTACTGAAAACATTCAATTACATAAAGCTGCAGTTTTGCCAAAAAGTCTCCAACCCTTTCCAAATTCGACCCTCTACCCTTTAATAGACTTGTTACATGATAAGATGATCTGCCTCCTGGCTAGATTCATCGAATTTACCCTAATGACACCTTGCATAACAATAAAACATCTATTTTAATGATAAAATGACAGTTATCCTGCTTGACAGTCCTTTTCCTAATAGGACTCAAAC
The DNA here is from genome assembly GCA_034641835.2 of Pinus albicaulis. Classification (NCBI taxonomy): domain Eukaryota; kingdom Viridiplantae; phylum Streptophyta; class Pinopsida; order Pinales; family Pinaceae; genus Pinus; species Pinus albicaulis. Next base: position 264,170,075 of record CM076584.1, read on the forward strand.
TGTTCATTATCACATTAACAACCTTATCTCCTAAAAAAAATTACATCTTTGACAAATATTCCCTCACATGTTCGAATAAGGTGTGATGGGACTCATCACTACATGACCTCTTAATTGAGCTCCTCTAAAATTGGAAACAAACCCTGTTTTTTAGGAACACTGGTCTTTATCTTCAACAAGGAGTTTGGATGATGAGTTGGATTCATCACGTGGTATTTAAGTGTTGGATGATTGATGAAAAGATCCCTTTAACCTTTGAAAGTACCCATATGTCCAAAAGTGCACAAAAACCTGCTCATATAGCTTCAAAACAGTGTGCTACGAAAGTATGACAGTTTCCTAGTGTACTTTCGTAGCATTACAAAAATGCCTTTTGCCGTCAATATTTATGGTTCTTTACTCCTGCATGATGTTCATTATGCCTTAATACATCTTCCATACCATTTTCACTTCTTGGAAGCTCCCAAAACTGGTTCAAAATGAAAAAAGGAAAGCTACAGTAGTTTCGTAGCGTTTTCCTGTTCTTCAAGCTCAGGAACGCTACGAAACTGTTGAAAATTTTGAAAATTCCATAATTTTGTGTAGCTTCAAAAATGTACCTTCTAAGCGAAATTTTTTTTTTTCTAACATGTCATTAGCCTTCAAAATCATGAACCATCTCACACTATGTTTGTTGAGGGGTTTCTTCCTCATTGATGATGAGTTGAGAAATTGGCTCCTCAACCACTGTCATTTTAAGACCTTTTTTCTCCAACTCCTCATGAATTAGATCAAGCTATTCCTGGAGATATTTAACTTGATCCTTCAAATTCTTGTTAGCATATTTCAAATTCAAGTTCATTTTTCTAACATGTTTCACCTCCTTCCTCAATGGCATGGTCAATTTGATAAACTACTGTCTATTATCTAAGGTCTTGGAAACACTGTCAACCTGCTCTTCCCAAATCTCTTTCATCTTTTAAAACTGAACCTTCAGGACATTGTGTTTCCTTGCTTCTTTCTTCATAACAACAATTTCATGGTTGGATAACTTCAATTGTTCTTCAAGGAGTTCAAATTCTGTTTTTTCTCTTACTTTCTCCTTTCCTTTCTTTGACTTGCTAATTGAATCTTTCCCTGCAGGTGATGAAAGATCAATGATGTCTTGTGGTGGTTGGACTATTTCAGTATGTGGATGAACCTATTTACTGCTCTCTAATAGCTTTCTAGCATGCCTTGTCACGGGATTTCTTTCTTGGAACATAAAACCTGCATCTTCTCCTTCAAATTCTAGTTTCTTTACAGATTTGGCTTTCTTTAGTTTCTATCCACCTTCCTCTATATCCTTATCCTGAACTATAGGAGTCTCTTCTATGTCAATGGCATGTAATATGTCTTCTAGATTTCCTTTAGCTACTTCTCTGTCTTCTACAACCACTGTTTTGTCTTCAAAGGCCACTGTTTGACTCCTTGTCATCCTTTTGGTTCCTTGTTTACTCACAACTTGTTTTTGTTTTGCAGTTTTGACCACTTTTGATTTCTGTTTTGCAGGTGGGACATTGGGTGTATCAAAACTCTGCAATTGCTCTGTTTTCATCATGATTGGTTCACTTGGTTCTAATCTTGCTGATTCACTTAGTTCAACCACCAATGGTTCACTTTTCTCTGCTGCTAAGGGTGATGGGATTCTCCTAGGTTTAGGAGTTCTTGAAGAAGTAAGAGCATCCAACTCAAAACCACTAACAAACAAAAATGAAGAACAATCTTTGCCTAGTCTTTGGAGCTCATATAAAACTATAAGTTTAATTAAACCATGACGAAACAATGAAGTCTCACTCATTTCATATTTTTCTTGGACCTTATTTTCCATTTTTGATAAACTTCTATGTAAATAGAAAGGCAGATCAAGAGATATCTTACCAGTAAAGTGTAAGAGTAGCTTGAAATGGTATGAGTAGACTTTATGATATCTTCCTTCACAAGTAAAATACTTTTGGATGATGAGCAACAATTTTGAGTAGTTATCCTTCATGCAGCTCCTTGGAATTGCATTAGTAAGGTCCATTTCACTGTTTTCAGGCTTCATAAACTCTTTGCACTGCTGCATGCTGAAATTGAAATCTTTGAACCACTTCTCTTGTCCCCTTGGAATCCCTGTTGCTGCTGCAATGACCTCTGGTGTAATGGAAAGATTAAGCATCCCCACTTTTATAGCTATTCCATTGAAGTTTAAAGAAAATTATTTGGAAACCTATACATGGCATCCTTGTAATTATTCACAAAAATGTAAGCATCCTGTCCTTCTAAAGACTTCTACAACTGTTGGGTCTTCATTGATTAGATTCATATCTGTTGGTTCATATCTCAGACATTGGCCACCCTTATTTGTCCTTCTTTTTCCTGCCATGGTTTCTTTAATGCCTTCTCAGCCTCACTTGATAGTTCTCAGCCTCGCTTAATCAATGATCTTTGTAAACCTTTGAAAACACCAACCACAACTTTGGCTCAATGCCATAGCTCTCCAGAGCTCGATATCACGCAAAGAAGAAGTGAAGAATGAGAAATGACTGAATTAGGAAATATTTTGAAGTTTGATGTCCACTCATAACACAATGATGACTCATACATGCCTAAAATGGTGATGATGACTTCAAACCTGACCATGTACCTTGATTTTATCCCTCAATGAATCAAATGGTATCTAACTTACCCTTTCCCAATGATATTCTAACACCTGACAGCTAATCTGACAAGACATACAGGAAACCACACTTTCGTAGCGTGTTTAGTGTAAATCTGGAGGTTTTCGCTACGAAACTATGGTTTCTTGGCTAAAACCACCATTTCGGTACAGAAACCTTGGGAATTGAAAATTTTCAGAAAATTATGAATAATTTGAAATGAAGGGGTTTGAAAGTGAGTGGGTTTGGACCTTAGGGTAAGCTTAAATAAGAAAAATTTAAATTTTCCTTGACTAAAAAATAAATAAAAATGAATCCTACAACTCTACCTTTGACACATGAACCTATATGACTTTGTCAAATGATGCTTCATTTTTTTGGTGATAACATAACTCCTACCCGATACCACTGTCAAAGAATAATGATTTCTCCCACTTAATTATTTGGATGAGACTCGTCGAGATGTTGCACTAGTTCTAGAAGCACATAAGCACTGAGTCAAAGCTCAATACAATAAACATGTCAAGCCTCGTTCTTAACCAAGAGGGCAATATCGTCCTGCTTTATGATAAAAAACATGATCTATTGGGGGGAAGAACACTTCAACCACTATGGGCCGGTCCATATGTTTTCACTAAGGTTATTTCCGAGGGAGCCCATGAACTTCAAGAATATGATGGAATCCCACTCGCAGAGCCCCGTAATAGGCTCTATCTGAAAAGTATTTTTCCTAGTGCTATACTGGGCATGTGCATTATAATTTTATGTATATAAGTTTTGATTCTTTTGGTATGTCTGTATATTTTTGGATTTTAAATGGTTATTTGTCTCATGCACATCTCTTCATATACAAAAATTTCCACGTCATCCTTATCATACATCAGATATGCATATGGTGTCATTCATCACACACAACACATTGCATCGACTAATTGGGTTCTTTACAAAATTGAGTTGGAAGTTCTTAGTTCCAGGGGGGGGGGGGGGTCTTCCTTGGTTATGCCACCAGAAATATTGTTGAGTATATGTCAGTCATTTAACCCCTTATTGAAGCTATATCTCGCAGCATCTTCAATTTAGTGTCCAGGTTAGACTCTCAGCTCGTTGTTATGAATTTTACTAATCACTATCACATTCACAATCCAATCTTGTTATGTTACTTTTTAAGGGTACGGATTTTGGAATGTCAGTTTGAATCTCTTACTTATGAACACATTCCAAGAGAATCTAATACGTTTTCTCAATCGTTGGAAAATTATGTATTATATTGGCATCTGTCACATTCCTTTTAGTTGCATGCATGATTGTACAAATTTCATTATAAAATTTACATAAAAAACATCAACTGCACCACAATATATATTGTTCCCAGTCTTTTTATATAAAAAATTCCAAAAACTTGGGTGTTTTATACAAAATGGCTTTTCTAAGCCTCGCTTTGACACCTTATGGCCAAAATGTACTCCTGCTAAGCCTGCTTCTCATGGTAACAGATCAATGCCCTATCTAACCTCCTAAGAGGTGCCAAAAATTGCTCCAGTACAACCATTGTGTGCCATTTCATATGGATCAATATCTCTCTCATGGGAAGAGGCGACACACCCATTCTTAATCCTTCAAGGTTCCTAGCCAGCTCGTGCAGACTCTATGTGTCATCTCCCTCTTTGTTGGTTGTCGTGGCCTCTGCTTTTGCCCCAACCCCAGGTGTTTGATCACCCCACCTAGCATGGTGGGGAGTACACGTAGGAGGAACTTGTGCCACATGTGTGTCAATTCAAGCTTCATGTCAATTTTTTCACCCATAGCAAAAAGAATTGCATAAACTTCAAAAGACAAAAAATAGTTTTCTCATTGACTCATCCTCTTACCTAGTGGCCCCCACTAAGTTCTTGGTGGGAATATCAGTTTCAGATCCCCTATATAGTTCATCCCAGCATACAAGAAGCCCTCGATCATAGGGATCTGGACTATGAGCCACTTAAAGAAGTCATCCTCAAAGAAATGCCTGGTCGGTCCACCTCTTGTCAGAGGTACTAAAGTTGCCCATCGATCCTATCTGGGCTCCCTTGGACTGGATATGGTCAGACTCACTCGAGGCCTCATAATGGGCACTCTCTCTCTTATGAAGGATATGATAAATGTACCAAACCTAAATTCACTTTAAGCCTGAGTCTTTCACTCTTTCAACTTTGCTTTCACTTGACGGGGGACTACATCACACCAGTTGAACACTTGCAGATGCAAGCAATCCAACACCAGTAATAATTAGGATTTTGTAGCCACATGTTAAGTCATAGCCCATGCAAAGTGCATGATCATCCAGAGAATTCACCTTAGTGGTATTGATGCCACCCTTCCTACTGGAATCATGTTCCCTATTGGTTTAATTCCATCTATACAATGTGTTAAGATCAAATCCACTGTGGTTCTGGGATCCACTTTCGCTCTTGTCAAGTTTACTTGCGCACCTTTGCATGATAAAATAGTGAGGAAATATATATCATCCCTCTCGACCGAGAGCTCATGATCACCAATCCTGAACAATCCCTATTTTTCATCCCACTGTTGGATTATCCAATTCAAGAGATCCTCCTAACTTTTCATCAGGTCAAGTCTAGCATATTTTAGTACCCCACACCGTTTTAGAGCTACTAAACATGCCAGATCATTTATAATTTGTAGTTCCTCATGTTCGTGACTTCTTTCCTTCCAAAGAATCATTTTTTGGACCTGATACCTACATCACAAGACCCCTTAGTCAGTTTCTTGCAAGAAAATCCTCCCTAGGTATTCATATACTTTAGTTTTTCTTGCACCTGGTCGGCTAACGCGACCCTCCTTACTCCACAGAGCATGCTAACGCGCTCCTCCTTTGCGGTAAGAGTTTTCTATCATGCCCCATGGTTAAATATACTGCATTACCCAGACAAAACACCTAGGGCATTCTTAGAAAACCAAAAATTATAACAAAAAACTTCAACTATGGAATCAAATGAGGACCAATACTCTTACCTAGAACTAACGAAAAATGGAATGGTTTCCTATTGTCCTCTCAATCTCTCAAACAAAAATTCTCCTTTTTCTCTCCAGAGCACTCTCACAAAATTCAAATGGTGAAAATGAGGGCCTTCTTCCCTTATAGTCACTCTAGAGGTATGACTCATTTTAGTTAGTCTTATTTGAAGCAATTCTTTCATGCTTTGATTAAAATACACCAGATCACTATCATGTCAAAATTTTACATATGGTCTGATGATTTTTTAAGTGTCTCTATGCAGAATTGACCATGTTTTACTCGATATAATCATGTTCCTTTTTGGGACTTTTTCTCTCTCTTTAAAACAAAAAACCCTCGAGTTACCTTCTTCAGGCTCGTAAAAATCCTATGAAGAAGATTTGAGTAATTATTTTTATCTCTTTTTCTCTCTCCCTAAATTGAAAAAGACATATCGAGTTTCCTTCGTATGAATCGTTAAAATTTCACGAATAATATCAATTTTACTTCGTATCCTCGTACTTGTAACAAAATGAGGAAGGCATCTATTGAGCATAGGTTTCTCAATTTATCCAGACTCAATGGACTAACTTACGGAAAAGGAGTTGTGTCGGGTATCCTATTAACTTTTTATCACATCCGGTTATCAACCATGACAAAGGTACCCCTTGGAGTTGTCTTTACAATCTTTCTAGACTCTCTAAATATGGAAAGAGAACCGAGTTTTCCCTTTCTAGACTCGTTAAACTAAATCATATTGGGAAAAAATTGACAAAACAATGGCTTCGTTGTCTATATTCTGAAGTATCTTATGGCAGTAGTAATCTTGTCACTCTATTGAACATGGCACCCCCTCCACATATTCCTCTTTTTTCAGCTTCTCTTGAACCCTACCATCCTATGAGTTTATCCTTGATACCCTGATGTTCCTGCATCCTTATATCCTAACACTCTTTGGTGTTCTTGAGTCTAATATTCTTGGTCACTCTGATGTCATGCCTTCTATTGTTCAAGGGATTTTCCTACTGTTTGCTTCCTATAACAATCATGCACTCATATGCCTATATTTCTCTTAGTTTGTTTACCTCGTTACTCTAATCTATCTCCAAAACAATCATTCTTGTCCCATTTCATGTCAATCGATGTAGGACACCTCATTTCCTACCTTTGACATATCTCTTCATATCGACTTTAGTATCTTATCTAGGAAGCAGATTCAGAAAAATGTCAGTACCTTGGAACTTGTAGTCCTCAATGGAAAGTTACCCTTCGTTCCATTGGGAGTTTTTATCATTGGCTCCCAGTTGATATATTCTACGAGTGTTCGACACCAACACCTTTTATTTACAGTCGCTAGATTGCATTGTGCATCTTAGAGACCATCATCCTTATCGATGGCCATCCTCAGGTTTGTTAACAATTTTCATTATTGGATGGTAATCAGGCGATTTCTCAAATGTTTCACTTCAACTCCCTTATTCACATGTGCATAAATATGTTGTTCGTATAAGTGATGACTAAGACCTTGGGGTAGAGGCTTACATCACTCAACCTTGTTTCCTCTCCCAAGTTGGGTATATATTTTTTCGGAGACTCATCAGATTGATCATATTATGAAAAAGCTTCCACATTGTACCTATTGGTGGGTATGACACTCATAACTCTCCTAGGAATCACTCTAAGTCAACTACTGAATATGGGAATTCCAGACTCAGGACATGTTCTTATATTTCTGACATATGTTGTTGTTTTCATGTCTCCCACAGTTATGAAGCTCCAATCCTCTCTCTCTTAAGCTACAATTTATAAAGTATTTTGGACATCATCTTCTTCTCTAACCTCACACTTTAGGGGACATATGTTATACACAAAATTACCTCCTCATCAGCTCATAGGAGAAAGACATTTTAATTGGAAAAAAAAAACCTAAGTTACAAACCCATTTTCCAGGGTAACGCACGTGAGAAACAGACAAAGAGCATTCTAATGCTACCTATGACCCAACAAGGTGCGTTAATCTCTAAATTAATGTTATGTTTTTCCTAAAGTGAAGCATTACTAGATTTTTATGATATTCCAGTGACCAAAGCGCGAGTTGACTGAATGACACTCCACTTTTAACTAAATGTCAGCTCCAAAAAGCTGGAAACATCCGCCTCAAACCTGTCATGAAATTGCTAATCCTAACAGAAACACAGAAAGGAGGAAAGTTCAATAAAGTGAGGCAACATCTAGATTTTTCCCGAATGGAATTTGTGAAGAAATTTGCAAGGATTGAGCCTCCCATCGCCTATAAATTGGAGGCTAGGCCATTGTAATAAGGATAGGAATTTGTGCATTGCTATGTTGTCAAGAAGGTAATAGAGAGAGAGAGAGAGAGAGAGAGAGAGAGAGAGAAGCTAAGGAGCTAAGGGAAGACTTGATTCAACAACCATGATTGTAATCATTCTTATCACATCTGATAATATAGATCTTCTCTTGTTTTGTCTTTGTGGTGATATTGATACCTTCTTTCTGCATATGTTGGTTCAATGTCGAGACTGATATTTATCATTGATTCATGCTAATTTGATATATTTTTATATGTTGATGTTTCAAATCATTAAGGTTTCGTATGTTGTGAAGGTTACTTAGTGTTTGTTCTATGTGTAGGTCCTAATATGAGAGATGACAAAGGACCTTTCCCTTGTCACACAAAAAAATCCAATGGATTTACACCAAGGTATGGAAGGTAATCCTTCTCCATTACTTTGTCAATTCTTAGATTAACATGATTTTTTGCATGTATCTTTGAACAATTGCGGGTCACTTCATTCTGTTATCCTTAGGTTTTGGGAGACTTGAGAGAGTTTTCTGTCTACAAACACCCATGCATTAATACCTATAGCACATATATCTCGAGAGGGATACCCTTGGACTCATCCATTACAATTTCATAAAACCAAAATTCCCACAACAATTTTTACATATCCATCATTCTTTTCGGGCACAAGTTTGAACTAGAATAAAGGCTTAAGTTTGTCTACAAAGAAGTCCTCTCCAAAAGACTTGATGTTAATCCACATTTATTTTAGCTTCAAACATATATTTGATGGGACCTTCAGACAAAATACATGTAATTAACTTTGGTTTGTCTCCACTTAAGACAAAGTATTCCATAATTGGTTTCCCAACATCAACATTGTCATAATCAACATGCACAAAAAGGATTTTTCCCTTGAATGATTTTGAAGCTATGTAATGGCTTTTTCATAATCCTTGAAAATTACAAAGAGTAGGATTTGTTTCTTTATATATCTCTCAAATATCGTATTAGCACTTTCCTTGGAGAAGGTCATCACTAATGGGAGCTTGTTTGCAAAGATGAACCAATATATGGAAACTTTCTCAAATTTTCCATCAAAATGAGATATTTTTTCAATATCCTTCTTCAATAGTACCAATGTTGGCCAATTTTCCTTTATGTTAATGAAAAATAACAAAAACTACATGTTCAATAGTTTTTTGATAAAATAACCCATCGTCTTTTTACCCCGATGCTGCTTCAAAATCCTTATTTTCAATGGCGTCTATCGAGCCAAACAAATCAATAACAGTTGTTGTTCCTGAATCTAATAAATTTTTTTCATACTCACTTGTGGTGATATCAGATATGGTAGTTCCACTTTTTTCACTTGATCCAACTAAAAATTCCTTATTTTTTTCTTTGGTTGGCATATTGCTTGTGAAATCTATTGATTGAAAAGAAGATGGTTAGAAACACCCGCACCTCTGTTTTATGGATAAATTCCTTCTTCGGATATAAGCAATCTCCCTAGACCTAGTGGCTTAGTCTAGAAACAACCAAGAAAAAATTGCAACGATTTGCTTGGAGATGTTTGAAATATGGAAGGAATACCTACTTGGAATCCAATGCAAGCTTCCTCCTTCTCCTTACCTTTTATCTCCAAATCCAACTCCAATTTCTATAAGTGGAACCTGCAAATCATTCAAAACATGCAAGAGAACCAAAATATACAAAATAACATATATAACCAACTCTAAACAAGAAGTCAATGATTCATGTTCTACATATGCATAAATAATGCATATTGTATAGGAGAAACAATGCACTTTTGTATCAATAATGGAAGGAAAATATTACAACCATTGTAGGCCTTGACCTTGTGAATCTCTCCCAGTTATCTTGTCCTTCCTTTACCACAATGGTACACCTTAAATCACACCTAAAACACATGGATGGATTATGGGACTCTAAACACAAAAGGGCAGCATAAAGGGATAATTAGAGTCTCTAAAAGCCAACCTAGAATCCATGGTATAGGCTACATTTATAGGGTAAATAAGGTGGTTTTGGATTTACTATTCTAGGGAGTAGATCCACACTAGAGGGAGGTAAGTTCTAAAAGATAAGAGATAAGACCTCAATAGTAGGATTTCAAGATCTGATCCAACAGTAAATAGTTAAAACCACTCACAAAGCTTCTACAGGGAGAAAATTCAAAGTTAATTTTTATTTTTCCTCATTTCTAGGTGTTTATCACACATTTTGTGAAATAATCCTATGTTGGAAAGCACGATTTCCTTGTGTGCAACCTGCGTCAGCATTTCTGGAAAGAGAATGCTTTTGGCTTTGTAGGGGATGATTTCAAAGTTTAAATGGATGATGATAGATTCGGGTTCAGGACCATTTGGTTGGATGCAACAAAATGACTTGGAAAAAATTTCCCCCAAAGTAAAAAGTCAGAAGTTGTGGCTGAGGACAGAAGTGCTTTACCATGTGAAAAGTTTGGATCAAGAATCGACTGGTTGAGACAATTTATTGTTACAATACATTACCATCACTGAGGTAAGCATACCCACAATCAACATATCATCCATTTTACATGTAAAATGGCCAAAGTCACATCCACTGATGACATATTGTGGACCCATGCTTGGATGAATTTCTATAAAATCATAGGCATCATACTTTGTAGATCTTCTATGAATCCCTAAAATCGCATCCCATAGGGATGAAACTAGATCTGGGATCTTCTACCTCGTCACTCGATAGCACGAGTCTAACCATGTGAATAGATGTGTTGGAGTCAAACATGGTAGACACCATTTGATTACTGCCAATGATGAGAGTTGTTAATAGATGTGAGAGGAACCATTGATAATGATAAAGACCCTTAAGGTACTAATCACAATGTACGAGGTGTGAATAAATGAGCTGAATTTGAAGACCACATAGAATCTTTCGGTTGAAGGTCAATGATGAGGAAACTTTCCATTGATGTATGCAAGTTCCAAGACACTGAAAGAGTTTCTAGGTAAACTTCCTATTTAATGTGTTTATGTCGATAAGAAGCAACTCGTCACAAGAGTGCCTTAATATATCCCCCATCATCGACACAAAATGGGTATCAATATTTGAGACATAATGTGATGACTCAGAGCTGGTTCAGGAGCGAAAAACATTAAGGCTTAAGGTATTGTAGTAGATGTCAACTCAGGGTGGACTTTTATTGAACATATCGAAAACACTTTTATGGAGTTGGTAGCATTGACTCAAAGACCCATTATGAAGGATTTCAATAAGGTGTGATCAACAAAGAGGCAAGAAGATTCCCCAACCCAAAACATTCACAGAGGTGAAAGAGTGATCCTTCTGAGTATTTTTAATGAACACTAGGAAGAAGTTGTTTGATCTTGTCATGCTTGACAAGTCCTATGATGTTCATGTTTTACGAGTCGAGTGAAGGTATAACTCAACTCCTTTCTCATATTTAGAGAGTTTGAAAAATACGCGAAAAAGAAAACTCTAGGAGGTTCCTTTTCGTAAATTTAGTCCCTTGGGCCTCGAAAGGAATAAAACAATACCTAGGAGAACATTTTAACCATGTTTGACTAAAGTATTATTTTTTCGTGAATAGTCTATCTAGTCCAGAAAAGGGTTAAAATTATACTGCGAAAATGTCCTTTCATTTACTTTAACGAGCTTGAAAGAGACAAGTGCTCGACTATCTTTCAATGTTTTTGGAGTCTAAAAAGAGCTTAAAAAGGACTCTAGGGGGTTCCTTTTTCATAACTTATGATGAGCTCGAAAAATTAATAGAAGTATGCTCATTCATTAAAATGACTTGCATTAAAGTTTCAATTTACAACCTGCATTCTCTCTTCCATGCTTCATTTAACCTGCTGATAAAATATTCAAAGCATCAAAAATATATGATAAATGACAAAAATAGGTAAAAATATTTTAAAAATGACTTATTTTGGGCATAAAAAGAAGTAAAAGTAACTTTATTTTTACCATTTTCAATTTTATTATTTTGGAGAGCTCTGAGTGTTTTTTGCCTTGAATCTTCAACAAACAATTGTGGCCAATTTCGTGGATTATTTTCATCACCGTCAGTTCCAAGTAAGAGATTTTTCCTTTCTTTGCATTTTCACGGTTTTCATTTTCATTTTTATGCATTTTTGGGAAGTTTTGGAAATTTTAGGGGCTAGATTTCGCCCTTGTCCAAACGCAATATTCCTATATCCAGAGGTGTGATTGGTATTTTCAATTTATACTGAAAAGTGCAGACCAACACACTTACTAGGAAGGGTAAGTGCAATGGGACGCACTGTCCAAGAATAGGCAATGCGATGGGCGCAAAAGGGTTCCAAAAATTTGAATTTTAAGTTGTTTCTTCCCAATATTTTTTACATCTATAATATAATGTGTTTTTTCCCTGTTATTTTGTAGGTGTTTTTTAGAGTGAAAATGGTGCGAACTTGGAGAGAAAGGGAGCATGAAATTCAATATGTAATAGAAACAACCAATCCAACAACAATTAATGCATTAAGAAACTATGGTTTATTGAAGTATTTCCAAATCCCAGGCATGAAAGCCCAGGTGGATTTTCTGCATTATATGGGAAGGGCTTGGGATGTGCAAGGGAAATTTTTTAGAATTAGTGAGCACACAACCACTATAGATGTTGAAGAAATCTATTTTTTGACAAGGCTCTCACGAAGATGGGCTCTTGTCTCCTTATTTGGATATCAGAGAGGTGGAGAGAAAATAAAATACTATGTAGCTTCCTAATGTGACAACTCTTAGCCTAGTAAGGATGGGTCGATCAAGATAAAATACATTCTCTAGCTTCCCCTCAAAAGAATTCTATTCACCATCACATGGTTGGCTGGTAGCACTACTCATTCGGCTACCAAATCTCAAATGTATTATGCATTAAGGTGTTTGGTACCTATAATGTTTAATTGGTGCGAAGGGATTTTTGCCAATGTAAAGGAGCAATCAAATAGGGAGAAAATGGGCGGTTGAACAACTTTGGGTATGGATCCATTGTATTTTCATTTGATTTAGAGAGGATACCATTAATGCAACCCTATAGGATATCACGGGAGCTACCTGGACCGGGGGATCCTTGCATGACATAGTGGGTGGACATGATGGATTAACATGGTAGAGGATCTATGATGAGGTTCACTCATACCTTTTTCAGATGGATGCAAGAGAAACTAATCTTGATCGAGGATTATCCCTATGTTGCAGTGGATTTCAGAGGTGATTTTAAGCTTTTCCTACTCGAGGGTGAGTAGTGGGATGTAGGTAAAAAGAAATATCATTTTTGGTTTTTAAGTTCTACAATTTTTTTTATTTTTATTTTTAAATGTGTCAGAGACTAACTATTAGTTTTACGTGCAGACATTGGGTTGGTGTGACTAATGGGAATGTCCCCACTCCATTGGCGAGCAAAACCAAAATTTGGACAGGTTGGAATCGGTGGGGAAAAGATGGCAGAGCTGGCAGGTCCAGATCTAGTAGACACACTAGCCGAGTTCAAGCATCACATAGAGGGTATGACTCACAACATTCCAAATACAGGTGTTGATGACATCCCTATTTTTTTACAGAGATGCACCATAGGGTTGTAGACTCGAATTAGCTAACTGCTATGACGAATTTCCCGTGCAGTTGTTTGTTATCATGATCATCACAATAATTATTTACCTAGGGCTTCTGAGCCACATTTTTCTTTTACATGTATTCAGATATTGTAGGCCATGAGCCATATGTGTCTCAAACATAATTTCTGTAAAACTCAATAATTATTTATAGTTTCTAATCTATTGATGTTTTTTACTTTTTTTTCCATCCTGTACAATGTATGATGATCATGGTATTTTACAAATATCACAAATTTATGTCTAAAACATAATTAGCTAATGCATTTTTCAATGTATTTATACATCTTGGAACATGTTGATATTCAATGTAATCAAAATGTCTCTCTAAGAGTCGAACTCTCAATAAAATGCATAGCATAGTTGGACCCATTGAATAAATGTTATTCAAATGGAATACCATGAGTTGTGAATAACGTTTGATAACTAAATGTCGAATACCACATGAAATGGCATCAAACAATAGTTCGACCACGACGCTATACTTAGCGATATTATTAGTTGGGTGACCGATGCATATTCCTTGCAAACTCATAAACTCGTCAGTGGGAGCATAGATTTCCCATGCTATGGAGCAAAGGTTCTGGGTATTACAGATAGCGCCATTAGCATAACCAACATATGGTTGAGGGAATGTCGACATTTGAAAATCAAATGTAATCCAAGATAAGCAGAAGAGGTAGAAAAATCTTAATAAAACCACATTGCAAAAACACCAACAAACCTATACAGTATGTACACAATGACTATGTAGAAAAAAATTCAAGCATAGTGGGTACAACCCATTACAAGGTTGTGCCAAGGGAATTCTATCAAAATATACAAGCTCGTAAGCCCCTTTCACAAGTACGTGTTTAACTATGTATGGGCCTAACCACATGATTCGAGTTTCCTAGCTCCTAATTTATCAGCTTCTTGGTCATATAAGAGTACCAAATCACCTTATGAGAAGACACAAGGTTTGACATTTTGATAAAATTGTGCTTTGATATCTTTTTTATCAGCCTCATTGGTCATTGAGGCATCATGACACATCTCGTCTAGATGTTCTAGTTGCAAAAAACATTCTTCTTCGATAGAGGTAGTGGGAAGAAGTTCGTTGGCTAGTTTCAGTGACATAATTTTTCATTCGATGGCAAGAAAAAATTCCAGACCATACATCAACTAGAAATGTGTGAATCTAATCGCAGTACAGATGGAAGTACATTATGCCCACAATGCTGCAAAAAGGATGGTATTCCAATATTATTTATGAATCCCTACCATTCATTGAAGCATCGTTTTCAAGGCTTTGTTGATGGCTTCTACTTGGATGTTGGCTTGCGGGTAGTAGGGAGTTGAGCTATCATGCCATAATCCGAAATTGGGAGTCAATTCAGACATCATATAATTACATAAATTTTTTCCATGGTCCGTGACAATAGCTTGTGGTGCATTAAATCTTGCGTTAACATGGTTAAATAGGAAGAGTGAAATGAGTTTATCGTTGTTATCATATGTAGGCATTGCCTCAATCCATTTAGTGAAATAATAAACTCCAACGATTCTCAAGTCACATATCAGTCCCGTGAATAAGGATTTCTTGGATTTGGATTTAACAAACTCCAAATCGAACTCTTGGAGGATGACAATATGTAAGTCACAGGATTACAATCAGAAGCAGTATAGAGTGGAAAAACTTTTGGAAAAATTACACAACTTCCAAAGATAAATTTTTAATGTGAGAATACTTGGTCTTAGTATCCGTCAGGTTATGACTAAATTAATAAATGGGATGTTCATCACCCGAATCATCTTCATGTACCAATACTATGGTGATAGTGGTAACAAGCACAACAAGATGTAGGAAAAAATCTCGGTTATAGTCAGGGTTATACAGTAATGATGCATGATATAATACAATTTTTAGGACATCAAAAGATTTTTGGGAAATATAATCCCTGTTACTGCTCAAACTAGCAGGGGTCTTAGGAGGGGATCTTATAGAGTCACTACTAGGTCAAGGGAAACGCTAGAGTGATAGCTCACTCTCACCTCAGTTAAGGATCCCTGCTCTATACAAACTTTCACCAATGGGAGGAGACCTAGTAGGATGGAATCATGAGAATATATGGTCAATGATAAGATAAATAGGTTATTCCTAGGCCTATTCACAAGAAAGACTCAATTAGATGGGTTTCTTGCTTCAAAATCAAGGTGATGTGATCTCTAGGAAGGGCCAAGAAGATACTTAGGATTAGGTTTTAAGAGTATTCTTTGTCAAGATGATTCCTAGATCGATATATCTTTATGGAGACTTGAATTTTATGTGATATTTGTGAAATTAATGTTAATAGGTTGTGGGACCACAAGAGTCCAAGCACACCCAAAACTAGGTCAAGGGTATGTAATTGATCAATCAAGGAGGGGTTTGAACTAATTGTGGAAGAGAAGAGTATCAATGGATAAATATTCTTGAAATAAAGTGCAATGATCTGAACAGGTTCACTAGCCAAGGTAAACCTAGGGAAAGAGACGATCCCTGGGCTAGGGATTGCAATATCTAGAGATCCTACCTTTGGAACTTCGTGAAATTTAGAGGGATTCTAGAGTAGAGGGAAAGAGATTGAAGTATTTTTTTGGCTAGAACATGAGATATTTGATGCCCTAGGTGACCTATTATGGCCATGCCTAGAAAGAGAAGGAGAAGAATAAGCTTTTAACATGATCACCTATGGAGGATTAGTGCCCTATCCTTTGGGAGATATGGAGTCAAGGATAATTTATGGTTTGGAAAGAGTTCATCCAATCAAGGAGGTCTTCAAACAAATTAACATGGAATTAGGGCATGAGAGCAGTTGGTTCAAGGTCTTTATACTTTGAGCTACAATAACTGTTGACTTGTCAAGATGTATATAACATAAATTATCTCTAGGAACATTCACCCATATATACATGTCCCATGACATGATGCAACGCTATAAAAGATCATGATTCCCACTAATTCGTATAGAAAATCAGTACATTTCAGACTTGTATAGTGAAAATCCCTGCAAAATTCATGTGAACAAAATAAATAACAAGAATAAGCATGAAAATATAACTTACATGTACAAAAGAGTATCCAAACATCATATTATTCCAATAATGAAGCTCCGAGACAAGATAGATAAATCCAAACATCAAAATTTATCCATATCATCCAAACTCGTCCTCCAAAAGGGATAGCGAATATCTCACAAGAGATAATAACCCAATCCAAGTGATGATGATGAAAATGAATCATATCAGTTCTATTTATACAATCCTTTAAGGGATTCAAATGACCTAATTTGGACTAATAATTCCCCTAAAATAAAATAATGTGCATAATAACAATACTTTTGGTGACATTCCCACCCAAATAGTTTAATAAAATAAGAATAAGCCTCTCAAGAGGAAAAAATGATCAATATAGTGAGTTGTTGGGCCTTGAGGGGGCCTAATGAAATCCAAGGGGTTCCATGATGTAGAAATGGACTCTAGACATAGTGGAAAAGAGGTTGGACCCTTGTTTTCCAAGCAAGGACCTGTGGTGCTCCCAAGTGGGTGTGGGGGCACATGGACATCACCATGGTTTTCCAAGTGTATTTAAAATGTCTATAGACCATATATAAGGGCTAGGATGATGATATAATCCCCCCCTCAGCAGTGGGAGAGATCCTCTGGACCCTAGAACATCTGGGCTAGGATGATGATATAAGCCCTCCCTCAGTAGTGGGAGACATCCTCTGGACCCTTGAACATCTGCTAAGTGTATGTTGCAAGTGTGGAGATGACTGGGCATGGTGAGCTAGGTGCATCATCCTCATCCAAAAGGTTGAACACGAGCAATCAATAAGTGCTTCTGGGGATCCATGAAGTAATATTTGCTATGGTGGAGGCCCATGGATCTCAACCCTCACCCTACAAATTCCAATGTGGCCCTCTGGAGGGCTAGGACCCCATATAGGGAGGCCAAGCCGCAAATGGAAACCCACTCGCAATCCTGCATAAGATCCAATGCGTCCCCCTGCCCTTAAATACAACAAATCATTAGAATAATCAAGTAAAAGAGCTTACAAGTCATGGAACCAATGGGGTATTTCATGGTTGCATGCCCTTCCATAATGGGATTTGGAATGTAAAAGTGCCTCCATGCTCAATAAGGGGGTTAATCAAGGACCCTATTAGGTTCTTTCAACCTTTACATGTCCATGGTACAACCCTCGAGCAGTAGGTGGAAAATGATATCATAATGGAATGGAGTGGGGATCAAGGGGATCATCCAGACCAGTTGTCATGGCACAAGGGTAGCTATAATAAGGGGAGCCACACCTGGGTATATGAGTGTATGAGGGAGAAAATCGCGGTACATGAGTTACCCAACCTTTGTTTTTCCACCCTTCTTCATATGCCTTTTTCCTTTGATTGATTTTTCTTCATAACTGCTTGGGGCTCTAGGGGATGAGAGCATGATGTGTAGTATATAGCAGTGGATACCCCCTTAAGATAGGGCAATTCATCGCCCACTAGGGGTTGGGACAACCATGAGTTCCTTAATGATGGAGGGGGCTCATATAGGGTCCATAGGAACCAAGGTGATGGCCATGGATAAGGGGTAGAGCTCATGGTTGGATTTTTCCCATGTGTTAAATTTGTATGTCCCGGCCATATTTTTCATTTTTTGGTACATTTCCTATTGGGAGTGGCCAAATTATGATTTTTGTTTTCTTTTTAGCTACATCAACCTTCGGGGCATTGTTTCAGGCCCGACGGAAGGTGTGGACAAGGGGAGGGGGAGGCTAACCCTATGTGGACCTAGATGGGAAAAGAGATGAAAGGGGCTAAAATGAGTGTAAGGAAGAGATGTATATGGTGTCGGGAAATGGGACCACCCAACCAAAATTGGGGTTTACCGTGTAGTTCCAACCCTAAAGCTTATAGCCAGTAAAAGAGATTCCACGAGACTAGGATACAAAGGTAACCACAAATTCAGGCAGTGGAGACTAGAATACAAACCTAAGCCACTCTTTCCACAAAATCCCCCCACCAATCCATGCCCAAAATTTCCCATGACAAGTAAGGAAAATTATTCAACTATACTAATGAAAAACCATACCTTTGGGGCTGGGAGGCCCACCTTCAAGTATACAATCATAACAAGCGGTCTAGGGACTGTATGGCTGACTCATGTGGTAGAGATAATGGCACATCAAGCTATCTAGTGGGTGCAAGAGGCTGCCAGCTATTGGCTAAGGATCATTTAGGATAAATTTGTTCTCCTATATACACTATCCACAGGTGGTGGGTAACAATCCCAATGAAAGGGAACCCAATTTTTCAATAATTGGGTAAAACCCTTTGTGATATTGCCGTAATTAGGAAGAAATTGGTGTAGAAAGTTAGCCTTCCCTTGTATACGTTGCAACTGAATAAGAGTGGAAGGAGCAGGAAAATCAAGAATTTCCTAAACTTTTAATGGATCAATATTGATCCCTTGTTTGGACACAACGAAGCCCAGGAGTCGACTAGATTTGACACAAAAGACACATTTATGTGGATTTAATTATATCTTGTAGTGTTCAGATTGCAAGAAAATGGCTTTGAGATGCATAAACTGATATTGAAGATGTTTTTATGAGTAGGAAAGTCATCAAGATATGGTTGCACAATATGTTTAATGCCATGGAAAGCATAGTTCATAGCTCATTGAAAATTTCCCCCCACATTCTTAAGACCAAAAGGGAGTTTGGGATAAGAAAACTTGCCCCATGGAAAAATGAAAGTGATTTTATGTTGGTCAGAAAGGAGTATGTTTATATGATTGTAGCTACAAAATCCATCCATAAATAAGAAAAATTCACTTTCGGCAAAATCGTCAACAATTTGGTTAATAAAGGGGGGGTTGGATAATTTTCCTTTGGACAAGCATGATTAATGTCCCTATAATAGACACACACTTGAATTGTACCTGTTTCTTCATTACGGGGACAATATTTGAAACTAAATTAGTTACTGGAATAGGATATATGCAACTAACTCACAAAAGCTTCTCAACTTCTGCTTTAATTGCAACAACTTTCTTTGGATGCGCCATACGTAAACATTTTCAAACAAGTTTGGCATCCAGATACGTTTTGATTTAATGCATTACTATACTTGGATTGATGCCTTACATCTCTTTATAGGACTAATCAAACACATCACAAAATCTTGAAATAGGGCCTTGTTATTTTTAATCTCATTTGGAGAACAAGAGGCACCTATGTGAACGTTTTCAACAATTCTAGCAGACAAGGAAGGGGCTACAGTGGTAATGGACAAAGAAGAGTACACAAATAAAATGAGAGAGAAACTTCACAATAGTGGAAGCTACAAGAAACTCAAAGAGAACCCCATTTCCAAATTTATAAAAAATGTCAAAAAAACAATTAAGGTGTCCAATATTGATGAAAAATTAAAAAGGCGCCTATAACTGGAAGGTGAAATATCGCCCACATTTATGGTGCCCCAAAATTCCACAAAGCTGTGTTGGGAAAAATACTGAGAGGGGGGGGGGGGGGGGGTGAATCATTATTTAGAGCTTACTCAAAAATTTTACTTTTTCCTTACAAAATTCTATACGCAACTTTAATTAACCCAACTCGCGTATATACGCAGATATCTTTAAGAAAACTTGCGTATGTCCAAAGATCTTAATATGCAGATAATTCTTTACTTATATCAATGCATTATCTATTCATCGGATGTTTAGTAAGCAGTAAGCATGTGCAGTAAGACCAGAATAAATCATCACACACATGAACACCAATATTTAAGGTGGAAACCCAATTCGGGAGAAAACCACCGCTGCTGTCGTCTCTGTCTTCAATCTTTATTATATAGAAAACCTTTTACAACATTGTACTGATGCAAACTTATACCAGTACGCAGGCTTCTACCTGCAGAAGGCTGCAACCTTCTCTCGTTTTCCAGCTGCAACTGGAAGGGAGCTCCAACCCCATGATCTCGTTTACCAGCCACTCCTGGAAGGGAGCTACTACCCCCTGATCTCGTTTACCAGCTACCACTGGAAGGGAGCTAAAACCCCCTCACTAAAGGCTTCGACCCTCAGCACAACCATGGACCACGTTTCATCAATTTTCATATTGGATCCAACAGCTTCCACACAACACACCTTGTAGGCCTCTTTTCATCAGATTTTCAGACTGGACCCACTCCACACATTTAAGCTCAAAGAACATACATCAAATCGAAACTTATAACCCATTCAATTCATTCATTGAATCATCAACCAATCAACCAATAACTGATCTTTAATCATAATCAACTAGCAGCATAATCAGTATTCAAACAACCCAGATCTGTATGAAGACATCATTGACAGACAACAATAGAATAGAAAAACAGATCAGAGTTTCCTTCTGCACACTTCAGCAAAACCCTAGATTCCATACGCGCTTTTACTTCACTGAACCCGTGTATATATGCGCTTTCACAGAGACAAACTCGCGTATATATCTGCAACTATTTAAGGACTGACCTTACATTCCATACGCACTTTTGCTGAACCTAACAGGCATATATATGTGCTTTCGTTGTGACGAACCTGTGTATAGATCTGAAAAAACTGCAGGGCTGCGAAACTCTTCAGACCAGATAAACAGCTCAGATTTTACCCTTCACTTCAGCAAACATTCGTTCGATCATAGATCTAAACTTTCCATAAACAGATCTAGAAAATACATAGTCATTTCAGGTCTAGAGATCCTGATCCATCTTTTTATTCATAGGTGCATTATTAATTCAGATCTATCAATAAATTGTAACCCATTCCATGCAGATATACTTCAGAGTGAAGTATTCATTCAATACCCAGACTTCAGAATAGATATGCAGATACAAACTAAACCCTGAACAGACATTGATTCAAATAGCATACGCTACTTTGATTCACTGAAGCCGCGTACATACGCACTTTTCTGCACACCAACCTGCGTATACTTTTGTGTATATTATTCTTCAGAAAACCCTAACTTCCATACGCGCTTTTTATTAAGAAAACCCGCATATACACGCGCTTTTGCCAAGACAAACTAGCGTATAGATCTGTAAATGGTAGACTTTATAGAATATACCAGATCTATAAACTTACCCAGATTTCTTCATTATCATCAGCAGACTTGCGCCAGTTCTTCATCATTTCTTTTGCAAATCAGCCTAGAAATTCATCATTTCTAGATCTAGAGATCTTGAACCTTCATCATATCCATGGGTGCATCATAAATTTAGATCTATCAGAAACATAGTTCAACCATGCATATATCTCTCAAAGAGATTTATTCCTCAATAGCTTTTTTTTTTTCATGCACACCTTGCACTATGATCCTCTTCTCCTTATATAGTTTTAGCCTTTATCAATACCATGAGTCAAAACCACTTAACCGCTGATGGTATTCCTGGATGGGATCAAATAGATAATCCAACGCTCAATACTGTGGGCCAATACCATGGTCATGTCCCCTGGTTTTATAAATTTAGAGCACAAATAGGCATACACTACTTGGTACGTACTTTTACGCGTACATATGCTACTTTTCCTTTACAAATCCGCATACGCTTTGTGACATATCTTATTCATCGTTACTCTGGCACTTACTGGAATTTCTTTCTTTGTTACTTCTGAACTGCTCTGAAGATACATCAGATTTACATCATTAACAAATAGGTTGCTATCCAAAGACAACTCATCAAGTCAGTTTCCATCAAGGACAACTTCATCAAGTAGGTTGCCATCAAGGACAACACATTGCATCATATTGCCAACAATCTCCCCCTTTGGACTTGATGGCAACCATGACGGTGTTTGATACTGACATCACCATTATTCAAACACCATAATACATAATACTCTCCCCCTTTGACATCAAGGGCAAAGGGCAGATCAAAACCAACACAAGGTTTTTATTCCCTTGTATAAGGATGAGCTCTGTAGATCTGATGTGCACTGAAGGTATCATGCTCCCCTGAGTTTATGCTGAATTTTCAAAACACATTTTTCAATGAAGTACATGACTCTATAACTCATCCTATCACCAATGAGTCATATTTACATCAATGATCCAACCAAGTGGATTTACATATTTGACTCAACTACCCAACCAAGTGGGTTTACAAATTTGAACAAGTCCTTACATGACTGAATATTACAATTTTACATCATAGGTCTTAACATGAACTTTTCATCAAATTATACAATCAAGACCAAAGAATCTCAAGCATGAGATCAGACCACATCAAATAATTAGAATGCCAACAATGCATCCTTTCCATATGACCAAAGCTCCCCCTTAGCTTGTGCCTTCTGAACACTTTCAATAGCAAAGCATAAAGGCATATTCATCAAATATCAGAGAATGAAACAGAAATATGAGAGCTGAAACATCACCAGAGATACCCAACAACACCACAGCTGTGCTGAAGAATGCTGACCCAAAAAAAAAATTGTCAGCAAACACCCATACGCGGTTTTCTATGTATAGACGCGCGTATATACGCGACTGTCCTCCAGGAAATCCACGTATCCAAGTTAATCTTTTGTATTTAAGTAGATCTGATCTTCTGCATGGCAGAGACTAATCCTAGCTTCTGTCTGAGATATTCGAACGCTTCCCTGGGTAAAGGTTTGGTAAATATATCAGCAACTTGTTCTTTGGAGGGAACATATTCCAACTTCACCTTTTGTTCAAGCACTTGTTGACGTAAGAAGTGATACTTGATGGGAATGTGCCTGGTCTTGGAATGCATAGCAAGATTCTTTGAGATACTAATGGCACTTGTATTATCACACATAATGGAGATAGGAGGTGAACATTTGATTTAAATTTCTTGTAAGGTTTGCATCATCCAAAGAAGTTGAGTGCAACATGATGCGGCAGCCACATATTCTGCTTCTGTTGTAGATAAGGCAATAGAGCTTTGCTTCTTGCTGAACCAAGATACTAAATGGGGGCCTCATAGAGAATGCACCACCACTAATGCTTTTTCGATCATCAACCTGTGACTGGGTCTATGTTTCCAACATCAGAGTGTCTTTCTGTAGAAATCAACTATCAACTCAATCTCTTGTCTTTATCAAGGTAAACTTTCCATTTCCTCTTTGTAGAAACATATGTGGGAATCATCATGAAATAGAGTAGGGTGGCACCATATAGCACGAGAAAACACCATAGTCTTGTATAATCAAATATCTGAGAGAAGAAAGATAAGACAATGTATCCATGTCTTCAAGTGTCATCCAATAGTTGTAGCATAAGCACATCAGTATTTAGAGCTTACTCAAAAATTTTACTTTTTCCTTACAAAATTCTATACGCGACTTTAATTAACCCAACTCGCTTATATACGTGGATATATTTAAGAAAACTTGCGTATGTCCAGAGATCTTAATATGCAGATAATTCTTTACTTAGATCAGTGCATTATCTATTCATCAGATGTTTAGTAAGCAGTAAGCATGTGCAGTAAGACCAGAATAAATCATCACACACATGAACACAAATATTTAAGGTGGAAACCCAATTCGGGAGAAAACCACCGCTACTGTCGTCTCTGTCTTCAATCTTTATTATATAGAAAACCTTTTACAACATTGTACTGATGCAGAATTATACCAGTACGTAGGCTTCTACCTGCAGAAGGCTGCAACCTTCTCTCGTTTTCCAGTTGCAATTGGAAGGGAGCTCCAACCCCCT